>JBBBDQ010002011.1:1376250-2042500 GCA_037127315.1 Ascarosepion bandense | reverse complement strand
ATGTGTATATATATGTATGTATTGTATATATGTGTATATATATATATGTATTGTATATATGTGTATATATATATATGTATGTATATGTATTGTGTATATATATATGTATGTATATGTATTGTGTATATATATATGTATGTATATGTATTGTATATATCTATATGTATGTATATATATATTTATGTATATGTATTGTATATATATGTATATATATATATGTATGTATATGTATTGTATATATATATGTGTGTATATATATATGTGCATAGATATATATATGTATATATAATGTATATATATATAGATATATATATATATATGTATGTATATGTATTGTATATATGTATATATATATGTGTATACATATATATATGTATGTATATGTATTGCATATATATGTATGTGTATATATATATGTATACGTATTGTATATATATATATGTGCATATATATATGTATATATGTGTATATATATATGTATGTATATGTATTGTGTGTATATATATACATATATATGTGTGTATATATATATATATATACATATATGTATTATATATATATATATATATATATATATATATATATGCATATGTATTGATAAAATTGTAAAACAATATAGAAAAAAGTTTGTTTGTGAAGCATTTCATCTGTTAGGACTTCATCACAAATTTAGAAACTTTGATGGCTTCCCTTATGTTGTTAGAGTTTAAAGGTTTGAATCCTGCCAAATGACACACATTTTTCTAACACAATTTCCCAAAAATACTACGACTGCTAGAGTTATATATATATATATATAAATGTACTGTTTACTCTTTAATAAAAAATAGAGTATCTATTCAAATATGCACATCTGTTAAAAATTTTTTCAAACAAGGAAATTAAACATATATATTTTGCACACACACATACACACACACACACACACACTCACGCACACACACACACAGACACACATATCTGTGTGTGTATATAATATTTATTTAGATTTTATAACAGAAATATGTTATAATATCACTACAAAAGTGGCCATTTTGTTTTTACAGTATCAGTGTCTTATTAAGTGATGAATTCCATTTCAAGTTGGAGTGTTGTAAAAAGTTAAAAGATTATCCAAACCCCCACTTAATCAGGGAGGCATTGCTACATAGACAGAATGAACCAAACAAAACAAAGCAATCTCTGATCTGAAGAATGCAAGAACAGACCCTAAAATTAATTTGTTAGTGCCTTAACAATAATATTTGAGTAAAAACAAAAAACATGTTGCATTACAATGCTGAAATAGTTCATACCAAAGACAACGGAACTAATACCAGCAGTTGTAATTGTAAAAATTCTAAGGAATGCTCTTTGCATAATAATTACTTAGCTCCATAGTTTATATTTGTACTGTCTCTACAATTGAAAATCCCGATACTAAAAAGTTTTATATTGGTTTTACTAAAAACCCATTCAAAACTTGCAGGTATCAGCACACACTAACTTTCAACAATAATGTCTGTTCTTGTATTCTTCAGATCAGAGATTTTTTTGTTTTGATTGGTCGATTCTGCTTATGTAACAATGTAACAGAATCTGAAGAATAGGAGATATTTACAGTATTACTTCTTGGGCATAATTTTTTATTTTATTGAGAGGGTTTTTTTTCCATTTAAACAGCAAAAATAAATATTATCTATCACATTAGTCTGGTCACACTATAATCAAATTGAAATAATGACAATTTCATGGCTAATCTTTGCAAATATTCTCGGCATTTTTTAAGATTTTCTAAGTTCAAATTTATATTTTTCCCTCATTACAGGCACTTAAAAGTAAACAACTGTTGCTAAGATTCTGATATATTCATTTACAAAATTTAAGGACTTAAGTTGTGTATGAAAGACAAAAATGTATTTTTTAGCATGGGTTGAATATGCTCATGATATAGTTGAAAAATCTGGAAAAACTAAGATGAAAATCCATCTTGTATTCTCTTTCTGCCAAAATAAAATGATAAACAAAGAAAATGCTTTCTATTGTCTGTTGATCTGTTGTAAACCTAAAATGTTACTTCATGAATAATCAACAAAATGATTTGCATGCTGTGGGAAGTAGATACACTTCTTGTTAACTGCTAGTAAGTAAAATCACCTGGTATTTACCACCTCTCCACTCGGGCAGAAGCACAAAGCTGATGCGACACAATTAAAGTGGAGATTTGAAGCCCTTAAGCTTGGCCCAAAATATCCCATAGACTCAGGTTAAGGCTGGGTCAAGCTGTTGTCTATTCACCCCAGACAAGACTTTACCCTTTGGCAAAGCCTCATCTGAGTTCTTCATCTGGAAGCAGTGAGTTGACAAAGAAAGAGGTAGGATCATATGACCACTCTCCTCTATCTGAATAGTGTCCACATATTTAATAGGAGAGGAACATCCAATTCCGGTATTTAGTTAGATATACAACAGTATCATAATTTTGTCATCTTTTTTTTTTTAACATTTACAGTTTGGTTCCTGAAATACTAGTGAAAGATGCCTTGCATGTGCTAAGCAAATTATTAAGAGAGGAAAGGAAAGGAAAAAGTTCTGAACTGTCATGTAATACTAGTGAAAAAAGCATTCCAAATGCCAAGTCAAACAAAAATGGTTGTTAGAAACAAAGAAAAGAATGATCAATTTCTATGTGATATCTATCCTTTTATATTGTTGTGAATGCTAGGAAATCTCCCAGTGGATGAGGAGAAAAGTGGAGGTGATATAATTGGAGTTGTACAAAAGGATACTAAGAATTCCATAGATGGAGCAAGTAAGCAATATGGAAGTCTTAAAGAAAATGTCAACAAATATTATCACAAACTCAGACTCAGAAAGAGATAGCAAAAATCCTTTGGACACATAATTAGGGATTTAAGGAAGGATTGATAAACATAATCCTCACAGGGCATATTGAGAGCAAGAGAGATTGGAGAAGGTAGCAAGCTGTGTGAATGGATGGTAGAATGAGGGGTGGGAACTCTATCAAAATTAGAGATACTTCTAAGGATCACAAAGAATTGAAGAGCCATGATTGCTCATGTCATAAATGGAAGTGAAAAAGAAGAAGAAGAATTATTGTTGTTGTGATGGTGGTAGTGGAGAGACATAGTCTCTTATGAGAAGAGAAAAATGATTACAATGGCTCTTTGCTCTGGTTTGATATAATTAATGCAATTTACAAATTGAAGATTCAAAAACTCAAACAGTTACAAAAATTTAAATACCTATGAAGTGTTTTAACAGATAATAGAAAGTGCAGCATTGATATCAAAAGGCAGTTTGGAATAGGGAAGGTTGCTTTCCAGAAGCTAAGCAAAGTATTAAGAAAGGAAAGCAAAGTATAGAGTACTGAACTGTCATGTAATATCAATCCTTTAATATGGCAGTGAATGCTGAACAATTTTTTCATCAATGAAGAAAATACTTAAAGCAAAAGCAATGTGATTCTACAGAAGGCTGTTGAGAATTCTGTGGACATAATATATGATTAATGAGAAGGTTTCAGAAAAAAATGGAAGTAAAAAGATACTTATATTTAACATCAAGAAAAGATTGTTAAAATTACTTGTGTTTTTTTTGTTTTTTTTTTTAATCATTTCATCCCGAGCAAGGAAGAAATGCCACTGATGTGCAGGGGGTTACATAAATGTAAAAAGATTAATTAGAAAAGAGTGAGGAGTACAAACTAGTTAGAAAGGAACAACAGAAAGCTGAGAAAGCAGGTGCGATGACAGATACATAGGTGGAGAGAAAGGGAAGGTTATACAGTGGAGGGGAGAGAGCTAGAGTCCAGTGGTTAGTAGATGAGTATTGACTTTGCATTTAAATTTCTGGAGATTGTAGCCGTCAGGAAAGCAAGAATACGAGAGCGAGTTCCACAGGTGGGAAGTGTGAGAGAGGAAGCTGCAGGAGTAGAATTGTCATCTGCATTTGGCTAACCTGACTGTGAATGGGTGGGACCCAGTTGCCAGTCTGCTTGCACGGGTAAACACCTGTTGAGGAGGCATCAGTGACTTAAGCTCATCCGAGCAGAAGCCATGAAAGTATTTATAGAAGAGACAAAGGGAGGCCACATTTCGCCAGATCAGTACCTATCACATTACAGACTCTCCTTTGGAGCTTGTCAAGAACACTGAGGAGAATGGCAGGGGCACCTGACCATAAATGGCAGCAGTACTCCATGCACGGACAGATGGTTGACTTGTATATATGCAGGATGGATTCAGGTGGAAAAAACATCCTGGATCGACAGTGACCCAATCTTCTTAGCAGTAGATTTTGCTATGGATTCAATATAGTGGTCCCATTTGAGGTCTGAGGACAGGGTAAGTCCGAGGAGGCGTAGTGTATTACTCTCAGGGAGAATCACTTGGTCCATGCTGATGGGAGGCAGAAGAGGTTGCCTGTAATGGTTGACAGACAGTACATAATGAGGAAAGAGAGCTTGTAAAATTTGATACTTACAGAAGAGATTGAAGATAAGAAAGAAAAACAATGCATAACTTACTTGAAAATTTGAGTAAATGAATGGCAGGGCAAGATCAAATTGAATTAACAAAAAGATAGAGTTAAAAAGGACACAAAATTGGGTGGGTGGACATGTTTGCCAATCTTTTAAATATACATGACACATTGAAGAAGAAGAATGTTACTCTGTTAACACTTCTATTGAGCAGTCATACCTATTCTGACCAACAGTCCAATGCTCTACCAATGAGAAATGTCCATATAATGCACCATATATCAGTAGATTTTTTTTCTTCTTAGTCTATGTCATTAAATATAAGTTAAAAATAAACCAATATTCTTAGTGACTCAGTAACTGTAAAACATATTTTATAGATTTTTCCATCATTAGTAATGCGACTTGACTATTTCTTTTTGTTGGAAAGCATCAAATTTTATTTCCATCTTGCATGTTGAGATAAAAGATTGCTTTTATTTTAGGCTCTAAAAAATTGTAGATACCAAAAAATGTCTTGACCTTCTACCAGTGGAGTGATACCCAAAACCAAGACATGTCTTGCAAGAAAAACAATCTTTTTTTCTTGAGAAGACTGGCATATGTCAGATTAGCAACAAATAACTTGAATGTCAAAAATGGTTTTATTTGGTTGAATCAAAACCATGTCCAGTATTTTCAAACATCAGAGAAAACAATAATTTTTTTCAACATGGGAAGATAAAATATGTAGTACATTTTTTATCAGTATTATTTTATGAATTTAATAAAAACTTGAAACTCACTTACTGATGATATATTTTTACATAAAATCTCCATAAAACCAGTGTTTTTTCATATTTTTCTGTGACCATATCGCCCTTTATATCTCAACACATAACTCCCCAGACTGCAACCTCCTTTTTTATTATATATGGAACACAGTTGAGTCAAATTTTAAGAAAACTTCTTGTAACATCAAAGATGAACTGAAAGTAAGGATGATGGCAGTATTCACCAACTTAATAAGGAGACCATCCAGAAGAATAGCATGTGATTCCAAAATTATCTAGGAGCTGTTGTTGAAGGTAATAACGATTTTATTGAATAAATTTACTGTTTAGTATGTCAAGATATTTTTGTGTAATTTTAGGAAATATATCTGTTAAAATGAGATGTTAATATTATTTTCATTTTTGCATAATTTAGATAACAATTTATCTATCAAACCCTCTGTGTGTGTGTGTATATATATATATATATATATATACACTTGTATATCATCATAAATGTCAACAAAAATAATATAAAAAATTACTGTTTATCTATTTTATAATTCAAAATTTTATATTAATAGATAAAATATATTTTTATATATCTATATACATTCATGCTCATTTTATTAATTCATTCTTCAGTTCTGAAAATTTTTCTCAGTTGTAGTCTGAGCTTGACAATATCTTATTAATGCTTTTTGGCACAACAAGCCAACATGTGGTGATGTGATATTTGCAAACTATTAACATAACTCCTAAAATAAATTCAAAAATCAACCTCTAGATTCCTTATTATCATACAATTTCTGTATGAATTCTTTTATAGTGGCTTAGGGAAGACGTAAGTGCAGTGTAGATATTGAACAATTTATTTCAACCTGAGTCCTTAACTTATAAAACTTTACTGAATGGAGAAAAAATATTTTTAACCTAGAGCTCTCAATCTGTTTTCAATAAAACTTATATATATGTTGTGAATTCTGAGTGAGGAACCGCACAAAATAATAAATAACAAAAACAGATATGAAGATAGAAAATGTAAGTTATATTGAACATAATATGAAAACTGGAATGTGGATTAGTCACTTTAGGAATACTATTAGTATAAATGAATATATACAGTCTTGAAATTAAATAGTATGTCCGAGTAACTATTCTAGCTGAGTGGAGCTCAGAGCAACTACAACTGTGATTCCAGATCCAACTCCAACTAAACAACTGCTGTTCTCTCTATAGGCAGGATTATATATATATACACTCAGTAGAGTCAATTATTATACATATGTATCGGGTGTAATGAAAACTTTAAAACAAATCCACGGTCCTGGAGCTCAGACTATTTGGACATTGGCATGAAAGACTAAAAATCAATAGTTGTTTCCAGTTAAAGTGAAACCGTAGACTGAAAGAAAAATGATGGATGTAAGTCAAATTTTGATTTCCTCGTATCGATATCAATAAGTTTTTTTCACCATAAACTGAATTTTGAAGGCTAAATAATTCCTCTGAGTAAATGGTATCATGGCTGAGACTAAGAACTACAATTATACATACTTAGAGCCAAACCCGAAGCAAAAACTAAAATAAAAGTGCTGAAAAAATACAGACATACAGGCAGATAAACAGACACACACACAAACATCTTGCCTTTTATATATATATATATTATTGATTTTCTGCACTATTGTAAGAACTGCAACCTTGAAACTTCAGAATATCGTTTCTTATGTCTTTGTCTATGAGTCTATCAAATCGCACCACACCTTCAATAACCCAAATTTTTTGATTATCGATTTTCTATGCTTATCAGGAGTACCTCGACACAAAAGCTAGCTAAGAACACTCGCAGACGCTTATAGTACAATTGTGTAAATTTTCAAGAAAATCAGTTCAGCCATTTCGGAGTCTATAGGTAATCAACACACACACATACACAGACACACGCACACACACACACACACACACAAAGTTCCATTTATAAATAAGTTTAGATGTGTCATATCAAAAAGCAATAAAGCAACAGATAATTTTTAAATGTATATGCGTGGAATATTTTAGATGGTAAAGTGTATAATAGTATATGTGTTTGTTTTGAAACACTAGTCTCTTTAGATATATGTTGGATGGTAATGTGAGTTTATAAATGTGTGTGCGTATTATACACATGTCACATGTATTAAAGCACAGGATAATCTTTAAATATATGTATGAGAAATATTTTGGACAGCAAAATATGCGATAGTGTAAGTGTGTTTATATTTGTTTTATTATCATTCCACACCAAGCAAGGCAGAACAGCCACTAGTGCACAGGGGGTTACATAAGAGGTGAGTGATGAGAAAGAGGAACGAGTTATGGGGGTGTCAGAGAATGAGTAAAAAGAGGATGAGAATACAGTTGTGAAAGGGCTGCATGAGAGTAGAGTGGAAAGGAAGATGAACATGATACAAGGGTTGTCAGAGAAAGGATGTGAGTCAAGAAGATAAGAGATGGCAAATGACATTGCATTTAAATTCTTGGAGATTGTAGCTGTCAGGGAAGCAAGTATACAGAAGGGGATTCTACAGGTGGGAAATGCAAGTAAAGAAGCTGATAGAGTAGAAGTTGTGGTTATATGATTGGTTTCACTGTAAAAGGGTGAGACCTAGCTGTAGGCATGAACATTTTTTTTTTTAATCATATCACCTCGAGCAAGGCAGTAACGCCATTGAAGCACAGGGGCTACTTAAGAGTGAAAAGATTGGAAAAGAGAAAGCCGGAAACCACATCCTAAACAGGGAACAAGGGATGAGCCTCTCCACCTGTTCAATAGACATGGATGGAGTGTGAACCGGGCGATAGGTTAGTCTATCTACTCCAATTATAAATAAATAAAAGAGTGAAAAGAATGGAAAAGAGAAAGCCGGAAACCACATCCTAAGCAGGGAACAAGGGATGAGCTTCTTCACATGTTCAATAGAAGTGATATGCCTACTGACCCAATCTCATTATTGAAATATGGAGGCAATGCTTCAAGAACCAAGCAGAATAAGAGAGGGCGGTGTGTGTGTGTTTGAGAGAGAGAGAGCAGAAAATTGGAGAAAATAATAAATAATACAGTAATTGTTTCAGATTATTCCATACCATTCGTACCATTCCCCACCAGCCATGTCACGCAGGTAATATACAGGATACTCCTTCCCTGCTGGGTCAAGAAAAACAAATTACCCTGAAATCTATACTGGCCTGACTTATACAACAAACTAAAATATGCTTTTTCCTCACTTTCCAGCAATATTCTTCCTCATTTATGTGGACCTCCCCCAGGGTTGGTAATATGAGCACTTCCCTTTCCAGATATGTTCTGCCATATATGATTTTTATATCTTCCCTTTGGATATCACAATTTTTAATGCTCTTCATGACTGACTTTAAGGAGACAGCTTATTCCTAACTTGTTTTTTCTCCGTTTACATTGGATTTTACAAATGTGATCGTTTGTTAAACACTTTGCTCTCTTAAGGGAACAGCTGTTGTCAGTATATATCTTTGCATAAATAACATGTAAACTATTTAAAACAGTCCTTTCATTTCAGTAACTCTTGTAATGTGAGGAGTTATTTAAAAATAGCTTCTTTTTGTGTTCTGTTTTGTTTAACCATCTCATCTCAAGCAAGGTGATAATGTCCCTAAGATGCAAAGGGGTTAATTGGAGTGGAAGAGGATGAGAAGATCTTAGTGAGGAGAAATGTCAATAAAACAACTGATTATGCATTTAAATTTTTAAAGATTGTAGGTTTCAGGAAGCAAGAAACAGGAAGAGAGTTATACAGGAGAGAAGTGCCAAAAAAATGAAACTATTAGAATAGAACATATGGTTGCATCTAACTATTTCAATAGTAAAAAATGAGATCTAGCTGCCCATCTGGCAGTGCACTTGACTTCATACAGCCAAGTTACCAAGAAGAAAAGCTCAGCAAAACAATTACCATGAAAATATCTGTAGATAAGCCTGTTGGATCTGCATGTCCTTCATTTGCATACCAACACACATTTATTTACATGTAACATACACACACACACCCAGATACTTACTGTATTCTATACCATTGTAAAAAGATAGCTGATTTGTTGACAGGGACCAATCAACAACAAGGTAAGTAAATTTAGAATTTTCCCAACAATTCGTTAGAGAATTGTGATCCATATATAAACAACTTGGAATTGACAATTGGACAGTTGGATTAGTATGAACAGTTAGTTGAATTTTGCTTCAACAGTACCCCATGTAACTAATCTACTCACACATAAAATATGTATGCACAAACATATGCCCAACTCACAAAAAAAAATTTTGAACTCTCGAAACTTTACCAGGTTAATTACTCCTTAATCTGAATTTAATTACAACAAGACAACTGAACATTTGAATAATATTACAAATAACAAACTTTATTATCAACTTAATTACTGTCAGCTACAAACTGGGTGTTAATCAATGGGAAGAAAATCCTACATTTCTCCTTTTTTTTTTAATCATATCACCTCAAGCAAGGCGGTAACACCACTGATGCGCAGGGGGCTACTTAAGAGTAAAAAGATTAGAAAAGAGAAAGCCGGAAACCACATCCTAAACAGGGAACAAGGGATGAGCCTCTACACCTGTTCAATAGACGTGGGTGGAGTGTGAACCGGGCGATAGTTTAGTCTATGTACGCCAATTGAAAGAAAAAAAAAAGAAGAAAAGAGTAAGAAGATTGGAAAAAAGGAAGCCGGAAACCACATCCTAAACAGGGGACAAGGGATGAGCTTTATCACCTGTTCAATAGATGTGGGTGGAGTGTGAACCAGGTGATAGTTTAGTCTATCTCCTCCAATTGAAAAAAAAATTAAAAAGTAGAAAAGAGTAAGAAGATTGGAAAAAAGAAAGCCAGAAACCACATCCTAAACAGGGAACGAGGGATGAGCCTCTTCACCTATTCAAAAGACGTGGGTGGAGTGTGAACCAGGCGATAGGTTAGTCTATCTACTCCAATTGAGAAAAAAAAAAAGTCAAAAAGAGTAAGAAGATTGGAAAAAAGAAAGCCGGAAACCACATCCTAAACAGGGAACAAGGGATTTCCCTGCTAAATGTATTGCATGCATTTCATATCAACTTCAAACTGTATATATTAGTATATATTTTATTTGTTGTTTCAAATGTGTTGTTGTCATTTCCTTATTTCTGCAACCAGCATTCTTTTCATGCTGTGCCAATTTGAGAATAATATAAATGTTTGTGGTGAATTTCAAGTTTATCTGCAAAGTCCGCCACAAGCCATGTCACAGCAGTGGGAAAGTAATTGAAGTTGAGATGCCAGATTAAGATTGATTAAATGCATGCACTTGAGGTACTAAGGGGGACAGCTCATCAGAACAAAAAATATTTGTAGAAATGACTGAAGAAACCAGGAAGCCACATCATGATCGTGAGAAAGGGAGGAAAAGTGGGATGCAAGGTCAGGACTTTTTTCTAAAATTTCAAGATATATAGTAGGAGCAGCAAACAACATATGGCTGTAATATTCAATGCATGGATGAAAGGTAGATTTATAAATGTGAGACAAATCGTCTGGCACAACCAAGTGAATTAACTTTCATTGCAGTACACCTAGCAAATTGATTCAATATAACCTCTCCATTTCATGCCAGTGGGAAACAAGGCGTTCAAACATGGTTGTCAATCTGGGTAAGCTTCAAGGAATTTCAAACTGAGCCCTTTCTGCCCTCAACAAGGACAGTAGAATGAGAACAAACTATTGATATAGATTTAATAAAAAGGGTCCAGATTAAAATTTTTAAAATGTTATTTGAATTGAGAAGCATCTAAAGATGGTAAAATGACAATGCCAATAGCCAGAATGTTGTGATAACAACAACAAAGATGAGGACAATAGTCTAGCTTAAAATAATGCAAATAATGTTGATTGGTTCAAAATCTGTCGTTAAAATTGTTTTTTTTTTATTACTAAATTTTGTGTGTTGAGCATCATCCAGTCACCCTGAACCAATCAGTCTTTAAACTTGACAAAAAAATGTCTGGTTCTGTGACTGATTTGGAAGCTTTACAAAGTAATTTAGTTTTGGCAGACATAATTTTGCATTTATGGATGTGCGTTTACAGATACGTTATGGTGCAACGGATATCAGATGCAAATGAGAAATTGAAAAACCGAGTTCAAATTCCAGTTGAATTTGTCGCATTCATTTACACACAAATACTCTTGGGAAACATATTAATCTGTCTCGTCTCCATCCAACTATGGGTTAAATACCAGGACAGATAAAGCTTTATGGCCTTGGTTGGCAACCAGTCTAACAAAGAAAGTAATGGCAACCTATTACATGGAAATCTTCTGCCCAGTCAGTCTTGTCTCTTTTAAGACATGATCACCCAAGCATGTATCAAGTATGGCACTTAACTGACTGACTGAATTTTGCATTTAATTAACTCAGCAATAATATGGAATAAAAATCACAAAAATACCAAGAAAATATCTGAGAAAATGTATGAACTCGACATAGCAATTATTTGCTCTTCTGTTGGTGGGCATCAGCCATGATGGTGGAAGGTAGAAAAGATTCTCTGTGATGATTAAACAAAAACAGTTTTGGTTTGGAGGCATTAAAATTTACAAGCCATTCTTTACTACTTGGGCTTTCAATTTTAATAATGCTTGACAAAAAGATCCAACACTGATCCTTTGATACTCATTAATGCAAATCATTGATAAATTAATTTTTAATTGATTGAATGTCAACTTAAAACTATAATTTAAATTCATTATTTTATCCTTTAATTCTTTTTGGTTTATAGCACCTTAATTTTTTCATATTCATTCTTTTTTTCTTGTGTCCTTTCAGGATTTTGATGTGGATGACTCTCCACACCTTCCTGTTTTTTATTGCTCCTTTACCATTCATCTTTGTCAATGTGGCCCAAGTTCTGCCATCCATTTATTCAAATAAGTTTTTCACTGTTTTCCTCGGCTTCTCTCCAAGCCTTCTTTCCTCATGATGTGTTCCCAAAATTTCTGCTCTCCCTGATTTCAGATGGTTAAGGGCAATTTTTTTGTAGCTGTCTGTCTCTGTAATCTTTTTTTGTTGTTCACATGTTCTATCTTTGGCATTTGTTATATTTTTCATCAGAACCAAAAAAATTGTCACTTCAAGAAGAAATGGGTTTAGTATTCACTCACTCAGGACTGATATTGCATAATGGTCCAGTAATATTTTCTTTGTTTCTAATTCAATTTTCCTGTTTCTTCATACTTTACTTAGCTTTGCAAAGGTGGTTTATTTTTTTTTTATTTTTTTTGCTATACTCATGCGTCTTTGGATTTTGGTGCTGTTTTCTTTGTTTCTAGGAAAATTGGAAGAAGAGGTAGAATGAATGTATGTCAGTGAGATGTGACGGAGTCAGCTTGAAGTTTCATCCCTACATCAAGATGAGATGCTATCAGGTACTGATTCCATTCTGTTTTGACCAGTCATAGAACTTGGTTAAATAGTGTATTATTGTCATGTGACTGGCTCCAGCATTTTCATTGTTGGTGTGAAAAAAATTTTTTTCTATCCAATCAGGATTCAGAATTTTACTCTTCACACTGACTTGTGAAATTTGCCTTGGTATGGGTTTTTCCAAAATGCTTTTTGGGTGTGCAATTTTACTTTGTGTGTTTTAGTTAACTGTTGGATGATATATGATTTGTATCCTATAAAGCCTTGATGTTTTCTAATCATCACTTAGTTATTACTTGGCTATGATATCAGCTCATTCTCATTCTCTTCTTATTCTTTTGGTAAGCAAGAAGTTCACTCAAACAGATTATTTCTCATAACTGTCACAGATTCTTGAGAGGATGGCTTCCCACTCACTACAATCTTAATCGCCTTAAGTCTAGGGTCAAAGGAGATCTATCCTACATACTTTCAGAATTTGCATCTCTTTCACCTCCCTTTATGTTCTCCAGTAACCTCATTCAGTGGCCCACTACCTTGAATTGCTCTTGGGCCTTAACTGATCATCAACAAACTCATTTTTCTCTGTGTACTTATCAGCCTATCTGGTTCTCTTCTTTTTTTGAAGCCCAATCATAATAATTGTTTTTCATATAATTTCTACAATATTAATAATTGGTTATCCAATATTACACACTCTATTTAAAGTGAAATTTTATATTTAGTCTCTCTGCAGTGAATGTTGGACAATTTCTTCACAGATAATTATTTAAGGCAACATAAATGTAGTTCTATAGAATGATGCAGGAAATACTAAACAGTAAATAACAAAAAAGTTTTGAGGTAAATGAAAATAAAAAGAACAGATATATATAGAATCAGAAAGAGTCAGTTAAAAATTCTAGGACATATAATGAGGACACATAATGAGGAAAGAGGGCTTAGAAAATTTGACACTTACATGAGATATCAATGTCAAGAGGGACAAAGTGAAAACAGTATGCTACTTAACAAGCATAAATAGATAGCAGAACAGAGTTTGGATGGAATAGTGAAAAGTCAAGCCCCTACTAAGAGCAACAAAAATAGGAAGTTGTAGAGAACCATGACTTCCCACCGTCTGAAAGGACATGACATGTAGAAAAAAAAAAAAGAATTTATACTTAAGATTGAGACTTCAAGAAAAAAATCTCTTTGAAGTTATTACAAGTATTAAATATTAGCCAAACATTGAAGATTACCAGTGACAACAACATAAACAATACAGATGACAACAGAAAAATCTTTTCTTTCTTTTTGTTGCTTGTTCAAAATTATTGCAAATTATTTTTAAATGTATCTAAAAACGTTTAGTTATTGAAGTATTTGTAAAGATTCAAAGCACCCAAGTCCCTATTTAACCCTAGCTTGTGTGTATTTAATTTTAAAATCCAGTATTTTTCTTTCTTTCTGCGTGCGTATGTAGAACTAAAATTGGAGTCTACTAGGATAGTTGATAGGTTGGGTGTTTGTTTCATTGCATTTATGGGTGGTTTATCAAAAATGTCTTTGATTTTTTTGTTTGATTGGAGGTTCTTGTAATCATTTTTAAAATTTTTGATAAGTGTGTGTGAATGTTGATTGTGGTTAAAAACCATGGGGATTCGGTTGTTGTTTTTTATTTTCTTGTATGTGAGAAGTGTGTTACGATCTATGTGGATGGTTTTATTGAGTGCTTCTTTTATTATTTTTATTGGGTAAATACCCAATAAAAATTATAAAAGAAGCACGAAATAAAACCTATCAACTATCCTCACTTCTAACAAATATCTAAAAAACACAAACCTATCAGGGAATTTAAAATGTCAGAAACCCAGGTGCCTAATTTGTAAACGACACAATATTCTCTGTACCCAACACCAAAGTCAAATTGCAGCCAACACGCCGCACTTGTGACAGCGAAAACATTATATACTTCCTCTTTTGTTCAATATGTCCCAATAGTGGATATATTGGCGAATCCGGAAACAGCTTTAGATTTCGCTTCAATAATCACAAACTTAATATGTGCCAAAATAATCAATATTCCCCAGTAGGAACACATTTCAATCAACCGGGTCACACCTTAGAAAATTGCAAATGTTTACTAATAGACTCCAATTTTAGTTCTACATACGCACACAGAAAGAAAGAAAAATACTGGATTTTAAAATTAAATACACACAATCTAGGATTAAATAGGGACTTAGGTGCTTTGAATCTTTACAAATACTTCAATAACTAAACGTTTTTAGATACATTTAAAAATATTTTTAAAACTTTTTTAGATACAATTAAAAAAAAATTTATCTAAAATAAATTTACAAGCATTATTAAAGATAGGTTTACATTTACAAACATAATTTTTTTAAAAATCTGTCACTTTCAACGTCACTTGATGTAAAAACAAAAACTCTCTCAACAAACGCATCACGTGATGTAAACAAACGCGTCACATGATGTAAACAAACTCTTCATTGACGCTCTCGCGAAATCTCACGAATTACATTACTAATTCAAATTTTAAAATCATTTGTTTCTGATGAAGGACCAAGGGCGGTCTGAAATATAAAATATAATAGTATAAATAAACAAATACTATAAAAAAAAACACATTTTCAAACTCTAAACGTTTTAATATTCTTTCTTATACATATTAAGACAGTATACGTGGATCATCACTATGCTATATATATATATATATATATATATAGTGGACATTGAAGTCAACACCCAGTGACAACAGTCTGTTTCATGTTTATAGTCTGTTGCCACTTGGTGTTGACTTCAATGTTCACTTTTATAATTACATACACTCTGTCCCTGATATAAAGGACTTTAATCCAGAAATATAGAATATATTAGAACTATATTTTATTACATATATATAAATATATATATTTAGTATATCGAGGCAGCAAGTAATTTTTTAAACATATGCTGTTAAATGTAAGAGACAATGAATGTCTATTATGTTTAATCATGAGCCGTTCTAAACGTCGTATTTTTACTTTAATTTAATGGAGTTAGGAAATCTATTATTGATTGATGGAATATTAAACCCACTATATTAAAAAAACTATTATTAGCATGCACCACACAAGTACCCTTTCACGATCCCTTAGGCAATATTTATACACAAATAGATGGTATTGTGATGGGATCTCCTTTAGGTCCCCTCTTTTCTAATTATTATATGGCAAATCTAGAAAATAAAATAATTAATGACAACAATAAACCCTCTATATATGTAAGATACATAGATGACATCTTTGTTTTAGCTAAGAATATCGATCAAATTAAATATCTTAAAAACAAATTTGAAAGTCACTCCGTCCTCAAATTTACATTAGAACTTAATATTAATAACAAAATCCCATTCCTTGATGTATTCATTGATTCTAGCACACATAAATTTACAACTTCTCTATATAGGAAACCAACTAGCATAAATTTGTGTCTTCTTAATTATAATACTGAATGCCCCCAACGATATAAGTTAGCTGTTATAAAAAACTTACTTCAACGCACACAAATGATATCTTCTTCCAAATCTATATTTTATAAAGAATTATACAACATTAAGCAAACACTAGTCAATAATAGATTTCCTAACTCCGTTATTGATCAACAAATTAAAATGTATCTCAACAAAATTAACAATAGCTCTAACTATAATGACAACATTCATAATAATGGTTTACATCAAAATAAACATAACACTATTAACTTTTACTATTGCAACCAAATATATAATAATTATATACAAGATGAAAAAACTCTCAAAAACATAATACGTAGAAATGTTAAACCAGTGGAAAGTAATAATCAAATTAAACTCATTATATATTATAAAAAGTTTAAAACAATTGACCTCATAGTCTATAATAACCCAACAAGCACTAAACTAAATTCTCTACAAAAAACCAATGTAGTGTACCAATTTACATGCCCATTCAGAGATTGCATCTCTGATACTAATCAAAAACCTAGTACATATATTGGTTTTACTACAACCACGCTCTCCCATAGATTTACATGTCATCTTTCTGATCAGAGTACAATTAAACAACATTTCTCTGAAAAACATAAACATGTAGGTAATATCAGACAGATTTTGGTCAACAATACGGTGATCCTTACTCATACACACAGTAAGAGGAACCTGCAGATATTGGAGGCCATGTACATCAAATCTAAACAACTAACACTCAACAAAATCAACTTTAAAACAGGAAATAACATATTACTTTGCATTTGACTACATGGTTTTGTTGTCATTTCACGCTATCCCGAGGTGTGATGTCATAAAACCGCATCGCAAACTTAAGAACTGCGTTTATTATTTTTGGTAACTATTGCCGTTGCCAAGCGGAGTTTTATGTCAACACAAAATAAAATCATCGGTGATGATGGATTTTATAATATTTCAGTTTAAACTACCTCTCTGAAGATGGCTCATGTGAGCTGAAAGCTTAGAAGAAAACCAATAAATAATTATCCAAATGTTGGAGAATTTTTGTCTTTATTTTCAACTGAAATTAAAGTAAAAATATGACGTTTAGAACAGCTCATGATTAAACATAATAGACATTCATTGTCTCTTATATTTAACAGCATATGTTTAGAAAATATATATATATAGTTGTTTTATACATATATATATATATGAGAATACACACATGCAGTGGCAATTATTGAACTCTGAAAGTGGAGTGGGGTACTTAGGGGACCAAGATTTTTCTGAGGAAGATTGGGGTAATTTCAAACATTGTCTTCATTTTCCTACTACACCACTATCGTATACACAATTTAGGAATGAGTTTGGGTGTATGTTACTTCACTTACTTAAACAGAATAACTTTACATTCATAGTAGTGGGTTCTATTTTTGCCCTCTTTTCCACTCTCATGCTGTTGAAACAGAAGAGGTTTATTTCAAAACAAAATCAAAGGTTTAATATTAATGCTAATATTAGCAAAACAGTGTGATTTGTCTGCGCCAATTTTTTCCTCTACAAAACAATTTTGAAGTACGAAAAATAAGTGTGAGAAAAAAAATAAATGTGAAAATAAAATAATGCAACAAAATCAATCAAAATGCTGTGGGCATCACAGCTGTACAAAAATCATCTAAAGAATGAATTTATGTATTCAGCAAAGTCTGATCATAAGATCAAGAAGCTATTTTGAAATAAGAAAATTAATAATATCTTTTCTCCATGACCCTGAAACAAAACATCAAATAGGGCATTTGAATTGACACAAACCCAAGTTAACACACATGCTATATTTCTCTGATTTTATTTATTTCTCTAGAATAACAAAAAGTTAATGTAAGTTATTTTACATCAGTATACATAAAAATTTACTTCTTAAAGAGCAGAATCAATTTACACTACCAGTAGTCCAAAAATGTTATCTTGATCAAATGGTTAGACTCAGGGTGTAGTTGGTAACTGGATAATTCACAGACGAGTAATTCAATCAGTAGGCTGACTTCGAATGCCTGTTTGTACTTGTGTGACACGATAACTAGGCTATATTAAGGTGGATTTGTAAAATATGTATTTTATTATAATAGATTAAAATAGAAAATGATTAAAAATAGAAAATAGTTTAAAAACATGTGTTTTGTTTAACAAAAGTGAAAAAGAAGAGAAAAAATAAATAAACGCTTTTTCTTTTATAAGGAAATTGTGGAAGAGAAAAGGGTATTAGATTACTGTTAAATCTTACCAGTCTTCAGGTATATATTTGACTAAGTGATTTGATGTGATAAAAGATAAAGTTTAGGAAATAGATTTTTGAGTGTCTTTATTGCATCTTGACCACACATTAAGAAAATAAAGAAAAGATAATAGAATGTCTGCTGGTATGTTTACACATCAAAAGAAGGAAAATTTAAGTACCTTGAAATTTTGGACTTACAGTCTCCAATGCTTATTGGGAGGGGCGTCTAGGCACTTCTGGATTGTTTTAAATAAATACAGGTGATTTTTCAGAGCTGATCAGTTAAGTTAGTTAAGTTGAGTGAGTTCAGCCGGGCGTGTGCTTGAAATAGAAATTCCGTTTGTCTTGAGTTGGTAGGTTTGGCATTTGATCTCCATTAATTAGAGTTAGATCTGTGTGTCACATTTGCCTGCTCCAACCGAAAAGACTAACTTTAAACAAAATAAAGCTTCGTTTTAACTCATCCAAGTTGTGGAAGTTCGTTCCTTATAGTTTAATCTTGTATCCCCAGCTTGAGGCATCGACTTTTTCAACAAACTCTCAGCAACATCACAGCGTGGAGAACGGCCGCCGGAGAAATGGGGTGTTACACTTGGATGAAATTACTACTAAGAATAGGTACCTCCACTCATTTTATATAACTACCCTTTAAATTGAATTTTTAAAAATAAAAAAAATTTCTTGAAACTTTTATTTTAGTTTGTTTTAATTGAAAGCTAATTGATTAAATTTACTATTTCCAGTAAGCAAAATACTCTGGTGTCTGGCGTATTTCAAACAAAAACTATATTAATCGGAATATAAAATTTTGAGATTTTTAAAATTTAAAAATATTTTTCTGGTCATTTCTAGGCAATCAACAGATTTGTAAACAAAATTTAATTCTCAGTTTTAAAAATCTTGCAAAATAAAATATACATCTGGGACATGCTATCTTGGGAAAATTAACAAATTTAATGTTAAATTCATCTGATTTACACAAGTATTACTTGTTTATATCATGAAATTTAGACAAAAACTATTTCTCAATCAAAGAATGTTGATCTTTCTGACCTTTCCCCATATGATTTGAAATGTGACAATGGACAGATGAGAGATAAGTTAAATGTCTGTAGTAATCACAAATAACATATTTGTCCAAATTTTTTCCCTGTAAGGGAAAGAAACCATGAAATACATGAATTTTTGTTGTACACACAGAAATTACTATACAAAAAAAAACTCCAAATACACAAAAAAATTAAAAGGTATTTAAAAAATACAATGGCTCAATGATTTATATTAAACTTTTCAATTTTTGATTTGTAAATATAGTCTTTACTTAATAAGCTAACCTAACATCTACACATCTTTAAAATATTTAAAAAATATTTTTGAAACTTTATAAATTGTTAATATTAATGAAAAATGAAAACAATTCCTTTAACATTTCATTATTAATCTAAAAAACAATTTCTTCAAACTATAATATCCTTAATTTTTATTATTTATTACAGCAATTAAAAGCTTATCTAATGAAATAAGGTCATAATTCTATTGCATTTTTTATTTTACTATTGGGAATAGATTTTCAGAAAAAGGGCCAAATGGTTAAAAAAGTAGTACAAGATTTACATTTCCCAAAGTGTCCTGTGATAACAAATAAAAGCAATTTTACCTAACAAAATTTCATTTCATGATTTTGCTTGGAGGTGGGTAACAGATGTAAAATAAATATATTTTTACCAAGGATTTTTTTTAAAGTAATAATTTCAAAAATAATTTAATTTACTTGTGAATATGTCCTAAGTTTCATTAATATCTGACAATTATTTGATTTTTGCAAGAATTTTCAAATGAATGTGTTTTTTACTGGAAAAAAAATTAATTACGTAATATTACATTTTCTATTGTAAACTCTTGGAACGATTTTATTACTCACTAATGAAAATGAAAACAAGAATTTTTACCAAAATTTCAAACATGTAACAAAGGATTAAAAATGTTTTTAAAATAATTTAAAATATTTTGATCTTTGCTTTTAATAATAACATAAATATTTTGTTGATGGAAGATGTTTGTTTTTACTAAGTTTGGGCCCTTTTTTCTTCATACTATGCTGTTTTTTCAGTGATTTAGTAGAGGTACCTAAAAATAACACAACTTACTTTCATTTTTTTTTTCTTTTTTGCTACCAAATATTTTAACAGTTATGATTTTGCTTCTAAAAGGTGGAGTAAAAAGTCATTTTTTATTACCCTAATTGCTGGTATGCAAATTTTAACTGATACTTGTAAATGATTGATTATTTTTGGGATTGGCATTTTATTGCTCTCTTCTGACTGATTCACTAAAAGGTTGCAATTTTATTTTTTTTCTATAATTACTGACCAGTTCTTTCACTCAGTCATAAATCACTGACGAACTATATATATGGGGGAACTTACTTTTAATTAAAGTCTTCCTTCAGATGGGCTGTGCCTTGTGGTGGATATTATAATGAGAAATCAGAGAGACTAGTTTGAATTTCAGTTGAATTTGTTGCATTCACATATGCACAAATACCCATTGGAAAGGTATGAATCCGTCTCTTCTCCCCCAGCTATGGATTAAATAGCAAGCTAGACTGGGTTCTATAGACTTGGTTGGCAACCAGTCTACCACAGAAATTAATTGTAACCTACTGCAGGAAAATCTGCCCTGCCAGATTTCTTACTGCTACCAAAGAGCAGGCTGGGATGTGTTTCATGATTTCCTATGTGGCATTCCCTGGGAAAAAGTGTTCAGTCTCTCAGTTGAGGACTGCACCTCTGATGTCTCTTCTTGGGTGAAAGCTGGCATTGCTTCCTTTATATCGATCAGAAAGTTTCCTCTCAAATCTTATTCTTCCCACTAATTCTCTCCTGCCTGTTTGGCTGCAATTGCCCCCAGGATCCACTACTTGTGTCTATTTCAGAGTCATGTGTCTGACTACACTAGGCACTTATTTGACTCTGCTCATTATGAGTGTAAGAGGATCCTGAATAATGCTAAGCTGTTGTTGATGAAAAAATGAGGCAGCACAAAGCAAGTTTGGCTCCAAAGACTATTGGCAGCTTTGCAAATGTATGCTGAACAAGAACAAATACTCCATCCCTCCCTTAATCAATAAATTCGAGGTCCTCATCTTTGGACAAAGCTGAGTGCTTTGCCAGCAGATTCTCATCAAACTCCACATTTGACTCATCTGGAGTATCTGCACTTTGCTTCCCTCTTAGAATTGAGACTTAACTAAAAGATGTTTACATAACCCTGTCTCTGATATCTGAGATAATATCAAAACTTGACCCCCATAAGGCCAGTGGCGGGAATGGAATCCCAGTCATTGTCCTGAAGAAATGTGCCCTTGAACTCTTCTCTGTTCTCTCTAAACTCTATAATTACTGCCTTTTTGCTTCCTGTTTTCTTGCCTGCTGGAAGTCTTCCTCTGTGGTTCCTGCATTTAAGAACTCAGGGGAACCCTCGGATCCATCCAATTATCACCCTATCAGCCTCCTACCAATTTTTGGCAAAGTTTTTGAGGCTATTATCAATGCTGAAATAGTTCAACATCTTACTGCCCATAAAATATTCTCAGACAGACAGTCTATGGCTGATATGCTAATGACCATCATGGAGTAGATATACCAAGCCCTCAATAAGTCTGGCAAAGCTTGAGCTGTTGCCCTGGATATCTCCAAAGCTTTTGATAGGGTTTGGCATGCTGGACTTCTACTTAAGCTACAGGGTTATGATATCACTGGACGTTTGTTTGATCTGATCCAATCTTTTTTATCTAATTGCATAATAAAGGTTGTCTTGAATATACATGCCTTCACATCTTTCTGCATGAATGCTGGGGTCTTTCAGGTCTCTATCCTAGGCCTGACACTCTTTCTGATCTTTATAAATGATCTCCCTGATATGAACAAATCCCAAATAGGCATCTATGTAGATGATACCATCATCTACTCTTGTATCAATAAGAAATCTGGCAAGGCGGACAAACATAACCTCACTGCTGATCTTGAGAAGGACCTTCTCTCTATGGTAGACTGAGGTAAGAAATGGCTAGTAAATTTCAACGCTGCTGTCTGTCAACCATTACAAGCAGTCTCTTTTGTCTCCCATAAGCATGGACAAAGCAAGTCTCCCTGAAAACAATATACTGCACCTCCTCAGCTTTACTCTATCTTCTGACTTCAAGTGGAATCATTACATTAAATCAATAGCTAAATCCACTGCTAGGAAGATTGGGTCACTGTCTTGGGCCAGAAGGATTTTTCAACCTGAATCCATCTTGCACAAATGCAAATCAACCATCTGACCATACATAGAATACTGCTGTCATATCTGGTCAGGCTTTCCTGCTCTCAGAGTTCTTGACATGCTCCAAAGTAGAATCTGTAATGTGATCGGTCCAGACCTGGCAGTTTGACTCCAGCCACTCTCTAACCAGCAGGGCGTGACTTCTCTCTGTCTCTTCTACAAATATTTTCATGGCTTCTGCTCTGATGAACTTAGGTCACTGGTGCCCCTTCCACAAGAATTTACTTGAGAACCCAGACTGGTAACAAGGTCCCACTCTTTTACAATTAAATCTACCAAATGCAACCGACAATTCAGCAACTTCTGTTCTCACACTTCCTGCCTGTCAAACTTCCTTCCATATACTTGTTTTTTGATGGTTACAACTTCCAGGAATTTAAATGCAATGTCAAAACCCATCTCTTATCCATCTGACTCCAGTCCTTCCTTCGTTCTTTCTACATCACCCTGTGTATCTAGTTCTTTTCCTTTCTCTCTATCTTCACAACTGTCTTCACACCTGTGTTCCCATTCTTCTCTTTCCCTTTCTCTGACACCCTCTGTAACTGGTTTGTCTTTCTCTTTGCTCTCCTCCTGTCTAAACTTTTACTCTCATATGTAGCCCCCTGCACATCAGTGGTGGTACTGCCTTGTTTGGGGTGAGACAATTAAAAAAAGGAAAAAAATGTTGGTGTTAAGACAATTTGTAACAGATTCTGTAAATATTTTATTAATAAAGAAAAGAATGCTGAACTGCTACTTTATATCAGTTATTTTTTCTTCCTGAATCCAGTTATTTTTTTCTTTATTCTCTTTAATGTCTTCTCTTCTCTTTTACTTCCACTAATGTGTTGCATCGTAGTGGCATAATTAGTTTGCTTGGAAGTTTTATAACAAATAATGAAAAATAAGACACAGGAATCTAAATTAGTTATCTAAGTAATGGCGCAATGGATAAAAGCACTGTTTAGATCCAGTGACTTAACCCAAAGAGTTGTGGGTTGGCTGCAAATAACTTAGAGAGTTGAGTTAAAGGGACATAACTACATGACATCTGGAATGGTTATGGCATATGGAACAAGAATGATAAAGCCCAGTGATCAAAATAAAGGGTTCAGTTTGAAATTCCAAGCACCTGGCTGGAGCATACAATGACTGAAACATTGTGAATATAGCAAAAAAGATGAGGGCAAGTTCGAACAATATAAATAATGTAAATACTATCTCATCTCAGGAGTATAGACAAATACTGAAGGAATCTAAATGCACATTTGTATAGAGAGAGAAGCCTTCCAAAAGTTAAACAATATATGAAAAAACAGAAAAAATTAATTAGAAACAAAAAAAAAAGATTGATTTAATTTCTGTGTAATAGCAATCCTTCAATATGGCAGTGAATACTGGGTGATTTTCTTGCACATGTTTGAAAAACTTCAGAGAACAGATGTATGTATTGCTACAAAAGGATACTGAGAATAACATGGATGAAGCACGTGAGTAAGTAGGAAGTTTTAATTGAAATGGAAATCAAAAGATATTGAGAATAAAAGAGTGTTTAAATTTCTGGGATATATAGTGTGTGTGGGGGGGGGGAAAGAGTTCAGAGAATTTGACACTCACAAGACATTGAAGGCAAGAGGAATAGAGGAAAGTATTGAGTAATGTATGTAATGAAATTGTGTAAATGGGTGGTAGAACAGGGACAGGAAGGGCTTGTAAATGGACAAATTATTGCTAAGAGCTACAAAGGATGGATAATTGTATAGAGTAATTATCACACACAACCTGAAATTGTAGCAGCAATGGATGTGTTTTGGGGCAAGACTGCCTTCTTCAGGTGGGTTTTGAATTCAGTATTTTTCTTCTCCTAGACTGACATTTACCCAAAGCAAAAGAACCCATTCTGCCCTATTATTTAACCCATAGCTGGAAGAAGATAGATTTATGCCTTTTCCAAGGGCATTAGCATGAATTGAACAATAAAGGATTTACTGGAATTTGAACTCTGCTTATTAATTTCACTTTCATAATTATAATGTCATCTCACTATCTCATGGGTTATGCAGCATAAAAGAAGAGGATTTTTTCATATTTTATTTTTACCAGAAACTA
This sequence comes from Ascarosepion bandense, assembly GCA_037127315.1. Taxonomy (NCBI): domain Eukaryota; kingdom Metazoa; phylum Mollusca; class Cephalopoda; order Sepiida; family Sepiidae; genus Ascarosepion; species Ascarosepion bandense. The sequence goes on along the minus strand of JBBBDQ010002011.1, from coordinate 2,017,616 downwards.
TTTTGATCTTGTATATCTTTTAAGTAAAATTCAATAACTTGCAAGCATTTATTCAGAGATCATTTCATCTTTAATATTACTACCCAATATTTTAGTTAATATGATCATGAAAATTTACTCATATTTAGTATTTAATATATACCCCATATGTCTGCCAAATAACTTCTGCTAATAACTGCTAATAAGTGTTTTAGATTTTATTGCTAAATTTTCACACAATACAAGGTACAAGAGCCACTCAGTGTAGTAGGGTTACTGAATGATGTTTTTGAAAGTAGAAAACAACTGACTCAAGATTTGAAGAGTTTAAGATTATAGCAATTTTGGAACAAAGGGGCATAAGACAAGGATGTGTATTTTCACCAGATTTATTCAACTTGTACAGTGAGACTATTCTGAGGACCATAGAAATTATACCAGGATTTGTCGTTGAAGGTCACATTTTGAACAATATAAGGTACACAGATGATACAGTGCTGCTAGCAGACAGGGAAATGAAACTACAAGACTTCCTACAGAAGGTAGCTGAAGAGAGTGACAAGAAAGGACTACAAATAAACTGCAAGAAAACTGAATGCATGGTGCATCAGCAAAAAGGGTAGCCCAAAATGCCAAATGCCAAATACAAGTGGGGGATACTAAAATCAAGCAGGCACAAAAATTTAAATACCTAGGAAATGTTCTAACAGAAGATGGAAAATGCGACAGTTCTGAAGGTGAATTGGCATGGTGAAGGAAGCATTCCAGAAGTTGAGTAAACTATTAAGAAACAGGGCAATTTTGCTAGAAACAAAGAAGAGACTACTGGATTGCTATGTGATGTTAGTTTTCAATATGGCAGTAAATGCTGGATAATAACATCAAAGATGAAGGAAAAACTTGAAGCAACTGAAATGTGGTTCTACAAAAGGATGCTGCGAATATCAGGGATTGAGCACGTGAGCAATGATGAGGTTTTGGAAATGATGGAAAGGAAAATGAAATTAATACTGACCATCAGGAAGAGACAGCTAAAGTTCCTGGGACATGCAAGAGGAAGGAGGGCTTAGAGAACCTGATACTAACAACCCAGATAGAGGGGGAAAAGAGACAGAAAGCAGTGGATAAAATATTTGAAGGACTTAATCAGGTGGATGACAAAATGAGGGTTGCATGGTGTAACAGGAGAAAGTATGCTAAGAGCCACCAGGGATAGGGAGATGTGGAAAACCATGATCACCTATGTCCTGAGGGGACAGGGCACATAGAAGAAGAAGGAAACAACCTCTCAGTAGTGGTTCTTGAAAGAAAGCTGTCTGAATGAAACTTTCTTCTTTAAAAGAGAATACAGAGAAAATGGGTATGATTTGATTCTGTACATGACTGATCTTAGCTGTAAAGGTTGGAACTAGTGGACTGCTATGTAATTTATAGTCTCTTAAATAGCAGTGAATTTTGGGAAATTTCTTCAAAGATTAGTAAACTTGAAACAGCAGAGACCTGCTTCTCCCAACAAATGCTTTTGTCAAAATACTCTATAAGAAACAGGTGAACAGATTTTTTGGACCCCAGTGAGCCACAAGTCACATTAGACACAACTGAGTATTTAAGTGCCCTGAATTTTATTTGATTATACACAGACATATTTCATAACAGTATCAAATCAACAGATAAAAATCTCTTCTGAAATGTTACTCTTTCAATGTCTTTAATAAAACTTTTCACACACATACATATGAAAAAAAAAGCATCCTAACAGAATCATCTTTCCTTTCACCTTTTGTATTATTTCTGTTTAGTTTGTTAAGGCAATAAAAGTTTTGTTGTTATAAATACATATTAGTATATGCATTCATTCTTATACTACATCTCTTCAACAAATGATAAAATAACTAGAATTTATGTAATAAAAGAAGAACTAATGCCTGTATCACACAGTGTGTTGCTTTTCATGTGTAATATATATATATATATATATATATATATATATATATATAAATACACATGTGTGTGTGTGTGTGTGTGGTTGTTTTAAACATCTATCTTGTGCTGTTTGATATAAACACAAGCACATGCACACACACAGACTGCATTTGAAATGACACTGGAATAATATATTCCCATCCCAATCAGTTTGGACAACTGCTACACTTGACTGAACAATAAAATGATTGAGTTGGGAAAAAAAAGATCTTTTGAACCCTAAAAAATGAGATAATTATGAAATTTTATTGGACTTTTTTAAGTTGTTTTGTAATAAATAGAATTAGCGTTTAAAGCTTTCTTAAGTTATATAAAAATATTTTTGGTATTTCAGTGAATTAAAATTTCCATGCACAAACACACCAGAGTACTCACACACAAAATGTGAATGAAATGAAATGGATATCTGTATTATATGGGTTAATTTTCCTTTCTGTCTAGTAAAACACTTGGGTAACTAGGAAAAATTATGGGTAGAAATGTATGGCTCTTTCAAGCAATTTTATAACTTTATATTTAACATGAATATATTTTCTGATAAATGTAATATTTTAAACAATTTTGTTTTTAACTTTGTTTTGCTCTCAGTGAACCAAAAGGTACTGGACTAATAAATTTGATTAATAGTAGATAGGTTCACCTATCACATGGTTCACATTCCTTCCAGGTTTTTTGATCAGAAATAGAGATTTATCCCTTATTTCCTGATTGGGATGGGGTTTCTGGTTTCTTCTAAAGTCTTAGTAGCCCTTTGTGTCTTGGTGGCTTTATTGACCTGCTTGGAGTGAATTGGTTAAAAAAAAAAAATAATATATGCCACATTGAGTTCGTAAACAAACACTGTCCAAATTCCAGGTTTTGGTGTAGCTTCCTAGTTGTATCTGTCTATAATGCAGAATAGGCTCAATTTTCATCATGCTAATCTATCTATATAATACCATGTATGCAACTGTTGCTATTACATAATTGTTAAAATATATACCACATTAGAAAAATACAGTGATGGCCATTTACAGAAAAATCTTCTTTCAAATCAATAATAGCCTATTCCTTTTTATACAAAAGAATAATCTACCATCTGAAATATAATTGAAAATCTATCTCCACTTTCTATTATCATTTGTGGTTTGTAAGTAGACATGGTTTTACACTTCAGATGGCATATTTTTTTGGCAGAACTATAGTCTCAAAGTAACCATTCATCAAATCATAGCAATAACTTTATGAATATAAATTTCAGTATCTTGTTAATCTTGATAAAAAACAAACATAATTATAAAATACTTTTACCATAAAACATAAATTAGTTGAAGCATATTTTGAAAATACAATTTTCAAAAAGTAATATTACATCTTCTTTCCACACTAAAGAATAAAATTTATTATAAAAGGTAATTCTAAACATTTTTATTGCCTATATATTGAAAAAATAATTTATATTTATTTAATATTTTTTCACAGTCTGTAAATGCTTTTCTGCTAATTGAGTCTCTGCAAAATCCATTAACTTAAAACTAGTTTTATTGCCACCATACTTTGTAACTTATTCTTCATTCTAAAAATTCTAGAAAGTAAGACATTGTACAATAAAATACTCTTGGAAAATTCATTATAATTTTTATGGTTTTCCAAAATTGATGGATTACTTTGAAAAATTAAAATTATGGTTGAAGTTTATGAGTTAACTTTAAATTTGCAAATTTTTATTTATTACGGGTTTCCTATAATAGATAAATATATTATTTGGAAAAATAAAATGCTGATTAAATATACACAGATGATTAAAGATGATCATAATAAGAAAACATTTATTTACTGCTTAATATTGCTCTACACATTTATTTTTGAACTTATCTTTTGTCAAATAAACAGTCCTAATACAAAAAATGATGCTGTTGTTAAACTGATTTTTATGTTTCAAATCAGTGCCTCTTACTTTAATAGAAGTAAAAATAGTATATTTTTTTAATAGAAGTAAAAATAGCATATTTTTTCATTTTAATAGAAATAAAAATGGCATATTTTTCATTTTAATAGAAATAAAAATGGCATATTTTTTTAATAGACGTAAAAATGGCATATTTTTTCATCAACAGATTAACCTTATTTTAAGACCTGACATTTCCAGGTTAATTGGTAGCTTATTCCATCAAGCAATTTTGATGTATTTATGTGCCTGGATTCTTCTTCTTTTATATGTTGTGACCCTTCAGGATGTAGTCGATCATGGCACTCCGCATCTTCCTCTCCCTTATAGTTCTTAATATATTTTCTCTTCATTTCTTCCAAATCCTGTTCTGCAACCTGTTTGCTTAACCCCATCAAGTATGTCCCATGTTTTCCCCTCTCTCTTTTTCTCTCTACTGCCCTGTGAGTATCAAACCCTCCAAGCTTACCTTCCTCATTATGTGCCCCAGAAACTTTAACTGTTTTTTCCTGATGTTAATTATAAATTTTTTTTGTTTCTATTCTCTCCAAAACCTTATCATTGCTCACATGTTTGGCCTATGTTATCCTAAGCATCCTTCAATAGAACCACATTTCTGTTGCTTCAAGTCTTTACTTCATCTTTGAGATGATTGTCCAGCATTTACTAAAACACAAAAACTGTATAAACTTCTTTGCTTAAGAGATAAAAAGCTGAAGGTTTTAAAATCCAAGGACAGGATATTGGGGAAAGAAAAACATACTTCAGAGATAAAATGAATACATTGGAAAACTGTTCCATGACAAAAGAGGACAAATAGCAGTATACAGAAATATCAAATGACCAGAAATAACTATTGACCAAATTAAACAGAAACAAAGCTACAGGACAACATGAAATTTTAATAGAGATGTTGGCAGCTGTAGATGATTTTGTTATCTATAAAATTACAGATATAAATGAAATAGACATCAGTGGTGATATTCTAAAAGAGCTAAGAAGATTTATTTTCAAAGCACTGACTAAAAAGCCACTTTCAAACAGACAATCATTCTCATGAACAATATGATAAAACTTATCATCTAAATTCTGATGAAAAGAATACACAGCAGAATCAGTCCTAAGACAAGAACAAAGAGGGTTTGTTAAAGACACTGGAACAATTATTGGAATATTTATGCTCAGAAAGATATCAGAAAAAGTAATAGAAATGCAAAAAGATGTATGTATACATTAATTGATTATACAAAACTGTTTAAAAAGGTACATTGTGAAGAACTGTTGGAATTGCTAGGTAGCCATTGTATATTTGAGAAGAATATTAGAATAGCATCTGCCTTGTGGTGCAATGGATATCAGCTCGGAATGAGAAATCAGAGAGCAGAGTTCAAATTAATTCACTTACTCACAAATACCCTTGAGAAAAGTATTAATCCATCTCTTCTTTCTCCAGCTATGGGTTGAATAGCAGGACATATTGGGTCCTATAGCCCTGATTAGCAACCAGTCTACTGCAAAAAAGTAATGAAAACCTACTGTGGGTAAATCTTCTACTTAGTCAGTCATGTCTCAAAAAAGACATGATTGGCCAAGCATGTATCATGTATGGCACTTAACTGACTAATTAGAATAATCTAGAGCCTATGCTGACAGAAAACTGCCTGCATATGGATAGAAAATGAATTCAGTAAATATACAAATATAGAAAGGAATTGTTTTTCTCACTTGGTCTCTACAGTAAGGCTATCTGAGAGAATTAGAAGTTCTACCAAGGTTCATTATTGGTGACCACAATCTTAACAATATAAGGTAAGCACATACTAGTATTAATAGCACATACAGAACAAAAAGTACTTGATCTCCAAGAGAAATCAATAAAGAAAAGTGTGAATAATGGACTAATCATCAATTGCAAGAAGATAGAATGCATGATTGTCACCCCCAAAAAAACAGCATGCAAATTACAATTTGGAGGTACCCAAATTAAATAAATACACAATTCAATAACTATAAAGTATTTTAACAGAGAATGGAATGTATGATACTGGAATGTATGATACTGGAATCTGAAGACACATTAGAATAATGAAAGGTGCTTTCCAGAAGCTAAGCAAAATATTAAGAAATAAAAAGATTTTGTTAAAACTAAGGAAAAGAATATTAAACTGTTATGTAATATTAGTCTTTCTCTATAGAAGTGAATGCTGGCAAATCTTCTCAGACAAAGAAGAAACTCGAAGCAATTAAAAATGCCATGGATGAAACATATGAGTAACAACAAAGAAAATGGAAACAAAAATGAAATGGACACTTAAGATCTGAAAGATGTAATAAAAATTTCTCGGGCAAATAATGAGAAAAGAGGGCTTGGAAAATTTAATATTCACAAAAGAGACTGAAAGAGTAGAGGAAAACAGTGCATAACCTACCGAGTGAGCCTGTCCAGTATTCGTATACCAAATAGGAGCACTGATTTTTATTGGTCTCTTTCCCAAATTCACCCCCACACATAATAATCAAGTGGATTGCAGACAGGCAAATTAGATGGCCAGATTTAAGGGGTGATGTGGTCATAGAAATTATCTCCATTTATGATGTTGGACTAAACTACTTCTATGCTCAATTTTCATATCTCCGATACTAAATTTGTTAGAACTGATCCATACACTAAGGTATCTGATGTGTTTACTAATTCCACTTTCTGAAGTTTTATGATGAATTCAGGGTATGCCATCACTGCTTTAAAAAAGAAAAAGCATATTACTATAAATTTAGACAAAATCAGGCATAATTTCAGTGAAGTTTATTAATAAAGATGAAACAAAATATGCTAATAATATCCATTTTCATGTGATTCACTTGTATAATTCAGTAAGAATTATATTTGTTCTATTTTTTCTGTTCATGGTGAAGAAAAAAAATCAGATTTAATTTAGAATAATCACATTAATTATCCTAATGTAATGATTGCTTCATGTTGTACTTTAGACACTATATTGCCTAAAATAAAAGGTCAAATGTCAGCCTTTATATAATATACTCATTTATGTTTGGATTGTGCATGTCAGCATGTAAAGGGATTTAAAGGACATTTTTCCACATTACAGAACTGCTGTGGCTAATGAGGGTGTCTTCACTTTTCCCCAATTAAGAGCATTATCCCAAACTAATCAATAAGAGTTTCAGGAATGCAGTTTTACACTGTAAAACAAGAACAATCTCCTCACAGATGAAAAAGAAATAGAAACAGAAATATGGTTCTACAGAAGGATGCTGAGAATACTATGTGCTGAACATATGAACCACAACAAAGTTTTAAGGAAATTGGAAACAAAAATGACAATGGCACATAGTATCAGAGATAGCTGACACTTCTTAGGCATATAATGAGGAAAGAAGGCTAAGAAAATTTGACACTCAGAGAACATACAGAAGGCAAGAGATATAGAGGAAAACCTTGAATAGCCTACCTAATGAACTTGCATAAATGGTTGGCAAAACAAGGATTAAGAGAGACAGCAAAACAAAGATTATTAAGAGCTACAAAAGACAGGAAATTATAGAGAGTAATGATTGCCTATGTTTTGAAGGTGCACAGCACACAGAAAACAAAGAATCTCAAGCTATGTTTTTCTTTATCTCATAGGCTTTTATGTTCTAATGGTAACCATTTTAAAGTGTTAAAATATGACTTATGTTTCCGAGTTCTCTTTTTCAGAAACTGAATATTTCATGTTACTTCCACAGAGTTGAATCACTTGCATTTCCTCAACTTTCCAAATGTAACCAGATAGTTTTACTCAGACAGTCTTTTCCCAAGAACTGTTCCTTGTTCAAGTTGTTAGGTGTTAGATTTCAAACTTGGTCACAATGCTTCTCAAACTGATGCCACCATGTATAGTGATGAAAGATTCACTTGTGACCAGATGGTAGAGTGCAGACTTCTGAAGTTACACAGTGGAGATATGAGTCTTGAAGATTAAAGTGGTAGAGGACATTCATCTGCAATTGTCAATCAATATCTGAACATAGTAATCAAAGAAAACCTGTAAGAGAAATGTTTCAGATATTGGGTGTCAGCATTTCAACAATTAGGTGAAAATTGGCAAGGCAAAGAAACTCGACAAATGGCTTTCACATGAACTCAGCTAAAGTCAAAGAATTTGACATTTTGAAGTTTGTTCAATGCTACATCTGCAAAATTAAAAAAAATCAAAATTCTTGATGGAATAGTAATTTGTGATGAGAAATATTTTTTTATGACAATTTTTATTGATCAACTTAATGACTTGATCATGACAAAAGACACAAACTCTTTTCAGAACTGAAATCACACCAAGAGAAAATTACAGTGACCCTATTGTGGGCTGCTGCTCATGTTACCAATTACAGCTTTCGGGAATTTAACAGCTGGAATCTAACTCATCATTGCTAAAGTTTGCTGCATGCAACTCGATGAAATGCTTATTCAGCTAAGCAGAATATAACGAGCACGGGTGGATCAACCAGGTTTAATTCTGCTTCATGGCAATGCCTGGCTACATGCTGCCAGGAGGACACTGCAGAAGCTCACCAACTTGGGATATGAGACTTTGTCACATCCATCATATTCCCCTGATATCTCACCCACTGACAGTCTTTTCAAACATCCTGACAAATGTTAAAAACAAAAGACATTCCATTGTGAAGAAAATGTAGAAACTGCATTCAAATATTTCTCAGTGTTCAAACCATTAGAGTTTTATTATAAAGACACATATAACCTTCTAACTTGATGATAGAAATCTATAGATGTTCAGGGTTCCTATTTTGAGCGATTCAAGCAATATTTAAATATATTAATTCAGGAATAAAAGCTGATTCTAAAATCAGGCATTATTTTCTTAACAACCAAGTAGAAATAGCAAATGGATAAAAGAACAATAACATTTGAAATATTCATATATTTTTATCTTATAAACAATGCAAGCTTTATATCTGTCATGCTGCTGTTAAATAAAAATCAAATCAGGGATTTAAAAATGTATTTAAAAGAAACATCCGTCATATTTAAATAGTATGTAAGTTAATTTAAGACTAATTAGCAAAAGATTTTCTCTCTAGAAAATTGACTATGAAATAAACTTACTTTCCTTAACACTGAGATTTTACTATTTCTAATGAAGAAATCTTTATAGTGGTAAAAATCTTAACTAAATTTGATTCACACATAAACAGTCCAAATTCTTGAATCGTTGAATTGTACTTAATATTAATAAGTGTTTATATTAACATGAGTAATAATTAAGAATCTAAACTTATTTATAAATGGAATTTTAACTGTGTGTGTGTGTCTGTTAACTATAGACTCCGAAACAGCTAAACCAATTTTCTTGAAAATTTACACAGTTTTACTATAAGCATCTGCAAGTGTTCTTAGCTAGGTTTTGTGTCGAGGTACACCTGATAAATATCGAAAATCAATAATCGAAAAAATCAGGTTATAGAAGGAGTGGTCCAATTTTAATCAAATTTGATACACTTATAGACAAAGACATAAGAAACGATATTCAGATGTTTCAAGATTGCAGTTCTTACAATAGTGCGGAAAATCGATAATATATATATATATATATAAGGCAGGATGTTTGTGTGTGTGTGTCTGTTTATCTGCCTGTATGTCTGTATTTTTTCAGCCCTTTTATTTTAGTTTTTGCTTCGGGTTTGGCTTTAAGTAGGTAAAATTATAGTTCTTAGTCTCAGCCATGATACCATTTACTCAGAGGAATTATTTAGCTGTCAAAATTCAATTTACAATGAAAAAAACTTATTTGATATCGATACCAGGAAATCAAAATTTAACTTACATCGATTTAATTTTCTTTCAGTCTATGGTTTTGTTTTAACTGGAAACAACTATTGCTTTTTAGTCTTCTGTGCCAACGTCCAAAGAGTCTGAGCTCCAGGACCATAAATTAGTTTTAAAAGCTTTCATTACACCCGAGCAACGCCAAGCTATACTGCTAGTCATTGACAAAATAAATAAATAAAGTAATAAGATGTTATTTTGGCATTTGACAAAAAAAAAATTGATTAGTTTGAAATAATATTTCATATTTTCAGTTTTTTATACCTTTAATTTGCACAAACTTTTAGGAAAAAGTAAAGACATTTCTGAAATGGCAATAAATATATTAAATGCTCTAAATTAGAAACCAATAGTTATTGTTTAGTGAAAATTCATTAGAAATTTTTCTAGTTATCTGTATAAAAAAAATAACAATCATAAAAAAACCTTTCTCTCTTTTGAAGGAAACTTATCATTAGTATTTTTTCATTTTCAGTTCCATCCTCATAATTTGCAATTATTTACTTCTTTTATGTCCTTAACTCAGTTACTCTCTACCTTGAATGAAGTTTGAGAGTTTTATTGGGTGGATGTTTTGTAAAAATAGATTGAGCATTTTTCTTGGTGATCTGATTACTTGGGCTTTGATGGATTTTGGATTTGGTTAATTTTTCATATTTTCAAATCCTCTTATGATAATAATTATTAATATGCAGATAGTGTAAAGAATATCAGTAAAAACTTTGAAATTAGCCAGTCAAGTTTAAATTCTAGCCTGATGTATTCACTTTTGTAATTATGTTCTTAGGAAAGACATGAATCCAACATGGGTTAAATAGCAGGGTAAATTTGACTGTCGAGACTTGGAAAGCAACCTGTCTGACAGAAGGATTGCTCTGAATTTCAAACCATGGAGAGGGCAATAGGAAAGCACTTGATGATCTTTCACAAGAATGCTTGCCAGTTTGCATATAATAAATAAACCAGTGATATGTTTTGGTTTATTCTATCCTGAAGGGATATGGCATTACAAAAATGATTATTAAATCAATATATGTTTTTTATCTTTATATTTTTTTCTATTAGTCACTGAGCCAACTTAAGATAAGGAAAATGAATGATTCTCACATAGTCAGGTGTCCTTGAAATCATCTCAATATATATATATATATATATATATATATATCAATAGATGTGTGTTGTGGATGATGTATGTGCATTGTGGTGCAGTTGATTCTTTGGAAACCAGAGAGCCGAGTTTTAATTCCGGTTGGATGCCCTGCAGTCATTTACGGGCTAATATTTTTGGGAAATGTATTAATCCATCCCTTTCCTCCAATTATGGGTTAAATAACAAGACAGTGTTCTATAGCATTGGCTGGCAACCAGTCTACCAGAGCAGGTAGTAGCAACCTGTTACAGGATAGTTAAAAAAATGACTACCTAAGTGCTGTGGAGTTCTTTCAGGGAACAGTGAAAACAATAATATCACTGTTTTGCCATCCACTGCATCACTGATTGTCTCTGGTAAATTTTGCCTATGTCATGCCACTGGACCCAGATGAAATGGGAAGAGAGCGTGAGGCAGAAGACTGTGTGCAATTCTCCCTCACTTAAATCCAATTAAAGCACAAGTCATGACTTCTACTAGGAGTTGTGGCCTTCCTTGCCTGCAAGAGATAAACAACAATATATATATATATACATATAGGAAAATGATAAATACATTTTCATATATCAAGAATAATTTTAAGACATTTTATGTCAATATGGGAAAAACATTTCATGCAACACATTTCATCCTTTGAAACTTCATTAGTTTTAAATTGATGTTTACATGAATGCGATCACACACACACACACACAAAAGGGGAGGTGATACAGAAATTTTGAATTTAAATTGTTTTTAATTTAAGTTTAAAATTTCAGTATCTTCTCAAGAACTTAAAGAATAAAAAGCATACACTTACCTAGACAGTAAAAGACAGTACTTAAATGGCTCAATAACTAAACATTTTGGAAACCTGATGATCATAATAGTATGAAACTTGAGTAAAACTGAACTTTGTATATATATATATATATATATATATATATATTTCACAAGATAAAGTAACGACCAAATGTCAAAAATCACACACAAAGCCCACAAACAAATACACATAAATGCAACACTTAATCATGACCTAAAAATCTTTAATGCAGACACATATACTAACACAGTAGAAAAAAGTTTAATCCAACACTGTAAAAAGAGATCAACACAAATTGACAAGAAGCCAATCCATTATAAAGGAATTAAGCAAACATTTACTTAAGTGCACTGAAAGAAAGTTAACACAATAAAAAATAATCAACCACATGTAAATAATACAACACACTAAAAAGTGGTCAACACAACAAAAAGTAATCAAAAGCAATTAACTATCTAGAGAACTACTCACATACAAAGATATTAAATTACACCAACTCTATATAAATAAGAAAAAGACAGGGAAACAACAGCAATTAAGAAAAAAGCTCTGAGGAGTGAAGACATCACAATAGAGTCTTCACGAAACTTTGAGGTTGGCATGACTCTGCTCAGTTAAGTGGCAAACTTTTCCACATTATATATATATATATATATATATATATATATATTACTGCTATAAATAGATCAAATATTTTTATTACACGTCATAATGATAATAATTTTAAAAATATAATTAAAAAGCAGGGTTGCTAACCAGTCTCACACCTCGCTCATTAGAGTAAAATCAAGGTGAATAAAGAAATAATTAACGTTTTAAAAAAATGGACAAGATGTAGGGGGGGAAAAATGCATTGAGCTTTAAAATTTGCACAAGAGAAGGAGATTAATTCTTCCCTTCCAGTTTTTGATGTTTTGGTGAGCAGATCTTCCTCTGGTTTTCTTACTTCAGTTTACCAAAAACCAATATTTACTGGTTTGTATACCAGGTGGGATTATTTTTGTCCCCAAAAATGTAAAATTAATCTAATTAACGCACTTACCCATAGTGCCTTGAGGATCTGCTCTAAAACTAAGTCGGATGATGAACTCAAGTTTATTACTACCACTTTCTGTAATAATGCCTGTCCACTAGATGTTGTCTAATTGGTGATTAGGAATAAGGTTTTGAAGTTCAATAAAGTTAAACCAGATACAGTACAAAGATGTCCCAAGTACCTGTGCCTTCCTTGGCTGGGTTCTGTCCGTGATAGATTTGCTAAGTGGGTTTTTTGCAGTTTGACATTGTTATTTTGGCTGTCAATACTTGTGTAGTTTTTTTCTGTTAAATCTGTCTTTACTTCTATACAGAAAGATGTTCTCCCCTGACACTATAATAGCTCTTTGATATATATGTTTAAATGTAGTTGTGGATCGAACTACATAGGAAGAACTAATGAAAGACTAGATGCCAGAATTTAACAACACATACTTACAAAAATCCGTAATTTGAACTATTCCTTGTCAGATAGGTTGATTAATACGTAGGGGTCTTCTATTGTGGAACACTTTATTAATAACCATGATTGTGCAGCTAACTTTAGTGTGGACACATTTTCCACCTTAAGTTAGTCCCACTCTAGTTACCACCTCAAAGTGTTAGAGGCCATCTATATTCAATCGTTAAAGCTGTGACTGTGTAAACAGAGAGAGCATATATTTGGCCCCCAACTGATTTCCATTTCAGTTTTTTTTTACACCCTCTACATCTTGTCCATTTTCTTAAAATGATAATTATTTCTTTATTCATTTCAATTTTGCTCTGTTGAGCAACATGCAAAACCAATAAGCTAGCCCATTTTTCAATTTTATTTTGGGAGATAAATCGAAGTATTTTTGTCTATTTATGGTGGTAATAAGGTTTTGTACCACCAATCTTAATTTTCAAGTATATATATATATATATATATATTTTAAATCCAAAAGGATGATCAGATAGGTAAATCCCAAAAACTTGATCCAAATTAATATTAATTTCATTAATATTAAAATTGATCAAACTGGAGGGCTCGATGCAAATATTACATTCTATTTATAGAGCCAAATATAAAAAATAAAACAAAAATTTTAATATTTAAATCTGTTGGATAGCCATCTCTACAAGGAAATCCTTGCTTCTTCAGCAACAGCAAAACAAAAATTTTATTTACTCAAATTCAAATGTGTTAAAAAATTGTATGTCGGTGGAAGTCCAAAAAAATTCATCCATAGACAGGAAAATAAAATGGGGTGGGACTAACAATTTTTGAATGTAAGGAAGTAAAAAGGAGAAAGCAGACAGATGCCTATGTCTCATATTAGAAGACTTACCCTCCCCCATACTAGAGCCAAGGGGATTGCTGAAATAAGGGAATTTTCAGGCTGAATTGGAATCAGTTCAGACTGAAAATCATGTATCTTTAATTCCAGCAATAAAAATTCCAAAATTTAATCAAATAATTCTTTTTTCAGCCAGTTAAGTGCCATATATGATAAACACGTAGGTTTTTTTTGTTTTTTTTTATAAGCGTTTCACCCCGAGCAAGGCATGTCACTGCCACTACTGTGCAGGGGGCTACGTAGAGTGGAGAAAGGCTGATTAAATATAGGAAATAACAGAGGGTGGGTGATAGGCGGGTGAGGATACCGAGAATGAGGGTTGGGTAGATGAGAGTGTTGTGAGAATAGTTGGGAGTTAGTGTGATAGGAGGTGTCTATTGACCCTACATTTAAACACCTGGAGATTGTAACTGTCGGGAAAGCAGACTTGTGGAAGGGAGTTCCACAGGCGGGAAGCGCGAGAAAAGAAGCTGTTGGAGTAGAATTTACGGTTACATCTTATTTGTTTAACTGTAAAAGGGTGGGACCTAGTTGCTAATCTAGTATCTCGTGTAAATTCGTGCTTAGGCGGCACCAGTGATCTAAGCTCGTCGGAGCAGAAGGTGATTGTTTTTTTTAAACATGACTAGGCAGAAGATCTGTGGTGGACTGGTTGCCAACCAAGGCTATTGAACTGAATCTGTCCTGCTATTTAACCCATTGCTGAAGGAAGAAGTAATGGATTAATACCTTTCCCAATAGCATTTGCATGAAAGTGAATGCAACAAATTCAACTGGAATTTGAACTCAGCTCTCCCATATCTCATTTTGATTCAATATCCACTGCACCACACCTGCTTACTATCATTATTATTGAAAGTACTTCAACATAACAAGAAAGAAGCAGAAACATCTCATTCAGAAATTGGAAAAATTTAATAAAAAGTTGAAGAGACAGGCATTGTTGAAGTAATTTTGGTAAATTCTTTCTGTATAAATACATCTGTGGACATGCACACATATGCAAACACACATCAGTCAGTTAAATGCCATATGTAATACACACTTGGGTGATCATGTCTCAAAAGAGACATGACTGACTGATCAGAAGATTTCTCACAGTAGTTACTCTTACCTTTTGCAGTAGACTGGTTGCCAACCAAGGCTAGAGAATCTAATCTCTCCTGCTACTTAATACATAGCTGGAGGAAGAAACAATGGATCCAAACCTTTTCCAAGGCTATTTGCGCATATGTAAGTGCAGAACTGGCATTCGAACTAATCTTTCTGATTCTTCATTTCGAGCTGATATTTGCAGCACCACAAATACACAATGCATACACATGCACAATGAAAAATAACTTGCACCAATGATAAGAGCATATAAAAAAGAAAAATCAAGAAGTATAAGTAGTTGGTAGCTGTTACTCCCCTACAAGTAGACAGACAAGTTTGTCTACAAAACTCTGGCATCAGGATGCTAAAGCTAATATTAATCAGCTATGTAACAAAACTTTTATTTGCCTTAATGACATGTGTGTGTGTGTGTGTGTGTGTGTGTGTGCGTGTGTGTGTGTGTGTGTGTGTGCGCCTAAAGTAGGCTTACACTTGGTAGGTACTTTGTTTAAAATCATTACAAACAATCATATTTGTTCAAAACATGATGTAAATCTGCAGTATTTATATTATTCAGACAATTGTCCTCATCTTTGTTGCAATTTGTATGATGTTGCGACTGCTGTATATTCCAGCCTTCTTCAGGTGCTAGGAATTTTGAACCAAACTTTTTATTACAATCACTGGAGTATATGACTCTATTCCTTGTATAGCAGTGCCTCTTTTGGAAGTCATGAGTTATCTCCCTATAACTCTGTAAGTTACTTGTTCATCTCTGCTGTATCTGGTATTGAACTCTTTAGGAAACATGGCCTAGTGGAGATAGACATTGGTTAGTTCCTGTGATTTGACCCAAAGAGATATGAGTTCAATACCAAGCTGCAGCAGTGGTGAAGAAGTAACTTACATGGTTAGAGGGAGATAACTCATGACTACCAGAAGAGGCTCTACGCAAAGGATGGAGATAATATACCCCAGTGATTGTAATAAAGGGTCCGGTTCTAAATTCCTAGCACCTGAAAAAGACCAAAGAGTACAATGGCCAAAACATCGTACAAATGACAACAAAGATGAGGCCAATAGTCCAAATAATGTAAATACTGTAAATACTACCTCATCACAGAAATATAGATAAATATTATGTACAACTGTTTAACACTTTAATTACATTTTTTTATTGTAATTTAACCTCTTAATGGTTCAAAATATCCTCCTTCAACATTGTTAAATTGCTGAACCTCTCTAGAACACGATGACACGTAGCACGATATGAATCCCAATCTGCATGAATTTCAGTAAATACTTCTGAGAAATTCTCTTTAAATTCATCTGCTGTGTGGGATTTCTATCATCAACCTTTACTACACTCACAAAAAAGAAATCCATTAGTGCTAGGTCAAAGTGTTATCATAGCCATTCGATGTTGATCCTTCTTTCAAACCAACACCATGGAAAAGTTTGGTTAAGGTAGTTCTTTACTGCCAAAACATAATGGGGAGATTCTCCATCTTGCATAATTTTTTGGGGTTATAAATGTCAAACAGTCAGATCTCAACTTACACAGGTCAGGATTCAGGACAAATCAAGAGTGAACAATAATATAAAAAATATCAGAGAAAAATACAACTCGTATACATTGCTAAATCAGCCATTCTGGCTTTTTATAAAGATCACCAGGATATATTTAAAAAAATCATCTCCATCAAGAACAGTTATGATTTTGATAAATTAGATCTAACAAGCAAAACAAATCAAAACTTATTTATAAATGGAATTTTGTCTGTGTGTGTGTGTGTGTGTGTGTGTGTGTGTCCATTACCTACAGACTCTGAAACGGCTGAACCAATTTTCTTGAAAATTTACACAGTTGTACTATAAGCGTCTGCAAGTGTTCTTAGCTAGGTTTTGTGTCAAGGTACCCCTGATAAATATCGAAAATCAATAATCAAAAAAATCAGGTTATAGAAGGAGTAGTCCGATTTTAGTCAAATTTGATACACTCATAGACAAAGACATAAGAAACAATATTCAGAAGTTTCAGGGTTGCATTTCTTACAATAGTGCAGAAAATCAATAATATATATATATATATATATATATATATATATATATAAAAATGGCAAGATGTTTGTGTGTGTGTCTGTTTATCTGCCTGTATGTCTGTATTTTTTCAGCCCTTTTATTTTAGTTTTTGCTTCAGGTTTGGCTCTAAGTAGGAATAATTGTAGTTCTTAGTCTCAGCCATGATACCATTTACTCAGAGGAATTATTTAGCTGTCAAAATTCAATTTACAATGAAAAAAACTTATTTGATATCGATACCAGGAAATCAAAATTTTACTTACATCGATTCATTTTTCTTTCAATCTATGGTTTTGCTTTAACTGGAAACAACTATTGCTTTTTAGTATTTTGTGCCAACGTCCAAAGAGTCTGAGCTCCAGGACAATAAATTAGTTTTAAAAGCTTTCATTACAACTGAGCAACGCCGGGCTATACTGCTAGTAGGGAAATAAATGTAATCCTACTTTTGGTGATAGTTTTCTATATTGATTCATTTTCAGGTAGATTACCAGAGTTCTCCAATTTGTCAAGGAATAAAATATGATCACTTTTTTTTCTTAAGTTAGTATTATACTGCATCTAATTTTTTGGGGTTATAAATGTCAAACAGTCAGATCTCAACTTACACAGGTCAGGATTCAGGACAAATCAAGAGTGAACAATAATATAAAAAATATCAGAGAAAAACACAACTCTTATACATTGCTAAATCAGCCATTCTGGCTTTTTATAAAGATCACCAGGATATATTTTAAAAAATCATTTTTTATATCTTGAATCTATGGAATAGTCTGATAATATAGCCATTTTAACTTTGTAACCTGAGATTCTTTAAGGCTTCCTGCCATTTGATGGTGGCAGTATTGTCTATGGATTATTTTTTCATTGCTTTCTATAATTCATGAAATCTTTGCAACAGGAATTCAACAATAATTCCATTAGGGTAGCTGCTCTTCCAAACTTAATGTCTTCACCTGCCTTGTATTCAAAATGAAGATTTTCTTCTCTATCATTACTTATTATTATGAAACCTATCCCAATGCTGCAAAATTTTAAACTTATGGAACTTATACTAAAACAGACTAACATACATAATAAGATGTCCAAGGAAAATGGGTGAATTCACTTCATTTTAACATCTCGTGACATTGCACTACACAGTTCTAAAACTAAAATATTCTGTTAATCTTTTTGAATGATTTGTGAGCATTTTTTTAGTTGCCAATACTGTTTGTTTATAGATATATAATTTGGAACAAACCTCATTTCATCTTTTTTGCCTTGATAAAGTCCATCACAGGACGAAATGCATAGGTGAGTTAAATACAGTTTTCCTCTTGTCTTCTTTTTATTTAGCTATCCTGTCTTTAATCTCAGATCATAACTGAGTATATTTTTACATATATATATATATATATATATATATATATATGGGCATAAATCTTCCATTTAAACATGTTGCATTAAAAACAACCAACAAAGATGATTTTATTAATTTTTGATTTGATTTTTCCATTCTTACATGTTTTCTTTTTGCTGAAGATCAAGAATGTAAAAATGTTCCCTAATTTTTTACTTTCCAAGTGCTTTCAGCCACCTCACTGATGATTTTCAAGGGTATTATTTTTCTAATGTTGTTACTTTGTCTTCGTGTTTGACTGAAATGTAATTTTTGTTATTTTAAAAAGCTTAGTTCACTTGATGTGCATGGCTGGGATCACATGAGTGTATGTCTATATTTTACAAATTTTTCAAAACATCATTTCCACATTTGAATAGTGTAAGGTTGATGTTAGGAGAAAATTGTTTGATATATAGTGCCTCTCTTACAGCAAAGGTGCCTTTGATATTCTGACTTAAATAGTATTTTTGTATTTTCAGCCAAAGATTTTTTTAAAGTTCTTGTAAATTATGGGTCAGTAACATTTTTATTACACTATTATTATTAGATAGGTGGCATGTACTCTCTATTCAGAGACATATATGTGTGTGTGTATTTTTACCTATATACAACCATTTACACAAACAGTTATCTGTGTGAATATATACATACAATAATGCAACAACAACTAATGTTACTTTACCAATATTTTAGAGTATAGGAAAGGCAGTAAATAATAAATATGTGCTATCATCTTTGTCTTTCATAGTATTAAATATTCCTAAATTCCAAGTTCAGCAAAAAAAATTTTTTAATACAATCAACCAAAGATAAAAACTGCAGACTTTGTCTGGCTAATACACTTTCAGTACCTGGAGATTTCATAGAATTGTCAATTCCGAGTGTCCAAATTAATATTTGATGTTTCTTTTAGGATAGCAGTGTTTATGTATCAATGTGTGAAACTTTTCCTGCATTATAACAAGAAAAGAGGTACTGAGACACAGTTGGAACTAAAGCAGTGAAAACTTTAAGAAAAAAAAAACATTCATTTTCAATATTCACGAATTCACTTAAAGGTAAATAATACAAGTTTTATCAGTGTACCAAATTTTCAGGTGTTTATTATTTGATCTTACATAGTGCTTGAAATGATGATTTTTATGATTTAGTGGAATGTTATAAGTCAGATACATCTATGAGTATTTCTTCTGTCTGCCGTGTCCCCTCAGGACATTATCATTAACGGTTTCCTATCCTTTGTAGGGCTTAATAAATTTTGACTTTTATTTATGCCGACTAAACTTTGTTGTGTTATTCATTTACTCTGTCTTGTTATTGTTTTCTTCTTTCCCTCTTGCCTTCAATATGTCTTGAGAGTATCAAATTTTCTAAGCCTTCTTTCCAAAACAAAACATCTCTTACTGGTGTTAAATATATCGTTTTTTTTTCTCTAAAACTTTGTCATTGCTCACATTTTTAGCATACTGCTGCTGGAACATATTTTTTGTTGCTTCAAGTTTCTTCCTAATCTATGAGGTGATTTTCCAGCATTCACTGACATAAAGGAGGGCTGATTTTGCATCACAGTTTAGTGCTCTTTTCATTCTTCTCAATAAAATTTTTTCTCTTTCTTCATACTTGCTTTATAAAGCTAAATACTACATGCTGCATGATTAGGTCATCAGTGACTAAACCAGCACCTCTCCCACCAGAAATACCCGGTGGGAGGGTAGCAAGACACCAAACTAATTTAAAAAGAAGACCTGAAAAATGAGAGGATGAATATTCTTGTGGAGTCAGTCAACATCCATCTCACACAATGGGATAAAATATACTTCATAGCTATGAATGCTGACAGTATTGTAACAACATGGAATTTCTGGGTAGAGGGCTTTCTGGATTGACCTCAACAGCTTGGCCAGTCATTTTCCTTAATTGATTCAGTAGCCATGTATGCATGACCAGAGTGAGTTTCTAAGTTGGAGGACATTGGCTACCATTTGATCTAGAGACCTAGGACAGGTAGTCTATGTCTCTCTAGAACTTCCTGTCCTTTATAACTGTTAAGTTTGTCTTTTTGCGATATCTCTAAATTACTATTCTACTGTCATCTTGTTAGGAAATTTATTCACTGTTTTTATCTGTTCATGTGAGTGTCAAATTCTTCAAACTCTCCTTCCTCACTATGTATTCTAGATATTTTATTTTGTTCTGATTTTTTTATAGAAGTGTCTTTTTGGTTATATTTTTCTTAAACATTTCTTATTATTCAAATGTTTAGTTCATCATATTTTCAGCAATTCTGTTTGCCCTCAGAAAATTACTGGACAGTATTGCAAATTCTCCAGCAGAAGAACATGCGGAAAATGAGATTGAGAATTATCCATTTTTATTGGTTAGAAAGAAAACCCACATTTGACTCATCCGGAGTACACCCACCCAACTTCCCTATTAGAACTGAGGCCAAACTGCACGATGTATATATTACCCCAACAGTAGTATCCAGAGTAATTTCAAAACTCAAAACCCATAAGGCGAGTGGCGACGATGGAATCCCAGTGATAGTCCTTAAGAGGTGTACTCCTGAACTTTCCCCTGTCCTCTCTAAACTATTTAACTACTGCCTTTCTGCTTCCTGCTTTCCTGCATGCTGGAAATTCTCTTCAGTCGTTCCTGTATTTAAGAATTGTGGTGAGCCCTCGAACCCATCCAACTATCGCCCTATCAGTCTTCTACCGATATTCGGGAAAGTATTCGAGGCTATAACCAATGCTGAAATAGTTCATCATCTCACTGCCCACAAACTGTTCTCCAACAGGCAATATGGATTCCACTTCGACAGGTCCACAGCCGACCTGCTAACAACCGTAACGGAGTACATGCTACAGGCCGTTGATAAGTCTGACGAGGCTCGCGCGGTTGCTCTGGACATCTCCAAGGCTTTCGACAGGGTTTGGCACTCTGGCCTCCTATGCAAACTACGCAGTTATGGTATTACCGGTCGCCTGCTTGACCTAACCCAATCTTTCTTAAATAATCGCAAAATGAAGGTCGTTCTGAATGGGCGTGCCTCTTCATCCTACAGCACGAATGCTGGTGTCCCACAGGGCTCTATCCTGGGCCCGACGCTCTTCCTTATTTTCATCAACGACCTCCCAGATGAGATCAAATCCCAAGTAGGCATCTACGCAGATGACACTACAATATACTCCTGCTCCAGTAAGAAACCTGTCGTGGCGGACAGACATAATCTCGCTGCTGACCTTGAGCGGGATCTACACTCTGTGGTGAACTGGGGCAAGAAGTGGCTTGTCAACTTCAATTCATCTAAGACCAAGCTGTTGTCTGTCAACCATTACAGGCAACCTCTTCTGCCTCCCATCAGCATGGACAAAATGATTCTCCCTGAGAGTAATACACTACGCCTCCTCGGATTTACTCTGTCCTCAGACCTCAAATGGAACCACTATATTGAATCCATAGCAAAATCTACTGCTAAGAAGATTGGGTCACTATGTCGATCCAGGATGTTTTTTCCACCTGAATCCATCCTGCATATATACAAGTCAACCATCCGTCCGTGCATGGAGTACTGCTGCCATTTATGGTCAGGTGCCCCTGCCATTCTCCTCAGTGTTCTTGACAAGCTCCAAAGGAGAGTCTGTAATGTGATAGGTACTGATCTGGCGACTCGACTGCAGCCACTTCCCCATCGTCGAAATGTGGCCTCCCTTTGTCTGTTCTATAAATACTTTCATGGCTTCTGCTCGGATGAGCTTAAGTCACTGATGCCTCCTCAACAGGTGTTTACTCGTGCAACCAGACTGGCAACTGGGTCCCACCCATTCACAGTCAGGTTAGCCAAATGCAGATGACAATTCTACTCCTGCAGCTTCCTCTCTCGCACTTCCCGCCTGTGGAACTCGCTCCCATATTCTTGCTTTCCTGACAGCTACAACCTCCAGAAATTTAAATGCAAAGTCAATACTCATCTACTAACCACTGGACTCTAGCTCTCTCCCCTCCCCTGTATAACCTTCCCTTTCTCTCCACCTATGTATCTGTCATCGCACCTGCTTTCTCAGCTTTTTGTTGTTCCTTTCTAACTAGTTTGTACTCCTCACTCTTTTCTAACTACTCTTTTTACATTTATGTAACCTCCTGCACATCAGTGGCGTTTCCGCCTTGCTCGGGGTGAAATGATTAAAAAAAAAAAATGTCTGGAGAATTTGTCTATAAATTTGGAGATGGGGATGTTTTTAACAGTCATTCCCTGAGATTTGTTTTTCGCAAAAAGAGGAAGGCAGTGGATAACATATCTGCAGGATCTGATCAGGTGGATGACAGAACGGGGGCTGCCAGGAGTAACAGGAGCAAGCATACTGGGAGCCACAAGGGATAGGGAGACGTGGAGAACCATGATCGTCTACGTCCTGAAAGGACAGGGCACATAGAAGAAGAAGAAGAATGACTGGCCTCTTTTATCCTTTTTTAGTCCTCATCATTTAATGTTTCCATTCTTCTTCCCATTTTCTCTTTAGGTGACAGAAGGCATAGTTCTCAAGAGTGATAAAATCATTTTGTGCTTTTTGTTTTTAGTTGAATTTTGTTTTTAACTAGTTAATTTGCTTTTCTGCTACATTTAGCCTTGGGGAGAACTCTACACTGACATTTTCACTGTATAATGTTTCATTCAGTCATGGGTTTATTTTTATTATTTTCTAAACAAAAATCATTTATATTTACCTTCCTCCTCGCAAGCTTGTAAATATGGAGAATTAATTTAGGATCTCACTGGGAATTCATATTGTTTTACTGATTGGGATATGGATGTATTTTTTGTATAAATGAGGTATTGTGGTTGAAGGATTTATTATGATGTATGCTTGGGTGAGTGAATGCGAGTAGTTAAGTCAAAGTTAGATCAGTGATGGCCAGTCAACCCTATTCTCCCTTTCTGACTTTGTGACACATTTATATTTTTATATGTAATAAATATTAATTCCCTGAGATTGGAACTAATAAATCCATATTCTCTGTAAATATCACCAGAGCTTAACTATTAACAAATAGTCATAAATAATTAGATTTGTGTAAGATTAGTGATACTTTGGTGACCGAACCAGCTGCTCCACTCCATGGTCTTGTGGGTGTGGCAGGATGTTAGCAACCTAGTAGGACAAAAATAAGACCTACAAAAGGCAGAAGAACTCTCAAAGAGTCAATGGTCAGCTAACTAAAATTGGTGTCTTGATGAACCATTGAGAAGAAGGCAATGGGAAACATCTCCACTATTAATACCAAGAGCAATCATGGCCTTTCAAAACGTATTTAACCTAATGACGTAAAGTGGTGATAAGTCAAAAGGAATTGACTCCTCATCTGATAAGGACCAACATATTCAACAGGTGTCACCTGACTATCATAAATAGTGCCAATGGTATAAAGGGAATACAATTCCTCAGAGCTGATCCTTCACCTAGAAAGAAATGACATGAGCAACGGGTGTCACAAAATTATTCTTTGCACCAAACAAAAAATACTCTTAAAACATGGAATCTCAGAATGTCAAACAGGATATGAGCAAATTCAATATCAACATTTTAATCATATATGAAACTAGTTGACCAAGTAACAGAAATGTTGTCTGTGACAACCACAGAATCATATATGCAGGATGTAAAAATAATGAAAAACATTTGGCTTGATACTGGACCAAGATATGAAGAAATGCATTCTGAAATACTGCCAGTTATTCAAAATAGATTTTGTGGTCAAACAGAAAGGAAAACATTTCAAAATAGCTTTTATAGCAGTGTACGTACTGACAAAGCACTGAGGAAGAAATTAAATCTTTCTACTCCATACTGAAAAAAAGCCAACGCTCAGTGTAATTAGAATGATCAAGGGGGATGTGAATTCCAAAGTCGTCAAAGAAAGAACAAGTGTAAATTGTAGTTAAATTTTTGACTAGAAAATCACAATGACCAAGGAGAAAAATCAGTTCATTAATGCACAGCAGATGACCAGGTAATACCTGGTTTCAAAAAATCCAAAACAATTAAAAACATGGATAAACACAGAAGGAGACATGAAAAACCAAATCTACTAGATAACTATAAACAGGAGATTGCAGAAAAGCCAGCAGAAGCAACCACTTTCTGGTTATGTGTAAACTAAGGATGAAACTTCCAAGACTGAAGAAGCCCAGGGCAGCACACAGACTGCAATAAAACAGAGTGAATGACCTCAACCTGCAGGAAAAATACATGGACTGTGAAACATAAGTATGAGAGACAAATTAGAAATAGAAATTGAAATGAGACACACTAGAAGAAGCAAAACAACATTGTCTTAAAGGAAAACATGTAGAAGAAAAATAAGTGGGTCACATATGAGATTTTCAATATGATGCAAAAGAGACAGAAAACAAGACCAAGACATGGATCAGAATTGCTCTATCCTTTAAAGTGGTTACAAACATGCTAGGTGGTACTAAGTGAAAGAACAGCAACATGTGCGTAGATGAAAGAAGAGAGGTTTATTGTAAAGAGAATACACTGCCGCAAGACAGGGACTCTAGTGGCAGGCTAGTAATTGCTAAAGCAAGTCACAACAATTTCCTGTGATCATTATATATGGTTACTAATATAGTCAGTTCACATAGGTGATAGGGTGTGGGACATTCAATTGCAACAGAAATACTAAAAACTACACAAGGAAATAAGGAGCAAATGCAGACAGGCTAAAGAAGAATGATTGAATGACAAATGTACAGAAATAGAGAAATTGAGCATGACTAATAAAATAGGCATGCATAAAAAATCAAGAGAACTAATAAGACATGCTCATCAAAAGGAGGTATACAGAATATGTAAAATCCAAGGATAAAACATTCATATTAGAAAAAAAGAAAATATTTCAGTAATGGGATGAATGTATCAGAGATCTCTTCCATTACAAGAGAGAGCATCCAACAATACACAGTAATACTGATAAGCTGAAAATAATAAAAACCAAAGAAGAAGCTGCTCTGGCCAAATTGAATAGAAACAAAGCAGCAGGACCAGATGGTATTGTAATAGAAATGCTGGCAGCCTTAGGCGACTTCAGCATAGATAAAATTATAGAAATATTAAATAAAATCTACAACAGTGGCAATATACTAAAAGACTTAAGCAGATCAATATTCATAAGATTAGCTACAGTATTGGTGAACAAATAACTGAGATAACTACATGGCTACCAGAAGTGGCATTGCACATGGGATGAGAATGATATACCCCAGTGATAGTAAAAAAAAGGGTTTAGTTAAAAATTCCTAGCACCTGAAGAAGGTCGGAATGTATAATAGCCAAAACATCGTAAACATGAGGGCAACAGACCAAACAATGCAAATAGTGTAAATACAACCTCATCTCAGAAATATTGACAAATAATTATAAATGTTGGAGAAGGAACAGTTTGATTTCAGAGTATCTAGGAATACATGTACTATGAAGCATAAAAAGGCAATTTCTTGGAATTGAATTTAGTCTAATGATCTATGGTAGCCGATTAACAGTCAGTTGTTTTGGATCCCACCTTTCACTATGTCTTGGAAGGTAATCAAGAGAGTGGGTCAGGACCATTTTTTTTTAAAGTAATGTTCCTTAAAGATGTAATTGATCATTGCTGTCCACAATTTTTCTTTGTTATTTTTTAATTACCTTTAATTTGATGTAAAGATAAATAAGTGGCTTCACATTGCATTCTCTGTTTTTTTATAAGTTGTGATTCTTTTCAATTGGTTGTCACGTAAAGCTACATATTCCAATTTACCCTTCTATTTAATCTTTAGTTGAGAGGGAAAAGGAAATTAGTACAAAGTTAATGAAACAAATCAGGTTGGAACTTGAACTAATTTTCATGAATCTAGTTTTTGCAATAATAACTTCAATAATAACTGCACGTATAGAAACCTTTCTTCTTCTATACACCATTTCTGTATAAGTTCAACAAATCCAGTGAGAAAAAATATCCTTGTCTTACATACCAGTTTATTTTTTCTATAGTTATTTAAATTATTTTCTGTTCATGTGCTGGTCCTAAGCATGATGGTGAACTGTATCTGTCAGCAAGGCCTCTGATTGAGAGATTGTGAGGCACATATGGAACCACCTCTTAATTGTTGTTGTTCTCCTGACCCGGAGTGGTAGCACCTGTTAGGGTCCCAGCTATGGACAAATAGTTAACCCCCAAACTGGGCTCAAAACACTATGAAAGTATGAAAATACTTTTTTATACAAATATATATACATAAAAATAGATTTTTATAGAAAAATATAAATTTTTAAAGGAAAAACAATTATTACCATAACGCATTTTTGAAGGAAAAAAATTATTACCAGCAATAGATTTTTAAATACAAAACTAGAAAACATCACCAGTTTTCTATAATAAAAATTTTTTTTAATGAAAATCTGACTAAATCAACCTTCTCACTATAACCAAGTATTAAAAAAAAAACTTATAACCCCCACTTTTTTGGCATTAAATAACCCACAGAGGTTGATATGTCATTAAAAAAACTCAAACTAAAAATAATATATCATAGCAAAAATACAAAAAACAAAAATATTATTAATTCTTAAATTCAAGGATGATGAATTGAAGAAAGACAATTGAAATTTAAACCTAGACAAAATCAGTGAATATAAAAAAATTACAGAAATGTATAGTAATGGGGTACTAAGTGTTATATTACCTAGTAATATCCCTTGATACAAATTCTCAAATAAAGAACATTAACATCCTTTTTTAGGCTACCCTTCAAGCAATAAACATGTGTGTACATATGCTCATCATTGCTATCACATCTCTACAGTGAATCCAGGCAGAAAATTAAACATGGTATCAGAAGTGAAAGATTAAAACAGAACCAGATGAACATGAACCTAACGTAACAGAATTCATGAAAAATGTTTTCTGTCGACTAAAAGGAATTTACTTGAAAAAGGGATAATGACATCACATGCCTATAGCTGCGCTTAAGATAAGAATTTCAATTCTTATAGGATTTTTGTTCATAATTCAACATGGCAATTTCTTATATTCCTCTATCCATAGAGTGGAACAGTTCCAACCTAGAGAAGAAAACAGACAAATTTACACATCATATTAGATTTCAATGGTCCATTTTGTGATGTTTATAACAATGTAAAAATTAACTAATTGTTACTTTGGGCAGGAAATAAGGGCCAAGAATTAAGCAAGACAAGTATCTTTTGTTGAGAGGTGGAAAGGAATGTAGATAGCTACATAAAAAATTCATTTGTTTTGTGAAGTCCATATCAAATTTTCATGTTTTCAGACATGAGCTACTGCAATATTGCCTAGAGATTAATGAGTCATTACATGGTGAGACAACTAATAAAAGAGTGTGAGTATGGCTGCATAGTTGAGAAAACCATCTTAGTGAACTTCTTTATGTTTGGTACAGACCTTAGGTTGACAGTGAAATCCCTACTAAAGGAGGGAAGAGACTTGACAATTGTGTCAGCCTTGAATATAAGAGAGACAAAGAAAGCTACAACCAAGCAGCTGGAGGTTATTTGTGCCTCAACAGAACTGATAACTACACAATTAGAGACAAAGGAGACTGCAAATATAATGGAACAAGCCACAAGGCCGGAAAATTCCCAGCTGAGGGTAAAACAAGCATGGCGTGCAAGAAACTTGGTCATTTTGCACATGCATGCCTCTCAAGCTTGAAAAGGACATGAACTAAAATGAAGATACTACACAACAGATGAAAATCATGATTTACACAAGTCCACTAATTAAGATATTTATTTTCACTTCGAAATAAAGTTTTGAACAAACATAAATTACTACCAAATGTAAAAGAAGTATACATCAATTTGATTGTTTAAAACAGAACAAAACAATTTGAGACAGGTTACATGAGCAACTTTTTATCCCTTGAAATATTAAAAATGCTTATGAAAGTACAACTAAAAAAAAATTCCAGCATGTCTATTTGCATTTGGGGATATGGCATAAAAACAAGCCAGCACATGTCTCTTCAGAGTGAGACACAGAGACACGTCTACCAGTGCTACATTCCATGTGATGAAGACAGTTGAACCAATGTGGATAAAGTTACAGACGTTCAGGAAACTAGGCTTTATAACACTGAACTTAGTAGTTCAAATAGATGACCCTGATATAGAGGAACCAAGGTCAAAAAAGACCAAGCTACAGAACAGAAGCAAGATTACCTCTAACAGAATTACTACTCAAACAAAATTTTAAAACACAGGAACAATCACTGACAGAATTCCCTGATGTATTTATGGTATGAGATGCCTATCTGTGGAATATACCATAAAAACAGTCTTGATAGCAGACTGCTTATCAAGAGTATCACCAAGACTAGGAACGCCAGTGAGAGATATTGATTATGAAATCTGAATCAACACTTAAATGCATCTCTAACACAGTTGCAGACTATGAAAGAGGAAACTATAAAGGATTCTATTCTAAGAGAGTTAACAAAAGCAGCTACCTACCTCTTACTCTTCTGAAACTTTAGTGATGAAGTGAGAATACTGGATGATGTTCTGTTAAAAGGGAATATGATAATGTTATGTTGCCAAGTATAAATGAATAACTCAACAACAGAATCAGAATATAAGTTGTATTCTGCGGAAAAAAAAGTTAGTATGTACAGAAGTGATCAGTAATATTTACAATAGAAAGATACAAGAGTCCAATCCGTCATAAGACGTGTGTATATGTGATTACTTCCGGTATGCCACCGGAAGTGTGACTAACTCTTCACTGACTCGCACTGACTCTTCAGTAACTCATTAGAGACTCTCAAGTGACTCTCTACGACTCTCCTTGTAGAGAATCCACCATTGCTATATATAGCAATGGGAACAGTCCATTTGTAGTCAAATAGGAGCGGCGCCCTAACAGATAATAATACCAGAATCAATCCAACCAACAACTAAAGGATAAAAAAAAAACAAAGCTAAAAGAAAGAATGGCAGTATACTGGTTAGGGATCAATTGAGACATTAAAGACATAGGTCAATGTGCCAGAAATACCATTCAAACATGGAAATGCTACTACAACATGAGACATAAGTGTTAATTGATAAGATGTCTCTATTCCACAACACCAACTAAAGCTTCTATTTGAATAAAAGGGTGTACCAGAAATAGCCTACAGTGACAGTCAGTCAAGTGCCATATGTGATACACACTTTGGACGATCATGTCTCAAAAGTGTCATGACTGACTGGACAGAAGATTATCCCACAGTAGGTTGCCATTGCTTTCTGCAGTAGACTGGCTGCCAACCAAGGCTATATAATCCAATCTATTTTATTATTTAGCCCACAACTGGAGAGAAGAGATGAATTAATACTTTTCCTAAGAGTATTTGTGCGTAAGTAAATGCAAGGAATTCAACTGCAACTCCCTGATTTGTCGTTCCAAGTTTATAACCATTGTATCACAATGCACATCCCTACAGTGACAAGAAACCCCAAAACACAAGTAACACATTTACCATCTTCTAAAAATATGACTTAAAAAATGTCATTTTTTCATCTCACTGTTCTTCAATTCAATGGATTTGCAGAGAGAATTTTTTTTTCTTTTTTTTTTAATCATTTCACCCTGAGCAAGGCAGAAATGCCACTGATGAGTGGGGGGGGGGCTACATAACTGTAAAAAGATTAATTAGAAAAGAGTGAGGAGTACAAATTAGTTAGAAAGGAGCAATAGAAAGCTGAGAATGCAGGTGCGATGACAGATACATAGGTGGGGAGAGAGCTAGAGTCCAGTGGTTAATAGATGAGTATTGACATTGCATTTAAATTTCTGGAGGTTGTAGCTATCAGGAAAGCAAGAATATGGGAGCAAGTGGTAGTAGTATGTAAAAAGTTGTTGATGAAGATCAGAGAATCAGGCACAGATTTTTACCTGATGATGATGGCTTACAGAGCAACACCTATCCCAGTCTACCTCAGACTCCCAGGAGAACTAGACAATGGCTGACCTATTAGAACACCACATGTCTACAAACAGCACACAGGAGATAAACACACTCAAGACTGCTTACAACAAAGTAAAGACAGACAGAAGGAATGTCATGGCAAGGTGAAAAAATGACAGCATGTACCACAGTCCACAGGTCAGCAAGTCTATACACAAGATCAAAATACAAAACTGTGCAAAACCAGGTATTGTCATACAAGCAACAAAAGAGCTGAGATTGTACCTAGTAAAATACAATAATAAGAATTGCAGGAATTGAAAATTCTTCATACTTGCTTGGGTTCAGTCAACTCAGTAAGATCTCAACATTGAGTGCATCCACCCACTGACAACACCAGACCTTCACCACAAACAAAACAGTAAGACAGGCACAACACTATCCAATTCTAACAAAACAATCAAAACACCACTGAGACTAGATCTATGAAACACTCACAAAACAAAAAAAACAGTCTTACTTTCGGGGATGACATTGTCACAAAGACAAATTTAAATATTGTTAAAGTGTTTTAACAGATGATAGAAAATGTAACACTGAAGCAAACATATACATTGGAATAGCAAAACAAGCTTTCCACAATTAAAACAAATGTATTAAAGAACTGGAAAATTAAAGTGTTTTAACAGATGATAGAAAATGTAACACTGAAACAAACATATACATTGGAATAGCAAAACAAGCTTTCCACAATTAAAACAAATGTATTAAAGAACTGGAAAATTAAAGTGTTTTAACAGATGATAGAAAATGTAACACTGAAACAAACATATACATTGGAATAGCAAAACAAGCTTTCCACAATTGAAACAAATGTATTAAGGATCTGGAAAATTTCACTGAACACCAAAAAATAAAAGATGAACTACTATAAATATCAATTTTGCTATATGGCAGTGAATACTGGTCAATTTTCTTTCAAAGAAAAAACAGACTTGAGGCAACAAATATGTGGTTCTACAGAAGGAAGCTGGGAAAATAATAAATGGATCATGTCAGCAATGAAGAATTTTAATGAAAATAGAAACAGAAAGGACACTTGAATCAGAATGAGATCAGAATTGAAGGGTGGCCTAAAAAAAGTATGTTAATGTTCTCTATTCAAGAATTTGTATCAAGGGATATTACTAGGTAATATAACACTTAGTACCCCATTACTATACATTTCTGTAATTTTTTTAATATTCACTGATTTTGTCTAGGTTTAAATTTCAATTGTCTTTCTTCAATTCATCATCCTTGAATTTAAGAATTAATAATATTTTTGCATTTTTTATCTTTGCTATGATATATTATATAGTTGAAATGCTTGGGTCACATAACAAGGGAAGAAGGCTTGGAGAATTTGACATTCACAGAACATATCAAAGAAAAAAGGAATAATGGAAGGGAGTAGGCCACATACCTGATGAACTTTGTATGTGGATAGTGAAAATGGGATTTGAAGGATTGTCAAAGGGACAAATGTTGCTTCTGTGTATAACAGGAGAAAAGTCAGTGTCTGATTGCTGATTGCAAAATGATATTAGTTTGGTTCTTGAGGAATTTAAAATTACAAACCAGTTTTTCCCGTATTGAGCGACGCAGGGTAAGTCAAAGAAGAGATTAACTTCAAGGCACATCAGTCATTTTGATTTTTGGAATTGTGTTCATAATGTGCATTAACATTTGTTTTAAGTGTTTACTAGTAAACTGAGAATGTTCTTAAAGGTTGATAATTTACAAAAGTTAGAATGTCATTCTTCACTTCCATGCATGTTTGTCAGCTTGAATTCAAGCTGTTTGATGACCTTTAATAAACTATATACTATTAAATAGAGATATTGATTGTCAAATGAAGTGTGTGCAATGTCTTTTAATTTGGTAGGATTATTTGTTTCAATGTTAATAAAATGATTTTAACAGTTTGCCAAATAAAGCTAACCCTCCCAAAAAAAAACAGGAAGATATTTGAAAATCTGTTTATTGCTTTAAAAGTTTGCTCAGTTAATTGATTTGACTGTTTCTCTACTTTTCAACTCAAATTCAATTTAGATGAGAATAGGTTATTTTTGGAATTTGTCTTTTGCTTGGAAGCCAAACATTTTGCAAACTAGAAAATTTTTATTTTATTCATGTCAAATAAAGTCAGAAAAATTTATCATTGCTTTTTAACATCATTGTCAAAGGCAAATTCTGGAGAGGAAACAAGTGAATGTGTTGGCATGAAAGAAGAGGTTGATCCTTTTCCACAATAACCCATAATTATTTTTCCAGATAATAGTCTGAATAAAATAGTATCTGCATACATGTATGCAGTGTTAAAGTCACATTGAATTCCTCTATTCTGAATGTTTATAGACACCAAATATTGAATGTAAACAGATAGTGATTAATGCCACCTCCACAAATTGATAGCAAGGTTTACATATCCCGGTGTCACAAACAGCTATACAAATGAGATGACTTTTTCCTAGCAGGTCAGAGAGTAGGGATTAAACTAAATGAAAATTGCAATAAACCATGGTGTGCAGCGTAATGGTTGAGCCAATATGATGAAGGGGTCAGTTTCATTCTCAGTTTAAAACCAATGTTCTAAACTATATTTATTTTCATAACAAATCACAAAAATGTAGCTCAGGGCGAAAAGTGGAGATGGAAATACTGGTTTTCATCATAATTAAACTTAGCTATCCACAATCACTGACCCAAACATGCCACAATAACTCTTGCACCAAAACAACACAAGATTACTTATCATTCTTACTACAGCCACCATAATACCTCAAAGTATCTATGAACTTTTAACTAGTTGCCATATATACAATTTTTCTGTGGGGGGAATAAAATAATGACTTTAAAAATGAAACCTAAATGAATATAAACAATATGTGTAATACTATATAAAATGAACTAAACAAAATGTTGTTAGTAATAAAAACCCACACTCTATAATTGTGACAGAAATATCAGTTAACTAGATGAAATTAATGCAGGACTTAGATTATTTATAATAATCATTTGACAAACAAAACACAACTATACTCTTCAGCAAAAGAAAATACAAAATTTCTGCTGAAACAAAGTAAAAGCGTGTGACTTTGAAGGTGAAGATAACTAAATAAGAGAAAACAAAGCAGATGCGAATTTACAGAAACTGTGTTCAAACCATTCACAAGATATTTGCTACAACTTGAATTGTTTTAAGTTTAATGAAACCCAGAAGCCCACAAATGTTAGACAAAAAAGATAAAAGAAAGATTGTGAGAATCTCAGTAGCCAAACTGAAACTAACAGCCAAGTAAGTGAGATTTTATTTGATTTTTGTACATGGAGTATTACAAAAAAACCCAACTTGAACAGGCATATAGCAGCAAAAACAATTGTCAACCAAAAACTTTGGCATAGAAGACTACAATGTTCAAAAAAAGATCTAACATGGGATGCTAGAAAGAAGGAAAAAGTAATTTCCATGGCGAATACAAAATAGATTTATATTTTAATGCAAGAATATCTGTAAGAAAACTGGTGCAGTATACATCACAAAGGTGATTAAAATTTGGTGATGGGCACATAATGGTGTGAGGGTGGTATATAAGTTAACTATAGTTTAATCTTCTATCAGATGATGAAAATAAAGTTTTAAAAAGAATATATATGTATATATTATAATAAAGAGTTGTGTGTGTGTATATATATATATATATATATAGTGTGTGTGTTCCCTCATTGGATTGTTTTTTTTTCTTATGTCTTAATATAAGATACTCAACTGCACATGTTGCAGTCATTTTTGACGGCACGGATCCACTCAAATACAAGCCTTTTAATAAAGGCTCATGTTTTCTTATTGATAATTTCTGTAGAGGTCGTTGGTCCTTCCATCAATAATGCGTCATTAAAACCTTGGGGCAAGATAGACGATAATCAACTTTGTAGAATGTAAAAGTACATGTCTGAATAAACACTTGAGCTGAAATCCTGTTACTAGAAAATGCGCTTTTCCACGAACTTAAAAAAAAATTATTTTCGGTATTTATGCTGATACCATTGTCAACATTAAAAGAATCTGTATTTTTAAACTACAACAGTAGCTCAAAATATACGTTGTCTCATTTGTGTTGATTCTTTCCATGAGAGGGCCAAGATATAAAATATATTCAGTCTCTCTACATTCATCACTAAAAGTTACTGGCAAGAAATCAGTTTTCACGCATTTTGGCTCCTACTGAGTGAGACAATGCGGTTTCTGAAGTGTACATGTTTAAGTGTCTTCAATTTTATGCCTGTTTTCTCTCTTTACAATCGCAACATTCTTGGTTTCAAATCTTTTCTACTTGGTCAAGTATTAATTTATTTTGCTTAGTACATTTAAGTTTTGACACATTTCTTTTTGTGACATTTTTTGTCATTTTTCTTGTTTTCATCTTTCCAATGTTTTCACGTTCGTTCTCTAATCGCTGTTCAGCACTTGTAATTATCATTGTTTTGACTTACTAAATCGTCAATCTTTTTAATATTTTGCAGTAATATTTTTCATATGACTTCTGTGAACCTTCATATGCCATAAAGTATAAAATTTGGTGATGGGCACATAATGGTGTGAGGGTGGTATATAAGTTAACTATAGTTTAATCTTCTATCAGATGATGAAAATAATGCATCATATTGAAATAAAAGGTTTTTGTGGATGAAGAATTTCAAATTTTTGACAACTAACCAGGGCTGTGCTTAGGGCCCCCGCAGACCCCTCAATTGCATCGGGGCTGCAAGGTCACTAGGGGCCGCAAGGCTTTGGGAAGCTGCAAGGTTCCTTGGTTAAATAGATCCATAGTAATGAAAAAAAATTAACAAAATAATTATGAAGACCAACTGGAAAATTACTATCATACTTGTATGTTGAAATGGACATCTATCAACCCATCTCACTCTCTCTCTCTCACTCTCACTCTCTCTCTCTCTTTATATATATATATATATATATATATATATATATATATATAAAATATCCAACTTTTGTTCTTGATTATATATATATAATCAGGATAACGTTTGTAATGTATAACTTCAAAACGCTAATTTTGCGATTTTTATCCGTTTTTTTGTGATCAGGTAATATCTGCATTCTGAGAGTATATTATTTTGTTTAAAGTACCATTTATTGTTTAAAGTGCCATTTATTGTGGGTTCAGTATGTTTGGGGAGGCGCAAGTTGCATTCTGTAGGTAGA
This sequence comes from Ascarosepion bandense, assembly GCA_037127315.1. Lineage (NCBI taxonomy): Eukaryota > Metazoa > Mollusca > Cephalopoda > Sepiida > Sepiidae > Ascarosepion > Ascarosepion bandense. Next base: position 1,981,766 of record JBBBDQ010002011.1, on the reverse strand, counting down.
GGGGCCACAAGACGCATTCTGCAAGGGTGCCGTGATATTGCTAAGCACGGCACTGCAACTAACCATACATAATCTGTAGATCAGGTGTAAAATAGTTAAAGAAAAAGATCAAACATAATAGGTTCTTGACATTAGAATAATCAAGAACCTTTTTTGAGAGCAAAAAACTTGCAGACAGACAGGAAATGTGTTCAGTAGATATACAAACAGGTGTAAGATATGAATGTTTCTTCTTGCTAGATCAATTCAACCTATACAGTGAGACAGTTCTGATAGTGTTAAAAGCCCTGCCAGGATTTGTGATTGGCAGCCACAATATAAGATACACAGATGATACAGTGCTGATAGCAAACACAGAAAGGAAACTGCAAGACCTCATACATGAGGAAGCTAAAGAAAGCAGAAAGAACAGACTACATATAAACTACAAGAAAACTGAATGCATTGTCATCAGTAAAAAGAGGAGACCAAAATTCAAACTACAGGTTAGAGATACTAAAATCAAGCAGGTACAGAAATTTAAATACCTAGGAGGTGTTCTAACAGAGGACAGGATGTGTGACACTGACCTCAGGTGTATCGACATGTTTAAGAATGCATTCCAAAAGTTGAGGAGAATATTGTTAGACAGGAAAATTTCATTGGAAACAAAGAAGACTCTACTGGATCATTATGTAGTGTCTGTTCATCAATATGGCAGTGAAATCTTGTAATCTTATCAAAAATGAAGGAAAGACTTGAAGTAATTGAAATGTGGTTTTACAGAAGGATGCTGAGGATACTGTTGACTGAACATGTAAGCAACAACAAGGTTTTGGAGAGGTTGGTAATGAAAAGGAAACTTACACTTAATATTAAGACAAGACAGCTGAAGTTTTGGGGACATCTAAAAAGGAAAGAGGGCTTAGAAAATCTGATACTCATGGGAGAGACAGAGAAAAAAAGAGATAAAAGAAAGCAAGACATGACATATTTGATGGGCTTGAGTAAATGCATGCAAGAGCAAGATTTGGTGGGAGTAACAAAACAAAGAGATAGGAAGATGTGGAAGGCCATGATTGTCTATGTTCTGAAGAGACACAGCATATAGAAGAAGATCAAACATAAAAAAGAAATTAATTTAAACAACTTCATAAATTTAATCAAAAATGTTAATTGAGAATTATGTTTTGGTTTTGAAATATTAAATCTGTCTAATATATGTTTTGTTTATTATTTATTGTACAGTGACTACAAATGTGACACATGGTCAAAAGAGAATGAGGGAAGGCTGGTCTTTATCTATCTTAAACCTAAACTTGGCTAGCCACAATCACTGACCCTGGCATACCACAATAATCCTTGCATCAAAATGCCACATTCTTACTTACCATTCTTACCACAGCCACCATAATACCTCAGCGACACTATTAAGTCCTAACTAGTCCCAAAATATAAATTTATTTTATTAGCAGGACCATCACTTCATAATTTCCAGCATTTTTATCAATGATTCTTATCTGATATTTATTGCAAAATTAGTACAAATGTGGCACATGGCCAAAAGAGAATGAGGCAAGGCTGGTCTTCATCTATCTGAAACTTAAACTTAGCTAGCCACAATCACTGACTCTGTCAAACCACAATAATTCTTGCACCAAAACAACACATTCTTATTTACCATTCTTAAATACATCCAGCATAATACCTCAAAGACTCTAGGAAATCCTAACTTGTCTCCATATGTACTTTTTTTCTGTGAAGGGTAAGAAATAAAAAAGCAAACATTTAAAATTTTTAATCTCAGTAAAAATTTACAATTAAAAACAAGTATTATTTACAAGAAACAAAACAAAACAGTGTTAGTAATAACCTCTGCTCCACAATCCTTAATATATGTTTTCTTCATTCCAAGCATAAGACAGGCCTTAAATAATTATGTGGTGTCTATGTGGTGTGTCAAGACATAGTTGGAATTACAATTAGAATGATATGTTTTTTTAAATATAATATGAAATTTTGTTATTTTTCTTACTATTTTAATGTATATATGAACTTTTCTTGTTACTATTATGTAATTCATCTAATTTTAATGATCCTGATTAATTAATCAACTAGTTTTCTAATCTATATTATTCCTTAAAGACTAGAATATTAGTTGTTGATATTTCAAAATAAATATTTTTCCTACATTATTTTTTCTTAAAACCATGATCATACCAGTTCAAGATAACGATAAGTATTTAATATAAGTATTTAATATAAGTATTTAATATAAGTTCAATGAAAATTTAATATAAGTTCAATGAATAAATAACTGAATAAACAGATAGATGAATAAATAAATGAAGAGAATGAATAATATTTAAATATAATATATATAATTTTATACAAACAAATAAGTTTTCAATGATACTATATTTAAAAAATTACTCTAATAAATAATATCACTGCTTTCCTTAAATTAATCAGTAAATAAAATGTTTTATTTTCTGATTTGTTTTTAAAAGTAGTAAACATTATCATCATTATTATTATTTTAAAAGTTCACAGCAATGATAAGCTTTATTAAATAAATGTTAACTTTTTCTTTTTCTGTTAATATTTTTTAACAATTTACTTTCATTAAAAGGACTAGTGATATATTTTTTAACATAATACTTTAATATAATGTTTTATTTCAATGAATAGCTACTAGTTCCAATGTATCTTACCAACTTCTTTTTTTTAAATTTCAATTGTGTCTCTTTCTCCTATCTCTGAGCAACTTATTTAGGAGAAGGATCATTCAAAATGTATATTACCTCAATTTGCCTGTGCGAGAGATGCTCATTAGCTCTGGTAAGTGAGTCTTTTAGGAGAAAATCATTCTGACAACAAAACAAAATCTGGTTCTGTCAAATTGTGGGGATAAAATCTCTCAACAGGTTCAACAGACATAAGGGCAGTTCCAGCAAAGCCCTGGGAAGAGCAACTACTAGCCATCCACTGCATTTCAGTCCATCTCTGTCTTTCCTGATTTTGTCTTGCCACTGGGTTCAGATGGGCAGGGTCAAGGCAGTGAGGCTGAAGATCATGTGCAACTCTTCCTCACTTAAAAAAAATCACGGGCAAGTCATTACATCCCCCTCACTACACAGTCATCACATAGTTTTGCAGTAATAGATGCGTGGCCAAGCAACAGGTGTTAATACACTGGCAGTCACAACTTAACACACAGGTGGCTCAGTCTTCCAGAATGACCGAGACAGCTCTAGAAGGCAGGCAACAACTTGAGTAACAGAGCAGCCCTTTCAAGGACGCACTCCTTCCCCACTTATCTTGGGAAAGGGGTGATAAGAGGAGCTCTTAATTTTGCCTGTCTCACCCAACCTGGTTTAGCAGTAAGAATCAATCAAAAAAGAAATGAGTATCGACAAAGTTGACCCTGATCACCTATGGCACATGCAATGTGTGCACCCTTTTAGATTATGCCAGAACTTACCAGCCAGAGAAGAGCACTTCCCTCATCAGAAGTGAGCTAGCCAGTCATAACATATAGATTGTTTCCTTCAGTGAGAAAGTGTCTGAGGAGGTATAGCTGTCAGAGCAGAGTGCTGACTACGCATTTTATTTTTGATTGACCATGGCCAAGATGTGCATTATGAGACAAGAGTCAGTTTCTACATTAACTCCAATATGGTCAACAAGTTGTCTGCACCCACAAAGGAAATCAATGACTGCTTGATGACAGTATTACTTCTCTTCCTCAAAAAGTATCATATCACACTGATCAGTATGTATGCCTCTATGATGTTCAACCCTGATGACATAAAAGCCAAGTTCTATAAAGATCTGAAAGACATCACAGCCATACCTATCAGCAAAAAACTCATCTTCCTTGATGACTTCAATGCTAAAATTGGTAGAAATAAAACTCATCATGGGAGGGAGTCCTGGGGAGGAACGGTGTAAGAAACTGCAACAGCAAAATGCTACTGCTGCTAGAAACCTGTGCTGCACATGGGCTTCTCATCACCAACTCAGCCTTTCAACTGTCCAACCACAACAAGATGTCCTAGATTCACTCACACTCAAAGCATTGGCATCTGCTAGGCTATGTCATCATCAGGCAGTTGGACAGGTGGGACAAAAGTAACAAAGACCATGTGTGGTGCAGAATGCAGGACAGATCACTGCTTGCTCATCTCTAAGATGAACACCTGAATCCAGTCCTCCAGGAGACAAAGCGTTAAAGTGTCCAAGCCACTAGAAATCTCCTATCTCAAATGCAAGGACATCAAGCAGAAACTGATTGAGGAGCTTGAGATCAGGTTGCACAAAGCAAACCCAGACCTGCATGTAGGCATAAGGCAGAATTGGGGTGTCTACTTGATGTTGTCTATTCTGCTGCCTTTGATGTGTTAGGCCCTACCACCCACAAACACCAGGATTGGTTCAATGAAAAAAATAATGCCATCCAAGTTCTCCTTGAGAAAAAGCATATACTCCATAGAGACTTCATTAATGATTTCTATGCAGCCATTTAGCAATGCATGAAGAACTGTTCAGTACGAGTAACACTACATACAGGATGAGTGGATCAGCAAGAAGGCCAATGAGAACCAGATGTACGCTGACAAGAAGGATGTCAAGAATTTAGAGCACCTTTAAGGCCATGGTCCCACATTGTCTGGATTGGCCTCCCTTCTTGGTGCAGGTAAGAGCATGCTGATTGTAGACAAGAAAGTCTGGGAGTGGTATGGACCATGCCTGTAGACTAAGCTGAAGATGCACTAATGCCATGGAGCTTTCTTCTTTACTGTATGCCAGTAAACATGGACTGTCTATAGTCACTATACCAGACAGCTGAATGCTTTCCACATGAGATGCCTAAGAATGTTGCTCCATATCAAATGTCAGGACAGAGTTCCAGACATACAGGTACTTGAGCAAGCCCAGATAGAGAGCATCTATGCAACACTCATATACTTCCAGCTGTGATGGACCACCCATGTACACCACATGGAAGACAATTATCTCTTAAAGTGACTCTTCTACTCACATAAGCAGACTTCAAAGTGTAAAACATCCCAGAACAGATACAGTCACTTTCTCATCGGCGCAATGTGGCTTCCCTGGCTTCTGCTCCAATGAACTTAGTTTACTGGTACCCCCTATACATGAATTTACTTAAACACAAATTCTACACAATCAGCTTCTTTTCTCGCACTTCCCACCTGTGGAATTCCCTTCCATTTACTTGCTTTCTTGACAGCTATAATCACCAAGAATTTAAATGCAAAGTCAATAGTCATCTATCCCATAACCTGCATCCTCTCTCTATCTCTCTCTCTCTCTCTCTCTCTCTCTCATACTTCTTTCTCCATCCACTCCACTCTCATCAGTATCCTCTTCCTGCTCTTACCTACTTCCTGACACCCCCTATAACCTGTCACTCTTTCTCATAACTTTCCTCCTATGTAACCCCTTGCAAAAGAGTGGCAGTAAAATGCCTTGCTTGGGGTGATATGATTATAAAAAAATGATCTGTAGCAAAAGCAGCAGTGCCAGAAGAACAGGTCAAGCTCCCCTTCTCAGTTAGACATTCCATGCCAACACTGAAGCAGAAAATTCAGAGCATAGATTTGCATCTTTGCACCCATAATAACTAGTGGTAACGTTTGTAGAAAAATGATCATCTTTGTTCATGAAAGATGAGCATCAGCATCATCATCAAGTGATGCATCCCTTCAGGACATAGGTGCAGTCATGGCCATCCACATCATCCTTTCCCTTGTAGCTATTACATTTTTGTATTTCTCCAAAACCCTGTTTTACCATCCATTTGATCAACCCAGTCACGTATGTTATGCATTCTTTTCCTCTGCTTCTCTTCCCTCAATCTGTCCTGTGAGTATCCAGTTTTCCAAGCCCTCCTTCCTCATTATGTGCTTCAGAAACTTTAACTGTCTCTTTGTGATGTTAAGTATAAGTTGCCATTTTGTTTCCATCCACTCTAAAACCTTGTCGTTGCTCTCATGTGTGGTCCATGGTATCCTCAGCACGTTTCTGTAGAACCATATTTTTGTTGTTTCAAGTCTCTTTGTTTATTTTTTTAGATTATTTCCCCCAAAGTAAGGCGGGGCCACCACACGATGCACAAGAAGTTACAGTGAGAGGAAAAATAGGATACAGGGATTGTTGAAGACAAGATTAAAGATAAATGGTATTCGAGGAAATAGAAGTTGGCAATTAACATTGCATCTAAAATTTTGAAGATTGTGCTATTAGCAAAGCAAGTACATAGAAGAGAATTCTACAAGGAGAAAGTGCAAGAAAAGAAACTGTGAGAGTGGAAGAGGAGTTACATTTAACGATATGCCAGTCAAGTTTCACTTATAGATTCATATGTTTGGGCACCAGGGAAAAAAGCTTATTGCCATGAAAATATTTGAAGAAAAGACAGAGGGAAGCCATATAATGTTGGAAAGAAAGTGACTGAAGTTGAGATGACAAGTCAAAATCAGTTACATTGCAAATTGCAAATCCTTATTTGAATTTTTTTTTAAGAACCTTAAGGTAAATTGCAAGAGCGTGTAACCAGATATCGCAACAGTGGTAGATTTATAAAAGTGCAAGATAGACTCTGACAAGAAAAACTTTCTGGTCTGACACAGTAACCCAATTTTCCTAGCAATAGATGCATCTCTAGATTCAATGTAGTCATTCCACTTTAGGTTGGTTGAGAGAATGAGGCTAAAGGAGGGCAGTGTGTTGCTCTACAGGAAACTAGCATCATCCATTCTGATGGCAGATAGGATAATGGTGCTTAAAGAAGAGCAGTTTTGTTTCAGTAACATTAACATTTACAAGCTTTTTATTACCCAGTTACAGATTGGAGGTCCTTTTGAAGAGCACTAGCCTCGTTTACTTTGTCAGGCTTAGCAGATTTACTATTGAGATAAGAGTAAATGGCTTTGTCATATGCATAAATGCCTGTTTAAGATCCGATTACATCATTGATGAAGATCATAAAATGCATTGGATCTTGGATAGAGCCTTGAGGGACATCCGCTCATATAAAAGGATCTGGAATCTTGCGCATTCAAAATTACCTTCATTTTATGATTTGGACAATTGGAATAAAGTGAACAATTGTCCAGAAATGCCACAACCCTGGAGCTTGTGCAGAAGGCCAGCATACCAAACCCTGTCAAATGCAAACAAGATAACTAGCGCAACAGCTCAGGCTTTGCCGTTCTTATTAAGTGCCTAGTATACATATTCTGTGATGTTCGTTAGCACAACAGTGGTAGACCTGGCAAAGCAAAAGCCATATTGTTTTTCAGAGACTAGGTTATGAGAAATGAGATACTTAACTACTTCAGCATGGTAAGAGCCTCAAACACTTTGCAAAAAGTGGTAAAAGGCTAATAGAGCAATAGTTAGTGGGGTCAGAGGGCTCCCCAGATTTCTTAAAAATAGGAACTAAAGAGAAGAACTTCTAACAAGCAGAAAATCAGGAAGCAGTGCCACAGGAGTTATAGAGTTTAGAGAAGACAAGAGACAGCTCAGAGGCACATTTCTTTAAGAAGTTGTCTAGAATTCCATCACCTCTGCTTGCTTTACAGAAAATCATTTAGAAATGATGTCTGAGACCAGAGACAAGTTTATGTATATATCACTCAGATGAGCCTCTGTTCTGGGTGGGAAATCAGGTGTGGGTACTTTAGTTAAGTCAAGTGTTGAGTTGCTAGAGAATTTGTGATCAAAACATTCAACCTTGTCTGCTGTGGACATGAGGAATTTGCACCTCATCTTTGAGGAGAGTGTTTAACATCGCTGGTATGCAACAGGACAGATATCACATAACAGTTCAGTACTCTTTTCTTTGATTCTAATGAAAATTTTCTGTCTCTTAATACTCTGCTTAGCTTTTGGAATACACCTTTATCCATCCCAATGTCTTTGGATCTCAGTGTCACAATTTTCATTCTCTATTGAGAATGAAAATCTACTTCCTAGATATTTCAATTTCTGTATCTGCTTGATTTTAGTATTCCCAATCTGTAATTTGTATTTTTGGCTTAGAATAGTTTATTTTTAAAATCAGTTTCTTATATGTTAAGGCAAACCTAAGACACAGTAAACATTTACTAGAAACAAAGAGGAGAGTACTAGAATGCTATGTGATGTCGGTTCCTCAATACAGCAGTGAACGTTGGACAATATTATCAAAGATGAAAGAAAAACTTGAAGCAGCTGAAATGTGGTTCTACAGAAGGATGCCGCGGATATTGTGGACCGAGCATGTGAGCAACGATGAGGTATTGGAAAGAAGAGCAATGAAAAGGAAATTAATAGTGAGCATCAGGAAGAGACTACTGATGTTTCTGGGACATGCAGTAAAGAAGAAGGGCTTGAAGAACCTGATACTGACAAGCCAGATAGAGAGGAAAGAGACAGAGGAAAGCAATGGATAACATATTTGAAGGGTCTGAGCAGGTGGATGATAGAACGGGGGTTGTGTGATGTAACAGGAGAAAGTGTGCTAAGAGCCACCAGGGATAGGAAGACGTGGAAAGCCATGATTGCCAACATCCAGAAAGAACAAGGCACATAGAAGAAGAAAAAACCTGAATAGCTGCAGTGTAACATTGTATCAGCTTGGTCCTGGGTATGACTGTAAACTGCATCTGGCAGCAAGGTCTCTTGTTGGGAGGTTGTGAGGAGCATGCAACTGCCTCTTAATTGCTGTTGTTCCCAGGTCCACCCAGACCCAGAGTGGTAGCACCTGTTAGGGTCCCAGCTATGTTGACCCCCAAACTGGGGTCATAATGCTATAAAAGTTTTCAACAAAACTTTTTTGAATAAAAAACGTTACCAACAAAAGTTTTTAATAAAAAAACGTTACCAACAAAACTTTTTTGAATGAAAAAATATTACCAACAAAATATTTTGGAAAAAAAAAATATAAACAGACAAAAACAATAAAACAAATAAACTGAATAAAACAAATCAAACGATTTTCAGCATTAAATGATCTAATGAAGGTTGATATGCTGGTTAAATAAATCAACCAACCAACCAACCAGCATTGCATCAGCTGTGCCAGTATCAGAAATGATAATTGCTGAATTAAATTATTGTAAGTGACATTCAATGCTCTCAATAAAAAATGTATTAATGCTTTTGATAAAAACAATGCAATAAAACAATAAACATATTAAATATATTGGAATATATTCTTACCAAAATAAAAAAGAAAACAGCCTTGAATTGTCTAATTTCATAAAGTGCATTTCCTCTGAGATAGTCTGAGGAAGAGACACAAAAATGAGATGACACACACAATTTATTTGTTGACTATAGCATCTGCAAGTCTCTGTGGTGCCATATGGTCAGAACTAGTGGAAGCAGTTATGGTAGCTATCTTTGTCATGTGCTTCTTCTTCTAATTAGATTACGATTAAGGAAAAAAATAGAGTGAGAAAGCTTTGTCAAAGAAAAAATAATTAAGTTTGTATTATCTTGAGATTAGGCTTTCTCTGAAAAATTATGAAGGCAAACAAACAATTAAAAATCCACTGTGGTAGTTTTGGAGATAACTGCTTCACTACCACAAAGTGGACTTAGAAATAATCAGAAGGGAATGATAAACTTGTGCTAAAATACAAGGGGATATTGATAAGTTCTTGGCCTGTTTCACTTCTTGGAATCAATACTTCGGTTACTAAATATTGCATTTGTTTTGAAGAGAGAACATAATGACAAAAATTTAAATACAGAAAACGTTTTTAAAGATGACTATTGATGAGGTTTTGGAAAGGATGGAAACAAAAAGGAAATTAATATTGAGCATCAGGAAGAGACAACTAAAGTTCCTGGGACATGCAATAAGGAAGGAAGTCTTGGAGAACCTGATACTAACAGGCCAGATAGAGGGAAAAGAGACAGAGGAAAATATATTTGAAGGGCCTGAGCAGGCGAATGACAGAACTGGGGTTGCGTGGTGTTACAGGAGAAGGTGTGCTCAGAGCCACCAGGAATAGGGAGATGTGGAAAGCCAGGATCGCCTGTGTCCTGAAAGGACAAGGCACATAGAAGAAGAAGATACAAAAATACATTTCTCTGTGCTTCTTCTTACTTCAAATAAAAATCTTTCAAGTGTGACATACCGAAGAAAGTAGTTCTTCCTCTTTATGTACCGTGTCCCTTCAGAATGTAGGCAATTATGGATTTCCACTTGGCTCTGTCTCTTGTCACTGTCAATATATCTTCTCTTGGTATCTTTTCCAAACCCTGCTCTGCCATCCATTTGCTCAAACCTATCAAGTAGGTCTTGTGCTGCTTTCCCCTGTCTCACTTTCCTTCTATCCATCCAGTGAGTAATAAATTCTCCAGGCCCTCCTTCCTCATTACATATCCCAGGAAGGAACCTCATCTGTCTCTTCCTGATATTAAGTATCAGTTTTCTTCTCATTTGCATTTTCTCCAACACCTGCTCTATCCATGGTGTTCTCAGCATCCTGCTGTAAAACCACATTTCTACTGCCTCAAGCCTCTTCTTCATCCTTGATGAGATTGTCCAACATTTGATTCCATATTGAAGGACAGATATCATGTAGCAATCCAGCACTCTTTTCTTTGCTTCTAATGAGATTTTCCTGCCTCTCGGTACTCTGATTAGCTTCTGAAATGTGTCCTTGGCCATACCAATGCACCTTTGGATCTCCGTGTCACACTTTCCATCATCTGTCAGAACACTTTATAGGTATTTAAATTTTTTCACTTGTTTTGTTTTAGTTTCTTAAAATTGTAGTTGGCATATTGAGCTCTTCTTTTTGCTGATGACCATACATTCAAACCAAGCCACTTTTACCCCTTTTTCAGTTTGTAAGTCACTGGTATTCATTGTCCCTGAGAAGATCTGAGTCTTGCAAAATAGAGTTAGGTAAGTGTAAAAGACTTCAGAGTAATCAGGAATCTTTACTGGCAGCAAATCGCTTGTATACGGACAGGTAATGAATTCAGCAGATATACAAAGATAGAAAGGAGTGTAAGACAAAGATGTGTCTTTTCACCAGATCTGTTCAAATTGTACAGCAAGAATTTTTTGAGGACCCTAGAAGTTATGCCTGGATTTATCATCAGAAGCCACAATTTGAACAAGTTAAGGTACTCAGATGATACAGTGCTGATAGCAGATACAGAAAGGAAACTACAAGACCTCCTACAGAAGGTAGCTGATGAGAGTGACAAGAAAGGACTACAAATAAACTGCAAGAAAACTGAATGCATGATCATCAGTAAAAAGGGCAGCCCATTATGTCAAATACAGGTTGGTGATACTAGAATCAAGCAGGTAGAAAAGTTTATCTACCGGAAGTGTTATAACAGAAGACGGAATGTGCGACACAGAGATTCGAAGGCGAATTGGTATGGCGAAGGAAGCATTCCAGAAGTTGAATAAAGTATTAAGAAACAGGACAATTTTATTCAAAACAAGGATGAGAGTACTGGATTGCGATGTGTTATCAGTTCTTCAATATGGCAGTGAATGCTGGGCAATATCATCAAAGATGAAGGAAAAACTGGAAGCAACTGAAATGTGGTTCTACATAAAGATGCTGCAAATATCATGGATTGAGCAAGTGAGCAATGATGAGGTCCTAGAAATGATGGAAACTGAAAGGAAATTAATACTGAGCATCAGGAAGAGACAGTTGAAGTTCCTGGGACATGCAATGAGGAAGGAAGGCTTGGAGAACCTGATACTAACAGGCCAGATACAGGGAAGGAGAGACAGGGGAAAGCAGTGGATAACATATTTGAAGAATCGAATCAGGAGAATGATGGAACAAGGGTTGCATGGTGTAACAGGAGAAAGTGTGCTAAGAGCCACCAGGGATAGGGAGACGTGGAAAGCCATGATCGCCTACGTCCTGAAGGAACAGGGCATATAGAAGAAGAAGAAGTGTTCTCATTATCGTGACATGGCTTCCTTCTGTCCTTTCTTGAAATATTTTCATGGCAACCACTCTACTGAGCATTTTTTCCTTGTGCCCTGTCCACGTGAATTTAAGAGTGCTATTTTGATTAGCATCTGGGTTCGAACCTTTTATCATTGGAATAATTAAATGTAACTGAGACTTCTAATCCAACAGTTTAATTTTTTGTACTTCCCACCTGTGGGACTCCTTCTGTTTACTTACTTGCGTGATAGCTACAATCACAAAAAATTTAAATGCAATGTCAATCACCATGTTTTAACTTCTTGAATCACATTCATCTTTTATCATTTCTTCAACTGTAACTGTAACTGTAACCTGCTGTACACTAGTGGTGTTCCCATCTTGTTTGAGGTGAAATGATTAAAAAAGTAAAAGGTGCCTTGTATGCTAGGAAAATGGAATCCATTTTTTGGGAAGTGAATAAAACAGACTTAAATCTATGACGGAGACCCAAAATAAAACTAATCTGCATTGTATTTTGCATGCTTTTATTTATTATTACCAACCTTCAGCTTCAGGTCCTGAAAACAGCAGTCAACCAACACTAAGAGAGACCCATGTATCTATCAGCAGCATATAATCAGAAAATTTCTATATAAGAACTGCCAGAAAATACAGATTATTGGGAATGCTTTGGGCTGAGAATGCTTCAGAGCCCTACCAGTAATTTGACTATTTCTTTTAGTTGATTAAGTGCCATAGTTGATACATGCTTGGGCAATCATATCTTGAAAGAAAGATGACTGACTGTGCAGATTTTCCTACAGCAGGTTGCTATTACATTCTGTAGTAAACTAATTGTCAACCAAGGCTACAGAACCCAATCTGTCTTGTTATTTAACACATAGCTGCAGGGAGAAATGACAAAATATTACTATTCCTATGAATATTTGCATATAAGTGAATGCAACAAATTCAACTGGAATTTGAACTTGGTTCTCTGATGTCTCGTTTCTGAGACAATATCCACGGAACCACAACACTCGTATCTCTTTACATTTATGAAAAGTGAAGTTACTAACTTTTTGAATCTCCATTTCTCATTTTTTTTCAAAATGTGTTTTAATTTGAAATGTTTAGGAAGTTAAATGACAAACTGCTGAAAGTTTGATTATGAAGAAACAAAATTCAGTGTCAAGTTTAAAATAATACATAAAAGTTTAGAGTTAGCTTTGGTAAATCCACATAATCTGTTGTTCTAGTAAATGTTGAGAACATTTTTATAAGCTCCTTTTTCTATTTTTCTGATCATTTACAGTTTTGGAAACATTTTATAGAGAAAATTCTATATTGTTCACATGGAGGGACCAACTGTGTGGATGGAAAATATATATTGTTTTGTTCAATAATTATTGACATGTAACATAACTGTTTCTGTTTTCAAGGAGATAAAGATATTTCCTTAAAATCAGAAACAAATATTTTACAGATAATATATTTTATAGATATTTAAAAGCAAACAATATGCACAGTTTTTTATTAAAACACATAAAATCAAATTATGATAAATATTGAAGCATTGTTTTTACTCATGATTTTTAATAAAACAGTGAGTTAAATGCCATACATGGTACATGCTTGGGTGATCTTGTCTCAAAAGGAGCATGACTGACTTGGTAGAAGGTTTTCCTGCAATAGGTTGCTATTACATTCTGCAGTAGATGGTTGCCAACCAAGTATATAGAAGCCAATCTGTCCTGCTATTTAACCCACAGCTGGGGGGGAAGAGATATCTTTTCAAAGGGTATTTGAATTTAAGTGAATGCAACAGATTCTGCAGGAATTTAAACTCGGCTCTCTGATTTCTTGTTCTGAGCTGATGTCCACTGCACCACAACGCATTTGTTTGCAGCAAATATTTTGACATTTATATCTGAATAAAGTTGTGCAAGAATCAAGCTGTATGCTAAATATATAAAACAGTATGATTAATTCAAATGTTTTGAAATCGTACACTATCTTGGATATTTAAAATATATTACCAAAAGAAAAATCCACAAAACTGAAACCAAAAGAAGTATAAATAGCAATATAAAAACTAGGTTTTTACATTACAACTATATTTTCTTTTTCTTCTTCTTCTGTGTGACCTGTCTCTTCAGGACATAACTGGTCATGGCTCTCCACAACTTGTTATCTTTTGTAGCTCTTAAGTTTATCTTTTCACCATGACTCTCACTTCCTGCTCCGCCATCCATGCTCCTCCCTGGTCTCTTTTTTTTATAATCATATCACCCAAGCAAGTTAGTTTACTGCCACTGTTGTGCAGGGGGTTACATAGAAGGAAAATTATGAGAAAGAGTGACAGGTTATAGAGATGTCAGGAAGTGGGTAAGAGAAGGATGACAATACTGATGAGAGTGGAGTGGACAGAGAAAGGAGGATGAGAGGAAGGATGCAAGTTAGTGAGATAGAAGATGACTATTGACTTTTGAACAGGCAGAAAGGTTTATCCCTTATCTCGCATTTAGAATTGTGTTTCTGGTTCCTTCTAAAGTCTACTTTAACTCTATACTTCTAACATCTCCACCTAAAACTCTGAATTTTTATTTACTATTGATTTTTTTTTCTCAATAGAAAAGTTTTTTAAAGTTTTCCCTTCCCTTTCACTTTTGCTAGCTCCAGGTATCTTCATGGCAATATTTTCTTGCTTGGAGTGGTGACTCTTACTCTGTAACCCCCTACCTTGAGTGACTCTTGGTTCTTATACAGGGTGTATATTATTGTATATCAAGCTTTTCAAGTAGGCTATGCACTACTTTCCTCTACACCTTTTGCCTTTAATATGTCCTCTAAACTTTAGATATTCCTAGTTTTATTTCACTTTTGTGTCCTAGAAATTTCAACTCTCTCTTTCTGATTCTCACTGAAAGTGCCCTTTTTGTTTCCATTTTCCTGAAAAATTCCTTGTTCCATTATTCAATCCATGGTATCCTCAGCATCCTTCTGCAGAACAACATTTCTGTTCTTCATTTGTCTTGAGATAGTTCAGTATTCACTATTGGGAAACTGATATCACATTACAGTTCAACACTTATTATTTTTAACAAGACTTTCTTTTTTCTTAATAGTTTGCTTAGCTTTTGGTAAGTGTCTTTTGCTATTCCAATATTTCTAAAGCTTTCAGTATCACACTTTCTATCAAATAATAAAATATTTCCCTGATGCATAAATTGTCTTAATTGCTTGATTTTAAAAGTCATGAGAATACCATGGATCGAAGATATGAGTGACAAGAAAATTTTAGAGAAAATAAAAACAAAACAGGGCACTTATAGTTAACATCAGAAAGAAATAGTTGAAATTTGTAGGACTCGTAAGGAAAAATGGCTTGAAGAATTTGATTCTCACAGGATCTCTTGAAGGCAAGAAGAACAACAGGAAAACTACACATAACCTCTCTAGCAAGTTTGAGTACATGAATAGCAGAGCAAGGTTTATGAGAGATAACAAAAATAAAAAAAATTAATATTAGCTACAATGGATAAAAAAAAAAACCGTGAATAGCCATGTTTACTTATGACCAACAGGATATGGTATATAAAAGAAGTATTCATCTATACTTCTGAGATCAGGTAGTATTTACATTATTGAAATTGTTCAGACTTCTTTAGGTGATTAGAATTTTGAACCAAACTCTTTATTTTGTTCAATGAGGTATATTGTTCTCATTCCACAAACCATGCCACTTCTGGATTTCTTTGTTACCTTCCTTTAACTCAACTCTCAAAGTTATTTGTTCACCGCTGCTGTAGCCAAGTATTGAACTCACAACTCTTTGGATCAAGTCACTGGATTTAACCACTTGTTCATGTGTCTTTAAAGATAGTATATCCCGGTCATCAAAATAAAGGGTTCAGTTCAAAATTCCAATCATCTGAAGATGGCCAGAGTGTACAATGACTGAAATGTTGTAAATATGGCAATAAAGAAGAGGAAACTAGTTCGGACAATGTAAATAATATAAAACAATTTGAGATAATTAAAACTGGATGAAATTATTTTCTTCTTTTATGTGCTATGTCCTTTCAGGATATAGGCAATCATGGTTTTCCACATCTCCCTGTACTTGGTGGCTCTTAGCACACTTTCTCCTGTTGCAACATGCAACCCTCATTCCGTCATCCACCTGATCAGATCCTTCAAATATGTTATCCGCTGCTTTCCCCTGTCTCTTTTTCCCTCTATCTGGCCTCTTAGTATCAGGTTCTACAAGCCCTTCTTCCTCATTGCATGTCCCAGGAACTTCAGCTTTCTCTTCCTGATGCTCAATATTAATTTTCTTTTTGTTTTCATCTTTTCCAAAACCTCGTCATTGCTCACATGCTCAATCCATGATATTCGCAGCATCCTTCTGTAGAACCACATTTCAGCTGCTTCAAGTTTTTCCTTCATGTTAAATGATGTAATGATAGTGCTGAATCTAAAAACACTTAGACACTTATCAGGAAACAGGTTTTGCTTAAGTAATATAGATTTTGCATTTGGTGAAATGCAATTGTTCTAATAATGCTTGATTACCGACTAAACTGTAATCTTCATTTTACAGTTGAAATGACTAAATGTAACTGTAAGTTCTATGCTGTCAGTTTCTTCTGTCCTATTTCACACTTGTAGAACTCTTTTCCAGCTTCTTACTTTCTGGTCAAAAATTTAAATGCAATGTCAGTTGGTATCTTCTGTCTTTTTAATTCCCGTTCTTTTATTGTTCATTCTCCTTAATAGTATTATTTTCAAACTCTCAGTAACCTGCTTGCATTTTAATGGCTTTATTGCTTTTCTTGATATGAAATGATTAAGAAAATATTTACAAAGTTAGAAAAAGCACTAACTGTTTATGGAAAAGAATCATTCTGTGGGTCAAGGCAAGATTTGATTTGCTTCTGAGAATATTATCTAAAATGAAATTTAAAAAACTGGGTTTTACTTTTGTATTTGTAGGAATGTCCTTAGCCATTATTTATCTGAACCAGAATGGTGTAAATTATTGATTTTTCTTTTAATAAAAACATGTCAAGATGAATGTTTACAAATTATAAATATACACGAGTTTTTTCTAGATGGTGACAAGTTATCTTATATTTAGTAAAATGATAGCCTTCCTTAGGAAGTGGTTTCATAGTCTCTTCAAAATACTTCTCCTGTTGAGACCTCATGCAGTTTTTTCTACTTTTAAAAAAGTTTAATATTTTTTTCAGAATTGTCATTAACACTCTTGTTGTGTTCTCCTTAATACTTTCATGATAATAGTTCTGATGGTGGTTTTGTCTCATCAATTTACCATTGAATTGGCTAGATATAACCATAGGTTCTATGCTAACTGTTTCTTCTATTGTACTTCTTGCTTGTGAAACCTTCTTCTGGTTTCTTGCCTCCCAGTCAACTTTGATCTTTGAAAATTTAAATGCAATGTCAATTGTTATCATCTGTCTTCTTATTTCTTATTCTTTTATTGTCCTCTCTCATTAAAAGTAGTTTTCCTCATATTCTCTAACATTCAGTAACATGTACCATAAAACTGTCAGCTGAAATCACTTCCCAAAATTCAGGTCAAAAATTAGTTTTTTGGGGAGTTACCTTTCTGGGTCAGGCCAAGATGTTTTGCAGTACCCTCTCAAAGAATAAGGTTAAGAACATGTGTCACAAAGCTGTGAACACAAACTACTTTATAAAATCTGACAAAAAATCAGTATATTGAGGTTTTCTTTCTGGGTCAGAGCATGATATTTTTCAGTATCCCCTTAAAGAATAAGCTTATTAGGATGTAAAATGAAGCTGTCAGTGCAAGCCACTTACCAAATTCTAAACAAAGTTCATTATTTTGCGGGTTTCTTTCTTCGTCAGGCCAAGATATTTTCAAAAACCCATTAAAAAATAAGGTTATGATGATACGTTTTAACACTGTCAGCTCAAGCCATATCTCAAAATCTGAACAAAGATCAGTATTTTGTGTTTTTTTTCTGAGTCAGGCTAAAAGATTTTTCAGTACCCCCTCAAAGAATAAAGTCAAGAGAATATGTTGTAAAGCTGTCAGGTCAAGTCACTTACTAATATGTGACCAAAGATCAGTATATTAGCAATATCCTTTCTAGGTTAGGCCAAGATGTTTTTCACTATCACTTTCGTACTCTGGGTGATTTTTTTTCTAGTAAGGCCAAGATATTTTTCAGTACCCACTCAAAGAATAAGGTTTTATAGATGTACCATTAAGCTGTCAGCTCAAGTCACTTCCTAAAGTCTGATCAAAGCTCAGTATATTGGGATTTTTTTCTGGGTCAGGAAAAGATATTTTTTCAAATAATAAGCTTATGAAGGTGTGCTATAAAGCTGTCAGCTCAACTTACTTGCCAAAATCTGGCCATAGATATGTATTTTGGGAATTTTTTTCTGGGTCAGGCAAAGATATTTTTCTCTACCTCACTCAAAAAATAATGTTATGAGGAGATTCCATAATACTGTCAGCTTTAGCCATTTCCTAAAATTCAACCAAAAATCAGTATTGGGGGTGGGATTCTTCCTGGGTCTGACGAAAGATATTTTTTAATACCTTTCAAAGAATAAAGTTAGAAGGGTATTCTAAAAAGCTGTTAGTTCAAACCACTTCCCAAAATTCAACCAAAAATCAGTAATTTGGGGGGTGCTCTCTGGGTTCAAACAATGCGTTTTTCAGTACCCCCTCAAAGAATAAGGTTAAGAAGATGTGTCATAAAGCTTTCAACTAAAGACACTTGCTAAAATCTGACTAAATTCAATATTTTGGGGATTTTCTTCCTGGATCAGGCCAAGATATTTTTCACTACCATCTCAAATAATAAGCTTGAGAGGGTGTGCCATAAAGTAGTCAGCTTAAACTAGTTGCCAAAACCTGGGCATAGATATGAATTTGGTAGTTTCTTTTCTGGGTTAGGCCATGATATTTTTCATTACCCCTCAAAGAATAAATTAATGATGACTTGACATGAAACTGTCAGTTCAAGCCAATTCTCAAAATCTCAAAAACATATGCAGCCACTAAATATAGCATTTATATTAATAATAATGTCAGATTAAAAAAATCCATTAAGTGGTCATATATCTATCTATCTAATCTAAAATTATTTATAAATGGAACTTTGTCTGTGTGTGTCTGTTACCTATAGACTCTGAAACAGCTGAACCGATTTTCTTGAAAATTTACACAGCTGTACTATAAGCCTCTGTGAGTGTTCTTAGCCAGGTTTTGTGTCAAGGTACACCTGATAAATATTGAAAATCGATAATTGAAAAAATTGGGTTATAGAAGGAGTGGTCCAATTTTAATCAAATTTGATACACTCATAGACAAAGACATAAGAAACGATATTCAGAAGTTTCAAGGTTGCAGTTCTTACAGTAGTGCAGCAAATTGATAATATATATATATATATATATATATATATATATATATAAAAGGTAAGATGTTTGTGTGTGTGTCTGTTTATCTGTCTGTATGTCCTTTATACAAATCCACAATTTGTATCTGATTCTCACCAAACTTCACACAAATATTCTTTAGGCTGAGTCTGAGCTCCAAGACCATGGATTAGTTTTAAAGCTTTCATTACACCCGAGCAATGCCGGGTTATACTGCTAGTATATATATATATATATATATATATATATATATAGTTCTGTGTGAGGGTGTGCATGTGTGTATGTGTGTATAAAATATGATATGGTAAAAATGTAATTTAAAGAATGCTATTTTATGGTAAAATCAGAAATAGTGCATATGTAAATATAAATATAAAAATAGACAATTTGGTCAACACCAAACAGTGACAGTCTGGCATGTTTGCGAAGGAAAATTCTTGATATATTGATATTTTACCAGAAACCTTACAGGTTCCCTGCAGAAGAGCTAAACAAAATATTCTCTATGGTTGTATCATTTCTTGACAGTCCAAATGCTTTTAATTCTATCATATTTTAACATCAAATTCAAAGGCCTGTCATTGTTCTAAAGTTAGAAAAGAAACTGTGAATCGAAAAGGATCCCAGAACAGTTGGAAATCTAAGACATGCAGATAACAAATTTGTTACATTTTATGCGAGAGAAATTTAATTTAACCATAGCAAATTTACAAAATTTTAATTTGAATGATAAAATTTTATTGAATTTTTTACATAAAATTGTTAAAATAATGATGCTTGTATCCATTTTTTATTATTTTTCTATCTCCACACACACAAACACATATATATTTAAAATATTTGCTACAAGACTTGATTCAGTGTTTGAAAAAGAGATAAAAGAAATTATGAGCTTTATGTTTTGGGATAAAAATCGAATGACATGAATTAATTAAAAGTTTTAATTTAAATTTATAAATTCTTTCTCAGATGCCATTAAAATGACCAGAAAGGTTGGAAAAGAACACTTTGCTGACTGCAATCAGACATCAGCCATAATACTTGACAAAAAGTGATTTTTATCTATTTTATTTCCAGAAATCTTAGAATAATACTGTTCTAAAAGCAACTTGGTTGCATAAAAAATATAAAAGTTTACCTTGAGGTCACACCAAGTTTTTCTTTCCTTGAATATTTGGATATCTATAAATATTACAAAACTTCTCAAAATATAACTCTTTTGATTCAGAAATGATTTCCATAAAAAACAAATTAAGGTATGGAAATTGGTGAAATAAAATGATAAATTCTTCTCAAATAGAAGTTTACTATTTTTTATCTTATTTTATATACATATAATTTGTCAGTGCAAAAATCATATCTTTGTTGAAAAAAAAGAAAACTGGGTATGTCTCAGCAGAGTAAAAGAGAGAAAGAGATAATGTAATTCTTCTTTTATGTTTTATATGCTTTCAGAACGTAGGCAATCATGACACTCCACAACTTCTTTTTTTTGTAGTTTCAAATAATGTTTGTCTGCTGACTATCCCAAATGAGAAGAACAGTCATGATGCAGATTTCACCTTTTTTCAATAAGTAATTTTTACAGTTTGTCCGAGAAGGCATCATAGGATTTAAAAATCTAGCAATTTCAAAATTATATTTATTAATCAAGAATGAAGTTTCATTCTGTATAAAGCCAAACACTAGAAATGTATTCTAATTTAATTAGAAAAATTATGCAACATCAATATATTTTAATTTTCTACATCACAAAAATGTATTTTTCTATTGCTTTCTCTTTTGCGGTGTTTAATAACACAAGCTGCAGCCCTGAATATCTGTACAGATGTTAACCTTAAGTTGCTGAATTGAATTTATTGATTCATACATGTTAAGAAAATAAGTGGCTTCAGATTGGGAGAATATGATGGCTATAAAATTTTGGGTTGTTACAAAATTATCTGTAAACAAAAGTTTGATTAAACTCAAAATAAAGTTCCAGTAAATTTGTTCTTGCTTCATTTCTAATTTTTTTCATGGATAATTTTCTTGAGTTAATCTAAGTTCTGAAAAAAAGAAATAAAAATTATAAAAAATATTACATGATTTTGGGACACAGTGTATACAAAGCCAAAACACAATGCAACAGTATGATGTGTTTTATAAAACAAAAAATGTAGAAATATTGAAATAACTTTTTTTCCCAAAATGTGACATGGTCAGACAAACACATGAATAAAACTGGGTTTCAACAATTTAAATACCAGTGACATTCTCTCAAGGAGCCTTTTTATTTCTGGAATACATCAGTCAGTGGTAGTTATTACTGCTTATTCATTCTCAAATGTTTCAACTCCCAGACTGAGAGAAAATATTTGCTCTTCCTCCATCCAGTTTGTTGTCTTTTCTTGCCATCATGAAAGCTAAAAATTTAAAACTCATTTATCAGTACAGAAAGCAAATCAAGGAATGTATTTCTATTCTTGAAAGGTTTGGGATAACTGTGACAGAAATAAAATGAAGTTGTTATAATGATAGCAAATATAAT
The DNA here is from genome assembly GCA_037127315.1 of Ascarosepion bandense. NCBI lineage: Eukaryota > Metazoa > Mollusca > Cephalopoda > Sepiida > Sepiidae > Ascarosepion > Ascarosepion bandense. The sequence continues at coordinate 1,959,869 of JBBBDQ010002011.1, read as the reverse complement.
TCATCTCAATATTTGTTTTACTGTTTTTTTTTAGGTTCCTTTGGTATGAAAAACTTCCCAAGGACAGCCTTTTTCAGGTGTCCACTGACAGCTGAAGAAGACCAGAAGACACAATGATTGAAACACAATAATAACAAATATGAGGACATTTGTTCAACTAGAAATAATGTAAATAATAAATCTTATTTTTTAAAAATACATTTCCATTCTTATTATATAAATAACATAAATATAATAATATTAATATAAATATGAGTGTACCCCTGCCATCAAAAATGATGGGAAAATATTTGAGAAAATTATTAGCCATTTTTCTTTCCTCACAGGTTATCCCTCCTCAGCATGAGAAGAGGGAATATATATATATATAAGTAAGTAGCTAACCTAGAGCCAACAGACCTACCAAGGTTTCACCAAATGGATCGTCAGGGTAAGTTGGACTGATGATCCATTTGGTGAAACCTTGGTAGGTCTGTTGGCTCTAGGTTAGCTACTTACTTATTTATTTGCTCTGCTATTGCATTGAGTGATTTACATGTTAGGTCTCTCGTCCCGGAGTTTTTTTTCTTTCGACTAGTACTTTGACTAATGTTCAAGTGCTTAGTTTGTTTCTTTTTTTGTTTCCATTTTTTTTCCCCTACACATTTATACTTGGTAGGTTTTTCAAGATGTGTTCAAAGATAAATTCATCGTTTTATATATATATATATATATATATATACACACACACACACACACACACACACAAATAAATACACAATAGTCTTTATTATAACAGAAAGGATATATATAAAAATTGGTCAACATTTGGAATCTTTTTTATTTTGCTGGTTCTAAGCTTTCAGCTCACATACATGAGCCATCTTCAGAGTGGTTGCAGAGATGCTAACATAAAGATATCCACCCTCAAAGATGATTTTCTATTGTGTTGACATAACACATTGCTATATGATGATAACAGTCACCAAATAGCAGATGTCGGTCATAAATTAGTTATGTGGTTCTATGATGTCACACCACGTGAGAGACCAACATGTGTCTAAATGCAATGTAAGGTGTTCTGATTGAAGTGTAATTTTATTGAGTGTGAGTTTGATTTAATGTAGAAGGCAACTAATATCTTAAGGTACTTTTACTGTGTGTATGTGTGAGTTTTATTGTGTTAGTGACTAAAATCTGTCTAATATTACATACATGGCTCTGTATGTAATATTAAACAGGTCTATGTTGGACAATTTTTGTCTTTATTTTCACCAGAAATTAAAGCGAAACTACAATGTTTAGAAAAGCTCATAATTAAACATAACAGACATTCATTTTCTGTTATATTTAACAATATATGTTTAGCTAATTATCTGCTGTATCAATAAACTAAATATATATATATATATATATATATATATATATATATATATATATATATAATCTAAATCTATACTGATTTATAAATGGAACTTTGTGTGTGTGTGTGTGTGTGTGTTACCTATAGACTCCAAAATGGCTGAACCGATTTTCTTAAAAATTTACACAGTTGTACTATAAGCGTCTGTAAGTGTTCTTAGCTAGGTTTTGTGTTGAGGTACCCCCGATAAATATCGAAAATCTATAATTGAAAAAGTCGGGTTATAGAAGGAGTGGTCTGATTTTAATCAAATTTGATATACTCATAAACAAAGACATAAGAAACGATATTCAGAAGTTTCAAGGTTTCAGTTCTTACAATAATGCAGAAAATCGATAATATATATATATATATATATATATAAAAGGCAAGATGTTTTTGTGTGTGTCTGTTTATGTGCCTGTAAGTCTGTATTTTTTCAGCCCTTTTCTTTTAGTTTTTACTTCGGGTTTGACTCTAAGTAGGTATAATTGTAGTTCTTAGTCTCAGCCATGATACCATTTACTCAGAGAACTTATTTTTTTTATTTTTTATTTTTAATCATTTCACCCCAAGCAAGGCATTCCACTGCCACTATTGCACTTGGGGCTACATTGGGGGAGGTAAATAGGAAGAGTGGTTAGATATAGGAAATGTCAGAAGGGGAGTGATAGATAGTTGGGTGGGTGGGAAGAGTGTTTGAAAGAATGGAAGTTAGTGTGTTTGAAAGAATGGAGGTTAGTATGTTAGGAGGTGTCTATTGACCTTACATTTAAACTCCTGGAGATTGTAGCCATCGGGGAAGCAGTCATGGAATTCCACAGTCGGGAAGTGCGAGAAAAGAAACTGTTGGAGTAGAAAATGCGGTTGCATTTTATCGGTTTCACTGTAAAAGGGTGGGATCTAGTTGCTAATCTAGTATCTTGTGCAAATTCGAACCTAGGGGCACCAGTGATCTAAATTCATCGGAGCAGAAGCCGTGAAAGTATTTATAGAAGAGACACAGGGAAGCCACATCACGCCGGTGAGAGAGAGACTGCAGGCGGTCTGTTCAGTCGGTATCGATCACATTACAGACCCTCCGCTGTACCTTGTCTAGAAGCCCAAGGAGAATAGCAGGGGCACCCGACCCGATATGGCTACAGTATTCAATGCACAGGCGGATGGTAGATTTATAAATGTGCAGGATAGATTCAGACGGAAAAAAACCTTTGGGCCCTGCACAGAGAACCGACTTTCATAGCAGCGGATTTAGCAATGGATTTGATATAGTCATTCCACTTGAGGTCCGCTGAGAGTGTGAGACCAAGGAGGCGTAGTGTTTTACTCTCTGGGAGGTAAGCCTGGTCCATGCTAATAGGAGGTAGGTGTGATTGTCTGTGATGATTAATTGGTAGTAGCTTCGTTTTAGAAGCATTAAAATTTACGAGCCATTTCTTACCCCAGTCCACTACGGACTGGAGGTCCTTTCCAAGCTCGGCTGCAAGGTTAGCTTTGTCGCCCGCAGCAGATTTTTGGTTGAGGCGAGAATAAACTGTGGTGTCATCGGCATACATACCTACTTGGGATCTTATGGTATCAGGGAGATTTAGCCTTCAAAATTCAGTTTATGATGAAAAAAACTAATTTGATATCAATACCAGGAAATCAAAATTTGACTTACATCCATTCATTTTTCTTTCAGTCTCCAGTTTCGATTTAACTGGAAACAACTTTTGCATTTTAGTCTTTCGTGCCAACATCCAAAGAGTCTGAGCTCCAGGAACATAGATTAGTTTTAAAGCTTTCATTACACCCGAGCAATACTGCTAGTATCTAGTATATATATATATATATATATATAAAAAGAAGTAGCAGTGGAGAGTGACAAGAAGGGACTACAAATAAACTTTAAGAAAACTGAGTGCATGGTCATCAGCAAAAGATACAACCCAAAATGCCAAATACAGGTGGGGGATAACAGAATGAAGCAAGTACAAAAATTTAAGTACCTAGGAAGTGCTCTAACAGAAGATGGAAAGTGCAACACGGAGATCCGAAGACGAATTGGCATGGCAAAGGACGCGTTCCAGAAGATGAGCAAAATACTAACACACGGGAAAATCTCAATAGAAACGAAGAAAAAAGTGCTAGACTGCTACATGATGTCAGTTCTTCAATACGGTAGTGAATGCTGGACAATATCATCGAAAATGAGGACAAAACTGGAGGCGGCTGAAATGTGGTTCTACAGAAGGATGCTACGGATATCGTGGACTGAGCATGCAAGCAATGATGAGGTGTTGGAAAGAATGGCAACAAAAAGGAAATTGATGCTGAGCATCAGGAAGAGACAACTGAAGTTCCTGGGACATGCAATGAGGAAAGAGAGTCTGGAGAACCTGATACTGACTGGTCAGATAGAAGGAAGGAGAGACAGAGGAAGGCAGTGGATAACATATTTGCAGGGCTTGATCAGGTGGATGACAGAACGGGGGTTGCCAGGAGCAACAGGCTCAAACATACTAAGAGCCACAATGGATAGGGAGATGTGGAGAACCATGTTCACCTACATCCTGAAGGGACAGGGCACATAGAAGAAGAAGAAGAAGAATCTTCCAACAGGGACAGACTCCAAAGAGAACTCAATGTTAAAATTTATTGCTAAATTTAACAGAGTATTATAATCAGGAAACAAAAGTTTGATATTTTTACAAATCCATTGGTAATACTGTATTTTGTGGCTTTAGCCTCGGATATCGTGGACTGAGCATGCAAGCAATGATGAGGTGTTGGAAAGAATGGCAACAAAAAGGAAATTGATGCTGAGCATCAGGAAGAGACAACTGAAGTTCCTGGGACATGCAATGAGGAAAGAGAGTCTGGAGAACCTGATACTGACTGGTCAGATAGAAGGAAGGAGAGACAGAGGAAGGCAGTGGATAACATATTTGCAGGGCTTGATCAGGTGGATGACAGAACGGGGGTTGCCAGGAGCAACAGGCTCAAACATACTAAGAGCCACAATGGATAGGGAGATGTGGAGAACCATGTTCACCTACATCCTGAAGGGACAGGGCACATAGAAGAAGAAGAAGAAGAATCTTCCAACAGGGACAGACTCCAAAGAGAACTCAATGTTAAAATTTATTGCTAAATTTAACAGAGTATTATAATCAGGAAACAAAAGTTTGATATTTTTACAAATCCATTGGTAATACTGTATTTTGTGGCTTTAGCCTCTTTTCAAATCAAATTCATACAACAAAATGTTGTATGAATCTGATTTGAGAAGCAGCTGGAGCCATGAAATACAGTTTTACCAATGGATTTGTAAAAATATCTAACTTTTGCTTCCTGATTATATATATATATATATATATAAAGGAAATTACTTTCAAAGTAATTGAAACTCACCTGAAGTGAGCTGAATGTGTAATGCTTCTCATGCCAATGACACTTCTACCAAGCCGCTTTAAGGCATGTGATTTCACTGAATTTCTTTTGAATGTCTTCCTCTCAAATTCACATTTAAATCAATTGGGGTCATCTGGAGAGAATGTGCATCATTTTTGGGGGCCTTCCTCTCAACAGTTTTACTTGAACACTGGCTCCCTCCTTCACTGATACGAGGCCCCATCATAACAATATACTAGTATTTCTAGCGTATCATAGATATACTAGTTCAAATAGCCAATGGTGAAATTAGATTTATGAAAAAACTGCAAAGCTCATGTTCTGAGAATAAATATGAACCTCATTACACATTCACGGTCAGTCATGTCATATTGTCATGTTCGCTGAAATGCTCCATGAAATATTTCTGTTTTTCAGTATCCACATAGACCTATTTTTAGTTACTTCCACTTGGCGTTTTATACTTTTGGCCCTATTACGCCCTTTGATTCAAGTTTGCCCCACAAAATTGGTACAGAGTGTCTGCAACAAAACCCCTCAATCCAATTTCCACTGCTCTAATAATTACATTACACCCATCCTTTACCAGCCCTGATTTTAGATTTTTATATTTATTAGTTTTATATTTGTGGCTATGTTCCATCTGCTTTTCATGTGGTACTGTTGATTCTACCAGGATGATTTTATAGTTCACCCTTGATAGAAGAACTATATCTGGTGACAGAACCTTACTTGTTATTATTTTGGGGTAATGATTATGCCAAGCAGGAAGGTCTGCAAATATCTTCCAAATGCCACCAGAGGTAAAGAGATTTTGTCTGGGTATAGCTAGATAAGTGCTTGTTTGCTTTGATATCGACATATATTTTTCCCTCTGTAATAAATTTCTGCATTGAATTAGATAACCCAAACTTCATATATTTCTTTATAATTTTGACCAGCTCATCCAAAACACTATTGTGTTTCCAGCTATATTGTCCATTGAGAAGAGCTATTTTACAGAAATTAAGAACATGTTGTAATGTTTGAAGATTTTCCTTACACGGGGGACAAGTTGGATCATTCTCTTTCTTTCATTTAACAAGATTGTTCTTAGATGATAGCAGGTCATATGTAAAATGCATTAAAAAACTCAACCTGAGTGAAGCTATCTGCCAAATGTCCTTCCAAGCAATAGATGTCTTCAGAACCTCCTTCTAGTTTGTTCCTTACGTTTTTGATGACTCTGTCTCGGTGATTACAAGAATATTTTGACCACTACTGTCTTTCATTAAGTTCTAGCCCTTGTTTTCTTCCTTGGGTGTATCTGATGACTTCATTGAAAGTTAGATTGTCTTTAGCATTCATTATCGTCTCTCTGACTTTCTATTTTCTCCCCATTTTTAATATACGATTTAAGGCTTTTGGTAGTTTATCTTTTGAGTCAATTCTCAGCCTTTCACAACCTTTCAATCAGAGGCTTTTGCTACTGGACACAGTTTAACATCATGCCCAGGACCAGGGTCATATGTGGAACATATTAAAATCTCAACCTGAGTGCAACCATCTGCCAAATAGCCTTCCAAATAACAAATTTCTGCAGAGCCTCCTCCCAGTTTGTCTGTTGGCCTTGTTGGGATTCTTGTACTCATTTTATAAGTCTTTTGTTATTTTCTTCATTCCTTACATTTTAGATGACCATGTCTCAGCAATCTTTACCAGAAGCTTTTGACCACCACTGCCTTTCATTTAGTCCTAACCCTTGTTTCCTTGCTTGAGTGTATCTGATGATTTCATTGAAAGATAGATTGTCTTTAGTACTTGTCATCATCTCTCTAATCTTCCACTTTTAATTTAGAATTTAATGCTTTTATTGCTTTATCCTTGGAGTCATCCAACATCATTTGAAGTTTGATTTTTCTGGATTTATACTCCTCCACAATTGATTTAAATGGCAACTTTAGCATTGCTTGTCTGCAGTACAATGCAATATCAGACAAACCTGGAGGTAAACCCAACTATTTTGGGATATATTTGTTTATCTTTTTTTCCATTAATTCAACTCTACTCATTCCAAATTCTTATACAAGTAGAGGCCATAGTAGCATTGAAATAAGAACATGTTCTTAGCACCATACCTTGTATTTTCATTTTGGAGATCAAAAATCTATCTTATGGGGATCTTGTAATGATCTAGATGTTTCTTTCACTTGGTTGGTATCATTTAAGGTTTGATCATATCACCATCCTAAACTTTTCACTAGTTTTTCTGATATTGTAGGTATCCTTTGACCACCTACTACAAAATTTATGTTTTCATTCAATTTTCCTTTTCTAAGAGAAAGACTTTTGGACATGTTTGGTTTAAATTTAATTCTATACCAACTTATCAGGTCATTCATCAAGCTTAAAGTCTTGCGTGTTAAACTTTCTTGGATCAGGGGATTGTAGTGTCATCCATGAATGCCTTCACTGGTGGCATTTGACAACCTTCACTTAGTTCAGCCACATCAGCCCTGTTGTTTGTCGCTTTGCATTGAGCTGAAAGCTTAGAACCAACTTAATGAAAAAAATATCGAAATGGAGGGTTTTATCTTTATTTTCACCTAATATTAAAGCCAAAATATGATGTTTAAACGGCTCATGATTAAACATAATAGACATTCATTGTCTCTTATATTTAACAGTATATGTTTTGAAAAAAAATATATATGAATACATATATATATATATGGGGAATTTTTGAAAATTAATGAAAAATAATAAGTGTTTCGCAGTAAATAAAGACCATGCCAAAATGGAAAACACAGTGAGTTTAAAATAGCCTTATTTAAACTGTACCTCTTGGTGTGCTGTGTAAGATTCAAGGTCTTGTATTTGGATAACTCTTTCTCTATAATTGTTATATAGCGACAAATAACAAACACGGGTGTATATAAAAATATATGACTTATATTTTTTATTGACGACGATGGACCGTGTGGCCTAGTGGCAGGAGTGAGAGAGCGCTCTTTCAAGGTTGACAGGGGTGACGATGGGAGTGTACTTCTCTCTGCTTACTCGTCTAGCTTCTTCTTCGACTTCTCGAGACTTGTCTGTCGAGACTGACTTCTTCGACTTCTCTGTTTCGACTTCTGACTTCGACTGTGACTCGACTTCTCTTCTACTGTCGAGGCTGGAGACTCAAAACTGATTCCAAGACTGTGTTTTTCGCAGTCTTTATATATCTTCCAAAACCGGAAATTGTTTCTTCCGGTTTTTTCTTGATCACGCGACGCCTACGCGACACCTACGTAAATTCTCAGAGACCCTGTCTATTTCCGCTCTGCCGGAAATAGGGTCAAACAACCATCCGTTCCTTTCAACGGCCGGAAAACGCCCCCGCTTGTATCAGCTTCCTTCTTCGGGTGGGGCCAGATTATTATATTACATAATGTAATGATTATATATATGTCAGGAGCAGTTCATCATGTCGTAAATGTTATTTTTGAGCTTGTTTTGCTCGGTATTTTGACTGGGTAGTGAATTCAAACCTCTCTGGCCCTCTAAGCTTTCAGCTTTGTACCACAAGTAAACTACATTTAAAAAATGTTGTAGAGCAGCTGACACCCCTCTATTGCTCTTAAAGATGGTATGGTCTGTGGACCAAAATAGTTACATAAATAAAAATTATTAGCAGTCAGGAATTTGAAGTGTCATTGACGATTATTATTGTACTGTGTTCTTTTTGACTCCAACAATTTAATCTCTCCTCTCTTTCTAATTATTTCTGTTCTGTCTTATCTGTGTTTGTCTTGTTTGTACTTAATATCCATTAACACAGATATTGTGCTGTAGATATTTCAGTGCATATCATTTTGTATTGTACTGCCACCATGGTGATACAACAGAAAATCACTATCATTTGGCTTTGTGCAACAAATAATTTATGCTTGCTAAATGACTATACTTGCAGCTTTTTGACATGGTATAAAGATTAGCAAGCTTGTTTTGCTGCATCAATTATGTGTGAATTAGATTCTCCCTGTATGTTCCATACTTTCAGCATTGTGACCCATCTAAGCTACATTTACAAAATCTCTCTATATATTTAAGTCAATATATAGACGTATGTTATATATCGCCGTACGACGACAAACAACGAGAACACGCATATATAAAAATGTAAGGTTATATTTTTATTCCTGACGACGAACCTGTGTGGAACAGAGAATGGAAGAGTGAGAGCGCACATAGAATGGGTCGACGGGAGTGTAGTCTTGCCTGTGGTGTCTCTCTGCTTCCACTGGCCATTCTCTGCTGGCGAATCCGTGTGTCAAGGTCTTTTTATAGTCTTCTAGAACCGGGACTTTTCCTTCCTGTTTTGCCTCGCCCACGCAACGCCCACATAATTCCAAGAGACACCTGTTCTGTTTGCCTCCGTAGTCATTTCTGCCGCTGTCGGAAATAAGGTCAAACAAGCCCGACTCATAACCCTGCGACATCCGCTCCAGGCCCCGACAGGATGTATTTCTCAAACACCTGTCTTGTCGTTCGCCGACCCCTTCACTGACGGGAAACACCATCGATTGCATCAACCTTCCTCGGGTGGGGCCAGATTGCTATATTACAATATGTAAACTAGGCAAGACTTGTTTCAAAATAACTACACACTTTATTCAGTTTATACACAATCTTTCTATTAAAGTCAACATTTTTTTAATACTCGAATGTTTGATGATGACCCCAGTCAACAAACTGATAATAACATCTGATATATACTCCTTGAGCCATCATTTTTCTAAAAAAGAACTAAGAGAAGCTTGACCTACTAATACAAAAATTAAGCAATCAAAACAAGTTAAGGAATGTCGGATACTTGCAAGAAATTGCCGTGGATGTGTGAGACATAGTATCCTTCACTATCATCTATAAATTCAATAATGTACATCTTGTGATATTGGGATAAGAATGGAGTGCATTCTTGCCTCATATAGTTTATAGTTTGCAACTTCTATTCTAGAAGCTTGTCTGCTCGCACTTCCCACCTGAGAAATTTCCTTCTGTATACTTGCTCCCCTGAAAGCTACTATTTTCATGAATTTAAATGCAAAGTCAATTGTCATCTCTTGTCTTCTTGACTCACATCTTTTCTATGACAACCCTTGTATCATGTTCTTCTTCCTTTCCGCTCCATTCTCATGCAGCCCTCTTTACACCTGTATTCTCATCCTTTTCTTACTCATTCTCTGATTCCCTATAACTTGTTTCTCTTTCTCATCACTCACCTCTTCTGTAACCCCTCTGCACACCAGTGGCAGTTCTGCCTTGCCTGGCATGAAATAATTAAAAGAAATAAATATTAAGGGCTATCTTACTCTAATTTTTACCTTTGTTTTAAGATGGCCTTACCTACAATAATCCTATATGTACTCTGGGCTGTTACACCTGCACTTGCCTTTTGAACATAAGAATAACTCATACCCCAGAGGCTTTTAAAAATCACATGAACATTCATCTTTAATTGATTAATGTTTCTTCTGAAAACATGAAGAAAATGAAATTGATTTAGCTATTACTAGGTGAAAAGCCCATAGAGAGTGCAACTTTTAAACCAGCTTCATGTGAAGAACTAATTTGGCATCCAATCGAAAACTCTGGTCCAACTTAGAAAATAGCAATAATAATTTTGAAGAAATAACATTGAACTTCTAAATTCACTCAATGGAACTTTAAACTCAATATATATATTAAAACTTTTAAATTCACTAATGTTTTCTGTTATTTTAAAATTTGAAGTTTTAACTGTTCCTTCCTCATCTGAATATAAATCCCAATGCTGACAGATTTTTTCAGTCCTGGGATCATCCTGATTGCAAGAAGGTATAATACTGTTTATGTAGGGCAAGTGTGGCAAGATTTAGATGGGTTTCAGATACACAGACAGACAGAAGTTGTCCTTTATTTATTTAGAAGATTGAAATGTTGAAAAATATTTTGAAACTGTAAAAATTTTCTTTAATCTGACATCAGTTAAAATTTAGAAATTTTTTCTTTTGTCACAAGAATAAAATTCCTTCTTATCTATCCATTTTAGTCCACATATTGACAATTTATATTAAAACCTTAATGGTAAAATAAAAATCTTTCCTTCAATATTTTCTTTGCATCTTAGTGAAACTTACATTCTGTATACTAACAGTAGGGTAAACAAGTTTTAAAAAATAGTTGCAACAGTAAAAAACAGGTTGCTGCTGGTGTAGTTCATTGTCTCTCAAAAACATGCCATGAAATTCTGTAACTGCTCAATGTCTGCAAATGAGAATGGTATTAAAAAGGATATTGACTTAGTACGCTAACATCCTAATTTATTTTGGAAAATGTTTTTATCATCATTTATGGTAAATTTTATCATAAAGCTCTGAGATACTTCCAACGAATAGGTTTTATCTTTTTTGCTTTTTTCTGAGAATATGCCTTATAAAAAATGCTGACCACTGGCAATCTGGAAACACTTTTGTGATGAGATTATTTGACAGTAGTAAATAAGGTGATGCCTAGGCTTTGAGGTATTTTTTCTTATCCTAGAAAATTAAAAAAAAATTCATTATCAGATGCTTGTATCGTGTAAGGCTGTCTTATACAAAATGTCAGGTTATTGTGTGTTACATTACATTTTAGGAAATAGTTTTGTTGTGTATTTCCTCTTCATTCTGTTGAACTGTTTCTATCAAATTTTCCAGTTAATTCTTTTTTCTGAACAAATTCAATGCACTGTTATATGGACAACTTTCCCAGTTGTAAACACATTAGAGTCATTTGTGAATATCCCTCATTTTGAAGGACATTTACCAATTTGTTTTCAATCAGATCCTCTTTCATTGACAGGTTTTTCAATTCGAGTTTCTCAAATTCACAATAAATAGTAGCCTATTTTTAATGATAAACATATTCAAACTGGTTCTTTCACTTTTTAAAAAAATTTTCATAAACTTAGCTCTCACTGCATTCGCTATATTTTCTTGGGTGTTAAGTTTTTCACTAGCAGTTGACTTATATTTTCAAATAACATTTCCTCCAAATATCTTGGGTGTGAAATTTCTGATAATTTTATAATGGCCTGACAACCAGCAGTTGCCAACAAGAGGTCTCTTATTTGGTTTTTGCCTATGAATGATTTTGAATACTTTAGCGTTTTTTTATCTAGCTTTAGCTATTAGTATTCTAAGCCACGCTTGTACATATTCATAATCATCAAGTGATAATTGTGCATTCAGTTTGTTAGATTTTGGCAACATCATTGTTGTGCAGGGTTACTTACTCATGGAAAGTATTATGCACTTAACTGCCTCATGGGTAATATCCATAGCTATTTAATGTCTTTGTGACTTCATATGTAAATGAGTTACCTCATGTTTGTTTTTTGCCATAACTAAGTCAACCTTTTAACACAAAAGCCTTAGGTCCTGGGTATGACAGTAAACTGCATCTGGCAGCAAGGCCTCTAATTGAGAGGTTCTGGATAGCATGGAACCACTTCTTAATTGCTGTTGTTTCCAGGCTCACCCTGACCAAGAGTGGTAGCACCTGTTAGGGTCCCAGCTATAGGCAAATAGTTAACCCCCAAACTGAAGTCAAAACACTATGAAAGTATAAAAATAGACTTTTATAGAAATACATACATAAAAAAAGATTTTTCTAGAAAATATAAATTTTTGAAGGAAAAATATCACCAACAATACATTTTTGAAGGAAAAACATTATTACCAGCAATACATTTTTACAAAACTAGAATACATTTTCAGTTTTCTAAAAAAAAACATATTTTTTCATCAAAATCTGACTAAATCAATCTTCTCACTTAAAAAGACATTAAAAATACCTTAAAACCCCAATTTTGGGCATTAAGTAACCCACAGTGATTGATTGATATGCCATTAAACAAAACTCAAACAAAAGCCTTAAAAGAGCCTCAAAAATGTAAATGTAAGTGCAGATTATGATGATATGTAGGATAGATAATGGTGAACATTAGACTTGATGAGGTTAACATTATATTCTAATGGATTATACTAGAACGGAGAATGGAATCACTATGTAGAGTCCAAATAATTTCCACGTCTGTTTCCATCACTTTTGTATGAATGCCTCTAAAAAAGAATGAATCTATCTATGGGTGAAATGGTAGGGTATACAAAGCTATTTAACCCTTAACTCTGACTTCAAAATCAGTCTGAATAGGAATTGGCTACATTATGCTATTGGCAAATTTGGACTTTCATGCCTGCACAAAATCAGAATACCAAAAGAAACTTTTTTTTTTCCTTGACATCATCATTATTTAACTCCCTTCACTTCTTGTCAATGTTTATTGTTTTAAAAAGCACTGATTAGAATGGTGGGATGTGTGTTGTGTTGCAATGGATATCGACTAGAAATTAGAAACTGGGGAGTTGAGTTCGAATTCCAGTTGAATTTGTTGCATTCACATACACACAAATACCATTGACAAATACCATCTCTTTCCTCCAGTTGTGGGTAAAATAACAAGACAGATTGGGTTCTACAGCCTTGGTTGGCAACCAGTCTACTGCAGAAAGTGATGGCAACCTACTGCAGGAGAATCGCCTGCCCATTCAGTCATGTCTCTTTTGAGACATGATCGCCCAAGTGTGTATCACGTATGGCACTGAACTGACTGATTAGAAATGTAATAAAACCTAAAATATGAGGAAAGTAAATTGATACAGTTTTTTATTCTTTAGAATTTGCAACAAAAATATTAAACACTATTAGAAACTCTATTTACTAGATTGTTTATTTACAAACTCTTTGTAATTATTCTATAATTTTATATTTGCAACATTCTAAAAACTAAGTCAATTGTATTAAAAAAATGATGCAATGCAATATTCATCACTTACCAATTCATAAAGAAGTAAATATGGAAGCAATTTTTATTCATAAATCTATAAACATTTACTAAATTATAAAAATATGTGCAACACCTGTAAGGTAATTGTCATTATTTAATCATTTCATAAGTTTGAATTGACTGGCAATTAGTCAGTGTTTTGCCAACCATTCTAATAAACAATCTTATAATGTTAAATATTTTCTCAAAAACAAAGAAAATGCATGAATCCACTTTCATATGTTTAAGTTTTATTAAGATTTTATCCATTTTTAAAATATAAACATTGCCAAAGAGTGAAGGTAGATGCAAGTATAATGGTGGCAAGGAGAAACCTCCCCTTTTGACATTATTTTTGTGGGTATTGTAGGGACCTCGGTGATGCTTGGTAAATTGGCCTCGTGTCAAACACGTCTGAAGTCCCCATAATTTAAATTTCAGAATGTTTAAGGTTGGATGTTGAAATGTGAAAGGATAAAATATTTTGTTTCTACATTAAAGCAAAGATTTATTTACAGAATGACAAAAGTGTAAGAAGAAAAATATAAGTGAAATTTTGTTAATTGAACACTGTAACATATTTGTGAGAAGAAAAATGTTCATTAAGAAAATGCATGCTGTTTTGTAGTTAAAAGTTTTTTGTAGAGAAATGTAGGTATTAAAAATATCTGCAGAAATTTAGAGTTCATGGTTGTGTAGTAGCAGAATGTAAAGTTCTTGTTCTTTCCTCTTTTTAGTAGGTTGTGACAGGTTGAGAGAAAGAGAAGTCAAAACAAATAAAGGAGTGATACTTTAAGTGTTCATTTGTTTGTTGCTGTTGTTCTCTTTAGTGGGGTGGTGTGAAAATGAAGAAAAGGACATTGGAAAAAGAGATCAAATAAAATGTCCAGGTTGGCTGGCACAGAGTGAAAAAGAAGAGAAGAAAATTGGAAGAAGAGGTTGAATGAAACTGTGATCTGCCCTGCATCTAGGTCAGCTTCTTGAATTTTCTTTTGTTACATTACCAGGAGCTCCTTAGCTAACCACTCCCATCTGATTGATTTTGACAGATTAGCTCTGTTGTTTAAATAGTGACACTTCTCATGATGCTGGCTCCAGCAGCCTTTTCACATCTAGGTGTGAAAATATGTTAAATATGAATTTTCTGTTTTTAATGAATCAGGATTCAGAATTTACTTTTTGCACTGACTTGTGAATTTTTCTTAGTTGGGTTTTCCAAAGTCTTTGAATCTCTTTTTGCACATGTGCAATTTTACTTTGGGTTTTTCCCAAATGTTGTAGTCCTTTGAATTTGATTTTGTGGGTCTGCAATTTATTTTGTGTTTTAGTTGGTTGATGGATTATATAGGATTTGTATCCTACTGTATGAAGCTCCAAGATTTCTAGTCTATCTTTCCCTACATGCATGTACGACTGCTTTTCTCAGGCCAGCATTAATTTTATAATTTTTTCCTTTTTAACTATTCTCAGTTTAGAATCATGTCTACCTCATAAATTCCTGTTTTAAACAATAAAATTATATTTTTCTTTATATTGCCATTACCACAGTAAAATTGAGATTTGGATCAAATCTTTTTTAATTGACTAACTGATTAAGCATGACTAAATGATTAGCCATTTTTATAAGGAAACTTCCAACATTCACTAATCAAGCAATCAGCATTTCTCTCAGATGAAATTCATAAATTTTTTTTCTTTTCTTCAGCATAATAGTCTTCTCAAGCCCCCATTATTTCTTTTTCTAGTATTGGTGAGAGTTTTCTTAAACTTTTTTTTAATGTAATATGAAAAGTTATTATCTTAATTATATAATTATTTTTCTTTCCAATTATATGCACTATCCACTTTAGTTGTTGTTGCTGTTGGATGTCTTCAAGTGATGTGATTTTTATTATTTGGTAAAACATATTAGTATGACTCCCTTTGCAGAATCTGACCAAATGTTAAATTTTTTGTTGTTTTTGGTGAAGCAAACAACTTTTTAGCACCCTCTCATATTATAACAACAATCAAAGCATTTTATTTTATATTAATAATTTTATTACTTTCTGTCTTTTAATCATAAGAGTGCCAAAATTCTCAAGAAGTTTCCCAGTTTTTTTTTATTTTAGATTAGGAAGTTTTACATTCTCCTTTGTTTCTTACAAATCCACAGAAATACATTTTTAAAAAATGGCATAATTTAAAATTAAGATTGGAGGAGACTTGTTATGATATGTTTTCAAACTGATAAATAAGAAGCAATGTATTAAAAAAGCAGGAAGACTCAGTTAAAAACAAAGAAAAGAGCATTGAACTGTTATGATGTATCTGTCCTCACATATGGCAGTAAATGCAAGACGTCTCCTCACAGATGAAGTGTTACATCTTGTCAGTCAGTTAAGTGCCATACGTGATACATGCTTTGGGTGATCATGTCTCGAAAGAGACATGACTGACTGGGCAGAAGATTATCCCACAGTAGGTTGTCATTGCTTTCTGCAGTAGACTGGTTGCCAGCCAAGGCTATAGAACCCAGTCTGTCCTATTATTTAACTGATAACTGGAGGGAAGAAACAGATTAATACCTTTCCAAAGGGTATTTGTGTGTAAGTGAATGCAAGGAATTCAACTGGGATTTGAACTCGACACCCAGATTTATCATTTCGAGTCGATATCCACTGCACCATAATGCACATTATATTTGATATATCTCGTATTTTCAAAACATGTGATGTTACATGTTACATGTGATGTAATGGAATCTCAACAGTTAGTGGCTTATCACTTAAATACAACACAGTTCATTTGCACCGGATACCACACCCTCCCTGTATTGGAGTGAATGTATCCCCTTGTTTTACATTTCACTACATCTAAATACTCTGGACTTGTATAGTTCTTGCTTTTGCTCCAATCTTCTAT
The DNA here is from genome assembly GCA_037127315.1 of Ascarosepion bandense. Classification (NCBI taxonomy): domain Eukaryota; kingdom Metazoa; phylum Mollusca; class Cephalopoda; order Sepiida; family Sepiidae; genus Ascarosepion; species Ascarosepion bandense. The sequence goes on along the minus strand of JBBBDQ010002011.1, from coordinate 1,943,316 downwards.
TTTTTATTGGTGACCTTGACCTTTCTTCATCCTCTTCTTCATCAGTTTTTTTTCTTCTCTCCTTATGTCTCTCTCTTGTTCTTCCTCATCACTGTAATTTTCTCTCTCTTCTTGCTCCTGCATTTCTGTTCTCTGCTCTGCCTCCTCATTGTAGTTACCTTCCTCCTTCTGACTTTGGTCTTCCATTTCCACATCATCTGACACTAAATCTTTTCTAAATTGATCTGCATGAGCCAAAACATACTGGCCCTTCTTCTCAATCAAAGCCATATTATTGCATCCTGCAAAAGGAAGCTTGCTTGTTTGAGATTAGTACTTTTGTCTTTTTTGCATCATACTCTCTCCCTTGAAACAAAAGAATGGGGTCTCTAATCTATCTACCTATGAGGGCCGATGTACTCAACTTCTTCTACATGTGCAGTATTGACCTGTAACTGAGGAGCATTTTTGCTAGAAACACCTCAATGTTTTCTGTGACAGGAGAGAATGCCTTCAATGTCATTTTAACTATTTGTACCATCCACTCTGTGATTCTTTTGAATTGAGGATGGTACAGAAGAGTTTTATATGGCACACAGCCTATTTGCCTCAGCCATGTACACAAATTTTCACCCCAAAATTCTGACGTTTGTGATACTCTGTTTTTTCAAATGTATCTCTCAAAACCTGTTTGTTTGTTGACACTCTTCGGTATTTAATCTTGATTATTTCTGGCTAACCAGAGTACACATCCACCATTATAAAACATGATCCTATGCTAATGACGTGTGCATGGTCCATATGTACTCTAAGCCATGGTTGTACCTCTTTAGATTATGAATGAATCTATTTTTGCCTGAATATTGTAATTTCATTGTATTTTAGTTATTTATTAATAAATTCTTCAATATCCTTTGCATAACCTGGCCACCATGCTTGTAATTTTCCTTTTCTGCCTGTTGCCATGACTCTGTAATGTATGTCATCATGTACCCTTTCCAATATATCTGTCTTTAACATCCATGGAGCTCCTATCACCTTTCTATTGCATATAATTTTATTTTCATTTGTTAAAGTATGCCATATCCTCTTAAATGGCTTCTCTGCAGTTGAACAATTTCCCACTTATTATTCTTTATTCTTCACTTATTTTGCTCAATACTGGATCTTGCTCGGTCTCATTTTTTAAATTGTTGACCAGAAGTACATTATTATTTTGTTTTTCTCAGTTCCATGTTCATCGTCTGTTCCTTCTATAAACAAGAGCCTTGAAAAAGCATGAGGGATAGTACTTCCCTTAACATATACAATCCCAAAATCAAATGCCATGATTTTAATGGCTCAGCATAAAATTCTTGATGATGTAATCTTTGGCAACTACTTCCTTGGGTTAAAAATAAACTCCATTGGCTTGTGGTCTGACTTTAGTAGGAATTTCTTATCTAGTAAAAAATTTCCTGCCCTCTCCATGCTCCAAACAATTGCCAGGGCTTCTTTTTCAATGTTTGAGTAATTTATATCTGCCACTGTCAATCTCATAGACAAATACATTATTGGATGATCAATAGGATGGCAGCAATCACTTTCTCACTTGTATCTATAGTCAACGTTAACTCTTTTTTTTAGGATCGAACCCCTTTATTATAGGTTTCTTTTTCATAACTGCTTTCAGTATCATAAAAGCCTCATTTTGTCTTTGTGTCCATTCAAGCTCTATGTTCTTTTTATGAATCTCTGACAATGGTTTAATTAGTTCACTATATTTCAGGATGTATCTACTATAAAAATGCCATAAAAAGGATTTCAATTCCTTTTTATTGGTTGGATTTGATATCTATGTAATCTTTTTGGTTAGCCTTTTGTCAGGTGGTATACCAGTCTTTGATATTTGGTAGCCCACATATACCAGGTTTTTGCAATCAAAAATACATTTGTCTCTATTAATGGTTAATCCAACCTTTTTCAATTGTTATACTATTTGATAAACTTTTTGTTTTAACTCTTGTTTGGTCTTTGCTCTTATTTCTACATTATCTATTGAACAGGTGAAGAGGCTCATCCCTTGTTTCCTGTTTAGGATGCGGTTTCCGACTTTCTCTTTTCCATTCTTTTTACCCTTACGTAGCCCCCTGTGCATCAGTGGCATTACCGCCTTGCTTGGGGTGATATGATTAAAAAAAAAAAAAAAAAAAAAAAGTTATCTTGCCTAATTTCTTTGCTTGCCTTTTGAAATATATGACTAAATGTTTTCATTCCAAATAGTAAGTAAGTCCACCTTAACAGTCTTATAGAGGTGTTGGTCTTTAAATTTTTGTCAATTTGAATTTGGTTGTAAGCAGATCTCAAGTCGGTTTTTGCAAAATATTCCACCTTTGCCAGTTTATGGTTCACAGTTTTGATGTTTGGTGATGGAAATGAGTCTAAACATATCTGGTAATTTACTCCAATTTTATAATCAACACATCTTCACAAATCTTCATCAGCATTTTTTATTGCTATAGTAGGTGAGGCCCAGTTACTTCCACTATATGTAACTTTTTCAAAAATGCCTTGCTTGATCATGCAGTTTAATTTGACTGACACTGAAGCCAGTATATGTACTTATATTTTTATGGCTTGAATGTATTTGGGGTGGTAATTTTTTTTAGTTGAATACTCACTTTGTATCTTTTTAGAAGTCCTAGCCCACTCTTGTGCTTCCATGAATTCTACTGATATTTGGGAAAGTATTCAAGGCCATAATCAATGCTGAAATAATTCATCATCTCACTGCCCACAAACTCTTCTCTGACAGGCAATATGGCTTCCACTTTGCCAGGTCTACGGCTGATCTGCTAACAACCGTAACAGAGTACATGCTACAGGCCCTAGATGAGTCTGACGAGGCTCGCACAGTTGCTCTGGACATCTCCAAGGCTTTCGACAGGGTTTGGCACTCTGGCCTCCTATGCAAACTATAGGGTTACGGTATTACCAGTCGCCTGCTTAACCTAATCCAATCTTTTCTAAATAACCGCAAAATGAAGGATGTTTTGAATGGGCGTGCCTCTTCATCCTACAGCACAAATGCTGGTGTCCCACAGGGCTCTATCCTGGGCCCGATGCTCTTCCTTATTTTCATCAATGACCTCCCAGATGAGATCAAGTCCCAAGTAGGCATCTACACAGATGACACTACAATATACTCCCGCACCAGTAAGAAACCTGTCGTGGCAGACAGACATAATCTCACTGCTGACCTTGAACGGGATCTACACTTTGTGATGAACTGGGGCAAGAAGTGGCTTGTCAACTTCAATTTGTCTCAGACCAAGCTGTTGTCTGTCAACCATTACAGGCAACCTCTCCTGCCTCCCATAAGCATGGACCAAACGATTCTCCCGGAGAGCAATACACTATGCCTCCTTGGACTTACCCTGTCCTCAGACCTCAAATGGAACCATTATATTGAATCCATAGCAAAATCTACTGCTAAGGAGGTTGGGTCACTATGTCGATCCAGGATGTTTTTTCCACCTGAATCCATCCTGCATATATACAATTCAACTATCTGTCCGTGCATGGAGTACTGCTGCCATTTATGGTCAGGGGCCCCTGCTGTTCTCCTCAGTGTTCTTGACAGGCTCCAAAGGAGAGTTTGTCATGTGATAGGTACTGATCTGGTGGCTTGACCTGAGCCACTTCCCCACCGTTGAAATTTGGCCTCCCTTTGTCTGTTCTATAAATAATTTCATGGCTTCTGCTCGGACGAACTTAAGTCACTGGTGCCTCCTCAACAGGTGTTTACTCGTGCAACCAGACTGGCAACTGGGTCCCACCCATTCACAGTAAGGTTAGCCAAATGCAGACGGCAATTCTACTCCTGCAGCTTCTTCTCTCGCACTTCCCGCCTGTGGAACTTGCTCCCGTATTCTTGCTTTCCTGACGGCTACAACCTCCAGAAATTTTCAATGGAAAGTCAATACTCATATACTAACCACTGGACTCTAGCTCTCTCCCCACCCCCGTATCACCTTCCTTTCTCTCCACCTATGCATCTGTCATCGCACCTGCTTTCTCAGCTTTCTATTGCTTCTTTCTAACTAGTTTGTACTCCTCACTCTTTTCTAATTAATCTTTTTACAATTATGTAGCTCCCTGCACATCAGTGGCATTTCCGCCTTGCTCGGGGTGAAATGATTAAAAAAAAAAAAACTTTTCTGTATTTACTTTTACTATATTGATACCTAATAATCCATGGTCCTTCTTGCATACTACCACAAACAACAATTTGAATACCTTCAAACTGAGTATCCATTTCATAGGTGCCATGAAAGGTATCCAACGTCTCTATTGTTGTTCCATCAAATTGTTTTAAATTTGAACCACTGTCTTTTAACTTGGGTCAGCCTAGCTTGATCCAAAAATTTCTTGGAATTAGGGTTATCTCACAACCTATGTCAATTTGCATGTTAAATGCATGGCCATTTATTTTCAAGTTCTCTCTACTATTCTTTTGCATATTTACTGCTAATACTCTGGCTTCCTGCTGTTCTTCAGTGATAGGGGTTATTACTCTCATTTTTTCTACAGGTTTCCCTTCTGCAAACGATCATAAATGATTCAGTTTTCTGCATATATGACATTGCTTTCCTATTGCGGGCACCAGGGCTGTAGCTGATGCTAAAAAAACACCGGGCACAGAGAAAATTGCCCGGATTTATTAGTTGACAATGTGATGACGTCATCAGTGTCATCCATTTTCAGAAACTGATTTCTGCGGATTTTTCGGCTATTCCAATGGAAATTAGGCACAGAATGTGAACGAAAGCAGGAAATTGGGTTCGGACTTTTTGAGTATAACCAGTCTTTTCTCCCAAAATTAATAAATAAACAAAGAGACTTTTACTGCGTTCATTTGGATGTTTTCTTTGTTTTTCTTTCTTTCTTTCTTTCTTTCTTTCTTTCTTTCTTTGTGAATTGTTTAGTTTGATTTCTGACGAAGACATTTTTCCTTGCCCAGATTTTCACTATGATTGCACGGATCGGCCTGAACTCGTGCTCGCTGTGCCCAGTAGTCAGATATGGCCATGGTGGGCACTTTAATTTATTCTGTTCATGTGCCATTCTGTAATAACTGCACATCACTGACTTTGGTTACATGTAACTAGTATGACACTAACTCTTTTCTTGGTTGGTTGAAATCTTTGGTTTGCACCAGCTACTGTAAATAGTCCACACTTGATTCTAAATTCATACAGCCACCTTACATGCATTCCAGTACTTTTTGTTGATGCTTTGGGTCATTTAGTCCTTTAATTTTACATAATAGAACCAGCCCATCTGCAGTTGACATGCCTTGAGCTCCTAGTTTCTCTAATTCACAGTGCTTTGTCTGTTCTTTGAGTCTGTGTACATACTGCAGAATAGATTCCATTGGATGCTGCCTGGCTTCAAGAAATTTGGCCCTTTCAGTGATAACCAGTCTTCTTTTCAGCCTGATGTTACTTTTTCTTATGCTGATAACTTCCTCAAAAGACATCTGTTCTAATTCCTGCGGGTATGTCATTGTGGAAATTTCCTTTATCACCTCACACCACACAGAAGCCATAAACAAGTCCATTATCTGGTTCTGTCCACCTTCCATTCTTGAGTCTTTGATATTATGCACTCTTTCTGTAGCCACAAAGGCTTTTATCCAAATCTCGACGTATTCAGGATAGAACCCAAGCATTCTATTGGCAACTCGATTTGTTATGTCTGATATATCATGCAGTTTCAGTACTCAATACCTGGTACACCATTACACAAGATGTAATGGAGTCTCAGCAGTTATCAGCTTAGCACTTAAATCAAACTCAGCTCATTTGTATAGAATACCAGATGAAGAAAAAAATTCAAGCAACAGAAATATGTTTCTACAGAAGGATGATGATTATACCATGGACTGCATATGTGAGAATTGACAAAGTTTTAAAGAAAATGAAAACAAAATGAACATTTATACTTGATATTAAAAAGAAATATTTGAAACTTCTAGTGTACATAATATGGAATGAGGGTTTGGAAAATTTGACACTTACAGGACATATTGAAAGCAAGAAGTTCCAAAGAAAAATGCCTAACCTATTCAATAATTTTGTTTAAATGGATGACAGAACAGGGTTTAAGAGGGATAGTGAAAAAAAAATTTACTAAGAGCTAGGAAGAACAGGAAATTGTGGAGAGTCATGATTGCCAAAGTCCTAAAGAGGCATGACATATACAAGAAAAAAAAACAAAACAGGATAATTTATCCTAAGCAATGTTGATTACAAGATGAAAGACTTCAAAGAATCTTGTTCTTCAAATTACTTTTTAATTATATCTCTTTTTTTAATTTTCATCTACCATATTAAATGAGGCATAATTCATTTTTTTAATCAGTCAGAACCCATTAAGTCCTTTAAATGGTTTTGCAGATGGCATAAAAGTTGTCAATGAAGAAAGTAGAAATTGTGAGCTGAGTTTAAGTTCAGGGGAGTCTGTTGCAATCTGTTGAGTTGTGCAGGTAATAACAACGAACAATAGAAATATAATAATAATAGAATGTATTAAGGAAGAAATGATATTTACAAAAAGTGGTTAGTAGAATACAGGAAAACAAGGTGTACGTCTCTGTACGTCGTAGAGTGCAATTATCACTTCCGGTTACAACCGGAAATACATGACTGACTTGTAAATCTCGTAATCCGTCAAAATCTGTCAAACTCCCAACACTACTACCATTTATAGTGCCTGGAACAGTTCATTATACTTAAAAGGTGGAGAGCGCCCTAACACAATCACTTTCATACAAATGTAAATAACAAAGGCAGGAATTAATTTCATTTTCCTTTATTGATAGATTAGTAGCAAGATATAACGGCTCAGTTGAGAGTAATGAAAACTCTGAATGTCAAACCCTTATAAAGTCAACAAAAAACAACTTCATAATCTTTTCCAAGAAGTCCTGGTAATTCACAGATGAAAAACGAACCTGTGTAGTTCTATGATTGCTTGCAACCTGAAGGTACACAATATTAAAATTGTTTTAAGTCAGATAATTTTGTTTGCTTAATCTAGTTCATATCATTAAGAAAATAGCTTGGCACCTGATTCCATAGAACCGTAATTAACTCTTGTGTAGTGCTGATAGCAGACATGGAAAGGAACTATAAGACCTCTTACAGAAGGTAACTGAAGAAAGTGGAAAGAAAGGACTACAAATAAAGTACCAAAAAAAAATGAATGCATGATAATCAGCAAAAAGAGGAGCCCAAAATGCCAACTACAGGTAGGGAATACTAACATCAAGCAGGTACAGAAATTTAAATACCTGGGAAGTATTCTAACAAAAGACAGAAAGAACAACACAGAGATCCAAAGGGGAACTGAGATGGCCAAGGATGCATTCCAGAAGCTGAATAGGAACATTTTGCTAGAAACAAAGAAGAGAGTATTGTGATTTCTGTTCTTCAGTATAGCAGTGAATGCTAGACAAGCTCATCAAAGATGAAGGAGAGACTTAAAGCAACCAAAATGTCGTTCTACAAAAGGATGCTGTGTATACCATGGACTGAACATTTGAGAAATGATCAGGTTTTGGAGAGAATGGAAATGAAAAGGAAGCTAATACTTAACATCAGGAAAAGACATCTAAAGTATCTGGGTTATGTAATGAGGAAAGAGTGATTGGAGAATCTGCTACTCACAGATCAGCTAGAGGGTTAGGGAGACAGGGGAAAGCAGCACATAGCATACTTGACAGGCTTGTGCAAGTGGTTGGCGAAGCAGGGTTTGCATGGGGTAACAGGAATAACATGCTAAGAGCAACAAGGGATAGAGAGATGTGGAGGGCTATGATCACCTATGTTTTAAAAGGACACAGCACATAGAAGAAAAATTCAAAGGTACTCTTTCTTATTAAAGATTAAACCCATTGACAGATGAATGAATACAACTGTAGGACAGTTATTCCTGACTCTGATGTTAAATTAAAGTCAAGGAGAAACCAAAACAAAACCCAAAAATAAGAACAAGGAAAAAGTTTGATTATTTTTCCATGAAAAATTACTTCTAGAATTCCTTGTTAAATAATGTGTGATATTTGCAGGTAAAAACTGCAGATATGTTAAACTTCACTAAGAATAGTTTTCTCGAACTAAGCAATCAAATTATTCTGGATTTCAAAAATAAATATATATCACTTTTTACTATTTGTATATATTTCTGAGATGAGGTAGTATTTATAGTACTTACATTATTCAGACTATTGTCCTCATCTTTGTTGCCATTTATATGACATTTCAGCTGTTGTACACTCCAGCCTTCTTCAGGTGCTAGGAATTTCAAACCAAACCCTTTATTACAACCACTGGGGTATATCATCCTCATTCATTGCATAAAGCTTTGATTGGGAGTCGTGAGTTATCTCCCTCTAACCCTGCAAGTTACTTGTTCACCACTGCTGTAGCCTGGCATTGAACTCACAACTCTAAGAGTCAAGTCAGAAACTAACCAATGTCTATATCCACTGAGCCATTTGTCCTTTAGAATGAAAATAATCATAGTTTTCCATATATATATATATATATATATATATATATATATATATATATATATATATATATATATATATTTTTATTATCTGTAAGTTTTTAATTGCCATCATTGTTATTAGGAAAGCATCATTTTTTCTTTCTTTTTTTGCCTTTGCTACAGTTTATTTACTGTACATATTCATACAGTCTACCAAAATCTTGATTTGCTTTAGCCATTTTGTTGGTCTGGTGATCACACAATGTAGTTTTGTGCCAGAGGATATGATACAATCTGGGAAGGTGAAATCCTTGGAGTGCTTCCCACTTCATTGGAGATCGAAAACAGGTGCAAGTTGATAGATGATTGTTTACTTCAGGCTGATTTCCAAATTGAAGAGTACAGTGGCTGTAAAAGAGTTGCCTCTGAGAAGCAACTAACAACTTTCAAACCAGCTATGCCTGTCTGTTGGTGTGGGTTTTGAGTCATATCACTTCAGATTAAACCATTTTTCACTAATGTGTGTATGAATTTTAACATTGTTTCTATCATTCATCTTCTTTGAAGGTTTTTCAGAATCATATACAAGAATATTGAAGACAGTATGGGAGCAAGTGTTATGCCATTTGTGATTAGGGCAAGGTTGGAATGAATTACTATCAAAAGGAACTTAACATTAAACTGTGAAGCTGTGGAGCTACATAACCTTCAAGAGAAGATTTCTCTAAAATCCAAGTAGCTCATGACATTAAGAACTGAGTTAGGTCATAGGCCTCAGTTTTGTTTGTGGTATTTTACATGAATCTGACAAAAACTACATTAGATCTGTCTTGGATGTGATATTCATAACCCATGTTACTTGCCTTCTTAAAAGTATTCCCCCATGGATTTTGCGCACAGCTATGAGCAGTATGGAATACTTCCAAGTCAATGGTCATGTGTACTTGACCAAGGTGACCCTTCATGCTAGAAGACATTAACTGCAGTTTAACTTTGAGAGGGACAGGCTTTGGATGGTATACTTGACCAAACATAAATGAATACCTTTCTGGCTTTCAGTCCAGATATGTGGCAAGAATTCCTCAGGTAATCAGAAGCACAGCAACAGTATGACTGCACCCGTCCATGGGACTGATGATGATGATGATGATGGCGGCAGCAGCGGTGGCATTATGATGCCCTAACACTTTATGCAATCTGCCATAATTCCTTGGAAACATACCATGAACCTTTATTTCTACTTTGAAAACTGCAATATAATTGTATCTTGTTCAATTTTTCTTAGTTTAGTGGTAGTCACTATATTTGCTTATCATATTCTGCACCTCTTCTCTATACCTCTTTCATCTTTTATGTGCCATGTCCCTTTAGGACATAGAGGATCATGACCCTTCTTATCTTCCTGTCCTTTGTTGCTCTTAATAAATTCTGTCCTGCTATTTTCCCAAAACCCTACTCTGCCATCTGTTTGTTTAAGCCAATCTAGTATATCACATGCTGTTTTCCTCTGTTTCTTTTCCCCTCTATCTGCCTTGTGAGTATCAGATTCTCCAAATCCTCCTTCATTACATGTCCTAGAAACTTCAGCTGTCTCTTTCTGATGTTAGGTATAAGTTACCTTTTCATTTTCATTTTTTACAAAATCTCGTCATGGCTCACATATTTTAGTCCATAGTATCCTCAGCATCCTTCTGTAGAAACACATTTCTGTTGCTTCGAGTCTTAACTTCATTTTTGATAAAATTGTCCAGAATATACTAATTAGGGTGTCATTTACATATCATTACATTGTATTGAATTGTATATAAGATCCACTTTTATTTCTAAAACCCCACAGGTTTTTTTTATGTGAAGTTGAGATTAAATGCTTACTTATAAATACACGAAAGCCATTTGTATTAATATTCTTATTAGAAATGAGATCATGGTCATAGATCATGTAAGTGTCACCAAATTCATTATGCCTTATTATGTTAATTTTGAAGTCTCCTCTTTGGGACTGTTGTGATACAGTTTACCTACAGTATGTGTTGCTGCTGTGATTTCAGTTGCAAGTAGAGTTCTTATTAATATTCTATAAGCTAAGTAAAATATTCCTTATTCCTGTTTTAATTTCTCTAATTTGCTACTGAATTCTACAGCATATCCGACTGACGCCAAATTGGTCGGGTTTTGAGCCTGGGTTGTGTAGCAATCGGAGTCTAACCGTACTGATGAGCTGTGATACAGTGAAACAGATCTATCTGCGGATGACAATAATATATATATATATATATTGAAGTCAACACCCAGCAGTGACAGTCTTTTTCATGTTTAAACACAATCTCCATGAGTGTTGGCTTCAATGTTCACTATTACATTTACACATGATCTATCCTAATATTGAGCATTTTAACCCATATATATAGCATAGCATAAAACTATATTTTTATCATATCAGTCATTTAAGTGTCATGGGTGATACATGCTTTTGTTGATCATGTCTCAAAAGAGAGATGACTGACTGGCCAAAAGATTATCCCGCAGTAGGTTGCCATTGCTTTCTGCGGTAGACTGGTTGTCAGCCAAGTCTATAGAAATCAATCTGTCCTATTATTTAACCCATAACTGGAGGAAAGAGACGGATTAATACCTTTTTCAAGGGTATTTTATTTGTGCATAAGTGAATGCAAGGAATTCAACTGGGATTCAAACTCAGCACCCTGATTTGTCGTTCCAAGTTGATAACAGTTACTACTTTTATAGGCAAAGAAAGCTCAGTATCCTAGATAGAGTGTAGATATTTACAGTGTAGACATAGGGATTAACCTTGCATAGTAACTGTCAGTTTCATACTTCAGTGTAATTTTAAGAGCAATTGCCATTACACCTTAGCAGTTAGGACATGTGAGCCACAAAAAGATTAAACTTACTAAAATTATACAATAAATGACATATAATTGCATGCAGATGGACTTATAATTCTAAACACTTTTAGTAGATAAGAGAAGAAAAGAAATTATAAAAATTTTGAAGGAAACAAAATTTGAAATTAATATTAAAACAAACCAAAAAGTAGTAGACTCCTTAGGGGTAACTTTAAATCTACAAATACCAACTATAGAAAAAAACTTAAGGACTACCTACACATTTTACATTTTACATACACACTTTGTCTAACACCCCATCTAAATATAAAAAGTAATGCTCTTCATCAGTTGCAAATTTCCCGACAATGTTCAACAAAAATCAAACAAAAATAGAAACACTATATGGTTTAATTTATCATATATGAAAGATGTAAAAACATAAGAAAATTATTAATTCAATACACTGAAAAACCATTCCTAAAATCAAGTAAACAACACAAAATAATCAAGAGAATTACCTTAAAGATTATTTATAGCTGTATCAAAAATACTAAAAATCACAAGAAAATTATCAGTACACTGCAAACATTCACTACACACAATTGTAACCACAGAACAAGGCAGAAATGCTTACTAAACAGCAATTTTCTACAAGAATGTAATATACAAAGCTGCCACAAACTCCATAGAACATCCTCCAAAAAAATATGTAGAGATCATAGAATATTCTTGGAAATGGCAAAACAACACCTTTAACAACATAATATATGTAAGCAGTATTTCTTTATAGAAGCACATATAGCAAATGTGAAACCCAAACCAAATGAACTAAAAATAACATGAAGAATAAAAAAAGAGCCCCCTCTTACATCAACACTTCAAAATGATGTAAGATCAGAAATCATTTCCTTATGCAGACATGAAAACAAATGTAGAGTTGTCTCATAACACCACAGAGGTTCCATCAGTGATGGTAACTCTGTGCTGCAGTTTTTGGCAAAGAACAACATGCCCCAGGTTTTTCAACCATGATTATTCCCCAGATTTTACCCACTGGGACATTTTGCTCATTCCAAAAATCAAATCCAACCTGAAAGCAAAAAGATCTAAAGACATCACTGAAATCAAAGTGAATACAACAAAGTAGATGTTTGCTATTCCCAAATGTAATTCCAGAAATGCTACCATCATTGAAAATGATGCTGTATAAAGTGTGTAGCTTCAGAAGGGGAGTAAATGCTGTATTCTTTTTATAGCACCTGTCTGAATAATTTCTTATCAGACATCATATGCATGTGCGCAAGATCTATTGCATGTCTTCTGTTGCTTTATGTTTATAGATTTCATAATGTTTTAAATCTGGTCACTTTTTTGTCTATCATTACCTTTCATTTTAGAAAACCCTCATATATTAAATGATAATCGGGGCTGAATTTGCTATTGTGCTTACATGTGTTTAAGAACAGAGACCTGTTAGCTGGGGTGGGTGGTATGTTCTTTCTAAAATATTTTCAAAAGTCTGCTAAAATGTATTTAAATGTATCTCCATCAATCTAGCATAAGCTTTTGCACATTTTAGTAATGTAATATCAGGTTGATCGACTTAAAGTTTTTCAGATATAATGAATTTAAAATCTACTTTATGTGTGTAATTTGATAGCAAATGGTGAAAACAATTGCAGTTTTCAGAAAGAAAACTTTGTCATTCAATATCAGAAAAGACATTGAATGATTCAGCATAATTTTTACACATTATAACATGTTCAAAATGTTGAATTGGTGAAAATGTGAAGTTTTATTGCTAGCAGCATTCAGTAATAAAAGCAGTCTGCCATGTGTGATTTTTTTTTTGTTGCCGAGTGTCAGCAACGATATCATTTGATGGTAGGAGGATGAAGAGGGTACAGGATAGTGTATGCGTGTTCCTGTGAATGCTTCCAGTGACCTGCCATAGACATCAACTGTTTTTGAGTAGTTTTCTCAAACAAGTGTGTGTGTGTGCATGTGTGTGTGTGTGTGTGTGTGTGTGCCTCTCTACTCTGTCTTCCAGTTTCTCCCTCTCTCAATTTGTGCCCATGTGTTCTGTTTTATATGTGTGTGCATTTGTGTACTCACCTGGATTTGCCTGTAGTATACACAATTTCGTTATATCTGAAAAATTAAAGTAGATCATTTGGATTACAACATTGTACATTGTGTTGCATGTATGTGCTAGAAAAATGTGCATTCGTTCTATCAGTGATAGAAAACATGCTGTTCACATGATGTGAATTGAACTGAACCTCCCTTAGATGAGCTATGAAAGAAAAAATATCAGTAAAAAAGACACGAATGTTGCACTTACATATATTGTATATATATATATATATATATATATATATATATATATATATATATATCAGTCGAGTTTTGATCCCAGCCAGAAGCAAGTGAATGTGTCTAGCAACACTGATGAGCTGTGATACAGCGAAACAGGCTTGTATGTGGATGACTAATATATTATGCTCTCATTATAAGTTTCCACTTCTGCAATATATGCATGACTCTTCAAAAATGAATTGAGTTCTTTCAGTGACTGGCATGTGCATACACTGCTTCTTTACAACAAGTTATAATTTCCCTTCTCTGATTCCATGCACTTATGGCTTAGTGGGTAGTGACTCCGACTGACACCAAATTGGTCGAGTTTCGATCCTGGTCAGAAGTAAGTGGATGTGTCTAGCCACATTGATGAGCTGTGATACAGCAAAAGAGGCTTGTATGTGGATGACTAATATATATATATACATATATATATTTTATTATGTTTTTATAATAAGTAATTGTAAAAATATTTTACATCACTACATAAAAGCATTCATGTTTCGGTACTATAAATTGTACTTATTAGGGGATGGTTGGTAACTGGTGATAAAAATGATTTTAGTAAAGCAATGTAAAATGTTTTTATTATAATCACTTATAATAAAGATATCATAATAATTTGTTGCACTACTTTGTATTGAGCACTTTTAAAAAGTAAATGCTATGAATTGTGGATATTACTCCTTTTGTTCTTACATTGATTTATATATACATACTATTTACATTATTTGGATTGTTGTCCTTATCTTTGCTGCCAAGTTTTGAATTTTGAATTTTGAACTTTTTTTTTTATAATCGTTTCACCCCGAGCAAGGCATTTCACTGCCACTATTGCGCAGGGGGCTACATAGAGGGGAAAGTGGTGAGAAAGAATGGTTAGACATAGGAAATGTCAGAAGGAGGGTGATAGATGGGTTAGGATACCAAGAATAAGGGTTGGGTAGATGATGAGAGTGTTGGGAGAATAGTTGCAAGTTAGTGTGATAGGAGGTGTCTATTCACCTTACATTTAAACTCCTGGAGATTGTAGCTGTCGGGAAAGTGGACATTTGGAAGGGAATTCCACAGGCAAGAAGCATGAGAAAAGAAGCTGTTGGAGTAGAAATTATGGTTACATCTTATCAGTTTTACTGTAAAAGGGTGAGACCTAGTTGCTAATCTAGTATCTCATGTAAATTCGTACCTAGGTGGCAGCAATGATCTAAGTTCATCAGAGCAGAAGCCGTGAAAGTATTTATAAAAGAGGCACAGGGAAGCCACGTCACGCTGGTGGGAGAGTGGTTGCAGTGAGTCTGACAAGTCAGTATCGATCACGTTACAGATTCTCCACTGCATTTTGTCAAGAAGCTCGAGGAGAGTAGCAGGGGCACCCAACCAGATGTGGCAGCAGTATTCAATACATGGGCGGATGGTAGATTTATATATGTGCAGGCTAGATTCAGACAGGAAAAAACTTCCGGGCCCTGCACAGAGAACCAACTTTCATAGCGGTGGATTTGGCAATGGATTTGATATAGTCATTCCATTTGAGGTCCGCCGAGAGTGTAAGGCTAAGGAGGCATAGTGTTTTACTCTCTTGGAGGCAAGCCTGTTCCATGCTAATGGGAGGTAGATGTGGTTGTCTATGGTGGTTATTTGATAGCAGCTTCATTTTAGAAGCTTTGAAATTTACGAGCCATTTCCTACTTCAGTCCACTACGGATTGGAGGTCCTTTTCAAGCTCGGCAGTGAGGTTTGCTTTGTCGCCCACACCGGGTTTTTGATCAAGGTGAGAGTAGATTGTGGTGTCATTGGCGTACATGCCTACTTGGGATCTAATGGCATCAGGGAGATCATTAATGCAGATCAGAAAGAGCATGGGACCTAGGATAGAGGCTTGAGGGACGCCCGTGTTCGTATGGTAGTTTTGGGAGGCCTGTCCATTTAATACTACCTTCAATGTGCAGTTAGAGAGGAATGACTGGATGAGGTCAAACAAATGTCCAGTTATATCGTAGCTCGACAGTTTGCATAAAAGGCCAACATGCCAGACTCTGAAACCTTTATTAAGATCACTGGGGTAATAAAGTGTTTGGTTTGAAGTTCTTAGCACTTGAAGCAGGCCAAAGTGTACAGCAGCTGAAACATAATAAACATGGCAGCAAAGATGATGACAATAGTCTGAATAATGTAAATAGTGTAAATACTACCTCATCTCAGAAGTATAGACAAGTATATATATATATATATATATATATATATATATATATATATATATAGTGTGTGTGTGTGGGGGTGTGCATGCTATAGTTGCATATTTAAATGGTTCATTGTTATTGAGGAAAAGCAAAAAGCTGTGTGACATCAATACTACAAAGATCATTTCTAACTGTGTGCGTATTTGTTTATAATCATAAAAATATATCAAATCCTTAGCACTACTGTGTGTGTATGTAAAATTTAAGGCATGTATGTTACCAAAACAATTAAAGACCTTTTTCTAAGAGATACTTTGAGCATTGTTCGTTCATTGTAGGAAAGGTCTGAAGCTATAGAGACATGTTTGTTAATTTGGCCTTGTGCCACACATAAGTAGACTCCTTACAACTTAGAGATTATTTGTTATTATCCTCATCAGAATTATCAGAAGGTTTTCAGCAGATTGGTTGGTTAGAGATTGTAGATTTGTGGAGGATACTGGAAGAATAAAAATATACATTTTTATGTTAAAATATAAATTTATTGATGGAAAAGAATAACAAGAATTCATAGAAGTTAATGTTCAATGAGAAAGTTAAGAGTATCAAGAGTTATAGAAATGTTCATAGTAGTAATTTTGTTGGAAAGAGTTTATGCGCATGTATGTATGTAAATATGAGCATTTGTTTAATAGGAATATCTTTGAATGGAGAAGAAGTAAAAAGAATCAGCACATGAGAAAGAGGACAATGTGCGACACGACCTTATGTCCAGGTTGACTTGAAGTTTCTCTCGTTACACTTTAGTGTCTCATCTCACTGCTCCCATCTGACTTACTGACTTTTATAGTCCTTTAGATTTTTCACACTGGATTGCTAAGTCTTCTCAAGTCTTGCAAATCACTCCTATTGGTCAGAAAATCAATTTAACATCTACTTGCAAAATCTGGTTTTGACTTTTTCTTTACACACATGGTCAATCTTTTTCTAATTGACAAAAACAGGATTTCTCATGTCAATGTGAATTTTTGTAAAAGTGAAGAAAAGAGTTGCTTTTAATTCTTAATTTCTTATCCACTACAGGTCTCTTACTTGTGCTTATTATTACATACTTTAGCGCTTCCATACATTATTTGGCACCCAAAAACATTTGTCAGTAACACTTAGTACCAGTAGCACCCAGTAAGTATCAGTGGCACCCTAGAATCTTTGTAAAGAGGCACATTTGTCAGTAACTCAAAGTACCAGTAGATCAACATAGACAGAAACTTTAGTTTCCCCCACCAAACATAGTGAAGTGAGTGTTTGCTTTTCTACTAATTTCTTTGTCAAGAATGATGTAGATTTATGGACCACATTGAAGAAACTTCATACTGGATAGAAAAAGGCCATTTAGAGAATCAACACTGGGATGGAACTTTTTCAACTTTGAAGAGAACCTAAAAAAACGAACTTATTCTTAGTCAAGAGTTTTTCACCACTAAAATAAATAGAGAAACCTAACCTCTTCTTCTTCTATGTGCCTTGTTCTTTCAGGACGTAGGCAATCATGGCCTACCATGACTCCTTATCTCAGGTGGCTCTTAGCACGCTTTTTCCTGTAGCATCTCGCAACTCCCGTTCTGTCATCCATCTGCTCAGGTCCTTCAAATATCTTATCCACTGTTTTCCTCTGTCTCTTTTTCCCTCTATCTGGTCTGTTAGTATCAGGTTCTCCAGGCCCTCCTTCCTCATTGCATGTCCCAAGAACTTCATTTGTGTGAGGCTTAACATTAATTTCCTTTTTGTTTCTATTCTTTCCAACATCTCATCATTGCTCACATGCTTAGGCCATGATATCTGCATCATCCTTCTGTAGAAGTCCATTTCAGTTGCTTCAAGTTTTTTCTTCATCTTTGATGATATTGTCTAACATTCACTTTCATATGGCTATGAGATTTGCCAAAAAAAGTCTACTGTTTTTTGTGCAAACTTTTCTCAAATTTTTTATGAATGTTTCTTCAAATATAGCTGTGGTTTCTTCAGGATTTGATAACTGGTATCATCCTCAAATTATTAAAACCCAAGAAAAGTCACAAAGTCATATGAACTCTCTACTGATCTATTTAACAAGAAAACACGGTCAGTCACTTATAACAAAGATTGATGAGCAATTCAAAGGAGAACAGGAATACTAGAGACATGTACTTCAATGAGTGATGGCATTGTTTATCTACTGGAAAAACCTACATTAGCTTTTAAAGGGGAGGATGAAATGATAGGCTTGCCAAACAGTGTAAACTTCCTCAGTTTACAAGAATTTATTGCCATATTTGATCCCTTCTTATATACTCACATAAACCAGTATAGAAAGAAAGGATCTAGCCATCCATCATACCTATTCAATACCATATGCCAAGAAGTTCCCAAGCTAATGACTAAAAATATTCTGAAAAAATAGTGAAAGATATCAAAGAAGCAGGTTATTTTAGTGTATAATCAGTTGATTCAACACCTGATGCTTCCAATGTTGATCAACTCACTGTAATGGTTCCCTTGATGGAATATCAGCTGAACAATCTTTGACATTTATTTAACGGAAGAATCACACAAACTTACGAATGACTGAACTGATACTAAAATTATTTGAAGAAATTACAATTGATTTCAATTAATGCAGGAGTCAATCATATGACAAAGCAGCTAAGATGGCTGGAATGTCGTTCAACAGAAAATTCTAGAAAAGAATAAGTTTGCAAAATTTATTCCCTGTGTTGGACATTTCTTAAATCTGGTTGGAAGAGCTAAAGCTGACTCTTGTCTGGATGCATTGAGTTTCTTTGGCATGATCAATGAACTTTATTGCTTTTTCTTTACCTCTATAAGCCAGTAAGCAGTACTGTAAAAACTTCTTGCTACTAGTCAAAAGTTCTGAAATACTTATCTGACACAAAATGGAAAGCCCATTAGTGAGCTGCGAGAGATTTCTGTGAAGTTTATTTTCACATTGTTTAAGCACACAATTACATTCACAATAATTCTACTGAAAAGGATGATACTAGACAAAAAGCTCAAAACCTTTTGTAGAAAATAGAAGAATTTGAATTCGGGGTTCAGGCTTCATTTACAGACGAGTTTGCTTGCTCAGTTTCAAAATGTCAGTAATTCCCTTCAAAGCGCATAGATTTTATTGACCACATGTGGAAACATAAACAGTTCACTTTGGCAATTTGTTGCCAACATACTGAAAAATTTTGATTAAAATGAGGACCAAGACAAAACTACTCTAACTGATGTAGTGTACAAAACTTTTCAAAGAAGTCGTACGGTGTGAAAACAACAGCATGATAATGTCAGCGCAACTGAATCCTTGGATGAAATTCCTCCAAGCAGTAAGTTTAGGATTCATTTGTTTATCCCTGTAACTGAAGCTTTTCACTCAAATTTGGAGTGAATTTATACTGTGTACAGGACTGATGTTGACAATTTTTTGTTTTTAACTGATCTGTACGCAACAAGAAAACAAATTCTCCATGGTGTCAAGAGACAAGAACAAGAATATCCAAAAGATGTTGATTTTAATCTTGTTGATGAACTCTTGACTTTTGACCTGTATGTCAAAACAGTCTCATGCAGAAAAAAGTTTCAGCCAACAAGTTATGTACCAGATAACAAAACTGAAAAAAAATATGAGCTCCTTTTCCAAAAGTGGAAACAATTTTCAGATTGTTCTTGTGTTTAAGGGCAACTAACTATTCTGGTGAGAGATCATTTTCCAGGCTGAAAAAGATCAGAAGTAACTTTTGTTCAACAATGTCACAAGAGTGGCTGTCTGGTTTGACTTTTCTTGGTGTCAAGAATGATAAACTGCAACTTATTGATTTTGCTGAAATCATTAATGAGTTTGCAGTCAAGAAAGCTCAAAGGAAGCTGTTTTGACTGTAAAATTACCTAGTGTAAATGTATAAATATCCTTAACAGGGTCATACAAAAACATGGCAAATTTGATTATTTGACTGTTTTGTGTAAACAGTAAACTTCTGCATAAGTTCATTAATGTATAATATAAGATTTTTATTTTCAATGAAGGTGTAGGGAGACAATAGTTGTCTTCTCTTAATGGGAACAAGAGTTGTCTTCCTTTTTGAGGAACTCTTTTTTTATCTGGGGCCAGTTCCCTTCCAGGCCTTAGTTGGGATAGCCACGAGAAGCAATTGCTGACATGTCATTTCTTATCTATTCTTGCTAAAAATGTTCTCGTCCATTTGGACAACATGAACATTCTTCTTGTTTGGGACATACTTAAACATTCTTAATATATTGTACTTGTTTGTGTTTTATTAAATGTCTATTTGTTATTTCCATGTAACTTGTCCTTCTTTTTACTACATGTGCTATGGCAGCATATTAATGTTTATAATAGTATCGTGTAACTGGAAATATCGCCGGTTCGCAACCAATACTAATAAAGGTTAAGTCAAAAATTTTGTTAATCTTTAAAGATTAAAATGTTACATAATGTTCAGATTTAATTACATGATGTTGACTATAATGACTGTCACATAACCTGCCTAAGACAGTGTTATGCAGGTTTGGGCTTTGGTTAATATATAATAGCTTTCAATTTTGTTGCAATGTACATATTTAAACAGCCTCAAGGTTGGCTTTCCTATGCTGCGAATTGACAGAGAAGTCGATTTTGGCTGGGAGTGTTAAGGTTGCCTTCACCAGCTTTATTATCAATCCCCCTATTTCGAGGGCTGAGCACTGACTTAGGCCCCAAAATCAAGCAAAACTTTTACTTGAGTGTCGAGAAGCCTTGCAGACCATTCCTCGGTCTGCTGACCTTTCTCGGCTTTGGAGGCATTTGTTTGGTTTGTTTTTTGTGGGGCTGTAGGGGATTTGGTAAGTGCTTGGTTGATGTGCTTCCGTATTTTACGGGTATTGCTCTTGAGATTAGTTCCCCCACAAATACAACACAATGTTTTACAATCGCGCAAAAGAAATGGAATAAGTCACAACGAACATTAAACAACAAACAATTTAATATGTATAAAATAAAATTAGCGTGTGGAAACAAATAAAATACATGATGTGAAAAATTTTCCTTTTGGAAAATAAAGTTTGGCAAGAAGTTAAATTTGTTTAAAGGTGTGTGTAAGTTTATATTAACGGAGTCCGTAAATAAGTCGTTCTTACTTACATTAAGTTCATCTCGGGTGGCGACAGCGTGTCGCGTTGATGAAAGAAAGTTTGTCGGGTTTTTCCTTTCACGGCCCTCTGTAGCTAGGTCATGAACTTTGGTATGGAAGGATGACTGGCCGGACAAAGTATCGGTTACATGCTGACTTAATGGCTAGCTTGGTGACTAACCTCCTTCTTCCTAACTGTGTGTTATTTATATACCATAATAGGGGATCAAAGAATCTTCCTAACATTTAGGTGTGAAGACATTTATTGACCAATCAGATTTGTATTTTACTATTTTGTTTTGGGGCCTAAATATTTTTTGTTAATTGACTTCCGATCCTATTTTTCTAGAATGTTCTTATTCTATGTTTTTAGCTGATTGGTTGAGAAATATAAAAATGTAATTTAAATTCTAATGCCGTTTTGATCCAAAATTTCTATAATGTTTTTATGTATTTTCTTATTGCTTATTTTAATAGAAAAAATGTGTATCCCATAGGGGCCACGATGAAGGATTATCTATGTATTTATTTTGAATATTTTGTTATATTTTAGATTGTTATGTTTTATTCATTCTCTCCTCATCTCATTTTTCTTATCACTATATTTTATAAAATTATTGTATATAAATAAATTTTTATTTCATGGGTTTTCGTACCCTCTTTTTACATTCCCTTGCAATTATAAAATGATGAATGATTTTTTGTGGTGAACGAACAAATTCTAATGAGTAGCCAGGTATAGGATAGGCAGTGTCGACCTGCTGCAAAGCCCTCCCCTTTCAACCATGTGCCAAATTTATTGTATTTTCAGTAATAAATATTTCATTACGTCAGGTGTAATCGTGTACCACGTATTGAGTACTGAAACTGCAAGATAAAATTTTCATCTAGAGACGTATTATTTGGTTATTGTTGCATGAAAGATTTAGAAAAAATGCAATGTTATCATGAACGGAACGATGCGACTTATGTTAATGACAGAATAGTGAAAGTTAACGCTTCCTTCTTTCTCCAATTTTCGGTTGAGTGCCACATCTTTTGCCTATTTTTTTCTTTTACGGAACAATAATTTTACATTTCTGAAAATGATAAGAGATGCTGGAACAAAAACATTATAAAATTTGAATAGATTCTTCATAGATCTTATTTAAATGTGCTGTCACTTACACGGAAACAGGAAAAATCTAAGAATAACTAAATCATACAGAACTTATTGGCCAATTCGCCAATGCGAAAGAAAGGACCTTCTCAAGCTGAGGTACTTCCAAAACCTTGATAATAAAAGGCACACAACATAATAAAAACAATTTTATAATAAAAATTATTATTATTAAAATGAATGAACAAAACGATTTTTATCATTTTTAGGACCTTTGAAGATTTGGTAAAAAAATCCGGTTTTTCTGGCGTCAATGCGGAAGCATAAAGTTCTACAGCGAATTTGATTACCTTTTTAAGTGAGCGAAAACACGTTAATTTGGAAATTCTTTCAAAAATCAAATAATCGTCAGATTTTAATGAAACTATCAGAATTTATTTAGGAATGAATGACATTATGGTAGGAGGGTCAGCCATGTCTGGTACAAGGCCAGTTCACAAACATAACCGAAACTACCCACAACTTAAGGATTATTGGCGTCATCAGAAGGTGGAAGGTTGGATGTTGGAATGTGGAAGAATAAAATATTTCATTTGTAGTTTTAAAGTAAATTTTAACTAAATAGAATAACATGAATTTGTCGGAGTTAAATTAAATATTCGAAGAGAAATAGTAGTAAGTAGCAGAATGTGTGTATAACAGTTTACTAATAAAGTCTGTGTTCCATTCCTTTTTTATGGTGGGCGAGAAAGTGAAAAAAGAAGGTGAAGCAATAAATAAAATTGTACGTATCGGACTTTAGTTTTAGGAGTTAGTCGAAGTATCTTGTTGTTGTCATATTCTTTTTTGACTGCGGGAATGTTGAGGGTGGAGAAGAAAAAGTAAAAGAAATTAGCATGAGTGAAGAAGGAGAACGAGTGTGTGACGGAACCTTACGTCCTGGTCAGTCTTGAAATTTCTTTTGTTACATGTTACTGTTGTCTGATATCGCGGGATCCATCTCACTGACTGCTTCGACTTTCTTTTTTTTCTTAACTTTTCTCTCGGTTTAGCAAATTGCTTCCTTCCATTGGTTAGAAAATTAATTTAACATCTGATCGCGAAATCCGGATTCGTCTTCGTCTTTTTCTTTTAGTACGGGTCAATCCTTTTTCTATTCGACAAAAATCAGGATTTCACACGGAATTGTGAGTTTTTGTAACAGTGAAGAAGAGAAGAGAGTTACTTTTAAGATTTAATTCCCTATCCAACACAAAATTATATTTTAATATGTCTTTTTTAGATCGATGTAATTTCTTTTTTATATTTTTCACACAAACACACACACAGTTTTATGAAATTTCCAGAAATTATTTTTGCATCGCTCTTAGAAGGACTCCTCATAGAAAATTTTAAATTATCAGTTTGTAGGGGATTTGGTAAGTGATTGGTTGATGTGCTTCCGTATTTTACGGGTATTGCTCTCGAGATTAGTTCCCCCACAAATACAACACAATGTTTTACAATCGCGCAAAAGAAATGGAATAAGTCACAACGAACATTAAACAACAAACAATTTAATATGTATAAAATAAAATTAGCATGTGGAAACAAATAAAATACATGATGTGAAAAATTTGCCTTTTGGAAAATAAAGTTTGGCAAGAAGTTAAATTTGTTTAAAGGTGTGTGTAAGTTTATATTAACGGAGTCCGTAAATAAGTCGTTCTTACTTACATTAAGTTCATTTCGGGTGGCGACAGCGTGTCGCGTTGATGAAAGAAAGTTTGTCGGGTTTTTCCTTTCACGGCCCTCTGTAGCTAGGTCATGAACTTTGGTGTGGAAGGATGACTTGGCCGGACAAAGTATCGGTTACATGTTGACTTAATGGCTAGCTTGGTGACTGACTTCTTTCTTCCTAACTGTGTGTTATTTATATACCATAATAGGGGGATCAAAGAATCTTCCTAACATTTAGGTGTGAAGACATTTATTGACCAATCAGATTTGTATTTTACTATTTTGTTTTGGGGCCTAAATATTTTTTGTTAATTGACTTCCGATCCTATTTTTCTAGAATGTTCTTATTCTATGTTTTTAGCTGATTGGTTGAGAGATATAAAAATGTAATTTAAATTCTAATGCCGTTTTGATCCAAAATTTCTATAATGTTTTTATGTATTTTCCTATTGCTTATTTTAATAGAAAAAAATGTGTATCCCATAAGTTTTATATTTCATACAGGATCCCTAATTACAGAAAATATTCTGAATCTTAAAATAAGAAAATGCAATAAATATAAGAAGTTATTAAATTAGAAAGGCTTTTAATTACATTTGTGCATAAAATATGAACAATACTACCTAGAAAAAATCCATGAATAACGAATTTTTGCAAGAATTCTTTTCATTCTTATATGATTAAAAAAGAATTTTTTAAATCCTTTATTAATTTGAAGGGAGTTAAGTGATATTTTTATTAAATTAAATCTACATTGACTAATTATACATGGAAAAGAGCACAGCAGTTCAACAACCAATAGTATTTTAAAAAAATATCTTTATTTATCTAACAACGAGTCGATTTTTGTAAATACGGAGTTCCATGCACACAGCATTACCAGAAAGTAAGAGCAGTAACAACTAAATTTAAAATTTACAGATAATTTTTTAACATTTTACCAACAAGCGTCTTCGTAAGTAAAACTATGAAGCCAAATAACTTAAAAGTCAATAAAATATGAAGATAAGTACCTCCACTAATTCGCTGAAAAACGGCATATCATGAAGAAAAAAGTCCAAACTAAAACCAAATGCTTTTTTGTTATTAAGAGAACAGATCAAAGTATTTTTTTAATTATTACTAGTTTTCATCCTTTCTAACACATTCGAAATTTTGGTAAAAAAATAATTTTTTTTTCTTCAGCTGATAACCAAATGTTTACCATAGTTTTCTATGGATAATGTAATATTAAGAAACAGATTTTTTTTTCGGTGAAAATAAAATTAATTTAAAAATTCTTGCAAAAATCAAATATTAATCGGATTTTTAATGAAACTGCCAGAACTTATTCACAAATGAATGAAATTATTTTTGAAATTATTACTTTTAGAAAATCTTGGTTAATTTTTTTTAACTTTGTTACCCTCCCCTCTACGTAATTTATGAAATTTCAAAAGATTAAATTTTGTATCGTACATTTGTTTTGTTAGTTAAAGTCCTTGGGTAATGTAAATCATCTACTTTCTATTTTTTCAAACAATAAGCCTTTTTACAAAGATCTACTTGAAATGGTAGAATAAAAAATGCAATAAAACTATTATATGATTTAATTAGAAAAGCTCTTTATATATATATATATATATATATATATATATATATATATATATATATTCAAGCATAGGGTTGGTATGGATGGAATAAAATTCCATATCCAAAAAAAACCCAAAAAAAACACTATTTTTAAAAAGTGTTCTAGACAAAGTAGAGCGATTAGAGCGAATTTAGAATTTAAATTCGTAGTTTCTAACATTAATTCGTAATATATATATATAAAGTTTTTTTACTTTTATTATAAAGTAAAGCTAATAGTCGATCACTTACGCTGATCTCTTTATTTAATCAAATATTAACATTAATGCCCCAATACATTGTTCCTAGAGTCTGTCCTTTTGTTCTTCAATTTAGAAATCACTTGTATTTTGATTATTCACCACTGACTACGTTAGAATATCTCCCTGATTAAGGGGGTTTGGCTAGTTTTCAACCTTTTAAAACTCTTCAAGTTTAAATCAACATCCTTAATTGATAAGATATAGTTAGTGTCGAAACAAAATGCCTATTTTAATTGCGATGTTATTGCATATTTATGCCATAAATTCTAAATAAACAATATTTTTTCTAGACATATACAGTTAAATAAAAGAGACAATGAATATCTATTATGTTTAATCATGAGCCGTTCTAAACATCGTATTTCAGGTGAAAATAAAGACAAAAATTCTCCAACATTTGGATATTTTTTATTATGTTGGTTCTAAGCTTTAGGCTCACATGAGGCATATTTAGATTGGGTACAGGGACGTTAACAAAAAACATCCACCATCAAAGATGATATTTTCTGTTGACATAAAACCTTGCTCAGCAACGATAACAGTTACCAAATAGCAGACGCAGTATATATATATATATATATATATATATATATATATATATGTAAGAGGAACTTGTAGTTAA
The DNA here is from genome assembly GCA_037127315.1 of Ascarosepion bandense. Taxonomy (NCBI): domain Eukaryota; kingdom Metazoa; phylum Mollusca; class Cephalopoda; order Sepiida; family Sepiidae; genus Ascarosepion; species Ascarosepion bandense. The sequence goes on along the minus strand of JBBBDQ010002011.1, from coordinate 1,916,924 downwards.
AAACTACTTAAGATATACCAAGATTCAAAAAGCACAATATTACGCAATGTGATAAAGCTAAATATTATAATTACATCTTGATCGTTCCCAAAACCTGAAACCTGCCCCGATCCAGGTAATTCATATACATATAAGAGACATGATATTCTGAAAAAAAAAAATTGATGAAAAATTTCGATAAATAGTGAGTTATTACCTGAATAGTTTACATTTTTTTTCTTTTTTTATAATAATTTATAAAGTTCCAAAAATATTTTTTAAATTCTTCAACGCCTTGTGGCGGTTAGATTATTTAGTGAAGACTACAATTTAGTCATCGAAAATTGAAAAACTTCATCCAAACCTTCGAACCCAAAGATTTTGTTTTAATTTTTAATTTGTTGTTTGTGTATAAGAAGTCATTTTTATGTATATTTTGTGTGTTGCATTAAAAAGTCACGTGTTTCACGGTTTCTTCTTCTTACAGGAAAAGTTGTACTATTATGTTAATTCTGGTCAGCCATAATTAGCTTATCACCACATGTAGCTGTCGTCAATCCTTTAACAGGTCAGTAAGATCAGAACTCAGTGATCTAAAAATACTTTTATTCTAAATTTCATGTTATAAACAAGTAATACTAGTGTAAATTAGTCTAATTTAACTTTAAATTTGCTGACTTTCCCAAAATAACGTGTCACAAATGTATATTTTATTTTTGCAAGATTCTTCTCTCTCTCTCTCTCTCTTTCTCTCTCTCTCTCTGTCTATATATATATATATATATATATATATATATGTAGTCATCTGCAGACATACATATATATATATACATATATATATAATTTTTAAACGAGTTATTATGCAACCCAGGTTTCTATCATCCGGTGGCTTCAGACGATTTTCAATAACTGATTTTACCGGTTTTTTAAGAACGGTTACCTAACGGTGATTTTTTATTTACGCGCAATTTTCAAAATTTGAAGAAGTTTTAACGTTTTTATTCATATGAACTTAATAGATATTTTTTGGTATTGTTACACTTAGTTGTAATTTCTGTTCTTTCATTCAGCAATTCATTATGTTTGAGAATAACATAATAGCTAACTTTTCTTCTTGGTACAGTGTATATATTTTGCCACCACTGTAAGGTTTGGCTTTTTTCACTATATTCCACATTGTTTCTGGGTCTTTTCCATATTTTAATTTCAATTTCCACATGTGGCTAGCCAATTTTGCACAAGTTTTTAAGTTTTCAAGTTTAAATGTAGACCTGTGATTAAACCATCTGGTCTTAAAAGTATCTTTGGTTGATCCTAAATATGTTGTTTTGACCATTTAAGTCATGTACTATTGATTTGTAAATGACTTAGTATTACAAAGTCCTTGAAGTGAGCATTTATTTTTATTTCTGCAGTTAGATTCCTTATTAATGATCTTGTTTTGTACCTTGCTATTGGGGCTTCTGATGTTTTATTTCTTCATGAAATTTTCTAAATTACTAGTACAGCTATAAGTCTGTTCCTGTTGAATTCTGAGCTTTTTGGAAAGTGTTTATCGATCAGTTTAAAAAATATTTTGTCTTATTTTGGTTTTAACTTTTAAGTTAATTGGTAAGTTGAACCAGGTAAGGTTTCGTTGTCTATCATAGTTTTTATTTGCAAATTTAATTCTGATATGATTAAGAAACAAACAAATATATATATATATATATATATATATATATATATATATATATATATATATATAGTTGTTTGTTTTTTTAATCATATCACCCCGAGCAAGGCAGTAACGCACAGGGGTGTGATCACGCTGTTGAGAAAAAGGCAAGGATGTGGGGAGGGAGCTAGAGGGTTACCGGCCCATAACTCTGCTAAACACAGAGTTAAAGATTTTGGCCAAGATCTTGCAAAATCGTTTGCAATTAGTTGCCGAGTCTCTGTTGGGACCTGAGCAGACTTGTACTGTGAAGGGCCGAACAATTCAGAGCAACCTGCATCTGATACGCACGATCATAGAGGGGATAAAAGACGACGACGAAGCCGCGCTGATCCATTTAGATCAGTCCAAGGCATTTGATAGGGTTGACCTTCGTTACCTGGCGGCTGTCCTGCAGGCAGCTGGATTCGAAACCAACTTCCGCCGCTGGATTAGCCTCCTGTATCAATCCCCGACGGCTGTGGTACAGGTGAACGGAAAGTTGTCGGGCGTTCTGGCGCTGTCTAGGTCGGTCCGACAGGGTTGTCCACTGTCGCCCCTACTTTATGTTTTGGCGTTGGAGCCCCTCCTTCGCCGGCTAAGGGACAGGGCGTGCAGTTCGGCCCTACATGGAATCGCTGTCCCTGGTGGTGCTCGAGCCAGGGTTTCCGCGTACGCCGATGACGTCACTACTTTCGTGTCCTCCCGCAGGGACATCGAGGTGGTACAGAAGGCGCTTGAACTGTACGAACAGGTGACAGGGGCCAAGATTAACCGCAACAAGTCGTTCGGCTTGTGGTTAGGCGCCTGGAAGGGTCTGACCCTCCCGGGGCCCTTCGACTGGACGGACGGCCCGGTCTGCATTCTTGGAGTGTGGTTCGGGCCCGACCTACAGTTGGAGAAAAATTGGTCTGAAGTACTGGCAAAGGTAGGCGCGTCGGCCAAGATTTGGCGCCGAAGGAATTTGTCCTTAAAGGGTATGGCTGAGACGTGTGCTACATACGTCTTTCCCATTATCCTTTACCAGTTGTCAGTACTTCCACTTTGTAAACGACATAGGAAGGCGATCGAGCGTTTGCTATTCTCCATTCTGTGGAGAGGACGCAAACACTATGTCGACAAACGTGTCTGTTACCAACGTCCGTGTCATGGGGGTCTGGGAATGCCATACCTGATGGGCCATAAGGTTGCGTCAAGGTTGGTTTTTCTCAGGCGAGCGATTTCCGAAGACTCATTGCTTAGGGGGATAGTGAGGATAGTGCCGTAAGCCTCGAGAGCGATCGAGTTTTCTCCTCGAATGTCTGGCGGCCCTGCGGGCCATTTCACGGTCCAGTGACCTTTCACGGCCTAGGAGAGTCTTCTATCGTGGGTTAGTGGAGGGCGTCGCAAAGGATTCATTACGTGATGTGCTGCGCTTGTCGGAGGACGAGTTTCGCTCGTTCTGGTCTTGGGCGCCAGGGAGTGATTATCTCAACAACTCTGAGTTTTCGCTCACCTGGCGATTAGCTCGGAATCGATTGCCTCTCAATGACAAAGCCTTCATATGGGGCCTGGAGGATTTGCCAGATTGTGAACGCTGCAACCTTGGCTTGGAAGAAACGGCTTCGCACGCCTTCTACCATTGTTCGCGGGTTCGCCCTCTATGGGACCGGGTCGGCGAGTTGACTGCTCGTATCGCGCCGCGAGAGCTTGTGCTCATTGATCGTGCATTCGCCTGTGATAATGTGTCGCCCCCGTTCTCTGGGATGAAGCGTATGGTGTTTCTGTCGCTGCTAGCCACGGCTCGAATGGTGATTTGGACGACGCGAATGGAGGAAGTCTTGCGAGGTCGGCGTCTTTCACATCAGGATCTGATCTGTTATTTTGAGCATCAGCTCAAAATAAAGATTAGAACTGATTGGAAACGTTTGACTTCGACAGACTTCAGTGAAAGGTGGGTAAATGTGGCGAGCCTGGTTCGCTTGAACGGGTTAATGTTGATTTTCTCTTTTAGATCTGCTGGTTACATCGGGGTGGATTCCACTGGAACCCTCCCGTGGTTAAGCTAGTTCTCTTTTGTGTACCTAGTTAAAGTGAATGAATGTGTTCCTAGCCTGTACCCGGCTTTCTCTTTTGTTATGATCCCTGTCGAGATTCCCAACCTCCCCAGTTTGTTTTGGTCTCCTTTTATCTCGGCTGGTTCAGCCTTTTATTGTCCCATTCCGCTAATTTTTTACCCCCCTCTCCACTCCCTTAGCGAGTGTGCTTCTTGATTTCGCCGTTTGGCGGAATACAGCGGCCACTCTTTTTTTCTGGGATGGACGGTTCTTACTAACATTGATTATTATTTTAGTTAAAAATTTGTTGTATTTTCATTAAATATTTTACATTATATTGTACATATTATTGTATATATTATATTGTACATAAATACATTTTTATTGTCATGGGTTATTCTCCCTATTTTTAGGTGCCCCTTGTTAGTTTGTGGCATTGTGGTGTATGAAGGATTGGGAGTCGATGGATAACTTCTTTTGGTGACTGAGCAAATTGTAACGAATGAATGGGTCGTGATAGTGTTTAGCTAGGTATAGGATAGTTAAGCGAGAACCAACCTCTCCCCCTCCCCTTTTAGGCCTTGTGCCATAATTTTTTGTATTTTATGCAAAAAATAAATACAGTGTTTAGAAATCCTTAATTTTCTAAACGTTAGGTTGTCGAAGCACCCTTCAAAATGAAGAGCCATCTTCTCGCTAAATAAAATACTTCTGCGAAGTTTTAAATTGATAGCAAAGTAAATAAGATTTGTGTTAATCCCGATTAATTAAACATTAAATTAACTATTTTTTGTCAAAAAACGTTTCACAAAAGTATATGTTATTTTTTAATAAAGAGAATTATGTTGTGTTTCCGAATTTTTAAATATGAATGCCTCAGAAAAAATATTTCAATCAATTCAAATTTGGTTTGAAAAACAGTACAGTATTTTGGTTATTGGAAAATATTTATTTAGCTTAGGATTAAAACTAAAGGCTTCAAGACAAACGTTTTAATTTTTTAAGTGCGTTTGGAACTTTGGGTATCAATTCTTTTTTAAAAGATACCGACTCGTACCCAGTTATGACTGATAGTTTCAGCAATATTTTACGAGGAAAAACACTATCATTTGTTTGTCTTGTTTGAGAGAATTTACTTCGTTTCTATTCGATGCAGAGCAGAAAAATGGCGTCCTTTCTGAAAGACAGTATTGAGATTAGAAGTTTGGATGTGCAGTTCAATTCAAATGGCTGTCGAATATGGAATATAAGTTTGTTTCGAATTGATTGATTAAAAGATTTTCCTGTCTTAGAGAGTAATCAAGTAAGAATTTAACTACAGTTCGTTTCAATATTGCTATATTGAATCCATATGGATAACATTTTCTCTTCTGTTTAGTTTATTTGTTTGGAAATTTATCTTATTTCCGTGATTTGTTTTTTGTTTTTTTTTTGTCAGAAAGATTCTTTTTATTTCTTACCTATTTCTGTTTATTTCTTACCTATTAATCAGAGACCACATTACTTTTCTTCTTTCTCACGTAAAAAAAAAGATAATTCCTTTCTCTTCACTCATCGAATATCAAAGTACAAGTTCAAAATATATCGATATTAAAATTTAGATTTGTATTTTAAGTGGTCAAATCTGTAAAGAAAGCGAAATAACGAAGATTCTACATTTGAACACCATATTTTTTTGTTTAACACTGAGCTAAAGCTCTTCTCAATCTAATGTTGATTCTCTTTACTTTTACTTGCCTGTAAAAATTATCTTTAACATTTTTATTACAATATTCGTCACATTTTCGATATTCTGCTTTGATACATTGACATACGCCCGCTAAATTTAAGCAGTGACGCTTGTAGACTCGTCATAAATCCTTCCTTTCTCCCGGTATTAAAATACTTCTGGTAACCACCGTTGATCTTTTATGAAAATTTATCCATCTTAGCACATCTGTTGGCTTGACCCTCTCTAGTCCAATACCATTCTAAGGGTCTCAACTGACTGAGATGCCGCACACTGAGTGTTTAGGAACTGGGGGTCTGTGACGGTCGCTTGATTGAAATTAGTGGAAACAAGTCCTTCAAACTCCCCACAAATTTTTATATTTCACTAATTCAATGTATTTTTAAAACCCTTTCTCTTAACTAACCTAACACAATTTTAAACTGTAAACTAGGAAAAGTTAAAAAATTTGTTGTATTTTTTTTTCAATTATCTTGTCTTGTAAGTGTTTTCATGGCTCAGCACCTAAACTTCAATTAGGCTTACAAAAATTATATATATATATATATATATATATATATATATACAAGAGTATCTGTGTGCTGTTAACGTTCAAAATTTAAGATTTTATCATGTTTGATCTAGATTTTGTTCAATCAAGAATTAATTCTTGTAAACACAATATTTTAATTTGTTACCCACAAAGATTAACTAAAAATGAGCATACATGATGAAAAAGGCCAAAATTTAATAAGAACAAACATGTTTAATTTTTTAATTATAAAGATAATTTTCTTATTAAATTATATTTTTTCATTTTTTCAAAAACCTTCGATATTTTTTTAAAAACTGTTTCTCTTACGTCAAGGTAAGACGCAAAAATTCAAGAAATTACTGTGAATTTTTGCGGGGAAAAACATTGATTTGGAAATTCTTGCAAAAGTCAAATAATTGTCAGATTTTATTGAAACTTTCAAAATTTACTCATTAATGAATGAAATAATTTTAGAAATGTATCGTTTATTTTTAAAAAATTCGTAAAAATCTTTTTTTACACTTGTTGCCTCCACTTAAAATGTAATGAAATTTCGAGAACATCATCTTGTAGCGATTAAATGTTTAAAAGTTATAATTACACTGTGAAAGATCGGAGAACTTAAATTCTTATTATTTTTATCAAACAGGACTCCCAGTCAGAAAAAATCGACTCTAAATCGTAAAATAAAAATGCAATAAAACTAATGAGAAAAGCTTACAATTGCTTCTATGAATAATATGAAAAACCATTGGCTTAAGAAAAAAATCGATGAATAATGAATTTTTACAAGAACTTATCATTTACAAAATAATTATAATAATTTAAATTCTGTACTAATTTGTAATGGTTAGGTGATATTGTTATTCGGCAAATACTATATTTGCTAATCATACATGGAAAAGCTAACTATAGATATTTGCCTCGTCAATATTTATTTATGTGAAATACGTTTAAATGTAGCACAAGGCTAAAACGGAGGAGTGGATAGAAAGGTGGTCTCAATGTTCTTTAATTTAACATAACTAGTTATATTCACTGTCTCAATCATACTTAGACTAAATCTTTCACCATAATAACACATTTATTAAAATGTATTACTGGAAATTTTTACTATAAATATATTTTCATACTTTTATAGTGTTTTCATTCCAGTTTAGGTGCTCCCTATTTGCTTGTAGTTTAAACCCAAACAGGTGCTACCACCCCAGGTCAGGGCAGACCTGAGAAAAATAACAACAATTAAAAGGTGGTACTACACTACTCAAAGCTTCCCTGTTAGATTCCTTGCTGTCGGATGTAGTTTATTATCATACACACTTGAAAGAAACTTTTATATTCAGTTTTTTTTTTGTTTCTCTCTTGGAGGTACCTTTTTTTTTTATTTCTACATCTATGTGTCGATCATGGTTCTCCACAAGTTCTCGTTTTATGCAGCACTTAATAAATTTTGAAATTATTTAGGAATGTATCGTTTAAAAAAAAATCATAAGTTTTTTTTTTTTTACACTTGTCCGTACATTTTTTTTATCATTTCACCCCATGCGGTAACGCCACTGATGTGCAGGGGGTCTACATAAGAGTAAACCATTAAATAGGAGGAGAGTAAAGAGAAAGATGAACCAGTTACAGTAGGTGTCAGAGGAAGGAGTAAGAGAAGGATGGGAATACAGGTGTGATGAGAGTTGCAAAGGTAGAGAGAAAGAAAAAGATATACAGAGTGATGTAGAAAGAACGAGTCAACTGGTTAAAAGATGGGTATTGACATTGCATTTAAATTCCTGGAGGTTGTAGCCGTCATGGAAGACAGTTCCACAAGCGGGAAATGCGAGAAAAGAAGCTATTGGAGTAGAATTGTCATCTGCATTCGGTTGATCAAACTGTGAATGGGTGGGACCCAGTTGCCACCCTGATTGCACGAGTAAACTCCTGTGGCAGAGGAACCAGTGACTTAAGTTCGTCGGGGCAGAAGTCATGAATATATCTTTAGAATAGACAAAGGGAAGCCACATCCCTTCGGTGAGAAAGCGGCTGGAGTCGAGCCACCAGGTCGGTGCCTATCACATTACTGATTCCCCTTTGGAGCCTGTCAAGAATACAGAGATGAACAGCGGGGGCACCTGATCATATACGTCAGCAGTATTCCATGCACGGATGAATGGTTGATTTGTATATGTGCAGGACGGATTCAGGTGGAAAAAACATCCTGACCCAGTGACCCAACTTCCAGGCAGTGGATTTAGTTATTTATTCAATGTAATGGTTCTGCTTGAGATCGGAAGAGAGGGTAAGGCCGAGGAGGCGAAGCATATTACTCTCAGGGGAACTCGCTTGGTCCATGCTTATGGGAGGCAGGAGAGGTTGCCTGTGGTAAGTGACAGCAGCTTTGTCATAGACTCATTAAAATTTACAAGCCACTTCTTTCCCCATTCCACCACTGATTGCATATCCCTTTCAAGATCAGCAGCGAGGTTATGTTGTCTGCCTCGCCAGATTTCTTACTGATGCATGAGTAAATTTTGGTGTCATCTGCGTAGATGCTTTCTTAGGACTTGATCACGTCTGGGTGATCATTTATGAAAATAAGGAAGAGCGTCGGACCTAGGATAGAGCCCTGAAGGACATCAGCGTTTGTATAGTAGGACGTGGAGGCATGCCCATTCAAGACCACTTTCATTATGCGGTTAGATAGGAAAGATTTAATCAGATCAAGCAAGCTTCTGGTGATACCATAACCCCGTAGCTTGTGTAGAAATCCAGTGTGCCAAACCCTATCAAAAGCCTTGCAGATGTTCAGAGCAACAGCACGAGCAACGCCAGACATATCAAGGGCCTGGTATATCTACTCCGTGATGGTCGTTAGCATATCGACTGTGGACCTGGTGAAGCGAAAGTCGTACTGCCTGTCTGAGAATATGGGCAGTAAGACTATTTCAGCATTAATAATGGCTTCGAACACTTTCCCAAAAATCGGTAGGAATCTGATAGGGCAATAGTTGGATGGGTCCGAGGGTTCCCCCGAGTTCTTAAATACAGGAACCACAGAAAAGGACTTCCAGCATGCAGGAAAACAGGAAGCAGAAAGGCAGTAATTATAGAGTTTAGAGAGGACAGAGGGGAGTTCAGGGGCACATTTCTTAAGGAAAATGACTGGGATTCCATCACCTCCGCTCACCTTATGGGGATCAAGTTTTGATATCACCTTAAATACCAGCGACAGGGTAATGTAAACATCATTCAATAAAGACTTAGTTCTAATAGGGATGTCAGGTACTCCAGACAAGTCAAATGTGGAGTTGGATGAGAATCTGTGAGCAAAACACTCGGCCTTGTCTGCTGATGCTGTGAGGACCTCAGTTCCTTGATTAAGCGAGGGATGGAGGATTTGCTGTTGTTCAGCACACGTTTGTATAGCTACCAATAGTCCGTGGAGCTGAATTTGCACTCAGCTATGTGCTGTCTCATTTTCTCAGCAAACAACTGCTTGGCATCATTCAGGATCCTTTTGCACTCATTACAAGCAGAGGCCTATTGTGGTCAGATGCATGTTTCCAAAATAGTTGGAAGTAGTGGTTCCTGTGAGTAATGGCAGCCGAACAGGCAGATGAGAATCAGGGGGGAAGAATGAGATTTAAGACGAAACTTCCTGTTTGGTATAAATGCATCAATGCCAGCTTTCATCCAGGAGGAAATCTCAGAGGTGCGGTCATCAACTGGGAGATCAAACACTTTTCCCCAAGGGACATTGCATAGGAAATCGCGAAACACATCCTAGTCAGCTCTGTGGTAGCAGTAGGAGATCCTGTAGCTATGAGGCTCATGGGGGAAGTAAGAGTGGTGAGAAATATTGAGAGAGACAACATGATCGGAGTTGCCGAGAGGGCAAAGCTGCAAGACTTGGCAGGAGTCAGGTACAGAGGTGAAGTATAGATCTAGTATAGAGGTGTGTCCAGAGGGGATGCTGGGAAAGTGTGTGGGTCTGCATAAGAGATTAAAAAATGGCAAAGTTCACAAATGGCTTCTGCTCGGACGAGCTTAAGTCACTGATGCCTCCTCAACAGGTGTTTACTCATGCAACCAGACTGGCAACTGGGTCCCACCCATTCACAGTCAGGTTAGCCAAATGCAGACGACAATTCTACTCCTGCAGCTTCCTCTCTCGCACTTCCCGCCTGTGGAACTCGCTCCTGTATTCTTGCTTTCCTGATGGCTACAACCTCCAGAAATTTAAATGCAATGTCAATACTCATCTACTAACCACTGGACTCTAGCTCTCTCCCCTCCCCTGTATAACCTTCCCTTTCTCTCCACCTATGTATCTGTCATCGCATCTGCTTTCTATTGTTCCTTTCTAACTAGTTTGTACTCCTCACTCTTTTCTAATTAATCTTTTTACATCTATGTAACCCCCTGCACATCAGTGGCGTTTCCGCCTTGCTCGGGGTGAAATGATTAAAAAAAAAATGGGTGGGAGGAAGTAGCCTTATCTATATTGTCAGAGATGCTGTCAAGCAGGGAGCAATCAGGAGAGGAGGGGGAACAGTAGAGGAAGAAAAGGTAGCTAACCCAACTGAGAAGTGCTGGTGGTCAGTGGATTTGACAGATGTCACTTTAGCTACATGGAGATGTTCACTAACGTAAACCCCCAGCCCATGCATATGGATGGTGGAATCTTGCCTTAAGAGGGGAAGATAGCCAGGGATCGAGAAGTCAGAGGAGGGAATTGAGAGGTTGAGATTAGTCTCACAGAGCACTGGGATGTCAGAGAACTTTTTGTGGAAGAAAGATTCTACACTACAAAAGTTAATACAAATGCTCCGGATGTTAGTAAAGGAAATATGAAGAGGTTTTGGTGATTTAAGTTTGACTGGTTTCGATTTTTTGGAGATATGGTTATTCATATTTTGGTAAGGAGAGACCTACAGTAGAGGAGACAGGCGATCATAAACTACGATATGCATTGGAAGGGAAATTGGCACGAGCTGCAGCAAAGTTTTGGCCTCGGGGTTGCCCACCGAAAGTGCTTGCAGGGACATCTATCTATGCGCAACATAGCACTACAAGAACCCCAATATAATGCAACTGGTGATCAGAGCAGCCATTCTTGACACTACACAAGAGTTAGGGGTCCTAACTACCAGATTTAATGAAATTTTGAGAAAATCATCTTGTAGTGAATGTTTTTAAAAATTATAAGGGCACTATAAAAAATCAGAGAATTTAAATTATAATTTTTTTATCAAACAGAACTATCTCTTTTTGATAAGTATAAGGATATATTTTGTTTCCATTTTCTTTAAAACTTCAATGTTGCTCACATGCTCAATTCATGGTATACTTAATATCCTTCTGTAGAACAGCATTTCTGTTGCTTCAAGTCTCGATATCATCTATCATGAGATCGTCCAGCATTCACTGCCATATTAGAGGATCGATATTACCTAACAGCTCATAATTCTTTTCTTTGTTTTGAATGAAATATTTCTTCTCTCTTCCAATACATCTTCAAATTTTGATATCGCACTTTTTGTCTTCTGTTAAAACACCTCTTGGATATTTAAATTTTTGTACTGGTTTGATTTTGGTATCTTCATTTTCTAATTTGCATGTTGTATTTTTCCTTTTGCTGACAATCATACATTCTATCTTCTTGCAATTGATGCTTAGTCCTTTCTTATCCCTTCCTTTCATTACTTTCTGTAGGAATTCTTCACAAAGAGGATGCTACTCTGATCAGTGCAATCTTAACCCGTTCAAGTCATGGGTCAACCATTATCTTTCCTACATATACCCATACTCTGTTACTCTTACTCTGTAACCTCCTACTTCGAGTGGCGCTTGGAATTTGTACAGAGTAACTGTCACATTGAAAAATAAATAAAATCTAAACTTATTTATAAATGGAACTTTGTGTGTGTGTGTGTGTCTGTTACCTATAGAATCCGAAACGGCTGAACCGATTTTCTTGAAAATTTACACAGTTGTACTATAAGCGTCTGCGAATGTTCTTAGATAGGTTTTGTGTCGAGGTACCCCTGATAAATATCGAAAATCGATAATCGAAAAAATCGGGTTATAGAAGGAGTGGTCCGATTTTAATCAAATTTGATACACTCATAGACAAAGACATAAGAAACGATATTCAGAAGTTTCAAGGTTGCAGTTCTTACAGTAGTGCAGCCTTTGAAATTAAGTTTACAGTGAAAAAACTTATTTGATATCGATACCAAGAAATCAAAATTTGACTTACATCCATTCATTTTTCTTTCAGTCTACGGTTTTGCTTTAACTGGAAACAACTATTGCATTTTAGTCTTTCGTGCTAACGTCCAAAGAGTCTGAGCTCCAAGACCATGGATTAGTTTTAAAGCTTTCATTACACCCAAGCAACGCCAGGCTATACTGCTATTAATTGATATAATTGTTGTTAAGTTCTGTGGAGTCTGAAAAGGGTTTTTTGTGATGAACATAATATATTCTGATAAAAGAAAATTCTGTGAAGTTAAAAATGTGATAAATCTTCTATTCATAAATGTTATAGGTCTTCCAATGGATCTTTGGAACTGCAATGATTCAGATTGAATATGGGAAAGAAACCATAACACAGCTGATGACACTAGTCAAAAAGCATCATACTTCTGAATAGAAATATGATAAGAACACAATTTCAGTCTGGAAATGCTTTAATAAATGTTTCCTATTAAATTATTGTTATGGTAACCTATCTAGAGGAATGGACTCGTCCTCCTAGCAAATAATACTAACCTGCATGACTTCCGAGAACAGAGATGTCTGACAGTCTAGAGATAGAAGAGACACAGCATAACTATATTGGTCGGCCTTACATTACCATTTGCTGATTACTAACACTCATTATTGTATATATCTTCTGTTATTCTTATACACTGTTTGAACCTACCTACCTTGTTTCTGTGTCTTACATCCAGGCCCTAACAGGCCACAACAACCAACAACAACTTCATGATGAAGATTTGCCACAACAATTATCAAAATGGTTTAATTATTTTTGATACTATAAAGTGATTCATTTCCACTCTCAAAATAGGTTTTTTAAAGATTATCTGCCTTCATAGAACCAGTTCGTAGAAATTAGAGATATATTATTATTAGATGTCATGCATGGAGCCCAACCCATTCAGAAATATCTAAACTGTCAGCTGTATACAACTGCTTTCTCAGGTTGATGGTTAAAAGTAGCATTGAGAGAATGAAGCTGGTAACCCTTTAGTGAGAAACATTTTACCTCTAATTTCATGGACAAGTACAAAAACTGTACTGAATATCAGAAATTATTTCACTGGATGATTTCAATAACAGTTGCAATGAATATCACCAGTAACTCAAAGAGAAAATAATGACATCATCAAGATAATGGCATTCCATATGACTTCAAACAAATGGTTAGAAAGGAAGCCTCTGTTACATTTTGATTGTGAGCTGTCTTCAAAGGATCTGTTTCCCTGACATTTTTAAACTTTACATTTGACTGTTCTATATGAAGGGCATTCTCTATTGTCAAAATTTCTGTCATGCAATCTGTTTTAAAAACATAAGTCCCAAAAATTCAGTTGTTCTTGTCCTTAAGGACACATGGCCCAATGGATATAGACATTGGTCAGTTCCTGACTTGGCTCTTAAAGTGGTGAGACTACAGCAGTGGTGAACAAGTAACTTGCAGGGTTAGAGGGTGATAACTCATGACTTCCAAGCAAGTTTTTATGCAAGGAATGAGGATGATATACCCCAGTAATTGTAATACAGTTTTTTGTTTGAAATTTCTGGCACCTGAAGAAGGCCCGAGCATACAATGGCTGAAATGTCGTACAAATGGCAACAAAGACGAGGACAATTGTCCGAATAATGTAAATACTGTTTTATAAACAGTTCAAAATTTAAATTACTGATTTTGTCTTTCATTGGTCATTGTTAATTGCTTTTCATTTTTTTCTGTTTTTTGTGAAAAGTTAGTAAAATTTTGCAATGAATAAAACGGCTGAAATGTTACAATACAATGTAGAATATAATAAGGCAAGCAAATGAAGTGCTAATTAGGAATCCTTGTAAAGAAAGAACATATTTAGGCATAAAATATTTTGGTCATCTCTTGTGTGTATATGGCTTGAACAAATGTTGAAAACCTACCTATATACAGGAATGGAATCTTCTTATTGTTGTGGGAGCATCACCCACATATCAGAGTGAACTAATCTAGATTCTATTTAAGCCAGGAGACAGTACTTGGTGAGGGAATAAGTCAAGTAACTGTAGTAGTAGCATTATTGCAATACTTCAAGACTCTGCTAAGCGCTTATATTTGATTGACCATCTGTATTTATTATATGTTGTATTGTACTTTGTATTGTTGTTAATATATGTATTTAACCCAATCCGTTGTGTTTGTGTTTACTTTGAGTGGTCTTAAAACCAAGGCCACATCACTTATCCTCTTAAATACATGGACACTACTGGAGTAGAGAAGAGTGATCACACTGATCAAATCTCTCTCTTGGTTAACTCTCCACTTTTGGGCAGAGAGGAACCCAGAAGAGGTTCCACCAGAGGGTAGAGTCTCATCTGGGGTGAATAGACAAGAGCATAACCCATCTTTAAGCAGGGTTTATGGGATATTTTTAGCTGAGTTTAAGGACTTGGAATCATCACTTTAATTGAACTTGTGTTGCATCCACCTTTGATATCTGCCCTAGTGGAGAAATGGCAGATACAGAGTGATTATGCTGATTAGCAGTTCACTAGCAGTGTATCTACTTCCTGCAGCATGCAAGTTTTGTACTTGTTGATATACTATTACTCCCAACATCCATTTTGGTGATTACTCATGCATTAACCTTTTAGGTTTATAACAATAAATGAATAGAGAAAGAAGTGTCACTTACTTAATACTTTCAGAGTAACTGAGAAGGAAGTTTGTTTGACAAAGATCAGGGTATTGTGGCTAATAAAACTAATGGCAAATTTTTTTCTCACAAATGGCGTCAAACTGACCCTACTATATATACTGTGTAGTCGACAAAAACAAACAATGCTCATGACTGAAATTAAAAATATAAAATGATAATTTACTTGTCACACTTGGTCTAAGAATAAGTCACCAGTCATTTTTCTTTTGCTGTCACTGTGATGGTTTGGAATTTAAAAACTCTTACAATGTTTGCTCAGTTGAATACATATCTTTGAAGTTTTATGATAAATATATATTTGAAATTCTATATTGAAAGTTTAGAATATTTAGTAAAGTTTCATCAGTCTGGACAATTTTTTTTCTTATTTTTCTTAAGTTCATACGATATGAGACCGAATGTGGAATTTTAGAGAACAATTTCTGAAAACCAAGAAAACACAAAAAGCTTGTTTATTACTGTAAAAAATGTGTTTCCTTTTTTATTTTATTTTTTTACAGACTGTTGAGACTTAACAAATGTAATTTGCAACTGATTGATTGTTTATTAACAATATGTTTGAACAATGAGTGATTATCTGCTTTGTTTCTTATCAATGGCATGCAGCTTGATACCTGATGCGTACAAGAGGGTAATATTTATTGCAATGTTTGGTAGAAGAGTAGTCTCAGGAAATTCTTTGAAAATCCTGTTCTTCTCTTTTGTTTGAGAATCATGATATGCTTAGGCTGACCTGTTTGCAGTTTACAAGAAGTCTTTGATTCTTCTGAATAAACTCTAAACTATAACAAAAGCACTTTTACATTTAATTCAGTTTTTGGAGATTGGTTTTAAAAGGTGTGATATTTAATGAATTTTTATTTTTTTTTATTTATCTTGCTATAAAGCTTTCTACGTATTAGTCTGCTGTATTCTTTACTTGTAGACTTAAGGAAGTTGGATTTAAATTAAATATGATGAATGATCTATTTCTTACAGTATTTACATTATTCAGAGTATTGTCCTCATCTTTGTTGCCATTTGTACTCCATTTCGGCCATTGTACACTTCAGCCTTCTTCAGGTGCTAGGAATTTCGAACGGTAACCCTTTATATTCAATCACTGGGGTATATGAACTCCATTCCTTGTGTAGTAGTGCCTCTTTTGGAAGTCATGAGTTATCTCCCTCTAACCCTGCAAGTTACTTGTTTACCACTGCTGTAGCCTGGTATTGAACTCACAACTCTTTGGGTTAAGACACAGAAACTAACATTTATAGCCATGTGTCCTTAAGGACAAGAACAAATGAATTTTTGGTCCAAAACACTTTTTACCAGAGTTCATATTGCAATTTTTTAATGTTAATTGTTTTCTCTAGTATTTTTTACCAGAGCTCATATTGCAATTTTTGACACTAATGATTTTCTGTGGCACTCTGTATTACTAGTTCCTGTATTGTGTTCATATCTATGCTTAGTTGGCTTAAGAGATTTTTGAAGCCTAGCACATGTGCTGATTCCTTAAGTTTACATAGTTTCCAGTGGCATTCTCTATCTATTATTTCAGCTTCATCCTATATGGGGAGGGAATCTTCTTTCTCTCTCCATATGTGGTCAGCTATGCCTGATTTTTCTATCTCCCCTCGTGTTACAGCGTTGCAATGTTCTTGAAACTTTATCTGGGGTGGGGAGCTGTTCCTCCTTTATATTTCTTTCCACAGCTACATGGAATGGTGTACACACAGTCCTTAGTCTTTATGTCCTCCACTGTTGGGGGTCTTACTTGGGAGAGGTACCTGCGAAGTGTAGAACCACTTCTGAAGATTGTCCTGATATTTTATTGACCTGAGATCCTTTCTATTTTCTCCAATAACCTCTTCACATAGAGTAGACTGACCCAGGCTGTTTTCTGAGAGTTGTTAATCTCAGGCACTTTCTCTTCCATGCATGTTGGAGTTGTTGTCATGTACCCTGGATAATTGTTTTGTTGTAGGGTACTGCTTATACTGACCATTTCCTGTTTGTATGACTCTGGGTTACTGCTTATGACTTTGGCTTAATGTTGAAGGTAGCAGACGATTCCTTTCTTTACATTGTATTGGTGGTTGAGATATTATTTGGTAAATGTTTGTTTGTGGTATATGGATATCTTGAACCCCACCTTTATTCAAGTTATTAGCACATCCAGGAATGCCAGTTTGTTGTCACTATTTTTCCATAGTGAACTGTATAGATGATCTTATTTAGTTCACATGGTTGAGTAACATCTGGATCTCCTCCTGGTGTGGTCAAAGCATGAAATTGTCATCATCATATCTCAGCCTTGAGTTGGCTTTAGAACTGTGGATTCTAATGTCATCTCTTCAAAGTATTCCATGTATATGTTAGCCAGTGATGGTGATAATGGTGAGCCCATTGCTAAGCCTTCATCCTGTGTGTTGTTTGTGTGCAGAAAAACAGCATCTCTATCAGGTTGTCCAGTGGAACACTGGTACTCTCTTCTTGTGATGAGTCAGAGGCCAGTCTGTCCCTGACTAACGATAGTGCCTTCACTGTTAGTAACTTGGTGAACAGACTCACCACATCCATGTCCTTAAGGACACATAGCCCACTGGATATAGAGGTTGGTTAGTTCCTGTGACTTGAACCAAAGAGTTGTGAGTTCAATATCAGGCTACAGCAGTGGTGAACAAGTAACTTAAAAGGTTAGAGGGAGATAACTGATGATTTCCAAAGGAGGCACTACTACACCAGGAATAGAGTTTATATACTCCTGTGGTTGTAATAAAGGGATCAGTTCAAACTTCCTAGCACCTGAAGAAGGCTGAAGCATACAGCAGCCAAAATATTGTATAAATACAAACAAAGATGAGGACACAAAACCAAATAATATAAATACTGTAAATACTACCACATCTGAGAAATATAGACAAACAACATATTTCTTGTTGAAACAACTGTACCAGGAGTTGCAAATAGAAATCATTTCTTAGTCAAGGTAAAATATTTGGGCCCATTTCACAGTTGGGAGTTTCAGAGGTTGTTACTGTAATCAAATAAAAACTCTAATCTCAGATGTTGAGTTATTCGTTAAGAGCAGACCATCTTCACTTAGATGATTGGAACCCAGTCTCCCAACATAACATTCTTGAAGTTAGCCTTGTGCCTTACTAAGCAAATCTCAGGAAATATTTGGTTTGCATCATGATTTCTATGGATTGCATTAGTGCAAGAATTTCATGTTCAAATACTGCAGTTTTTGGAAAATATTTTTAATGATATTTCATTTGATTTTCTTTTAATCTTTGTATGATGCTTGCTACTAGCTAGTCTGTAATTGTTTGTACTTGTACACATTAAGAATTTCGATTTGAAATTAGAAATAATGAATGATTCGTTTCTTTTACAGAGTATATCAGTATTTGCTATTTTAAGTAATTTTCTTTTCACAATATTATTATGCTGGTGTCGATATAGTATGTGGCCTTTTGAATGTAGCCAATAAAATTCTGTCACTAGTATAGCTTTTAGCCTACCTTAAAGGCATATTATAAGGAAGCATTCTAACTATCTGGTAAGGGTTAGAGAAAATCATTTGTTTCAATAAATAGCTGAATATTTACTTTATTTGGACTATTGTCCTCATCTTTGTTGCCATTTGTATGATGCTTTCGCTGTTGTACACTTTAGCTTTCTTCAGGTTCCAGGAATTTCCTGAGGGACATATGGCCCAGTGGATATAGACATTGGTTAGTTCCTGTGATTTGACCCAAAGAGTTGTGAGTTCAATAACAAGCTACAGCAGTGGTGAACAAGTAACTTACAGGGTTAGAGGGAGATAACTCATGACTACCAGAAGAGGCTCTATGCACAGGATGGAGATGATATACCCCAGTGATTGTAATAAAGCATTCTGTTCAAAATTCACCTGAAGAATAGCAACAAAGATGAGGACAATAGTTTGAATAATGTAAATACTGTAAAAACTTGCATCTCAAATACTTATACTATAAGATCAAATCTTCATCAGTTAAATGATTAGTAGAACACAGTTACCTCACATATCATTTCCCAATTTGTTCATATTTTGTATTAAGCCAATATTAGTAATTATTTCGCTTGTATCATGTAAGGCATAATAATGCCTTCACATTTAGTGACATAGGTCAGTGTTCAAATGCAAGTGATGCATTCTATTTTTAATTAGTATCAACTGCTTCTTAAAATACTTTTACTGCTCAAAATTCTGATCAGGGCAGAAATCATTTTTAAATACCCTTTTTCTAAAACTAATTTATTTCACCTGTCTCTCACTTTTTTTTTTAAATTGACAATATTTTTTTCCTGGCAAATTATAACTGTTAAAATCCAAGGAAGATTGATTAATTCATTTTCTACAGTTGATGAATCCTTTGAAGGTTATTTAAAGCCAGGAAATATTTTTATATAGTAAGAATTTTTTTTTTAACCAATAGTGGTTTAGTGATACAAGTCTGACTAATTAACCCTTAGTTGGCTGGGGAGAGGGAGCTTTATACCTTTCTCAAAGGTATTTGTGCATAACTGGAATTAGAATTTGGCTCTTCAGGTAATTCAGAGCCAAAATCCATTATATCACCTGTACATCCAAGTTTACAGCACTTGGTATTCCCAAATAGTCAACCATCTAGGGAATGATCAGGCTTGACATTGCTTAACTTCAATGATCTCACAGTATTTCAAAATGATGTTGCCATATGCCTCTAAAAAAGAGAAGTATTTTCTTTGTTCAGTTTTCTTTTCATCATTGAATGTCATACAATGAGAGACTAAAAGCCAAGATTACAGATACTGATTTTTGTTTTGTTTTTAAAGTATATCTTTCAATTTTGGCTGTAGATTTTTGTTTATTTTAATGTACGTATTAGCATCCTTTTTTCTGTTATTTTTTATATAGGAAGATGGCTGTAATGTTTCACAATTCACAATTGTTTTAGCGCCCTTAACCTTAAAGTCCAAAAATAGACAAAAATTTCAGAAATAAATTGTTGAACAAAGATGTGTAAATATCATAGCAAGCTGTACTGTCTACATTTTAAAATAGGTTATGAAACTAACTTGAAAGCTGACCAGGAACTCATTCAATGGCCCTTAAAGATATCTGACATTTTTAATATTCATTTGAATTTTTTGTCTCTCCCTCTCAAAGCTGGAAACTTGTATTCCTTTTAATCTGCAATCCGGCCTTTACTTCTCAAGTGATTATCATTAAAAGAAATCATCAGACCTGGCCTTGTGCTATACAAAGTTTATGAATATCAGTCACGGATCATGTCACATCAAAGTGGGTTAATAGCAGAGAATTATAATTTTTGTGGGTCAAGGTAAGATTCGTTTTCATTCAAAGAATATTAACTTAGCTGAAATTTAAAAAGCTAGCTTTTACATTTGTATTTGTTGGAATGTCTTTAACCATTAATTAGTTAGACTAGATTGGTATAAATTGTATAATCTTTATTTTTTTATTAAACTTTTCTTGAACTCTTTTCAATTTTGTCTAACTTCATTTTTATTTTACTCCTGTGAAATTTTGTTTTTATTATATTGATCCCAAATCTATACATATGAGAAACTGTTTTAATATAATTTCAACATCCTTACCAATGTTAATTCATACTAGTATATTTTTTAGATAGCTTTGAAAGGATTACAGGTACATGGTCAAATTTCATGGTACTATTTGTTCCAGAGATTATCCGTTTTGTCAAAATGACTGAAGTTACATAAGAATTCAATAACATACATCTTTTATGTCTCTACAGCCTCATCAACTGTTATTAAATAGAAATTATATTTGATTTAAATGATTTAATTAGTCTGAAAATTGCATGAAATTCAGACGTTTTTTTTTTTGTTATTAAAAGAGATGCTGTATCATCAATTATGAGGAAATCAGTGATGTACCTTTTGAACCAAAATTAATTTGGATCAGTAACATAACAAATACATGAAAATACACAATAGTAAACATATGAGAACAACAAATGCATAATAATAATATAAAAACGAATATAATTAATATTTGTATCCTATTTTGTTTATTTAGTATCAATAAATAACTTAGAACTATAAATTTAGAATATTGCTTTAGTTATTTTAAAATTTTTTTCACTGTAATGATAGAAATTAAATAGAAATTTTATACTTGTTTAAGAGCTTAATATTTAATCTTTAGTTAGATTACTTTTCTATCAAACAGGTGACTTGAGAACTCATATTAAAATGTCTTCCAATTGTTGATGTTAATTAAACAGTGAATAAAAAAATGTAATGTTTTGTCTTGACAAAAATAGAAAATAAATTAAATCAAATACTTGTGTTTATATAACTAACTTGGAGACACCTTCAAATTATTGAATGTTAGTTTGGTAGGTTTTATGACATCTCAACATCCGTTGGGTTATTTAATGTTGGAATTTGTATTGGTCACCTGATGAGTATAATTTACTGGCACATCAAACACTGTGGGTTATTTAATGCCAAAAAGGTGGGGTTTTGAGAGATTTTTTTTAATGTTGGTTATTGTGAGAAGGTTGATTTAGTCAGATTTTTAAAAACACTTTTGTCTTTATTCTTTTTTATTTAAGAAAACTGAAAATGTATTCTAGTTTTGTATTCAAAAATGTTTTGCTGAGAATAATTTTTTCTTTCAAAAATGTGTTGTGGTAATACTTTTTCTTCAAAAATGAATATATTTCTATAAAAGTGTATTTTTATACTTTCATAGTGTTTTGACCCCAGTTTGTGGGTTAACTATTTGCCCATCGCTGGAACCGTAACAGGTGCTACCACTCCGGGTCAGGGTGGGCCTGGGAACAACAGCAATTAAGAGGTGGTTCCATGCTCCTCACAACCTTTCAATCATAGGCCTTGTTGTCGGATGCAGTTTACTGTCATGCCCAGGACCGCTTACTGGTAGTTATAATAGAATTAATTAATAATGGTCAAATAGACAAGGTTTGCTAAACTTTACCCCATGTTGTGATATTGTAGGGATACAAATAAGTTATTTCCAAGATGAAATCATAAGAATCATGTGATGGCTAGTGAGTGACATGTATAGCATGGAAAAGCAAGATATGGCAGTTATGAAAGCAGATAAACTTCTCATGGCAGTTATGAAAGCAGATAAACTTTTCATGGCAGTTATGAAAGCAGATAAACTTTTCATGGCAGTTATGAAAGCAGATAAACTTCCCATGGCAGTTATGAAAGCAGATAAACTTTTCATGGCAGTTATGAAAGCAGATAAACTTTTCATGGCAGTTATGAAAGCAGATAAACTTTTCATGGCAGTTATGAAAGCAGATATGGTCTCACTAGGTACATAGAGAAGACCACCACTTGCCTGTTTTTCCTTCTGAAAATATTACAACTACGACCTGCTCCATTTTCACCCATTCATTCTGCTTGTTTTATTCATGAATTATAAGTTTTCTGTGTTAGACAAATAGCCACTGTATATACACTACCGGCCCTAATTATAAGGCTACCCCAGAGTAAAAAAAAATGAAGTATTTCATACTATTTTTTCGTATTTATTGCAAAGTGAATAATTGTAAATGAAAATAGAATGATTCTTTTGTTAATATTGCACAATAACATATGCATCAAATAAATTTATAAATATTTAATAATTACCTATCTTGCAGTTCTATCAATGAAAGAATGAAGAAAATTTAGGGTGATTTGGATGAGTTCATCTTTGCTTCTTTGCCTTGTAAAATTTTGCAAAGTAATAATAACTAAAGAACCATTCTATTTTCATTTAGAATTATCCACTTAAAAATAGTATGAAATACGCCTTTTTTTTAAAAAAAACTGGGGTGGCCTAATAATTATGGCTGGTAGTGTATATGTAATTTCTTGTATGGCATAACGGTAGAAAAAAATTTCTCTGATAACAATGCCTGTTTGTTTTTTCTTTCTTTCAACTATTCTCTTCCATCGATTGTATTAAGGTGTTAGTCTATTATATATATACTAATGCCTACAATAGGAAAATGCAAATTGGAAATAGTCCCACTTTCCAAATACTCCATTACAACCTAAAGGGGTTTTAAGAATGAATACTTTGTGTGAAAAGAAAGGACTTCATATAAACTAGAAGAAAACTGAATGCATGGTAATCAGTAACAAAAGGATCCCAAAATGCCAACTACAAGTTGGTGATACTAAAATCAAACAAGTGCAGAATTTTAAATACCTGGGAAGCATTCTAACAGAGAATGAAAAGTTCAATACATAGATCTGAAGGTGTATTGGCATGGCAAAGGATGCAAACCAGAAGCTGAGTAGAGCATTAATAGATAGAAATATTTTGCTAAAAACAGAGTACTGGATTGCTATGTGATGTCTGTGCTTCAATATGGCAGAGAATGCTGGACAATCTCATCGAAGATGAAGGAAAGACTTGAAGAAACCCAAAGGTGGTTCTACATAAGGATGCTGAGGATACCATGGACAGAATATGAAAGCAACGACAAGGTTTTAGAAAGGAGGGACAAAAGATGGAAACAGATACTTAACATCAGGCTTACAGCCATATCACGTTGAATATACTGGTTCTTGCTCAATCACTGAAGTTAAGAAATGTTGAGCCTAGTCAGTACTTAGATGGGTGACCACATGGGAATACCAGGTGCTGTAAGTGTTTAGTGACGGATGTGCATTGTGGTGCAGTAGATATAGGCTCAAAAAGAGAAATCGGTGAGCCGAGTTCGAATTCCAGTTTAATACTCTGCATTCACTTAAGCACTGGTACCCTTGGGAAAGGTATTAATCCGTCCCTTCCCTCCAGTTATGGGTTAAATAACAGGGTAGGACTTGGGGACTCTGCCCTTAAAAACAAATCCCAATGAATCTTGATACTCGAAAAGAAAAAAATTGACTAGACACAAAACTTATATAAAATCAGCAATAAATTGTTGAAAGAAAAAGGTATTACCAGCAATAAATAAATAAATAAAAATTTAGTTGGCATTAAATGACTCACCGAGGTTGATATGCCATAAATACAAAACAACCAACCAACTTAACATCAGGAAAAGATAGCTGAAGTTTTTGGGACATGACAATGCGTAAGTATGTCTTGGAGAACCTGATGCTCATAGGAGAGAGAGAGACAGACAGACAGACAAGGGAAAGCAACACAAGACATGCTTGAGCAGATGGATCCAGGAGCAGGGTTTAAGTGAGATAACAGGAGAAGGGGGAAAAAGAATGACAAGTGATAGGGAGATGTGGAGGGCCATGATCACCTACATCCTGAAGGGACACAGCATATAGAAGAAAACTTTGTGGAAGCAATATCAATAATACAATGGAGTTTAGTTATTAAATACAAATCAGAATGTTAATTTTTGTTTATTTTCTTTTTTGGTGTGTATGTTTGTCTTGTCTGGTTTTTTAAGTAAAGTAAATGGAAGCTAACTCAATACTTCAATACAAAACTCTGACAGTCAACATATTAAGAGCACTTTTTTCACAACTAAGAAAAAAACTGCTGTTGTATGCACTACTGGCCATAATTATGAGGCCACACCAGTTTTTAAAAAAAATTATGTATTTCAAACTATTTGTCATATTTATTGCCAAGTGGATAATTCTAAATAAAAATAGAATGGTTCTTTTGTTTTTACTTTGCAAAATTTTAAAAGGCAGATAGGAAGCCTCTGATTTGGCCAGCC
Source organism: Ascarosepion bandense (assembly GCA_037127315.1). Classification (NCBI taxonomy): domain Eukaryota; kingdom Metazoa; phylum Mollusca; class Cephalopoda; order Sepiida; family Sepiidae; genus Ascarosepion; species Ascarosepion bandense. The sequence goes on along the minus strand of JBBBDQ010002011.1, from coordinate 1,892,324 downwards.
AATAAGAAGAAGAGACTAGCATGATGAAGAGAGCACAAAAACTGTTCACTAGAACAGTTCATTTGATGCACATGTTATTCCATCTTAGACCAACACTGACTATTGGCTAATACCTGCCTGGAATTGTTCATATGCAAATTTTGTCAGCACAACTTACTCTAAATATCCTCTCTCAACAGTCAATTGTAGAAGAAGACGTAACTCCCATTGCATCGTGTACCACGCAACTAACTCTGGGTTTCTTGTTAGGTTAATCTAATTCTCCATTTTATTGTGTTTAACTTGGCATTAAAAATACTTAAAGAAAATTCTCAGATGATTTTTAAGAAGAAATCTTTGTTTTCAATTGATGTTTTATTCTGTTGTGTATTTGTATTCATGGGGTTTAATGTTATCATTAAAATCTAAGCTGCACAGCTGATAAATATAACAACTAGCCATCATGTTTCAAAGTTACTTTTTTTTTTAAATCTTAATCTCTGAATCTTTTCTTGGACTCTTATATTTTTAAATTACTTAGTTTTACGAGCAAGTACTTTTATGAGAAGTGTTCTAACAGAAGACGAAAAGTGCGACACAGAGATTCAAAGGCGAATTAGCATGGTGAAGGAAGCATTCCAGAAGTTGAGTATCAAAAACAGGACAACTTCGCTAGAAACAAAGAAAAGAGTACTGGATTGGGATGTGTTGTCTGTTCTTCAATATGGCAGTGAATGTTGGACAATATCTTCAAAGATGAAGGAAAAACTTGAAGCAGCTGAAATGTGGTTCTACAGAAGGATGCTGCGAATATCATGGACCAAGCATGTTAGTAATGACGAGGTTTTGGAAATTATGGAAATGAAAAGGAAATTATTACTGAGCATCAGGAAGAAACAACTAAAGTTCCTGGGACATGCAATGAGGAAGGGGGCTTGAAGAACCTGATACTAATAGGTCAGATAGAGGGAAAAAGAGATAGGGGAAAGCAGCGGATAACATATTTGAAGGACCTGATCAGGTGGATGACGGAACAAGGGTTGTATGGTGCAACAGGAGAAAGCATGCTAAGAGCCACCAAGGATAGGGAAATGTGGAAAGCCATGATCGCCTACATCCTGAAAGGACATGGCATGTAAAAGAAAAGAAGATTTCTATCTCCAAATAATTAATAAGATAAAAATAAAAACCAAGTTTTAGGGAATATAAATAAAAGTTCTTGATTCTCCTGAATATTGGAACAGTATAATTTGTCTAAAAGTGGGCCATGCCCTATTTTCTATGTATACAATGCAAACTCTTTGAATTAAGTTCTCACATATAAGTGCCTATTTGCTTTTCATGCCTGAAGAGCAGTCAATGAAGGATGAAGGTGAAAGAAGGTTTTATTTGTCAGAATAATCAGTAACTATTTCTTCTTGCATTTCGTCTCTCTTGGTTGTGTTTAAATATTTCCTCTTCTTTCTGAGGGCAAGTTTGATGTTACTGAAAACAGAAAAACATCATCTGCCAATCGTCTTCTCTGGCTTTTTCATTCAAAAATGATCTAGCACCTCTATATCTTATATGTAAGAAAGATTCAACAGAACGAAAGAGAGTAAACAATCTGGCTACTTTGGTGGACAAATTATGCATGGCAGCATTCATATTGGTGCCAAATCATCACACAAAAGAGATGACGGTAACATTAGTCCTAAGTGCAGAGATGGAGAATAATTTGGATTACTTTGAAAGATAAGTAAATTGTTAGATTATATTATTATGAACACCATTTTATCTTCAGACAACAATATCAGGAATAATTCATGATATTTTGTAAAGGGAAGATGTTAAAATGATTGCTTTCACTGAATTGAAAAAGGGAGGGACTGAAGCATAAAAGGAAGCCTTCAGATTTGAAAAGAATAAAAAGGCAGCGGTCAAATGTTAAACAGATGATTTTGCAAGAAAGTGAAGTTTTATGAAAAGTAACGTTTGAAGATTTGGATCAAACTCCAACATATATACTATATATTTTTATTTTTTTTTGCTTATTGATTGATAGTAGTGTAAAAAAAAACATTAAAATAAAAAATGTTTCCAAAATATAAATTTTATGATTTTTAATTTTATTTTAATAAAATTATTTCCTTCTTAAAAAAGTTTAATTTCAATTTTTGAATTTTAAATTTAAGTTTTCAAATGTCAGTTTTATAAATATTTTTTGTTACTTGGTAACATTTTTTAAATAGTGAAATATATTTTATTTATGAGGTTAATTGTGCTGAAAATTTCTCCTGCAATAACATCAACTTTGAAGTGTTCAATTTAAAAATGGATGAAATGAAAAATTATGATTTTTTTAAAATTCATATAGGGAAGGCAGATATATTTGTGATCTGTAAAATCACAAATGAAACCAAGGAAAATCTTAAAAATTACACTGCTCCGATGAACTTAGTTTTCTGGTGCCACTATGTATGAATTTACTCTAGCAACAAGATTAGCAACTAGGTCCCACCTTTTTACTGTGAAACCAATAAAATGTAAATACAAATTCTACACCAGCAGCTACTTTTCTCGCACATCCCAACTGTGGAATTCCCTTCCGTTTACTTGCTTCTCCAACAACTACAATCTCCAAGAATTTAAATGTAAAGTCAATAGTCATCTCTTATCTCACTGACTTGCATCCTCTCTTTTTCATGCTCCCCTTCTCCGTCCATTCTCCTCTCATCAGTATTCTTATTCTTCTCTTGTCTCATAACTTTCCTTCTATGTAAGCTTCTGTGCCCCAGTGGCAGTAAACTGCCTTGCTTGGGGGCGATATGATTATAAAAAAAAATTAAACTTATATGGAACTAACATAATGCAGATGTAGAATAGAGAGATTCATTAAGATATGTGCATAAAACCTTCCAAAAGTGTTCTAATAGAAGATAGAAAGTGCGACACTGAGATCCGAATGTGAATTGGCATGGCGAAGGAAGCATTCCAGAAGTTGAGTAAAGTATTAAGAAACAGGACAATTTTGCTAGAAACAAAAAGGAGAGTACTGGATTGCTATGTGATGTTGGTTCTTCAATATTGTTGGACAATATCTTCAAAGATGAAGGAAAAACTTGAAGCAGCTGAAATGTGGTTCTACAGAAGGATGCTACAAATATCATGAACTGAGCATGTGAGCAATGATGAGTTTTGAAAAGGATGGAGACAAAAAGAAAATTAATACTGAACATCAGGAAGAGAAAACTAAAGTTCCTGGGACATGCAATGAGGAAGGAGGGCTTGGAGAACCTGATACTAACAGGCCAGATAGAAGGAAAAACAGACAGGGGAAAGCAGCAGATAACATATTTGAAGGATCTGATCAGGTGAATGATGGAACGAGTGTTGCATGGTGCAAAAGGAGAATGTGTGCTAAGAGCCACCAGAGACAGGGAGATGTGGAAAGCCATGATCGCCTACATCCTGAAAGAACATGGCACATAAAAGAAGATGATTGGTCTCTATTTAATAACATTTCATCACAGTTATAAATAGAAAATTTTTCCCTTCTTTTGCTCCCCAGATCTGTGTGATATGCGAGTCAGTGTTCACTTAACCACTAGAGAGGCCAGTAGGACTTTTGATTCCTAATATAACTGATATAAAAATTTGACTATTACAGAACCAAGAAAAACCAGCTTCTGAACCACATTCTTCTTCTTCTATGTGCTATGTCCTTTCAGGACGTTGGCCATCATGGCCCTCCCTATCTCTAGTGTCTCTTAGCATGCCTTCTCCTGTTACCTCACCCAAGCCATACACTGCCATCCACTTGCTAAAGGTCATCAAATATGTAATGTGCTGCTTGCCCTTGTCTCTCTTTCCCTCTAGCTGACCTGTGAGTATCACATTTTTCATACACTCTTTCCTCATTACATGTCCCATGAACTTTCACTGTCTTTTCCTGATGCTTAGTATTAGTTTCCATTTTTGCTTTCATTCTCTCCAAAACACTTCATTTCTGACATGCTCGGTCCATTATATCCACAGTATCCTTCTGTAGAACCACATTTCAGCTGCTTCAATTCTCTCCTTCATCTTTGATGAGACTGTCCACCATTTACTGCCATATTGAAGAACAGACATCACATAACAATCCAGTTCTCTCTTTTTTTCTTTCCACTTAAATTTTCCTGTCTCTTAATACTCTACTCAGCTTCTGGAATGCACCCTTGGCCATACCAATTTGCCTTCAGATCTCAGTGTCACACTTTCAATCTTCCCAGGTATTTAAATTTCTTTACCTACTTGATTTTAGTATCCCTTCCACTTGTAGTCAGTATTTTGAGTTCCTCCTTTTACTAATGACCATGCATTCAGATTTCTTGTAGTTTATTTGTAGTCCTTTCTTTGCACTTTCTTCAGCTACCTTCTGTAGGAGGTCTTGTCGTTTTTTTTCCCATGTCTGCTATCAGCATTGTATTATTTGAATATCTTCAGACTGTGGTCAATGATGATGAATCCTTGCATGATTTCTATGGTTCTCAGAACAGTCTTGCTGTACAGATTGAATAGATCCAGTGAAAAGACACATCCTTGTCTTAAGCCCCTTTCTATCATTGTATATCTGTTAAGCTAGTTTCCTGTCCATTTGCAGACAGTTTTCTGCTAGTAGAAGTTCTTGATGACTCTAGTGTCTTTCCCAAATATGTCTAGGTTGCTGATCATTTCTATCAAGTCTTTGTGGCATACTTTGTCAAATGCCGTTGCGTAGTCTATAAAATACAGATACTCATCCTTCTTCATTTGTATTGCATTACCAGTTTCATTTGCAAAAGAATTTGTGGCTGATACATTCAAGTAAGTAACAGACAAAACAAAGAGAATACATAATACAAACAAATAATCATAATACTAAAAAAAATTAATGTTCTGTGTCACATATCACAATTTAACATGCACGAAACAAAACACATCTGTAAATGTATTACCATCATATAATTACATAAAAGGGAAAGGCTCCAAAGGAGAATCAGAAATGTGATAGATACCGACTTGGTGGCTCGACAACAGCCACTTCCCCACCGAAGAGATGTGGCCTCCCTTTGTCTGTTCTATAAATACTTTCATGGCTTCTGCTCCAATGAACTTAAGTCATTGGTGTCTCTGCAACAGGTGTTTACACGTGCAATCAGATCGGCAACTGGGTTCCACCCATTCACAGTTAAATTAATCAAATGCAGACAACAATTCTACTCCTTCAGCTTCTTCTCTTGCACTTCCCACCTGTGGAACTTGCTTCCATATTCTTGCTTTTCTGATGACTACAACCTCCAAGAATTTAAATGCAATGTCAAAACTCATATATTAACCACTTGACTCTAGTTCTTTCCCCACTCCGTATATCCTTTCCCTTCTCTCCACCTTTGCAACTGTCATCACACCTGTATTCCCATCCTTCTATTGCTTCTTTCTAACTGGTTCATCTTCCTCTTCACTCTCTTCTACTTAATCTTTTTACTCTTATGTGGCTCCCTGCACATCAGTGGCATTACCACCTTGCTCGGGGTGATATGATTAAAAAAAAAAAACCTTTTTGTGTTTTCTGTTAAATATTTTTCCACACAATTCATTTTTAGGATTAACCTGGAAATTCCTCATTGAGAAACAAAACCCCACACTCAAAATAATCATAACCACCTACTAATTTGTAGCAGGAGGGACAGACACTGCCAACTGCTTCAGACTCAAAAGAGAACTTGAATCAACATAAATATCATTCATAACAATTCTTATAAATACAAATTCACAATTTGATATACTTGTCTATACTTCCGAGATGAGGTAGTATTAACATTATTTACATTGTTCGGACTGTTGTACTCATCTTCATTGCCATATTCATGATCATGTATTGTACACACTGGCCTTCTTTAAGTGATTGGATACATGGCCCAGTGAATAAAAGCATTGGTTAAATGCAGTGACTTGACCCAAAGAGTTGTGAGTTCAATACCTGGCTGCAGCAGTGGTGAACAAATAACTTAGTCAAGTTAAAGGAAGATAACTAAGACATCCAAAAGTGGCATGGCTCATAAAATGAGAACAATCTACTCCAGCGATCAAAATAAAGGGTTTGGTTTAAATTCCAATCACCTGGAGAAAGTCAAAGTGTACAATGACCAAAACATTGTGATTATGGCAATAAAAATCAGGACAACATTCTAAACTAGGTAAATAATGTAAACTTGATGTATTCATGAATTTTTTTTTTTTAATTATTTCACCCCGAGCAAGGCGGAAACACCACTGATGTGCAGGGGGCTACATAAATGTAAAAAGATTAATTAGAAAAGAGTGAGGAGTACAAACTAGTTAGAAAGGAACAAAAGAAACCTGAGAAAGCAGGTGCGATGACAGATACATAGGTGGAGAGAAAGGGAAGGTTATACGGGGGTGGGGAGAGAGCTAGAGTCCAGTGGTTAGTAGATGAGTATTGACTTTGCATTTAAATTTCTGGAGGTTGTAGCCGTCAGGAAAGCAAGAATACGGGAACGAGTTCCACAGGCGGGAAGTGCGAGAGAAGAAGCTGCAGGAGTAGAATTGTCGTCTGCATTTGGCTAACCTGACTGTGAATAGGTGGGACCCAGTTGCCAGTCTGGTTGCACGAGTAAACACCTGTTGAGGACTCTTAAGTTTTCTGTCTGTAGGTAGAACTTTTCATCATGAGATCATTCTGTAATTTATTCCTTTTATAGAAATATTTCAATTATTTCTTTATCTTTATTATGAATTGAAAAAAGGGAATGAGTGAAGCATAAAAAGAACTCTTCAGATCTGAATAAAATAAAAAGGTCAGGGAAGACAGAGGGCAAATTTTGTACAATTGATTTTGCAAGAAATTTCCTGAAAAGCTAAAAATTTCCGAAAAGCTGAAGATGAAATTTCCTGAAAAGCTGAAGAGTGAAATTTCCTGAAAAGCTGAAGAGTGAAATTTCCTGAAAAGCTGAAGAGTGAAATTTCCTGAAAAGCTAATTCTGAAGATTTGAATCAAACTCCAATATTTAAAAACTGTTTTTTGTATTTTTTAAAATTGATCATTCATGAAAGAAAAATGTTTTCAAGACATAAATTTTGTTACTTTTAATATTTTTTATTTTTAAATAATTGTAATTTTAGACTTTTAAATATAAATTAACAAATTGTAGAAGTATTTTGTGTTAAGTGAATCAAGAAAAACAAGAGAAAAATGATTGCCATGCATCAATTTTTTTTAAGAACACAAATAATCATCTTGATATTATGTATTCATGAATTATTCTTAATTTTTCTGTCTGAAGATAAAATATTTCATCATCAAATTATGTAATAACCTATTTCTCTCAGGAAAACATCTTAGTGACTTAAAAATTGTCTCTTTTGACTAATTCAAAACTGCTCTCAGGCTTAAACTCAACTCTTTCACGAGGAGAAAAATATTACATATACAAGTGAATCACAAAAGATGAAATATTTTCGTTGCTTTGAATGATATGAGTACATTTTATTTAGAAAGGTTGAAACCAAATAAAAATATTTGTAAAACTTAAATCACATGAAGAACACGCTTTTAGATTAACATTATGGAACAGTTTGAAATTTATTTCAACAAATTTTTTCACTCTTTTACTGATAATCATCCTAATCTTTGTTCTATAGATAATCAATATCCTAAGAGATGAAAATATAAGCTTCCTGCTAGTTTGTTTTTAGAAGTTCTACAAGGATTCTTAGGATGTTCATTGTGCTGCAGTGGATATCAGTTCAAAATGAGAAATTGGAGAGCTAAGTTTGAATTCCAGTTGAATTTGTTGCATTCTTCTTCTTCTTCTTCTTCTTCTTCTTCTTCTTCTATGTGCCCTGTCCCTTTAGGACGTAGGCAATCATGGCTTTCCATGTCTCCCTATCCCTGGTGGCTCTTAGCCTGCCTTCTCCTGTTACACCATGCAACCCTTGTTCCATCATCTACCTGATTAGGTCCTTCAAGTATGTTAACCATTGCTTTCCCCTGTCTCTTTTTCCCTCTATCTGGCCTGTTAGTATCAGGTTCTCCAAGACCTCCTTCCTCATTGCATGTCCCAGGGACTTTAGTTGTCTCTTCCTGATGCTCAGTATTAATTTCCTTTTCATTTCCATCCTTTCCAAAACCTCGTTATAGCTCACATGCTTGGTCCATGATATCCGCAGCATCCTTCTGTAGAACCACATTTCAGTTGCTTCAAGTTTTTCCTTCATCTTTGATGATATTTTCTAGCATTCATTGTCATATTGAAGAACTGACATCACATAGCAATCCAGTACTCTTGTCTTTGTTTCTATCAAAATCGTCCTGTTTCTTAATACTTTACTCAACTTCTGGAATGCTTCTTTTGACATGCCAATTCGCCTTTGGATCTCAGTGTTGCACTTTCCGTCTTCTGTTATAACACTTTCCAGGTATATGGGAAAATACTCTTGATGAAAGTTATTACTCCATCATTTCTTACTCTAACTCTGGGTGAAATAGCAGGACAGATTGGATTCTATAGCCTTGTTTGTCAACCAGTCTACCACAAAAAGTAATGGCAACCTACTGCAGGAAAATCATTTGCCCACTCAGTCATGTCTCTTTCAAGACATGATCACTCAAGTGGGTATCACGTATGGCACTTAATTTATTATCAATAACCACAATCTTCACAAAATTGAATATGGAGATGATATAATGTTGATAACAGATACAGAAAGGAAACTACAGCTGTTCTTATAGAAAGTAAGAAAAACATAAAAAAACAACTAAACATCCTTTGTAAAGAAAGATTTTAATGTCAGTGGATAGAGGAAAACTGAATAAAGTCTCATGATTTGAGTAATTTAAACTTGTAATAGGGTCGCTTGGCTCTCTGGTGAGTAATTTAAAATTTAAAATGAATAATTTTCACAAAGAGAAGAATTTTAATCATATGTGTTTGTGAAAAAATTAGGTAGATTTTGATATAAAAATGAAAAGTAATAGAGGAAATCTAAGATTAGAAACGGTAATTCATATGTAATAAAGGATTGTGAGAAACACTAGCATCAGAGTATTGTGTTTGCCAAAATTTTTGTTTACTTATTAAGTAGAAAATCAGCTTAGTAAACCAAACTAATTCCTTGGTCAACCCAATATCAGTGTTAAACTTGATGTTACTATAGAAAAATATTAATATTTCTAGCCCTAAGTCTCACTTAATACTTTTATCAGAAAAGTTTAACCCTTCTAAAATTAAAGAAATTCATTTACAGTTTAAATCATTGGAACAGATTTAATATTTTTATATCATGTAAGTTTTTTTTTTATAATTTGCATAGAATAAAAAGATACTTCAACATCAGAGCAAGTCACATTGTATGTTTATTAAATTTGGTATTCAGTTCTTAGCTTTTATTGCAACTGAAGGAACAAATCAAGTTCTACATTTATTTTCATACAAATGAAGTACAGGTATAAGCTTGTGCATTGTGATGCAGTAGATATTGGCTCGGAATAAGAAACTGGAGAGCCAAGTTCGAATTCTACTTGAATTCATTGCATTCACTTATGCGCAAATACCCTTGTGAAAGGTATTCATCTGTTGTTTCTCCTCCAACTATGGGTTAAATAGTGGGGTAGATTGTATTTTATAGCCTTGGTTGGCAACCAGTGTACCACAAAAAGTAATATTAACTTACTGCAGGAAAATCTTCTGCCCAGTTAATCATGTCTTGAGACATGATTGCCCAAGCATGTATCACGTATGGCACTTAACTGACTGATAACTCTGTGTGTGTATGTGTGTGTGTATATATATATATATATATATGCATATACACACACACACACACACACAACACACACACACACAATAAGTGTAAAAGTGTCTGATACATTGTAAGAAGCTTGTTTCTTATTTTTATGTGTTTATGCAGGTTCAAATTTTTATACTCTAATCTTGTCAAATAAACATAGCAATCTACTCATCTAAGAAAATTATGTTGCTGCATACAGTCAAATTTTTTATTTTATTTTTGTAAATTCCCAGTATTTACCTTGTAAAAATTCAAGTATATGACCTTATAACTTTATGTTTAACAGAAAATTGTTAATAAATTCCAGGAAGATATCAAAACATGTATTATTTACCTACAGTAGTGATTCTTTATTTCAAAACATATAAAAAGAAATTTTCATGCATATTTTCAAGTGAAGGAAAATTATTCTGATGTTATTTCACCAGTTCAGAAGTTTTCAAATATGGTTACTTGTAAAATCACCAAAATATTGTGATATTTTTGTTGATAAGCACAAAGTTTGTGCCACAAAAATAATTGATTTCAATATTAGAATAACATCACCAGAACATTAAGTATCTTCCAAACTAAGATGCAACATATCTGCAATGTTGCATAATGTTCAATGTTAGCTGAGAATTTCAACAATCACATAACACAAGGTTTTACAGGGAACAGTGATATCTTCCTATTTTTTAATATATATATAATGTATTATATATATATTATATATAATTTTTTTTTACTTTTTTATATCTTCCTATTTTTAAAATTTTTTTTCAGTCATTTTCTCTCAAGCAAGGCAAAAATGTCACTTGTATGCAAGGGACTACTTGAAGTAAAAGTGTATTAAAAGACTTTAGTGAGGAGAAAGAACCATAAAAGAACAGTTTTCAGAAAAATAAGATAGCAATGTAAGTTGCATTTGAATTTTTGAAGAATGTATATGGCAGGATGTGCATCGTGGTGCAGAAATGAGAAATTGGGGAGCTGAGTTTGAATTCCAACTGAATTCCTTGCATTCACTTATGTGAAAATGCCTTTCTGCTTCCTGCTTTCCTGCATGCTGGAAATTCTCCTCAGTCATTCCTGTCTTTAAGAATTGTGGTGAACCCTCGGACCTATCCAACTATCGCCCTATCAGTCTTCTACCGATATTCAGGAAAGTATTCGAGGCTATAATCAATGCTGAAATAGTTCATCATCTCACCGCCCACAAACTGTTCTCCGACAGGCAATATGGATTCCGATTTGACAGGTCCACAGCCGACCTGCTAACAACTGTAACGGAGTACATGCTACAGACCCTTGATGAGTCTGACGAGGCTCGCGCAGTTGCTCTGGACATCTCCAAGGCTTTCGACAGGGTTTGGCACCCTGGCCTCCTATGCAAACTACGCGGTTATGGTATTACCGGTGACCTAATCCAATCTTTCTTAAATAACCGCAAAATGAAGGTCATTCTGAATGGGCGTGCCTCTTCGTCCTACAGCACGAATGCTGGTGTCCCACAAGGCTCTATCCTGGGTCCGACGCTCTTCCTTATTTTCATCAACGACCTCCCAGATGAGATCAAGTCCCAAGTAGGCATCTACGCAGATGACACTACAGTATACTCCCGCTCCAGTAAGAAACCTGTCGTGGCGGACAGACATAATCTCGCTGCTGACCTTGAGCGGGATCTACACTCTGTGGTGAACTGGGGCAAGAAGTGGCTTGTCAACTTCAATTCCTCTAAGACCAAGCTCTTGTCTGTCAACCACTACAGGCAACCTCTTCTGCCTCCCATAAGCATGGACCAGATGATTCTCCCGGAGAGTAATACACTACGCCTCCTCGGACTTACCCTGTCCTCAGACCTCAAATGGAGCCACTATATTGAATCCATAGAAAAATCTACTGCTAAGAAGATTGGGTCACTATGTCGATCCAGGATGTTTTTTCCACCTGAATCCATCCTGCATATATACAAGTCAACCATCCGTCCGTGCATGGAGTACTGCTGTCATTTATGGTCAGGTGCCCCTGCCGTTCTCCTCAGTGTTCTTGACAAGCTCCAAAGGAGAGTCTGTAATGTGATAGGTACTGATCTGGCGACTCGACTGCAGCCACTTTCCCATCGTCGAAATGTGGCCTCCCTCTGTCTCTTCTATAAATACTTTCATGGCTTCTGCTCCGATGAGCTTAAGTCACTGATGCCTCCTCAACAGGTGTTTACCCGTGCAACCAGACTGGCAACTGGGTCCCACCCATTCACAGTCAGGTTAGCCAAATGCAGATGACAATTCTACTCCTGCAGCTTCCTCTCTCGCACTTCCTGCCTGTGGAACTCACTCCCATATTCTTGCTTTCCTGACGGCTACGACCTCCAGAAATTTAAATGCAAAGTTAATACTCATCTACTAACCACTGGACTCTAGCTCTCTCCCCTCCCCTGTATAATCTTCACTTTCTCTCCGCCCATGTATCTGTCATTGCACCTGCTTTCTCAGCTTTCTATTGTTCCTTTCTAACTAGCTTGTACTCCTCACTCTTTTCTAATTAATCTTTTTACATTTATGTAACCCCCTGCACATCAGTGGCGTTTCTGCCTTGCTCGGGGTGAAATGATTAAAAAAAAAAAACCTTTGGGAAAGGTATTAATCCGTCTCTTCCCTCCAGTTATGGGTTAAATAACAGAACAAATTGGGTTCTATAGCCTTGGCTGGCAACCAGCCAACTGCAGAAAGTAATGGCAACCTACTGTGGGATAATCTTCTGCCCAGACAGTTATGCCTCTTTTGAGACATGATCGCCCATGCATGTATTATGTATGGCACTTAACTGACTGACTGATATGGCAGGGAAGCAAGAGAATGGAGGAGAGTAACACAGGTGTGACGTGCAAGTATAAAAACTATTTATGCTTATATCTATCTGTCTATTTAAATAGCAAGGGGATGAAATCTAGTTTCCAATCTGGTAGTACACTTAAATTCATGTGGTTGATATACCAAGGTGAAGAGCTCATTAGAACAACTGCAATGAAAATATTTAAAGAAAAGACAGAGAGGAGCTATGTCACAGTGTTGGGATAGGTACTAAAACTGAGATGCCAGGTCAGAACTGATTAAATTACAGACCCTTTAGATTTTGTCAAGAATCTTGAGATAGATATCAGAAGTATCAGACCAGATATGGTACCAGTATTCAATTTACAGATAAATGATAAATTTATACATGTGCAAGATATATTCTGACAAGAAAAATTATCTGGCATGATACAGGGAACCAACTATCCTAGCAGCAGATATGCCAATTACTACAATGTAATCACTCCATTTTATGTTAGTAGAAAACATGAGACCAAAAAATTACAAAGAGTTGCTTTTCTGGAGGTAAGTATCAGCAACGTTCATGAAAGAAAAAATGTTTTGGTAATTAAAAGATAGCCTTTTATTTTGTTTATGTTTTTTTAGGGGGACATGTTAACATCTACAGGTAACAGCTTGCCCTAGTTAACTGATTGTCATTTTCAACAGCAGTTGCAAGTTTTACCTTGTCAGCTCTGTTGCATTTACTGTTTAAGTCTTGAGTAAATAGAATATTTCCCCAAATTTCAGTTTGTTTTTCTTAAATTGTGTATATTTGGAAACTTATTCTTTACTGTACTTGAATGAAATAATATATTAGACAGCAGAAAAAAAATTTCTTTGATGATGAAAATTTCAAAAGTAAAATTTCCACTTATTTTACTAAAACTTTGGTTTGGTTGTACAAAAAATGTTACAATTTTCACACCACAGCTCCTCAGGTAGTCCCTGATTAGATTTTGTATATTGTCCTATGATGACAATACATATTGATGTAGACAGGTGGATATGTACAGTGTGTAAAGTGTAAATACTTTATCAGCTACAAATTTTAGCCAAGACTGTGGCATTAGTTTTCACACAAACACTCTGAGAAAATTATAAATCTATCTTTTCTCCAAAGCTAGAGGTTAATAGGTCAGACTGAGCATTGTTTGAAACTAGTCTCAGAGAAGATTATTTCTGAATTCCAGACCAATTAGGCATATAGTTAGTAGTAACTCTATCCAACAACCACAGCAATACCTACTTTTAATGTTGTGGCTTTTTACTCAACAGGGTTGATAAGCAAAAAATTCAAATGGATTGATATTGTTCCAAAGTTATTTAAGTATTCATTAAAATAAAAATAAAATTAAGGATGACTGTTGTTAGATAACCAAATTTTGATCACATGTTTTTATAGCTGCTTTCAAGATTTAGACACGCACAGATTATGGATCTGATTATGAACCTGACTAAATAGATTTTAAACCATCACTGAATATATATATATATATCTATATATATTCAGTGATGATTTAAAATATATTATGCTCTCATTACGATTCAGCTCTCTGGAGAAGAAAATTTTAAAAATGGTTTCCACTTCTGCTATATGCGTAACACTTCAGAAATGAATTGAGTTCTTTCGGTGACTGGCGTGTGTATACACTGCTTATATACAACACATTAAAATTTCCCTCCTCTGATTCCATGCGCCTATGGCTTAGGGAGTAGCAACTTTGACTGACACCAAATCAGTCGAGTTTCGATCCCAGCCAGAAGCAAGTGGATGTGTCTAGCCACACTGATGAGCTGTGATACAGCGAAACAGGCTTGTATGTGGATGACTAATATAATATATATATATATATATGGATTTAAATAAACATAATTTCATGTTAATTTTTTTCTTTTTTTATATATCTGGACCAAGGCTTCCTTTTGGCCAATGCTTCATCTGGGACCAGTCATTGGCAACTTTAATTATGTCGAATCGGTTAGGAAAGAATTATGAGAGATAGTACTGAAACACACTTAAAATTAAAAATTAAGCATTTATTTTTAATTAAATCCATACTCCTGTTCTGTGATATCAAATCATTATATATATATATACACACACACACACACACACACACCAGGCTCTTGATAAGTATGCCAAAACTCTGGATATCTTGAAAACATTTGACAAGTTTGAGCATGTTGGTCTTCTGTGCAAGCTCCAGAGCTACAGTATTTCTAGAAAATTGTTTGATTTAATCCAATCAGTCCTCTCAAATCATGGGATGCAGTTTCTTTTGAATGGGCAAGTTTCCAGATCCTTTCATACATATGCGATCATCCATCAAGGCTCTATCTTAGGTCCTGTGCTTTTTCCAGATCTTCTTCAACAATCTTCGTGATGTAATGTAGTAAATTCCCAAGTACGTATCTATGCAGATGACACCACCATTTACTCTCATTCCAATAAGAAATCTGCCAAGGCTGTCAAAGTTAGCTGCTGCTCTTCAAAAGACCTCTAATATAAGATTGAATTGGGTAGGAAATTGCTCATAAATTTTAGTGCTTCTAAAAATGAAGCTGCTCTTCTTTAAGCACCATTTCTGCCTATCATCAGAATGGATAATGCTAGTCTTCTAGAGAGCAGCACACTATGTCTCCTTGGCTTCACTCTCTGAAATGACTGCATTGAATCCACAGCTGCATCTACTGCTAGGAAGGTTGTGTCACTGTGTTGGGTCAGAAAGTTTTTCTTGTTGGATTACATTTTGTACATTTATAAATCTATCATTTGTTTGTACATAGAATAAAGTTGCAGTATCTAGTTGGGTGCTTCTATAGTGGGTTATTTGTTCTAGTGAATTGTAGTTGTGTGTAGAAACAGATTAACTGAATTTGGCCTCGTTAGTAGATAGCCCACTATAAGTTATAAAAGGGGTTATAAAACAAGAAAATCAAAATGAGTATAGAAACAACATTTATATATACACAGATATCAATTAAATTTTTTTTTACAATTAAAGTACTGTCTTTAGGATGGGTTCAAAAAGATGTTAAAACGTTCATGGCAATAAATGCTGAAAAGAGAGTTTGTGCGTATGTATGTGGGAGTGTTTGTCAGTTAGGAATGTCTTTGGTGTCTCTGTCCGTTGGTCGGGTAAGTAGCTCAGGGGACAGCGAAGAAGAAAGTGAGAGGGAAAGGCGAGGCGAGTATAGTGGATCACTCAATGAAGTCAAGGGATATGCTAATTACGCTCGTACATTCTCAACTGGCGATTCTTTTTGTGTCGGCTTTTTATTTCGTCTTTGTGGGTCCTAGCAGGTCATTTGGGAATTCATACGCGTATTTAATTCTGGGCTTCCCATTGGATGATAAATACAATTTTCATAGGCTCGCAAAGAGGAATTTGATATTTAATTAATTTTTGGTTTTCTGCTGGAACATATGTGTTAAGCTGGGTGCGCAAAGACTAGTTTTGGTCATTTGCTTTCTGGTCCTGAGAGTGCAAACATTCAGTCCCTCACTTTGCTTGGTATCATCACACTCCTGCTATTCATCTTGAGGTTCTCAACAAAATACAAAGGAGGATCTACAATATAATCGATCCTGACTTAACAGCTTGCATAAAGTAACTTTCTCACTGAAAGGATGTGACTTCACACTGACTTTTCTTTATTAGTTCCCTGACAACATATATTTAGGATTGGTATCAAGGTGTCACCCTTTTACCATCAAAATAGTTAATTGTAACACCTCTTTGACTCGAACAGTTCCTTTTCTCACACTTCACATTTATGGAACAGTTCCTTTTCTCACACTTCACATTTATGGAACAGTTCCTTTTCTCACACTTCACATTTACGGAACTCACTTACATTATCTTGCTTTCCTGATAGCTACAATCTGCAAAATTTTAAATGCAACATCAGTTGTCATTTTCTATCTACTTTGATCCCATCCATCTCTTATTTTTTTCAATATACCTGTACCTTGTTTTTTCTCTCACTATAACACATTGCGCACAAAAAAAAATACAGATTATATTTTGAGAGATGAGTAGCAAGAAAAATATCAGCTGCTTCTATTTTGTTTGTCTTTCATCATATCTATATATGTATACCGTTATCCACTGTCTATTCTTGAATATGTTTGACTCTATGTATATTTTTTTTGTGTTGTGAATATCCATATTTTCATCAGGGTCAGTGGTTGCATATATACATAAAGTTAGGTATATTATGGCACATTATTATTTTTTTTTCTTCTCTTCTCTTGGTCATTACACACCTGAGCAAAATAATTGCCTCTTATTGCCTTCTGTCCATTTAATCTCAGCTGACCAGATCATTTGTCTGCTCGGATTTTTTCTCCTTCATCAAATTGCTGTCAACTGACAATCTTATGTTAAAATGTTTTTTTGTTTTGTTTACTATAATGTATTATATATCAGGTTCTAAGTTTCTGTGGCATTACGATTCTTTTAGTATATTTTTCTATCATTGTTGTCTTTTCGTCTCCAGATTTATATGAATGCATTACTTTTATTCTTTCACTTTCACTTTTAGATTTTATGCCTAAATCTCAAAATCTTGTTTCTTTTCACTTCCTTTCACCATTTCTCTATTCTCTTCCTTTTTCTCTATTCACTTGTGTTTCTCTCCTGATCGCTTATCTTTTTTTTTTATTCTTTTACCTTCACTGCATCTCACTTTCTTCCCATATCTCTCCTTTCTCTCCACTGTATCTTTCTTTCTTTCCTTTCACTGTTTCTGCTTTCTCTTTCAAGTTTCACTCTTCCCTTTCTTTTCCCTCTTCCCTTTCTTTTCACTTTTCCCTTTCTTTTCCCTCTTCCCTTTCTTTTCACTCTTCCCTTTCTTTTCACTCTTCCCTTTCTCTTTCACTCTTCCCTTTCTCTTTCACTCTTCCCTTTCTCTTTCACTCTTCCCTTTCTCTTTCTTCTTCTTTCCCTTTCTTTTCCCTTCCCTTTCTTTTCTTTTCACTTTTCCCTTTCTTTTCACTTTTCCCTTTCTTTTCCCTCTTCCCTTTCTTTTCCCTCTTCCCTTTCTTTTCACTCTTCCCTTTCTTTTCACTCTTCCCTTTCTTTTTCACTCTTCCCTTTCTTTTCACTCTTCCCTTTCTTTCTCTTTCACTCTTCCCTTTCTCTTTCACTCTTCCCTTTCTTTCACTCTTCCCTTTCTCTTTCACTCTTCCCTTTCTTTTCACTCTTCCCTTTCTCTTTCACTCTTCCCTTTCTTTTTCACTCTTCCCTTTCTTTTTCACTCTTCCCTTTCTTTTCACTCTTCCCTTTCTCTTTCACTTTTCCCTTTCTTTTCACTCCCTTCTTTCTCTTTCACTTTTTTCCCCTGCCTTTCACTTCCCCAAGCAGCAGCTTTCTGTGAACAGCTGCTCTATGGAGCCAACTCCCAAGAATGTGTTTCCTGAGTCACAAAAGTTTTAACAAGTTCAAGTCTAAGATTGATCATTACCTTCCCCAAGTATCCGTATAAATTGTACCTCTTAATATGTAACCATCTAAAGAACTGTCCCTGGGCCTTGAACAGGGTAAACATCAGTGTAAGAAAGAAAATTTCTGTTTGTTTCTTTTCCTCACCAGTCTCCCCGCTTATTTCTCTTCCTCTCTCATCTCCCTGCCTGTTCCTTGCACATATACCCTCCTATTCTTCTTCCTTTTATCCCTACCTGTTTCTTTATTTTCACCATCTCCCTACCTGTCCCTCTTCTTCTTCCATCTCCCTGCCTGTTCCTCTTCCTCTCTCGTCTTCCACCTGTTCCTCTTCCTCTGCCATCTCCTCACCTGTTCCTCTCATTTTGCTATTCTTCTTTCCTTAATTCCTACCTGTTTCTTTTTTCTCCATCTCCCCACCTGTTCCTCTTCCTTTCTTGTCTCCCTGCCTGTCCCTCTTCCTCTCCCATCTCCTCACCTGTTCCTCTTCATCCCCATCTCCCCACCTGTTCCTCTTGAATTTCTCCTCCTATTCCTCTTCCCTCTATCCCCACCTGTTTCTTTATTGCCACCATCTTCCTGATTGTTCCTCTTACTCTGCTGTCTCCCACCTGTTTCTTTTCCTTCCCTGTCTCACCCACCCTCGTATTTTTTTCTTCTCTATTTTCCCTACCTGTTCTGTTCCTTTGCATCTTTGTCTCACTTCTCTTCTTCACTTCATTCCTACTTTTCTATCAGTTATATATATTTTTTCATTTAAAAATGTATGCTTCATTTTCCTCCTCCTACTCTTTCTTTTTTAATTCTTTTTTCATTTTTCCCCAAAATTGTTAAAGTTCTTTTGCGTCTGCTCCAATGAACTTAGTTCACTGGTGCCCCCGAGGTATGAATTTGCAATAGATACTAGATTAGCAACTAGGTCCCACCCTTTTACAGTGAAACAGATAAAATGTAACCACAATTTCTACTCTAACAGCTTCTTTTCTCGCACTTCACGCCTGTGGAATTCCCTTCCATATACTTTCTTCCCCAACAGCTACAATCTCCAGGAATTTAAATAAGGTCAACAGGCATCTATCACACTAACTCCATTCCCTCAAACACTCTACCCATCTCCCCAACCCCTATCCTTGGTATCCTCATCTGTCTACCACCCTCATTCTGACATTTCTTATAGCTAACCACTCTTTCTCATCACTTTCCCCAATGTAACACCCAGCACAATAGTGGCAGTGGAATACCTTGCTTGGGGTAAAATGATTAAAAAAAAATTTTTTTTAAATAGTCAAATTATCTTCTAAATATTATATTATTTTTTCATGTAAAAATATTTAAAATACTTAATTGTGATACATTGAAAGTTCCTTTACTTAATTCTTGCTTTTTCCACTCATTCTTTTTAGTACAATACAACAGTTATATAATTTTCATCAAATTTTTGTCACCTTTAACCATTCTTATTTTTTCAGGTGCTGTGTCCCTTCAGAACATTGGTAATCATGGCTTTTCATAATTTCCTGTTGTTTGTATCTCCAAATAGATTTTGTCTTTTTGCTATCTCTCCCAATCCCTGCACCACCATACATTCACTCAAACTCGACAAGTTATGAGTTTTCTTGTTCTGACCCTTTTACCTTCAATCTGCCTTGTGAGTATCAAATTTTGCAAGCCCTCTTTTTTGTTATATAGACCAGAGATTTCAGCTATCTCTTCCTGATAATTATATATGTTCTTTTTTGTTTCTATTATCTCTAAAACTTTGTCATTTCTCCTATGTTTGGTCCATGGTATTCCCAGCATTGTTCTATAGAACCACATATCTATTGCTTTAAGTCTTTTCTTTATCTGGGAGAAAATTGTTAAGCATTCACTGCCATATAAGTAGACAATTATTACAAAACAGTTCAATACTTTTTTCTTTGTTTCTCATTAAATGTTCCTGTTTCGTAATACTATGGTTAGCTTTCAGAAGGCATCTTTTACTCTCTAAATGTACTTTTATAGCGTCACACTTTCTAGACATTGTTAAGATATTTCACAGATATCTACATTGTTTACAGTGTTTACATTATTTGGACTATTGTCCTCAACTAGTCCAAATAATATAAATAGTGTAAATACTAACTCATCTCAGAAATATAGACAAATATTTAAATTGTTGCACTTTTTCATAGTGGCATTTCCAATTTTTAATTTTCATGTTGGGCTCGTTCTTTCGCTAACAATCATGCATTGTATCTTCTTACAATTAGTGTTGAGTTCTTTCTTCACACTTACCTTTATTAGCTTCTGAAGTAGTTCTTATAGTTTGCTGTCTGTGTCTGTTATAAACACCATATCCTCTGTATATCTGTTATAGTGCCCTCTTATGAGGAATGGACTCTTCTTCTTGTTATGTGATTACCTGCGTGACTTCCAAAGGGCAGTTATCAGGAGCAGTTAACAGAAGCAGTTAGCAAAAGCAGTTGACAACAGCTACTAGTCAGGCAATAAGTAGCGTAATAATACCTTCAGACTTACTTATTTCTATATTACTTATTATTAACACTTCCTTTGAATATCTTGTTTCTTGTTTTACTAATAAACTGTTTTGAATCTACCTTCTTGTTCCATGTCTTACTTCTAGCATATTCTGATATCCTTCCCAAATATGTCCAGGTTAACTAGCAGTTCCTTGTGACATAGTTTATCAAATGCTTTTGCATGATCTATAAAGCACAGATACATATCTTTCTGCATTTGCTATTTTTTATATAGTTCTGAGCATCAATATTACATTCTTTGTTTCAATGTCTTTTATTCAGTTAAGTTCTATACAAGATACACACTTGGGTGATCATGTCTCAAAAAAGACATCACTGACTTGGCAGAAGTTTTCCTGCAGTAGATTGCTATTACTTTCTGCAGTAGACTGGTTGCCAACAAGGCTATAGAACCCAATTTGTCTTTCTATTTAACCAGTAGCTGGAGGCAGAAGAGATGGATTAATACTTTTTTCAAAGGTATTTGCCCATAAGTGAATGCAATGAATTCAGCTGGAATTTGAACTCGGCTCTCCAATTTCTTGTTTCCAGCTTAAATCCACTGTACTACAATACACATCAGTGTCTTTATGAACCGATAATATTCTTGTCCAATTTCATATCTGATTCTGCTGCATACTCTATATATGTGGACTAGCAGTAATGGGTGTAATGAAAGCTTTAAAACTAATCCATGGTTCTGGAGCTCAGACTCTTTGGATGTTGGCATGAAAGACTAAAAAGCAATAGTTGTATTCCAGTTAAAGCAAAACTGTAGACTGAAAGAAAAATGAATGGATGTAAGCTAAATTTTCATTTCCTGGTATCAATATCAAATAAGTTTTTTTCGTTGTAAATTGAATTTTGAAGGCTAAATAAGTCCTCTGAGTAAATGGTATCATGGCTGAGACTAAGAACTACAATTACGCCTGCTTAGAGCCAAACCCAAAGCAAAAAGTAAAATAAAGGGCTGAAAAAAAATACAGACATACAGGCAGATAAACCATTTCATACCTTACTAGCAGAAAAGCCCGGCGTTGCTCGGGTGTAATGAAAGCTTTAAAACTAATCCATAGTCCTGGAGCACAAACTTTTTGGATGTTGGCACAAAAGACTAAAAAGCAATAGTTGTTTCCAGTCATAGTGAACTGTAGATTGAAAAAAAAATGAATGGATGTAAGTCAAATTTTGATTTCCGGTATCGATGTCAAATAAGTTTTCCATTGCAGACTGAATTTTGAAGGCTAAATAAGTCCTTAGACCACATGAAAACTAATAATCATAGAAAAAGAAAGGTTGGTGTTTACTTTTATCATATCCTTACAACTAAGCTAAAATTTGTATTTGAATGTGTCTTGGGGACCCAGTCATTTGCATGGAGTAACAAAACACTTCAAGCAATAACTTAGGATATAAGAGATCAACATTGCTTGTCAAAGAGCACAGTATGCCATTAAAAACCAAATAAAACAAATTGTATGAAAACAGAATGCAATGTTGAGCTTGCAGTAAAATACAAACATTTTTTGACCATACAAATTTTAAGGTGGATAAGGTTAAATTTTACCGTTGGGCTCACTAAAACATTGTTCAAAGTAGAATGCGTATCTAGCCTTTATCTTTATTTTTTTGCATGTAAAATACCTAAACCTGAAGAAAATCTTTTTCAGAAAAAAAAAAGTTTACAGCATAACTTTATTCTTTTCAGCTGTTTTAAATGTAAAAAATTTCCCCAAACTTCAAGAATGAAACAAACAAGGCATATTCTATCTCCAAATAATGATTGAACAGAAGAAATGAAATCAATTATTACAACATATTCCTCTACTTATAGAGAAACAAAATGGGAAATTGTGGAGAATCATGATTGTTCATGTCCTGAAGAGACACAGCACAAAATGTAAGAATCTGTATTCAATGAAAATAAATAGCTTTTTCAAAATAAACATATTTGACCCTTTGCTTTGCGTGCTGTATGAGGAATATATTTCTAGTTTTTAGGCATTTAATTTCCGGTATATTTCAAACATTATTTTGCTCTTTAATAAAGCATAACCAGCAGTGCAACACACTTCTAAGTTGATTAGAGGTGTATTTATTTAGTTATTCCAAACAGATTTTAAGTGGTTTGTCTGAAAATTGTTTCAGATCCACTCAAATTGCTAAGTGGATCAGAGACATTTGCTTATAATCTCTGATTTGTAAAAAAAAAAAAAGGAATAACTGATTGTCTGAAGATGCTCCAACATGATTTATGAGAAAAATATGTGATTTTTTTATTTGAGTTGATGAATTTATCAGTTAGCTGTGTTACTTTTTTTTAACAGAATATTCTCTAGAAGATAATTTTTGATGAAAACTGAATGTTGTTTGAATGTTACAGAAAGTGCCCTTGCCTAATGGATTAACAGAACACTTTGATGACTTTGATGAAAGTATATTTTTAATGTCACTTGATGCTGAAAAGAGAAAAAGAGGAAAAATATAAGAGGCATAGATTGTAAATGCTAACAGACATAATCAGATCTGATGTGTTTGTTAATATCACTTGATTGCAAAAGAAATCATTTATTGCCGCTGATATCCAGCAAACTGATTTTCTAACAAGTAAATGTCATTTTGTTCACTTGTATGACTCTGCACCAGACTGAGGACAGCATTGTAATGAGGGGAAAAAATAATTAAAACACAACAAATATTGATGCTTTCAAAACATCTGCGTCCCAATACGTGGGAATGTAATGATACACTTATTTTATTTTTATTGGAAAATATCAGCTGCATTTTGGAGAACTTGGAGAGAAAAAAGTGCAAACGAGTTACCTCTGGCTGCAATAAATTGACAATGGTATAAGAAAATGTACCACATTCTTCAGCGATTTTTATGTCATTGAAAGATGATGACTGGGATTATGCATCCATGCTCAAAAAAAGTGGAAGTTTTTAATGTTACACTTAGTGAATTTAAAGAATTTTTCTCCATTTTGGGTGATGCGTGGAATGCTTTATTTATTTCTTTTTATTTTTTAATTTATTTTATATTTTCATTTTTTAGAGTCAATGAGGATATGGTGCTCTTGAATGACAACTTTTCAAACTTTGCAAACAACTGCAAATATTTTGTCTTTATTTCTCAATATATTCTTTTTACTTGGAGCATTCTTGCAACATCTTCAACTGCAGCATAGAGCTGTGAGTTACAAACTGCATTAAATGTATAGCTATTTTCAGTATTTAGAATTCAATCTTGTTTTATTGCCATTAGCATTTTTCTTTTACAAACAAGACAAGATTTTTAAAAGATCATTTGTTTTTGATTTCCAAAAGAGTTCTAATATTTGCCTTTTAAGAATAGAAGAAAAAAGATAATTTCTGTAAAATTGTCCATATGTTGAAATAAAATTGATAAAAAAAATGATTTTAATGCTAAAGCCAATGTTACACCACAGAATTGGAAACAAAAGAACTGTTTGCCATTCAAAAGGAACAAGATAAGAGAATACATGGGGAAAATAATTTTTAAGAGAAAATGTTAAAAAATAGCTGAAAATATTTGTAAATAAAAAAAAGTAGTTATTTTCTAAGAATTAAAATATTATTTATATGTTAATTAAGAATATTTTTTTATCTTCAAAAATTGCAATTCAAAAACAGAAACTTGCCCTAAGCATGAAATATTTTTATTAAACAAGGAAATCTTTTATTGTAACATGAAATCAGCAAAGTTCGGTCTATTGGAATAATTCTATAATGATGCCTGGAAATATTAGTTTTCCATTCTGCTAAAATTAATATTAGATAATTATTTTTTTTATTTTGTAAAAAACTTGTACCTTTTCTACTTGGTAAGTGTATTATATTTGTCATGGAAAACAAGTAAATATCTGTAAAATGAAGATATTCTATTAGAATTTATTCTTTATACTCTTAACAGAAAATATGATTTAAGATAAAGTAAAATTTTGTTAGAAACACAGAAAAAAGTGCTAAAATTCTATTTTATATATAAACTTTTTTGCCCTTCTTCTGACATCCCCTGTAACTGGCTCTTCTTTAACTTTAATGTAGCACTCTTTTTCAGTGGTGATACCGTCTTGCTTGAGGCAAAACAATTAAAAAAAAAATGTTGTATTATCTTGGACAATTTCCTGACAGATGAAGAAAACTAAAAATGACAGATATATGGTTCTACAGTAGAATGCTTGAAATACCATGAAATTAACATGTAAGGAACAAGAATGCTTTAAAGAAAATGAGAGCCAGAAGGATAATTACATTTAAAATCAGAAAGAAACATTTGAAATGTCTGGGATAAAGTAAGAGGGATTAGACATTTTAATACGCACATGATATAACTAAGGTAGGAATGACAGAGGACAATAGCCAGGAACCAAATAAATATTAGATATAAATAGGATTTATGTTGAGAAATTTGTCACTTAACTGAGTTGAGACTTAGAAGTTTTGTGAAGGCGCTGTTATAATGTCCTTTACTTGTCAGGGCTTAATTTCAATTTGTATATTAAATCTTATTAATATTCTATTTTGAGTGAACACTTTACAACAAAAAATCTTTTTGCCAAGATATCTTTTATCAGTAAATCACTAAAAAAAACAAAACAATCTTGGCACTAAACATTATCACAACTCAACACTAAAATAAAAATATAAATATTAAAATATATATATATTAAAAATTACATAAATTAAATATAAGTACAAAGAGTTTGTCTCTTTAACAGAGCAGATTCATGCTCACTTTGAAGTTTTGTGAAGACAACGTTATGATGTTCTCACTCGTCAGGTCTATCTGCTCTATTAAAGAGACAAGGTCTTTGTACCCACCAACACTCTGGGAATACCCTGATACTGAGCACTTTATGTTAAAATACCTGCTTGCCAAAATACATTTTATCAGGAACCCCCCCCCCAAAAAAAAATAACAACCTTGGCACTAAACATTATCACAATTCAACACTATATATAAAAAAAAAAATTTTTGTGACGTAAATTTCTCAAATCTTAACAGTTATTTATATTGTTTTATTTTTTTGATTTTTTGATTTTTTATTCCCCTTTTTAATCTTATTTTTATTCTCATTTTGAATATAGACTGACTCTTGCTGAGGATGCGTGAGATCTCTCTTAGGGATTTCATGTTGAAATGTTTATTCAACATTTTTGAATTTTGAAAATTAATTTTAATTTATATATATATATATATATATATATAAATAGAAGAGACAAAAAAGTAAATAAATAACAGTGCAGAGTCAAAAATTGATGGTAAAGAGTCAAATGTTGTTTTGAGTTTAAGGGGACAGGAAGTTGTGGTGAGATCATTGACCCTGCCCTGAAGAGACACAGTATACAAAAGATACAACTGAAGTACCCTCACCCAAAATATCTACACACATAATAATATTTGTATTGTGATAAAACATAAGTTAAATATAGAATAGCAGTATAAATATTGAGATATATTAAAATGAGTGTAAGACATGGATATGCTTTCTTCTTCTTTTTCATGGGCCATGAACCTTCAGGATGTAGGTGATCATGGACTTCCACTTGGCTCTGTCTTTTGTCACTCTCAATATTTTTTCTCTTGGTATCCCTTCTGAGCCTCACTCTGACATCCATTTACTCAGACCCAACAAGTATGTCTGTCTCATACTGCTTTCCACTGCCTCTCTTTTCCTCTATCCTGTGAGCATTAGATTCTCTAGGCCCTCCTTCCTCATTATGTGTTGCCAGTATCTAATTTGTCTCTTCCTGATATTTAGTATGAGTTTTCTTCTTTTTTGCGTTCTTTCCAGCACCTCATCACTGCACACGTACTCAGTTCAGGGTATCCTCAGCATCCTTCTGTATAACCACATTTCTGCTGCCTCAAGCCTCTCATTCATCTTTGATGAGATTATTCAGCATTCACTCCAATACAGTGACAGATTTCACACAGCAATCCAGCACTCTTTGTTTCTAATGAGATTTTCCTGTCTTTCAGTACTCGGGTTAGCTTCTGAAATGCATCTTTGGCCATGCCAGTGTGTCTTCAAATCACAATGTCATACTTTCTATCTTCTGTCAAAACACTTCCCAGGTATTTGAATGTTTTTACTTTTTTACTTTTGTTTCTTCAACTTGTAGTTGGCATATTGGGCTTCTCTTTTTATTTTTTTTCTTACTAGACTTAATTGTGACTAGCAGTATAGCCCGGCATTGCTCAGGTGTAATGAAAGCTTTAAAACTAATCCATTGTCCTGGAGCTCAGACTCTTTGGATGTTGGCATGAAAGACTAAAAAGCAACAGTTGTATTCCAGTTAAAGCAAAACCGTAAACTAAAAGAAAAATGAATGGATGTAAGTCAAATTTTCATTTCCTGGTATTGATATCAAATAAGGTTTTTTCATTGTAAACTGAATTTTGAAGGCTAAATAAGTTCTCTGAGTAAATTGTATCATGGCTGAGACTAAGAACTACAATTATACCTACTTAGAGCCAAACCCAAAGCAAAAACTAAAATAAAAGGGCTGAAAAAATACAGATGTACAGGCAGATAAACAGACACACACAAACATCTTGCCTTATATATATATATATATATATATATATATATATATTATGGATTTTCTGCACTATTTTAAGAACTGCAACCTTGAAACTTCTGAATATTGTTTCTTATGTCTTTGTCTTTGAGTGTATCAAATTTAATTAAAATTGGACCACTCCTTCTATAACCTGATTTTTTCGATTATCGATTTTTGATATTTATCAGGGGTGCCTTGAAACCTAGCTAAGAACACTCGCAGATGCTTATAGTACAACTGTGTAAATTTTCAAGAAAACCAGTTCAGCCATTTCGGAATCTATAGGTAACTGACACACACACACACACACACACATACAGACAAAGTTCCATTTTTAAATAAGTTTAGATTTTATTTATTTTTCAATGTGATAGTTACTCTGTACAAATTCCAAGCGCCACTCGAAGTAGGAGGTTACAGAGTAAGAGTAACAGGGTATGGGTATATGTAGGAAAGATAATGGTTGACCCATGACTTGAATGGGTTAAGATTGCACTGATCAGAGGAGCATCATCTTTGTACCAGGTCCTACAATGCAGTAGTTTGTGAGAAGAAGCTGCTCAAGTGGAACTTAAACTTTACCAGTAGAATACAAAGAGAATGAGGGTGGTTCACTACAACATGCATGGCATGGTGAGTCTTAGCTCTGAAAGTTAGAAAGTAATCAACTAGTATAACGAAGTAGTTTTGATAGGAGATCTACCAGAATTAATTATTGGTGGCAACAATCTTAACAACATGAGATATGCCAATGAAACAGTTTTGATAGCAGACATAGAAGGGAGACTATAGGAACTCATATAGAAATTAGTAAAGGAAAGTAAGAAGAAAGGACTAATTATGAATTGTAAGAAATTAGAATGTATAGTCTAATTATAAGTTGGAACCATCAAAATCAAATAAGTACAAGATCAAAATATCTTGGAGGTGTTTTAAC
Source organism: Ascarosepion bandense (assembly GCA_037127315.1). NCBI lineage: Eukaryota > Metazoa > Mollusca > Cephalopoda > Sepiida > Sepiidae > Ascarosepion > Ascarosepion bandense. The sequence goes on along the minus strand of JBBBDQ010002011.1, from coordinate 1,864,198 downwards.
AGAGAATGGAAAGTGTGACACTGAAATCTAAAGGTGCATTGGGATAGCAAAAATGTCTTCTAAAAGTTAATCAAAGCATTAAGAAATAAGAAAATCTTGTTAGAAACAAATAAAGAAAAGAGTACTGAACTGTGACACAATACCAGTCCTATAAGACAGTGAATGCCAGACAATCTCATTACTGATGAAGAGACTTGAAGCAGCAGAAACATGGTTCTATAGTAGGATGCTGAGAATACTATGGACTAAACATGTGAGTTTTAGAGAAAATGGAAACAAAAAGAGCACTTATAACTAGCACCAGAAAGAGAGAATTTAATCTGTTTCTTCACTTTTTTCTGAGGTTGAGGAATAAATGCAAAATATGTTCATATTTCATTACCTTTCAGTTAATATGACAAAGCATAATAGATTAAAAAATTGCAGGTCCAAGAGATACACAACATAGAGAGGTACTGAACGAGGACCTTTATTATAAATAACTGTTGATCCAAGAATTGAAGATGTCAAGATTGTAGTGGTCAGGAAAATCATCCTCTTGAGTTGCTTTCACAAAATAGTGGTTCTTAGGAAGCAACTGTCCAACAGGAATTTCCTTCTCACCAGTGGAATATAAAGAGAATGAAGATGATTCAAACTTGCATATGTGCCAAGGCAGGTCTTAGTAGACATGTCTTCTCTGGGAAAGAAGTTGGAAGGAGAAAAATAATCACCCACAAAACTAGAAATACTCCATTTTTGGTCTGATGTCACACATGGAAAGTTAGAGCATGACTGGAGAAATCAAAAACTTTCTAGAGTGCTATGAGGTACTAACAATTTTTTTCCTGCCTCTTTATTGATGGATTTAAATAGTTACAAATAATTTTAGAATTTATTTCTGAGATGAGTAATTTTCAGTATCTTGATATTATTTCAAACTAACACATCACTCAATAAATCCCACACCTGACATATAGAAGGCACTACTAATTCCATATGGTTTTTATGAAGTACAAATCTTCCAATGGTACATGACAAAATTTGGGCTCAATTGGATTATTAATTTACAAGTTAGTTACTTAAGTGAAGCTACTGTTGCAAATGTTCAAAACAATGAAAAATCTGAATTTCTTTTGTTGATAAAGCATCGCTTTCTAATGGAGAAAAAATGCTGTTCAAGCAAGGCAATAGCTTGATAAGTGTTATTCGGACTCTGCTTAATCAGAAACAATGGGTAAGAGGTAGTAGGCTGACTTTAAACATGGTCCTACAGACACAAATTATGCTGAATGCTCAGGTCACCCAAAATATAGTTGTCCCAGAAAACCTAAAAAAATCCTCAAACTCGTTTTGGTCAATCATAAATTGAAGGTGTATAAGATAGCAGAGGAGTTGAACATATCAGAAGGCAGTGTATTCACCATTTTACATGATTCCTCAATGAGAAAGCTGTTTTTAAAGTGCATGCATGTTTGCTCACTGTCAATCAAAAACAACAACACGAATTCAATTCAGAGAATTGTTTGCAAATGTTTTGATGCAACAAGAAGTTTTTGTGTAAATATGTGACAATGGATGAAACATGGATCCACCACTTCACTTCGGAGTCAAATCAGCAGTCAGTTGAGTGGACAATAGCAGGTGAATGCTGTCCAAAGCAACCAAAGATGCAAACATCAGCAGGCAAAGTTTTGGCCTCTGCATTTTGTAATGCTCAAAGTATTTTCTTCCTTGACAAAAGAAAAACCATCAATAGAGAATATTATTTGGCATTATTGGTGCATTTAACAGAAGAAATCAACAATAACAGCCACAAATGAAAAAGAAAATGTGCTCTTTCACCAATACAACTCACTTTGTCACAAGCTGATTGCAACAATAGCAAAACTACATAAATTGCACTTTGAATTGCTTCTGCATTCACTCTTTTCTTCAGATCTGGCCACCAGCAATTACTGGCTGTTTGCAAATCACAAAAGAATGCTCCTGGGATAGAGATTTGGCTCCAATGAAGAAGTGATATTGGAAACTGAGGCATATTTTATTGCCAAAGACAAATTGTTCCACAAAAAAGACATCAAATTGTCAGAGAAGCATTGGAATCAGTGTATCACTCTAGAAGGAGAATATGTTGATGAACAAAGTCAACTCTTGCCTAAAATGTTTTGTCTTATTAGTCAGACCTGGGATTTATTGAGTGATGTGTGATTGTTTTCATCTTGGTTGATATTGATGTTATTATAGACACAACATTTAAACCAAGTAACCTCTAATCCTCATCAGGTGCCCATTGATTCATTGATTGGGTGAAAGAACAATAATTGATTTCACAGGATATATCATAATAATCAATAGATAATTAATATTCTTGACAAAACAGTTCATCTTTTTCTGGCATGTAGAACTTTGATCTAAGAATGTCTATAATGATCTCGTGGCAAAGAAAACGGTGGAAAATGTGACAAAGATGAAAAGAAAACTAAGCAAAATTTATCTCACAACAAGAACGATGTGTATTAAAAGTTACATTTATGACACTTGCCTCCATGCCAGGTGTGGCCTATCAGAAATAATGCTTGGTAAATAAAGGCTATTGTTTTTACTTAAAGGAGTCAGATTTTTTGCAGATTCGCAAGCAAAAGTATGTTTCTGTTGCTGTGAAAGGCAGATTGGATTTCTGTCTCTGTTTTCATTACTACATTGCTGGCTAGACATTTCACAAAAGATTTGCGATCAAATTTCTTTCAGTCACATGGATTTCTTACATAAGAATACAGTCACCAAATCAACTTAGTGAACCACTTCCGTACAGTTCTGTCAGCTAAAGCACTTTCATCATATACAACACATATCTTTTTCTATATGGCGAAGACATAGGGAGATGGTTAGTGTTTATTGATTCAGCCTTGTGTCATACATAACCAAACTCCCTACAGCTTACAAGTTTTATCCAGAATAATCATCAAAAGGTTTTCATCAGAAGGTTGGTTGCACATGGGAATGTGTAAATTAGTATAGAATAGTGGAAGAATGAAATATACATTTTTCATGTTAAAATAAAAATTTATTAGAGGAAAAGAATAACAAGAATTGGTAGAAATTAATGTTCAATGAGAAACAAGTAATGACCTAAGAGTATTAAGAATGTAGAAATGTTCATAGTAGTAATTTGTTGGAAAGAGTTTATGCATATGTACGTATGAGCATTTGTTTGGTAGGAATGTCTTTGAATGGAGATGAAGAAGTACAAGGAATCAATACACGAGAAAGAAAGAGAACGATGTGTGGCGCTACCTTACATCTGGGTTGTGGTTAAAGGTTCTCCTGTTACATTTTAGTTGTATCTCTCTCGCTGCTCCCATCTGACTCTTTGATGCTGATCCAAGCCATTTATATAGTTCTTTAGATGTTTTGCACTGAGATTGCAAAGTTTTAAGGTCTTACAAATTGCTCCCATTGGTCAGAAAATCAATTTATCATCTACTTCTGAAATCCGGTTTGACTTTTTCTATTTGGGAAAAAACAGGATTTCACACGTCATTGTGAATTTTTGTAAAAGTGAAAAAAAGTTGCTTTTAATTCTTAATTTCCTATTGCCACAATGGCAATAAAAAAGCATCAGGTGTCTAAAATGCTCCTTATAATCTTACATTTTTATAGGAATGCAAAATTGACATGAATTAAGTAATTTAAAACTTTTTTTCTCAAGAGATAGTTTGAAGTTTGTTCTAATTGAAAATGTAAGCATATTATGTATATTGATAAATTTGATGTGTTCTAATGCATTGGAACATGATTGACTAAAAATTGGCACAAACTTTCCGGACAACACAATTTTTTTATTGTTTTTTTTCTTTTACTTTTGTTTTATTTACACAAAACGGTGGAATCGTTTTAATTTATTTTTATAAACAATGTAAAAAAATCAACAGGCTTCTCTAAAATATGACAAACGAATGAGACTTTGAAACCCTAAAACCTTATTGAGAGAATTATATTCTCATAAAAATACTTCCTTTCAATATTTTCTTGATGTTCTACTTATGCAACAGAATCCCTCTGAAGATGTCAGCTTTGTTTTTGTGAAGTTTTTCAAATAACATAAAAAAATTTTCTCTTTTGTTTAGTCAAGATTATTGTTCCTCACTCGACTGTTCTTTTTTTAAATTTTATTTTTTAGGTTTATCTGTAAATTCTACTTTATCTGGACAAAACTTAATCCTTACTTTCAAGGTTTCTTTAACTAAAGGTGAAGTTTATAAACAAAAAAACAAAGCCTAAGTTTTAATAATAAACATTACTTTCCAAAATCAAAGAAAATCACTTTTGGATTTATCAAGGTAGATTGATTCTGCTTTATTTAGTTTGTTCTTTTCAATGAGAAAATGACTTTTGATATTATTCTGAACTTTATTGATTTTCAACATCCTACTATAGAACCATGTTTCTGCTGCTTTAATTGTTTTCTAATTATAATTGTTATTAATATTAAATTTATGAATAATATCATTTATAAATTTTTACATTTATTTTTTAAACATAAAACATTATTGTTTATTCAGAAATATAAAATATTATTGTTTTCTAATTATAATTGTTATTAATATTAAATTTATGAATAATATCATTTATAAATTTTTACATTTATTTTTTAAACATAAAACATTATTGTTTATTCAGAAATATAAAACATTATTGTTTTCTAATTATAATTGTTATTAATATTAAATTTATGAATAATATCATTTATAAATTTTTGCATTTACTTTTAAACATAAAACATTATTGTTTATTCAGAAATATAAAACATTATTGTTTCTTCAAAATATTTTTAAGCCTACTTTCTCACAAGACCAATTTTTATAACTCTTTAAAAGATTTAATAATATTTTTTTCTTTGCCTTTTTTTATTTTATAAATAAATTATTTTCTTTGCTCGGAGTGTTGTCCTCATCTTTATTGTCATATTCACAATGTTTCAGCTGTTGTATGCTCTGACCTTCAGGTGACAGGAATTTTGAACTGAACCGTTTATTTTGATTAGCTGGGTAGATTGTTCTCAAGATAATATTCCCAGTGGATAAAAGTATGGTTGAATCCAGTGATTTGACCCAAAGAATTGTGAGTTCAATATCTGGCGACAGTAGTAGCAAATAAAAACTTAGAGAATTGACTTAAATGGAGATAACTAAGACATCCAGGAGTGGCATGACTAATGGAACGAGAACAATTTACTTCAGTAATCAAAATAAAAGGTTTGGGTCAAAATTCTAGTTCAAAATGTTTTGTTTATTGTTGTGTTGTTATAAAAAATATAAAATTAATTTAATAAACATCTAATGTCGATGCATTCATAAAACAAAACAGATGCTAAATGGAGTATTTTTGGAAGCCATCTTATCTGGAGAATTTTGAGTTACACAATTAACTGGAAGTGAACAGAGAAGAAAGAAAAATAACAGCTACAAAAATCATATCTAATAACTCCTATATTTTTCTATATTTCTGAGATGAGGCATTTATATTATTTACAGTGCTAAAATGGTTGTCTTCATCTTTATTATCTTAATCACAATGTTTTGGCTGTTGTACGCTCTGAACTTTTTCAGATGATTGGAATTTTGTACCAAACTTTTTATTTCAATCACTCAGATAGATTGTTCCCATTCCATGAATCATGCCACTGCCATATGTCTTAGTTATCTCCATTTAACTTAAGGGCACATAACCAACTGGATAAAAGTGTTGGCTTAATCCAGTGATTTGAGCCAAAGAGTTGTGAGTTCAATATCTGGCAACAGTAGTGGCAAACAAAAACTTAGAGAGTTGAGTTAAATGAAGATAACTAAGACATCCAGGAGTGGCATGACATATACACAAGTATTTTTTTTTTTAAGAGATTAAAAATCATGCATTTTCAGTGACTGGTTGCACAATACCCAGGTAATTGTTTTTCTGGAAGGTTTAAACTTGATGCAAAATTAATTCAGGGGTTGCACTATACATGAAATCAGCTTGTACATGATTATAAAAATGGTAATAATAGGCTAAAAAGCTTTCATATTTGATTATCACTGATAACTGATGCTTTATCATCTCTTTGCTTCATTTTAGTCATTGTTTGCACAGAAAATAATTTTGTGTGTGACATGAAAATATGTAGATTGAGAATGAAGAAAGAAATTGAGACAAGTGTTATTAAATTGGCAGAATTGGCAGTTTTTGTTTGAAGTCGTTACTGAAAAGTTGAAAGTAAACCTTAAAATACCTTAAAAAATTTTTCAAAAATAAAATTTGTTTTGATCTTTTAGTCAGATTTTGTGAAGTCAGCACGACTAAGAACTTTTCAGTGGCCTCTGCAAAATAGGGAATATTATAAAATCAGAAGATGACTAAAAGGTAATTTGCCAAAATGCTCTTGTCTGGAGTACACCCACCCGACTTCCCTATTAGAACTGAGGCCAAACTGCAGGATGAATATATTAGCTCGACAGTAGTATCCCGAGTAATTTCAAAACTTGACCCCCATAAGGCGTGTGGAGACAACGGAATCCCAGTGATAGTCCTTAAGAGGTGTGCTCCTGAACTTTCCCCTGTCCTCTCTAAACTATTTAACTTTTGCCTTTCTGATTCCTGCTTTCCTGCATGCTGGAAGTTCTCTTCAGTCGTTTCTGTATTTAATAATTGTGGTAAACCCTAGGACCCATCCAATTATCGATCTATCAGTCTTCTACCAATATACAGGAAAGTATTCGAGGTCATAATCAATGCTGAAATAGTTCATCATCTCACTGCCCACAAACTCTTTTCTGACAGTCAATATGGCTTCTGCTTTGCCAGGTCCACGGCCGACCTGCTAACAACTGTAATGGAGTACATGCTCCAGGCCCTTGATGAGTCTGACGAGGCTCACGCGGTTCCTCTGGACATCTCCAAGGCTTTCGACAGGGTTTGGCACTCTGGCCTCCTATGCAAACTACGGGGTTATGGTATTACCGGTAGCCTGCTTGACCTAATCCAATCTTTTTAAATAACCGCAAAATGAAGGTCATTTTGAATGGGCATGCCTCTTTGTCCCACAGCACGAATGCTGGTGTCCCACAGGGTTCTATCCTGGGCCAGACGCTCTTCCTTATTTTCATCAACGACCTCCCAGATGAGATCAAGTCCCAAGTAGGCATCTACGCAGATGACACTACAATATACTCCCGCACCAGTAAGAAACCTGTCGTCACGGACAGACATAATCTTGCTGCTGACCTTGAATCTACACTCTGTGGTGAACTGGGGCAAGAAGTGGCTTGTCAACTTCAATTCGTCTAAAACCAAGCTGTTGTCTGTCAACCATTACAGGCAACCTTTCCTGTTTCCCATAAGCAGGGACCAAGCAATTCTCCCAGAGAGCAATACACTACACCTGCTCGGACTTACCCTGTCCTCAGACCTCAAATGGAACCACTATATTGAATCCATAGCAAAATCTACTGCTAAAAATGTTGGATCACTATGTCGATCCAGGATGTTTTTTCCGCCTGAATCCATCCTGCATATATACAAGTCAACCATCCATCCGTGCATGGAGTACTGCTGCTATTTATGGTCAGGCGCCCCTGCCATTCTCCTCAGTGTTCTTGATAGGCTCCAAAGGAGAGTCTGTAATGTGATAGGTACTGATCTGGCAGCTCGACTGCAGCCACTTCCCCATCGTTGAAATGTGGCCTCCCTTTGTCTGTTCTATAAATACTTTCATGGCTTTTGCTCGGACGAACTTAAGTCACTGGTACCTCCTCAACAGGTGTTTACTCGTGCAACTAGACTGGCAACTGGGTCCCACCCATTCACAGTCAGGTTAGCCAAAAGCAGATGACAATTCTACTCCTGCAGCTTCCTCTCTCGCACTTCTCGCCTTGCTTTCCTGACGGCTACAACCTCCAGAAATTTAAATGCAAAGTCAATACTCATCTACTAACCACTGGACTCTAGCTCTCTCCCCACCCCTGTATAACCTTCCCTTTCTCTCCACCTATGTATCTGTCATCGCACCTGCTTTCTCAGCTTTCTATTGCTTCTTTCTAACTAGTTTGTACTCCTCACTCTTTTGTAATTAATCTTTTTACATTTATGTAGCCCCCTGCACATCAGTGGCATTTCCGCCTTGCTCGGGGTGAAATGATTAAAAAAAAAACATAACAAAGAACAATAGGATGAATACATTAAAAAAGGTAAAATTAACTGACAATTCACATAAAAAAAATTTAAAGCATATTATAAAATTAATTTGCTGAAAAGTTACAAGGGAATATTAATCCTATAACTTGATTCTGTAAGTGATGTAATGATATATAATGCTTTTGATATCCAGAAACCACTTTGTCAAATAGGAAGTTTATATATATATGATATTCAAATGAGTTCATTTCTGTTTCATTATTTTGCTGGCGAATCGCATGTCGGTATAAACTTTTGTATATTAACTGTTGTTCTATTTTTAAATACTGAGCAACTTACAAAATATCTTCCCCCACTGCATAAACACATAAACTCCAGGAATTTACTGGCTGATGTGCTTTGTTTGGCATGAAACATTTGTGAATTTTTTGAGGTTTGAAGAGATTGGTGTTAAAAAATTATCGGCTGAAATAAATTATAGTTTATGACCACTTTAGATGATGAATTGAGTTTTCCTTTGTGTATATCATGAGCTCTCTATATGGATCTCTTTAATATTTTAGATCAATCTTTTGGATTATCCTACATATATATATATATATACACACTTCATTGTTGAGTATGACATTGCAGGATATTACTGTAAGACTCAGTTCTTGCTTAAGTTGAGATGCACAAACACAACTCAGAAAATCTTTCTTCCCTTCTTATATAAAAAAGATGTATAGGTTTTTTTAGTCTGTAGTTTAAAGATAAAAAACAAAATATACTTTACAGAACAGATATTTGATCATAAGCTCTTCCCTTTTTAGTTTATTTAATTTTATTCTCCCCTAAGGCATTATATAGTGAAATGTTTACATGAAAATTCAGGGCTTGATTTTGTCAGGCTATGGAATTATTGATTCACTCTTATACATAAAACATGACAGAAACTTAGAATAGCATGTTTATATGTTGATAAAATTCATGAGTTAGTTCTGATTTTGTGAATATTTTAATGTTCATATACACTGTTATAAATAAACATTGAGATATGAATGGAAATAATTACTTACCAGCATTCTTCTGTTATCTTCATTCTTTAGTATATATAGATTGGTGCATATATATATATATATATATATATATATATATATATATATATTCAACAACAATAACAACATTGAGTAATTTCTGTTTATTAGACATTACATTTCATCACTTAGAATCCTCTCAGAATTTACCTTGAATTATTTTGAAGCAACACATCAATAAACTCTGGGCCTGACATATAGATGATGTCACTAATGAAAAATTTATATAATTATGAAGTACTAATGTTCAAATGACATATGACAAAATTTGGGCCCAACTGGATTATTAGTTTACAAACTACAGTTATTTAGGTGAAGCTACTGTTGTAAATTTTCAAAACAATAGAAAAATCTGAATTTTGTGTATTGATAAAGCATTGTTTTCTGATAGGAAAAATACTGTTTAAGCAAAGCAATGGCTTGATAAGTATTATACAGTTTCTGCTCTGTTAGAAACAATGTTTAAGAGGTGGTATGCTGACTTTAAACACGGTCATAGAGACATAAATTAGGCCGAATGCCCAGGTTTGCCAAAGTCAGCAGTTGTTCCCATAAACACCAATAAAATCCACAAACTCATTTTGGCCAATCATAAATTGAAGTTGTGTGTAATAGCAGTGGAGTTAAACATATCAAAAGGCAGTGTATTCATCATTTTGCATGAAAATTTGTTAATGAGAAAGCTGTGTTGAAAGCGGATGCAGTGTTTTCTTACAGTCGATCAAAAACAACAACACGACAATGATTCAGAGCGTTGTTTAAAACTGCTTCAACGCAACAAGAAGTTATGGCATAAATATGTGACAATGATTGAAACATGAATCTACCACTTCATTTTGGAGCTGAATTGGCAGTTACCTGAGTGAACAGTAGCAGATAAAAGCTGTTCAAAGCAACCAAAGATACAAACATCAGCAGGCAAGGTTTTGTCCACCATATTTTGGGATGCACAAAGTATTTTGTTCATAAATTACACTGAGAAAAGAAGAACCATCAATTGCAAATATTATATAGCATTATTGGTGCATTTGAAGGAAGAAATTGCCAAAAACTGCCACAAATGAAGAAGGAAAAGTGATCTTTCACCAAGACCATGCACTGTGTCACAAGTCAATCACAATGATTGTAAATCTACATGAATTTTTCTTTGAATTGCTTCTGCATCCACCCTATTTCCTGATCTGGCCTCCAGTAACTACTGGCTGTTTGCAGACCTCAAAAAAATGCTAAAGAGAAAGAGATTTGGCTCCAATGAAGAAGTGATATCAGAAAGTGAGGTGTATTTTGAGGCCAAAGACAAATCATTCTACAAAAATAACATCGAATTGTTAGAGAAGCATTGGAATCAATGCATAACCCTATACTGGAGACTATATTGATGAATAAAGTTGAATTTTGCCTCAAAGTTGTTTTATTAGTTAGGCCCAAGATTTATTGACTGATGTGTTATATTTATAAGCATTCATACTTCTTAAGATTATGAAAACCTAACATTTTTTACTTTGGTTTATAAATACTAGTTGCAAAAGGGAATCCTTATGAAGTTCATCAGTGGACAAAACATTTTTCATTTTGTCTTGATATATAAAGTTACTTTGAAAATAATGGTAATAGATGTTGAACCTTCCCATCAGTTATACAAAATTTTTTGGCCTTGTTACAGATAACAGCTGAGGCAGAGGCTTATCAGTGATTCTACCTTACAGAATAAATTGCATCCATCCATTCACTGACACTGGCAGAACATTTATGGAGATCAAATCATGGATGGGAGTAGAGTTAATGGATACTGCAAGTGTGTGAATAGCCATTTTGTAGGCAGCCCTATAACTGTTAACACATAAAATGAAGAGCTCTTTTTCACTGGCAGTTAAAAGGCATAGTCAGTGAAAGTGAAAAATGTGAGTAAACTAATGTTTTACAACCGTAAGCTAGTTCTATAAAAGAGGGTTATTGCACTGCCTGTAGTTTCCATGGAAATGAATAGGAGTCATTACTTTCATGAACTATCCTTGATAGTCTGTTTATTTCTTATTCAGTCAGTCAGTTAAGTGCCATACTTGATACACCCTTGGGTGATCATGTCTTGAAAGAGACATGACTGACTGGGCAGAAGGTTATCCTGCAATAGGTTGCCATTACTTTCTGCGGTAGATTGGTTGTCAGCTAAAGCTATAGAACTCAATCTGTCCTGTTATTTAACTCATAACTGGAAGGAAGAGACTGATTAATACCTTTCCTAAGAGTATTTGTATGTAAGTGAATGCAAATAATTTAACTGGAATTCAAACTTGGCACTCTGATTTCTTGTTCTGAGCTGATATTCTTAATCTTGCAATAGGTGACAACTCTGTCTTTAAAAGGACACTTATCCTTGACATCAGGAAGAGAGAATTGAAGTTCCTAGGGTACCTAATGAAGCAAGGGTGCTTGGAAAATGGTTAGTATCAAGTTTTCCAAGCTCTCCTTCCTTATTACCTACCCCAGAAGTTTCAGCTGCCTTTTCCAGATGTTAAGTTTAATTTTCCTTTTTGTTTTCATTTTTTAAAAAAACTTTGTTATTGTTCTCATGTTTGGTCCATGGTATCTTCAGCATATTTCTATAGAACCACATTTCTGTTGCTTTAAGTCTATTTAGCTTTAAGGAGATTGTCTAGCATTCATTGCTATATCGAAATACTGATATCTTATCACAGTTCGTACTCTTTTCTTTACGTTTAACAAAATTCTTCTGTCTCTTATATTGAGCATAAAAAACATTATCAGGGGGACAGAACAATAAAAGTAGAGGAATTATGAAGGCAACTGTTGGTGTTTAAAGTTTTTGAAGGTAAACTTAACTGAAATGAAAGAAGCCAGAAGAGAGTACCACAACCAAGATGTTTGAGAACTGTAAAATGATAAGATATTGCTGCTAATCTAGAACTGTGCTTAAATTTATGAAGTCTAAGTATTTCATAGAAGAGTTCATCAGAACAATTATCATGAAAGTATTTACAAAAAATAAAAACAAGAAGCCAGAAGAGAGTTCTGCAAACAAGACTTTCAAGAGAAAAATCTCAAAATACACAGCAGAAACACCAGAGCTGATGTGACAGCAATATTCAAGACATGGACAAATAGTAGATATATAAATGTGTAATATAGATTCTGACAAGAAAAATAATTTAGCACAGCATAAGTAAACAACAGCACACCTGACAATTGATTCAATATAATCTTTGTACTTCATAATAGCAGAAAATATTAGTCTGAGAAGGTGCAAGGTGTCACTTTCCTGCAGGTTAGCATCAGCCATGATGATGGAAAGCAAAAAAGTTGCTCGTATTCACATTTGTGTAGGACTTTGATCCACTACAACAGTGGTTCCTAACCTTTTGGCACTCGCGACCCCTTACCTAAAAATTTGTAACTCATGCAACCCCCTAATTAAGGTTTACAGTCAGCAGCTTAATTTTCTTTTTATTTTCTGTGAAGGACAGGGAAAGAAACATCTAAAAAAATGTTTTAAAATTGTGTAATTATTTATTACCAAATTGAAGCACATTGGTCCAACTCAGCTAGTAAGATACCTGATGTTGCATTTCAGCAGCAAGCATTGAAATTTGTGGCCAAGTGTTTGTTAGAGCCAGTCTCATGTCATGTTTGTCATAACTATCACTTTGCACCTAAATAAAAAAAAAAATGTAAGAGCTTGAAAAATGTAATCCATGAAATTCAATTAATGTTATCACAAGCTACTTCTAACAAGGCTAAGATGTTGTGACCCCGCTGTTGATGCTTAGCGACCCCCCTGGGGGTTACGATCCACTGGTTAGGAACCCTGCACTAGAGAGAGATGTCAGATTATAAACTTTCAAGATGCTGTGTGTTCATTATAGAGAACTGTTACCTATATTAGAGTTGACACATTGATGATGCTTTGACATTAACAATGGTCAAAAAATATTCTTTTAACTCTAGACTAGGTTATGAATGGCCACAGTACATATGCTAATCATTTTCAATGCATGAAAAACAAACATTACCAAAATAGGAACGATGATTTGGAATTTGAATTAAAGCAGAGATGGCATATAGTCTTAATCTAGCATAAAAGTCAAGATTTAGAGTATCAAACATTTCACATACTTTGGTGTACAGATCATGTATAACAAATTTAGAATAAGTGATGAAGAAATTGAACATAAAATAAGCTGTACACTCAAAACTGAAAAATTGCTATAAAAACCTAAACCTGAACACTCAAGTCATGTTCTTCAGTAGTCTCATCAGAATGAAAATGTCATATGGATGTCTTGCATGACAACAAACCTGTTCAGAAATATCTAAACTCTCACCATTATACAACTTCTTTATCAGATTAATGGTTAAAATAGTTTTAAGCAAATGTAGTTTGAGAATTTTGTAAAGTCACATATGCTAGATATAATGCCTTCAGAGAATCTTGTCAAATCATTTTTTTTTTGCCACAAATGCTTATTATGTACCTATGGGAGTTCTATTGTTCCTTTCTAACTAGCTTGTACTCCTCACTCTTTTCTAATTAATCTTTCTACATTTGTGTAACCCCCTGCACATCAGTGGCGTTTCTGCCTTGCTCGGGGTGAAATGATTAAAAAAAAAAAAAAAATGTAAATATTATTTTACAGCACCACATGATCCCAACAACATGATTCATCTAATTACATCAAAACTAGGTCAAAAATATTTGTTCTCCAGTGATCCGTGTTCCAACTCAAATATCATCAGTGACACTTTATTCATATATGATTCCTCCCTTTTCAGATGACTTCCTCTGGAGTCTATATTTCTTCAGGTTCGGTTAAATATTTAAAAATCCTATTGCTGTTCTTTTTTACCATAAAACCTTGATCCAACAATTTCTGATGGTGTGGGTACATCAAATGTGTTATACAATATTTCCATAGGTACCTCTTTTCAGAGTTTTAACTGATTAAGATGTCACTTATATCCCACCTTTGTCCCTGTACCATGTTTGTCATTTAGTTGAACTGTTTTTTTATAATAACATCTTCCCAGAATCTTTTCTTTATTGATACATTTTAAGAAACATCTTATCTCCAGGTTTGAAGTATTTACTTATATTGTTATTTCCTGATGCTCTCAACTTACATTCTGGTAGTAACTTATTAAAAACAGATTTAATCTTCCTGTCAAACACCAGCTTTGCAGATAATATTCTGGACCCAGTGTTTGGGTTGGTGTTATTCTAAAAACACTTGGAAATTGTTGTAGCATCACTTCATCTAACTCCTCTTCCTTCAACTTTTTTGTGCTTTTTTAAATGTATTGACAAACTATTCAGTTTGTTCATTTAATCTTGGGTTATATGGGAACATTGTAATGTGTTCTATTGTTAATGTTTTACAGAAAACTTTAAATTCACTTGCTGTAAATTGTATCCTGTTATCTGAAACAATTGAGTCAGGTAGACCGATCCTTGCAAAAATCTTGTGTAAAATAATTTTCCTTACCACAGTAGTCAGTCTTCTACATTTTAATATTTTTGGCCATTTAATGTAACTAAAAACTACCACTAGATAGGTTATTCCATTTAAGGGTCCTATAAAATCTATATGTATTCTGGACAATAGAATATTGGTTTTCAGCCAAGGTTGAAATTTTAAAGGTGTTGACTTTGTTGCCAGAGTACAACCTCTACATGAATTTACTAAATTTTTAATATCTTAATCCATTTTTTGCCAATACATATAACACCTTATTAAGAATTTCATCCTAAAAATTCCTGGATGTACTATGTGAAATGCTTTTAGCATATGCTTTTGCAACAATGATGGTATCACATTTCTTTCTGTGTACATAAATACATTATTGCATCATGAAATAATTATTCCAGTAATATCCACATTTCTATTTTTTCTTAAAAACTTATTTGCTTCTTCATTTTGAGTATAAAGTTGTCTTTCTTTGACTAAATTCTTATTACCCCTAATGTTATGGGCAGTTTCTTTACTGTACAATACATTATCGATTTCATTTTTGACTGTAATCACCACAATTAGAGAGTCCATCTGCATGACACAATTTTTGGGATGATAAAAATTCAATTTTGTAATTATAGTTAAATTATGCTGAAGTCTATTCACTCTTTGTATCAACACCCTTTTTATTCCATACATGGACAATAATGTACAATGTTCTGTCTGTTAATTGAATTCTCTACCATGTATGAATTTATCAAATTTTTCCAAAGCAATTATGATGGCTGTAGTTTTTTTCAGCTGCTATTATGATTTTGAATCATGAGCTATTGATTTAGTTTTTTCCATTCTCATATTTCTGTGGTATCACCACTCCAATACTTGAATCCCTGAATCTGATGGAATCACAATTTTTAATTTAAGATGAGCTGATGTTAAAACTTTTATAATCTCTTAAAATGCACTTTGACATCTGACCAATATAATATTTAATATCTTTCTTTAGCAGGTTTGTGAACGTTGATTATGTTATTAGATTAACCTTGTGTCATTAACCTAATGCCCCACAATTTACTCTTTTTGTTTTTATAAATAAATGAATTTTTTTCTCGAGTAGACTAGCATCTAATTAGTAGAGAGTGAGATTATTTACTCTGGAACTGTTCTAAGACAAATAGTAGTAAAGAGTTAAATGAATTCAGAGTTTGTTTGTTGTAGTAAGGTCTTCATTCCTTTCTTTCTTTTTGTGGCTGGTGAGTAAGTGAAAAGGAGAAAAAACAAAAAAGGAAAATTGTACTTAATGACATCAGTTGAAGTGTCTTGTTGTCATTGTTGTCTTCTTTTTTTGTTGATGGCAAGTAGACTAAGAAAGCGATAAAGGAAAATTGCGGACGAGAAGGAGAGAGAGAGAGTGTCTGATCAGCGGTTTGAAATTTCTCTTTATTGTTATGGTGATGCCCTGTCTGATCTCCACTCCCATCTGACTGATTCAACTTCTTTGTTTATTTTCTCTGTTTATATGAAAGAACTTTTTGACACTAGCTTGTTACTAGCTTTCAGTTTTGTAAATTGCTCCCCTTTCATTGGTTAGAAAATAATTTACACAGGCTCATGGAATTTGCCTTGTTCTTTTTCCTTGGTATGAAGTCAATCCTATTGGTCAAAATTAGATTTCACACTGGCTTGCAATTTTGCAAACAGTGAAGAAAAGAGTAATTTTTATTTTATACTTACCACAGGTTATTCAAGGTTGCCCTTAATTCATGCATGTTTGATATATAAACATGGTAGTAATTAGCAAACCCTAAAAATGCTTATAACTTTGTTATGCTTGTTAAGTCAGACATCTCTTTTATTGCACTTGACCTTGAAAGATCTGAATATGTATGATTTGCATCAATAATTTGTTTTAGATATTTGATTCTAGACATGAACAATTCATATTTTTTTTCACTGATCTTAAAACTGTATTCTTTAATTCTCTCAAATACTTTTTTAAATATTTTGTATATTGAATTTAGTTCTCACTTTTAATAAGTAGATCATCTAAATATGCTTGTGCACAATCCAAATTGGCAATCATTATATCCATAATCTGTTGAAATATGCTTGGTGCTACCTTTATACTGAAATGAAGCTGAATAAATTTGTATAGTCCTCTATGAGTTAACTGTTAATAGTTTTGTACACTATTTGTTTATTATTTGCCACCATTTAATTTGGAAAAAATTACCTCTGAACTTGGTAATGAGTAATTATATTGTTTCCAATTTTCATTTAGCCCCGTTGATAAATCAGCACATACGCAAATTCTATCATTTCTTTTTTTTAACATAAACTGTTGGTGATACCTGTTTGAAATAGTTTGTTTTTGTTATGTCGCCAAGTATAAATGAATAACTCAGCAACAGAATCAGAATATAAGTTGTATTCTGCGGAAAGACGGTTAGTATGTACAGAAGTGATTAGTAATATTTACAATAGAAAGATACAAGAGTCCAAACTGTCGTAAGACGTGTGTATACGTGATTACTTCCGGTACGCCACCGGAAGTGTGACTAACTCTTCACTGACTCGCACTGACTCTTCAGTAACTCATTAGAGACTCTCAAGTGACTCTCTACGACTCCCCTGTAGAGAATCCACCATTGCTATATATAGCAATGGGAACAGTCCATTTGTAGTCAAATAGGAGCGGCGCCCTAACAGTTTTTGAGATCACACCTTATTTTCCTAGGCTCACTAATTTCCTTATAAACTGATTCTAAATCAGCAAAAAGTATTTTCCTTTTTGGCTTAAATATTGGTGTTGTATTTTATTTTAGTTCAAATTTAGCTTTTGTTTGTGTGCATGTCTCTAGACTTTTTGAGAAGACTTCTGGAAAACTGTTTTTTAATTCATTCTTTAATTTTTCAGTTGCTGTATAAGCACTGGAGGTAACAATATTTATTTTGTTGCAGAAAGAGTTAATTGAGAGGTCCCAAAGCTCAAATAATGCAGTCCAATCTGTTACAAATAAATTAGCTGTATTCTTTAATATAAACAACATTGCTTTCTTAGTTTTGCAAACAAAAAAATGTTACAGGTGAATTCACCCACAAAGTTCAATTTCTTTTCTGAAACTACATCAGAAAACTTTCAGAAGTTAATAAACTGGATTTACCCATTTTTCTCCATGTCTGGTGATATCAAATCCTGTATCTAGTTGTCATTTTATTTTTACATTGTTAATTTTACTAAAACAAATTTCCTTTTTTGTGATGTTTCTAACTCGGTTAACAAAGTCGTGTTATTTCTTTATGCTTTTTGATTTTACACCATATATCTACCATATTCACATACATTTTTTTTTTCCATTTTTTTTTTTTGCATTTGCAATAAGTAATTTTGCTTCCTAATCTCCCATATTTGTAGCATTTTTTGTTATTAAGAAAACAATAACTTTTGAAATGCTAACCTCCACAACTGTGGCAAGTATTAGACATTGGGGATTGTTTATCATGTTTATTTTGATGTTCTGTTAGTTGAAATACATCTATAGTGAGTGAGTGAGTTTTGCTTAATGGCACATCAACCTCTGTGGGTCATTTAATGCAAAAAAGGCGGGGTTTTATGGTATTTTTTTTAATGTTTGGTTATAGTGAGAAGGTTAATTTAATCAAATTTTAACAAAAATTTTGTTTTTATTCATTTCTTATTTTAGAAAATTGAAAATATCTTCCAGTTTTGTATTCAAAAATGTTTTGCTGAGAATTTTTTCCCTCAAAAAGGTGTTGTGGTAAAAGTTTTTCTTCAAAAATGTATATTTTTCTATAAAAGTTTATTTTTATGTGTATATATATATATATATATCTATAAAAGCATTTTTATACTTTCATAGTGTTTTGACCCCAGTTTTGGGGTTAACTATTTGCCCATAGCTGGGATCCTAACAGATGCTACCACTCTGGGTCAGGGTGGACCTGGGAACAACAGCAATTAAGAGGTGCTTCTATGCTTCTCACAACCTCACAATCAGTGGCCTTGCTGCTGGATGCAGTTTATCATCATGCCCAGGACCCAAATACATCTATAGTATTTTTTTCTTAGATGGTTGGATGCTATGTATTTGTAAAATGTCTCTTTCCTCAATCCTTGCAATATCAAGTTTTAGGTTTACAATACATTGACAGTATTTCACTATTTTCTGGAGTGTTAGTTTGGGATCCATTTTTAACTTAGCAAATATCTTAAATCTTATTTCTGAGTCTTTATTAGAAGTTAAGCCCCAGACAAATTTTAGGCATTTAAATAAATTCAGCATTAATTTATTTAACTTGAACTTCTCACATTCTTAATTCATGACTCCTGCATAAGTGACAAAATCTTCATTGTCATACTTAACTAAGTTAAGACATTGCCAACATGTATAGAATAATGAGCTCCTTTTATCAAAAATATTCAAAAGTATTACTACAGTTTCATCTAAATTTATCTCACCAGGTTTTTTGGCAAAATAAAATTCTTATACTTTTTATGTTCAGCAGGGGACAATTTTCTTAATAAGAAATGTACTTTCTTTTCATCATTCCACTGCAAACAATCCATTTTGAAGATCCCTTCATATCTTCTATAAGCTAGAAAAGTTATCCCTTCATCTGGATCATATAAAGATTTGCTAATTGAATTAGCAACAGTATCTGGACTGAATAAATCTAATGTTTTTTTTTCTATAGTCTTATTAAATAATACTTCAAAGAACTTCAGTGGTTGTTGATGTAATTGTAATTGCTGTTCATATTGTTATTTTTTGCTGCAATTGTTGTTTATGTTGCTGCTTTTGTAGTGCCAACATTTGAATCATGATAGGTTTTAGGTTTTCCATTTTCCTGTACTCTGCTAAATATTTTGTCGATTAGATTTTGAAAAAATCTTCTGGTTATTTCTCTGTAATTCTGCTGACATTACATCTCCTTGTGAAGAATATTGTGGTAAATATTAACTGAATGTTCTCTTATGATGTCTAGGATAGATATATATATATTTGTTTTCTCCTGTAAGTTCAAACAAATACTTTTTGCCACTTTTGTAAAATCACATATACTAGAAATAAGGCCTTCAAAGAGAACTGTCAGACCTTTTATTTTCAGCTCGAATGCTTATTATGTAACCCTATATATATTATTTTTACACCATCATGTGATCCCAGTAGAACAGTTCCTCTACATCAAAACATGGTCAACAGCGTTTGTTCTCTGACAATCCATGTTCCAACTCAAGTGTCAGCAGTAACACTTTATTATGACAAGGATCTTGGCAAAAATTCTTCTTCTTTTGAACCTTGTAGATTGGCATTGTGGTGCAGTGGATATCGGCTCAAAATGAGAAATCAGGGAGTTGAGTTTGAATTGCAGTTGAATTCCTTGCATTCACTTACGCGCAAATACACTTGGGGAAAGTATTAATCCATTTCTTCCCTCCAGTTATGGGTTAAATAATAGGACAGATTGGGTTCTATAGCCTTGGCTGGCAACCAGTCTATCTCAGAAAGTAATGGCAACCTACTGCGGGATAATCTTCTGCCCAGTCAGTCATGTTTCTTTCAAGACATGATCGTTCAAAGCTTGTATCATGTATGGCACTTAACTGACTGACTGAGATTGGCACAACAGAATTATAAAGAACTGTATCAGATAACAGAAAGTAAATGAAGACTTACAACAGCAGCAAAATAAAAAATGGATATCACATGTAACACAAAGAGAAAGTAATGACATAATCAAGATGTTGACACTCAAGACAACTAAAAAGAAAATGTTAGGAAAATGTTAGGAAGGAAACCCTTACCTGGAAATACTGGACTCGAGAAATCTATTTTCCAGAAAAATTGTCTTAATAGAAAGATTTTTTAATTTTCAAATGCAAGTTCTACTGGCTGCTTTGTCAATAGATGCCAAATGTTTCCTTCTAAGGAATCTACTTATACTACCATTTCCATTAAAAGAGCAGCATTGACAGACAACATAGCATTCTGTGATGAATGAAGAAACAGCATTGGCCAAGATGATAATGCTAGAACTTGTATCTGGCACAGCTCAAATGACAGATGACTAATGGAAGAAAATAAGTAAATTTCAAATGTCATTTATGATAAAGAGTTGCATGTCATTTAAAGAACCAAGTGAGATGGCAATCATTGCCTCATCAATCAATTTACATGTGTACAAGATTCTAGGTAATTTTTTCGTACTCCCAATAGAAAATTTGTTTGGTGATGATGTAGTCATTTTTTTTAAGATGATAATACATCATGTCACAGAGCAAAGAGTATTTCAGCTTTTTTCCCCAAGAAAGGCATGTAAAATCAATGAGATAGGCAGCAAAAAAATTTAGTTTTAAATCCAATTTTTCTTTAAGCAGTTCCTTCACCCCAAAGGAAGATGACAATACCACTAAGGCGTAAGGGTTTACTGGAATTGAAAGAAAATGAAAAGACTTTAGAAGTAACCTGAAAACCAATCCTACACTGAGAATGAGGGATAAACCTTTATTCCCTGTTTAAGATAGGATTTAGAATTAAACATTGATAGAAGAAATTTCCCAAAATAGTCTATGAGACAGGTCCATTCACCAAAGATCTATGAACTGTCATTCAATAAAGTTAAAGCTTCTTCAATAATGAATATTGCAGAAGATTACTAAAAGAATTAAGACTTTTATAAAAGCTTGAGGTGTGGTAACTAAATATTAATTCTAAATATTTTGTTTATGAATTTCGTAATTTTTCCTAAATATTGGGTTATTCCATAATATTTTTTTTGCATGTCTTGAAAAATAATTTTGCCATTAATTTCAATAATTTAATATATTTTGTTTCAGGCATAATTTAGGAATCCAGAATGTTCATTTAAATACATTTTTTTTCTTTTATCTGTTATTAGTTTATTTACTACTGAATAAAAAAACCTAAGTCAACATCATCTAAGTGAGCTAATTTCATACTTTATTTTAGATTGTCTTCGATACAGACAGAAACACAAAGGACTTTCATATAAACTTACATATAGAACAAGTGATTTCTCAACAATTTTCATCTACAATACATATATTTAGCTATTATTCATGCTCAACAGTATTTTTTAGAAATTAATTTTGATTTTTTTCCTTTTAGAAATAGAAAAAACTGTGACACGATAACTAGGCGTATATTAAGGTGGATTTGTAAAATATGTATTTTATTACAATAGATTAAAATAGAAAATGGTTAAGAATAGAAAAATAGTTGACAAACATGTGTTTCGTTTAACAAAAGTGAAAAAGAAGAGGAAAAATAAATAAATAAACACTTTTTCTTTTATAAGGAAATTTGTGGAAGAGAAAAGGATATCAGATTACTGTTAAATCCTACCAGACTTCCAATAAATATTTGAGACTTAGACTTTTTCAATCAACCCCCGGCAACATCACAGTGTGGAGAACGGTCGCCGGAGAAATTGTTTGGACCTCCACTGGGGTGATACAAACAAAACATATTTTACAATAAATATTCAGAGACACCCAAGATTTAGCAAAGATTCATAGTTGCATATATAAGAAAATAATGTAACTTTTTACCAACAGAAAGAGCACTATCAATAGTCAGGAACAGACTGGCCTCTGTATCCTCCATAGGAGAATGTGTCAATAGACAAATAAATAACTTGATAGAGATGTTAACTTTCTGTACACAAACAACACACTTTGGAATGGAATCAGACATATATAAGCAGGATGAATGCTTAGAAATGTACCTGAAATACATCAAAGAGATGGAATTAGAATCCAAATCACTAAAGTTAACTCGGTTGAGATACATAGATGCCACCTTCATACTCTAGCCACAACCAGAAGAGGTCTAACTACGACTGATCCATATAAACTCAGTTAAAGCATTAATACAGTTTTATAGAGAAAGAAAAGAACAAAAAACACAAAAATGAGGATGGATCGGAAATATTAAAGTCCAAAGTCAAAGCTGCAATGGCCAAACTGAATAGAAACAAAGCAGCTGGACCAGACGACATTGTTATAGAGTTACTGACATCCCTGGACAAATTCGGCATAAAGAAAATTACAGAAATAATAAATTAAATTTATAACAGTGGTGCAATACCGAATGATCTAAGCAAGTCCATTTTTATAGCACTGTCTAAGAAGCCAAGTGCAAAAAATGCAAACTCCACTGAACAATCAGTTTGATGAGCCACATTAAAAAACTCATTGTTTGAATTTTGATAAATTGAGCGAGAAGCAGAATCAGGCCAGCAATAGGACAAAACGGTTCAGGTTTGTCGAAGATACTAGAACAAGGAATGCCATATTTATGATTAGGATGCTATCTAAAAGGGATAGATGAGAAAGAATGTGTACCTATTGTATTGATTATATGAAGGCATTCAACAAAGTATGCCACAAAGAATTGATAAAAATGATCAGCAGCCTCGACATATTTGGGAAAGATATGAGAGTAATCAAGAATCTCTACAAGCAGCAAACTGCCTGCATACGAAGAGGAAACAAATTCAGCAAATATACAAAGATAGAAAGGAGTGTAAGACAAGGATGTGTCTTTTCACCAAATCTGTTTAACTTGTACAGCGAGCCTATTCTGAAGACACTAGATGTTATGCCAGGATTCGTCATCAGAGGCCACAATTTGAACAACAAAAGTTACGCAGATGATACAGTGCTGATAGCAAACATGGAATAGAAACTACAAGACCCCCTACAGAAGGTAGCTGAAGAGAGTGATAAGAAAGGACTACAAATATACTGTAAAAAAAACAAATTCATGGTCATCAACAAAAAGAGCAACCCAAAATGCCAAATATATGAGGGGGATACTAAAATCAAGCAGGTACAAAAATTTAAATATTTGGGAAGTGTTCTAACAGAAGACAGAAAGGGTGACACAGATATCCAAAGGTAAATTGGAATGGTGAAGGATGCATTTCAGAGGCTGAGTAGAGTATTAAAAGACAGGTAAATTTCACTAGAAACTAAAAAGAGAGTACTGGATTGCTCTGTGATGTCAGTTCTTCAATATGGCAATGAATGCTAGACAATTTCATCAAAGATGAAGGAAAAACTTGAAGCAATTGAAATGTGGTTCTACAGAAGGATGCTTCAAATATCATAGATCGAGCATGTGAGCAATAATGAGGTTTTGGAAAAGATGGAAATGAAAAGGAAATTAATAATGAGCATCAGGAAGAGTCAGCTAAAGTTCCTGGGACTTGCAATGACAAAGGAGGGCTTGAAGAATCTGATACTAACAGTCCAGATAGAGGGAAGGAGAGACAAACAGCAAACAGGGTGTAACATACTTACAGGGTCTGAGCAGGTGGATGGCAGAATAGGAGTTGTGTGATGTAACAGGAGAAAGCGTGCTAAGATCCACCAGAGATAGGGAGACGTGGAAGGCCATGATCAATTACGTCCTGAAAGAACAAGGCACATAGAAGAAGGAGAATATCTCAAACAGAGCATGAGTTCAAGACATCCATACATCACTAGCTAATATTCACCAGACAATGTCAACTTCAGCTCCCATATAGTGTAAAGAAAGGTATCACCTGCTGCTTACAACATTAAGCAAAAGTCATAAGTGGTGACCCAGAGATATATGAACAAGAAATGGTCAGTATAATCAAAAACATTTGATATAACAACTACCCTGAGTACATGTCAGAAGCTCCAACAAATTGGGATATAAGAGTGTAATAGGATAACAATGCTCAGGGTATGCAGACAAAGGTAGTTTTTTTATGTGAAAGGATTATTGGAAAAAATATGTAAAGATCTGTGATCCACATAACATGAAGACAATCTTCAAAAGTGGTTCAACACTTTGCAGACACCTCTTTTAACCCTCTAGGGCCATTCGTATCATATTTGATACAGTATGAAAACAAGCCTTGAAAGAAATATTTTCCTGAAAAATTTTTTAAGAGAAATATTTTATAAATTTCAAATGAAAGCAGTACTGACTGCTCAGTCAATGAATACCAAATGTTTCCTTATAGGGAAATACCAAATGTTTCCTTATAGGGAAATACTGTATCAAATATGATACGAATGGCCCTAGAGGGTTAAGTAAAATCCTGCCATAGAAGAGAACATGATTAAGGATTGTGTGTATGCATGTTGTAAGTAATATAAAGGTTTGTTTGAGTTTGAGCTTTGTTTAATGGCATATCAACCTCTGTGGGTTGTTTAATGCCAAAAAAAGGTAGGGTTTAATGTATTTTTTTTAAATGTTATAGTGAGAAGGTTGATTTAGTAAGATTTTGGTAAAAATTTTTGTTTATTCTTTTTTTTATTTTAGAAAACTGAAAATGTCTTCCGTTTTGTATTCAATAATGTTTTGCTGAGAATAATATTTTTCCTTCAAAAAATATGTTGTGGCAATCATTTTTTTTCAAAACTATATTTTTCTATAAAACCTAGTTTTATGTATATATTTTTATAAAAGTGTACTTTTATAGTGTTTTGACCCCAGTTTGGAGGTTAACTATTTGTCCATAGGTGGAACCCTAACAGGTGCTACCACTCCGGGTCAGATCTGGGAACAACAGCAATTAAGAGGTGGTTCCATGCTCCTCACAACCTCCCAATCAGAGGCCTTGCTGCCGGATGCAGTTTATTGTCATGCCCAGGACCCATAAATATAAAGGAGAAACAGGCTGCCACCTTAAGACTGCAATAACACCATAAAACACTAACATGAGGAAAAATTGAAAAACTAGGTGTAGCTGACCACATATAGAGGGAAAAGGGGGGATCATTACCCCTGTGGGATGAAGTTAAAATAACCCCTGTGGGATGAAGTTAAAATAACACCACTGAAAAATACAAAATACAAAAGAAATCAACAAATCTGCAAGGTCACAAAAATCTATGTTGGACAGATATGAATACAATATGGAAACCAGTAATTCAGAGTGCTAGAGAAAACCATTAACGAAATTATCATATGAGCTCTGTTAAAAAATTATTTCTGAGACCTTGGGTTTATATATTCTAAAAATTTATTCACTGATGACATCAATAACCCAGTAGATAAAAGTATTGATTGAATCCAGTGACTTGACCCAGAAAGTTGTGAGTTCAATACCTGGCTACAGAGCCAAACAAAAACTTACAGAGTTGAGTTACAGGGAGATAACACCTAGAAGAGTCATGGCTTGTAGAACTGGAACAATCAACCTTGGTGGATGAAATAAAGGGTTAAGTTTGAAATTCCAGTCATCTGAAAAAGATCTGAGCGTACAACAACTGAAACATCTCGATTATGGCAACAAAGATAGGGACATCAGTTTAGACATTGTAAATAATGTAAATAATCGCAATACATCATCAGAAATCAAGTTAGATGTTATATTTCATCAAAAGTTTAAAGAAAAAATTCAGGTTTTCCATTTTGTCTGAAATTCAGTCAGTCAGAAGATTATCCCGCAGTAGGTTGCCATTGCTGTTTGTGGTAGACTGGTTGCCAGCCAAGGCTATAGAACCCAATCTGTCCTATTATTTAACCCATAACTGGAGGGAAGAGATGGATTAATACCTTTCCCAAGGGTATTTGCACATAAGTGAATGCAAGGAATTCAACTGCAATTCAAACTCGGCTTCCCAATTTGTCGTTCTGAGCCGATATCCACTGCACCCCAACACACATCCTGAAATTAGCTGGATTTAAAACCTTTGCATAATCCTAAATTGTATAATATTCTGAGGGGAAATGTTTTTTACTTGTGTTATTGTAATGGTAATGAGGAAATTTGCCATCTCCATATAAGGAGACATGATGGAGTTATGGATAGTGGCTCAGATTGAAGAATTGAAGAGCCAAGCTCAAATTCCAGTTAGATTCATTACATTCACTTACATGCTAATAGACTTGGGAAAGTTATGAATTCATCTCTTCACCCACAAGCTATTGGTAAAATAGCAGAACAGATCAAGTTCTATAACCTTGGGTGGCAATCAGTCTAGGAGAAGGAAAACTATGAGTACAAATCAGCCTGGAGGGGGTTGGGCTTCATCAGGCTGTCATACCCAAAGAGACACCACTTCAACTGCAGCTAAAGTCCATGTGAAGCTTCTACAACTGTAATGAGTGATGGAATATTTGGATCTGAATAGAAGAAGCATTTGTCAGTTAAATTGTAATTTTTTTTCTTTTCAGGAAATTAGACTTCTCAAGTCCACTAATTGTTATATTTCTTTCTACTACTGATAGAAAGTTTCCTTCCTAACCTTTTGTGTATGGTCATGCCGATACTTAATTTCTTGATTATATCATTTTTTCTTTTACTTACATGTGCTACTTATTTCAGCTGTTGTTAGAAATGTACATGTGATATGGTTTTTGTTACTCAAGTGGACTGTTATGCTATATTTGTATTTTTATATGGTAGCAAATATTGGACAATCTCCTCAAAGATGAATGAGAGACTCAAAGCAAGAGAAATGTGGATCTGAAGAAGGATGCTTAAGATACCATGGACAAACATGTGAGCAATGACAAAGAGAGAATGGAAATTAAAAGGACAGCCAAAGTTTCTGGAGCATGTAATAAGGAAGAATGTTTTGGTGAATTTGATACTCACATGGTGGATAGAGAGAAAGAAAGACAAGGAAAAACAGTGCAGAACATACTTGATAGGCTTAAGCAAATGGAAGTAGAACAAGATTTGATAAAAATAACAAGTCAAAATGTATTTAGAGCTACAGGGGACAGGAAGAGGTGAACAACTGTGATCATCTATGTCCGGAAGGGACACGTCACATAAAAGAAGGGTCTGATGAAGGAGGGTCTTTCAGGCTTAGAGGATTCACTTGCTTGAAGCCTTTTTTAATTGTTGATCTATCAATAGAAAAAAATCTTTACAACTTCTTTCAGTAACAATTTTAAATACATTATTGTTAATTATTAAATATTGTTTAATCATAAAGTGGGGGAAGTTAGTGCTCAATTCTTTTTCTACTTTGGCAACATCACTAAATCTGAGAAAATGATCAATTATATTTTCTGAAGAAGGGCATGGTCAGGCTGAGAACTTTCAGCATTTCTCCTGACTAGCCAACAAATATTTTCTTGAAGACATTTCTTGAAGATTTAGTCAAAATAATTCCTTCTCAGTTTTCAAGACATTAAAAGAATTGCCACTTTCATGCACATATCTATCTATCTCTCTCTCTCTCTCTCTCTCTCTCTCTATATATATATATATATATATATATATATATATATAGGTGAATGAATAGTTCAGCTACTACTAATATTGCAATCTCATCTTATATTCTAATAAAATGTATTGGAATTGTTCCTAATGCTCCAATTACTATAAGGTGAAACTATTTTTATGCTGCAGACGTTTTGCTATTAGTGAGCAAATTTTCCTATGTTTTTTTTTTTTCTACACAAGTTTTTCCATTCATCTCTCTTAAAAACATAAAAAGTAGCAAAATTTGGCCCAGGTATGTAGAAAATGGTAAAATATTCAAGTAGTACAGCAATTACTAATATCTTTTTTAACTTTTATTTATTTTAGTTTTTGTATTACAAAGTGCGAGGGGTAAATTGTCGCCATTTTATATTTTTAATTTTGTGCATGGGCATTGCTTGTTTTAGATTTTGTTGCCGTATCATAGGGTCAGTTGGGCACAGTGACACAATTCACTCTTTCAGAAATTATGAAATGTCATACTGTACTGTTTGGCATTTGTGCTGGAAGCTTTAATATGAATATTTCAAAGTGTTTAGGTATCGATCTGAGGACAGTACAGAGGATTTGGAAAGAGTCGGGTGATTTATCTAATAAACATCATGGTGTTTGGAGTGATCACTAGCGATGATGACATTATGCTTCTATTCATCTTCCAACAGGGTCTTCGACTCAACACAGTGCTTCCATCAAGTGCCTTGGGGAGAAAGTACTATCTTGGTTTAGGAGGGTATCTTCTGAAAAACCTTATGTCTGGCAACAGGACTCTGCACTATGCCACACAAGCAGGAGGATGCAGTCATTATTTCCAGGTAATCTCTGCGACCACATCACCCTTTATATCTGGCCACCTAACTCTGGAGAGTTAACCGCAACCCCCTTGATTATGATGTGTTGGTGGTAGTTGAGCAAAAGAGAGCAACAAAACTTCTTGTAACACTAATGATGCACTGAACGCAAGGATTATTGCAGTATTCACCAACTTAAACAAGGAGACTGTACTGAAGAGATGCAGGAGATTCCAAAATCATCTGGAGGTCTTGGTTGAATCTAACAGTGATTTTATTGTATAAATTTTCTGATTAATATTTAAAAAAAAATTTTGTGTATTTTTGGTAAATATATCTCTAAAAAGGATGTGTGTTGTGGTACAGTGGATATCGGCTCAAAACGAGAAATCAGGGAGCCGAGTTCGAATTCCAGCTGAATCCATTGTATTCACTTAGGCGCAAATACCCTTGGGAAAAGTATTAATCCGTCTCTTCCTTCCAGATATGGGTTAAATAGCAGGACAGATTGGGTTCTGTAGCCTTGGTTGGTAGCCAGTCTACCACAAAAAGCAATGGCAACCTACTGCGGGATAATCTTCTGCCCAGTCAGTCATGTCTCTTTTGAGACATGATCGTCCAAGCGTGTATCACGTATGGCACTTAACTGACTGACTGATCTGTAAAAATGTGTTGTCAGTGATATTTTCATTTTCACATAATTAAGACGACAATCTATCCATCGCACCCTGTTTATCCATACTTTACACAATTCTTCTTCTATATACATTGTCCTTTCAGGACATAGGCGATCATGGCCTTCCACATCTCTCTATCCTTGGTGGCTCTTAGCACGCTTTTTCCTGTAATGTCTCACAGCCCTTGTTCTGTCATCCACCTGATTAGGTCCTTTAAATATATTATCCGCTGCTTTCCTCTGTCTCTTTTTTCCCTCTATCTGGCCTGTTAGTATCAGGTTCTCCAAGCCCTCCTTCCTCAGTGCATGTCCCAGGAACTTCAGTTGCCTCTTCCTGGTGCTCAATATTAATTTCCTTTTTGTTTCCGTTTTTTCCAACACCTCGTCATTGCTCACATGCTCGGTCCATGATATCTGCAGCATCCTTCTGTAGAATCACATTTCAGCTGCTTCAAGTTTTCCCATCATCTTTGTTGATATTGTCCAACATTCACTGCCATATTGAAGAACTGACATCACATAGCAATCCAGTACTCTCCTCTTTGTTTCTAGTGAAAGTTTCCTGTGTCTTAATACTTTACTTGTCTTCTGGAACACGTCTTTCGTCATGCCAAATCACCTTAGGATCTCTGTGTCACACTTTCTGTCTTCAGTTAAAACACTTCCCAGATATTTAAATTTTTGTACCTGCTTGATTTTAACATCCCCCACTTCTATTTGGCACTTTGAGCTGCTCTTTTTGCTGATGATCATGCATTCGGTTGTCTAGCAGTTTATTTGTCATCCCTTCTTGTCACTCTCTTCAGCTGTCTTCTGTAGAAGGCCCTGCAGTTTTTTCCTGTGTCTGCAAGAATATTTGAAAAATGGTTTCTTCTATTCTCAATATTTTACTATTACTATTATAACTGCTATTATCATCAATAGGATAAAACTTAGTTTTATTTCTATTTGATTTCAATGATTTTAAAATTATGGTGAGTTTATTCTTTCAGAAAATCAATTTCTTTATGCAAATTTCCAGAAATACGTTTTGCTCAATCATAAATTGTACATTCATTCATTTGTATTGCAAATGTCTTTATTTGACACTAAACTTAAAAGTAATTATGTGTATAATACAAGCAAAGTCAACATGGCTAATTTTAATGCCACTGTTTAAGATGAGTCATCAAAATTTCACAAAAAAAACAATATAAGCTTTAAATCAGATGATTTTTTTCAATCAAAAAATTCTTTGTTCTGAACCCAACAAAGAATTGGTTATATTTCTTTTGTTATCCCAATGTTTTAGCTGATGTTCCCTCTAAACTTCTTAAGGTGTCTCTCAAGCTGGATAATCTTCAGGGAAATTTGAATTGACCCCTTCAATTTGTGCAGTAGATAATTCTCAACCTGCTGTCCATATCTCAGGATATCATGTACTGATTTAGTACTGTTCTATTACTTGTCAAATTCAAGCCAAATCTAAGTTTTTCTCTCTTAGATTGAACTCAGACTTGCTACAATTCATGAACCAGTCCCTTTATCTGTTGAGGGTCATTTGTGGGAAAATTAGATAAAACCATTAACTAAAACAATAATAAAGAACAAAAGATAATTAATTTTCCTATGATACAAGTAAAAAAGAAACCAGATTTCTGGATATGTACCATTTTATGATCCTACTTTTTGAAAGGACAGAATCTTTCTTTTTCCATTTCCCAATGAGATTGTTCAGGCATGTTTTTCAGAAGCTTTTACTCATGAAGTAGAGATCCAGCCATCCTAACTTACTGCAAAGCTGACTTGAACCCGACCATCTTCACCTATTTTTTTTCATTTTTCATAGCTTATTTCTGAACCAAAAAGGGAAACAGACACTTGCAAGAGACCTTTAACTTTATTTCCATAAAGTCAACATAAAAGAAATAAATTCCTATAGCAAAAAAAAAAAATTTTTTTAATATGCTTCTTCTGTCTTCTTTGTTTATACATTGAACATGCAACAGTATTTACATTATTTGGACTATTGTTTTTATCTTTGTTGCTATTTGTATAATGGTCCGACTGTTGTATGCTCCAGCATTCTTCAGGTACTAAGAATTTCAAACGTTATTGCAGTCACTGGGGTATATGATCTTCATTCCTTGCCTTGAGCCTCTTATGGTAGTCATGAGTTATATCTTTCTAACCCTATAAGTTACTTGTTCACCCCTACTGTAGCCTGGTATTGAATTCAGAACTCTTTGGGTCAAGTCACAGGAACTAACCAAAGTCTATATCCACTGGGCCATGTGTCCTTAAGGACAAGAGCAACTGAATTTTTTGGACTTATAAACCTAATGTCCAGTAACCCATTTTTACTATGACTTATTTTACTTATCATTCTGTTTTACTATTATTATTATTATTATTAGTTATCCTTATCATTCTATTTCTAGAATTTCAGTAGGAAAAAAAAGATTATTGGCACTGAATGTATTAAGATTTTTTTGGAAGCTTATATATATTTTTCTGTTTTTGAAGCAGGTAGGAAGTGTTAGTTTTTAAAAAACCAAAAGGATAACTTATCAAAAAAAAAATCACAATCTGAGTTGCAAAACACTTATTGTAGTGTTCAACCCATAAAATATATAAACACTAAAATTTTTTTACAACTTACTGTATTTTCATTTCTGCACCTGCTATTAACATTGTGTCTGTGACAGACATAATTAACCCATTTATTTTTAATAGTTTCTAGTTAGGCTTATTTGCAATTGTTGTAGAGGAACATCCTATCCTACCCTTTAATGGATATGGTCTAGTCTATAAAAGACTGTGACTAGAGTGAACTGTGGGCATATGCCAGCATACACCACTAGATAGACGCATACGTCTTAGGTGGAAACATTTTCTACTTGATCGTTATTCCTGTTACTATTCGTTGATTGTTCTTGTATGTCTAATGGTTTATTGTACTGTTGGATAATAAGTCTCTTCTAATCTGTCTTCAGTATTAAGTATTATTCTTACACTATTCTTTCCCTGATATTCCTTCCTGGGATATATCAGCAATAAATCTAAAAGAGCGGAAAATTAAATTGACTAACAATTTTCAAATTGCTACATAATATGTTGCATCCATAGTCAAAAAAAAGCCCTTGGGAAAGGCATGAATTCATCTCTTTCCTTCCCAGCTATGTGTTAAATAGCAGAGTTGATGGGTTCTTTAACCTTAGACAGCTGTCAGTTTAAGAAGACAGATCTGGATTCAAAATTGTAAAGACAACAGGAAACCACTCCACTATCTTTCTGAAGAAGTCAACATAATTTACAAATAATAAACAATCTTTAAAGTGACATATTCACTTATGCAATCAAGAGACATGAAATTTAAAGATAAAAGTTATCTATATTTCATGAATTAATTTTTTCATAAAGAATAATGTAAGTAATAATAATACTTTAGATAGATAAAATTTGTGAACCGATCAACAGGTCAGATTATTTTGAATTGAGAGATTGGAGAAAAACAAGGAATAAGTTCAAATGGTTTGATTTGATCACCTGACAATCATAAAAGCTCTCATTGTAAGGTCAGTTTTCCGAAAGAATAATGTAAGTATTGTAGAATATTTTGAAATCAGCACAGTATTTACTATTGTTGGAATTATTGCTGACATTTTTTGTCAAGATTTACAAACTTTTTGTTCATTTCTGCAAACCAATCAATAAAATTTTAATTAGGCTGATTTGTTTGAAAAATACTTTGACAAAAACTGTACTTTGTGGTTAAATAATTTCTTTAATTTCACTGGCACAACGTGGTTTTCCTGTGTCTCTTCTACAAATACTTTCATGTCTTCTGCTTCGATGAACTTAGCTTTCTGGTGCCCTCTATGTATGAATTTACTTGAGCCACAAGATTAGCAACTAGGTTTTACTGTGAAGCCAATAAAATGTAAATGCAAATTTTACTTCAGCAGCTTTGTTTCTTGAACTTCCAGCCTGTGAACTTCCCTTCCGTTGACTTGCTTCCTTGACAGATGCAATCTCCAAGATTTTAAATGCAAAGTCAATAGTCATCTCCTATCTCACTGACTTGCATCCTCTGTCTCATGCTCTTTTCTCCATCCACTCCACTCTCATCAGTATTCTCATCCTTCTCTTACCTACTTCCTGACACCCCCTGCAACTTGTCACTCTTTCTCATTACTCTCCTCCTACCAATGCACATCAGTGGCAGTAAACTGCCTTTCTTGGGGTGATATGATTATAAAGAAAAAACAAATTCTATATTTTTGTGTGGATATAAATTGGGGGATCAATTCTACATTACAATCAATATATAAACTGATCCCTCACTTTATGGTCACATTCATCCTACTCTTACCCACTTCCTGACACACCCTATAACCTGTCACTGTTTCTCATAACTTCCCTCCTATGTAACCCCCTGCAAAACTGGCAAATAAAATGCCTTGCTTGGGGCGATATGATTATAAAAAAAGAAAAAAAATACTTTATGGTAAACTATATTTTTCGTATATGTATATTTTTTGCTTTTTTAGCAGCGAAGAATAAATTATTCAGATTTCTTACTTTTGAGCATGCAACATACAACTAGACATGCATAAATATTTTTTCTAGAGCCAAATTCCAACTTTTTGTGAGGTTTTACTCTGTGATTTGTTTATAATTCTCACAAAGAGCAGAACAACCTGAAATCTTGTTTTTAATATTGTGGTCATGTTAAATAATAAAACCTAATAATGAAAATTTATTGAAATAAGCTACACATCCTAGTAAAATCAACTGTATTTTGTAGCCCCCATACCTGTTTACACTCCTTTTCAAAATTTGGTTTTGATCAGTCAATGTATTTGTGTTTTAGAGGATTTGATTGACAGATGGACAGATTTAAAGAAGTCACAAAAATTTATATATACATAAATACATAAGATTTTATATAAAGCTCGTACTTCTTAGGATTTTTACCATTTGTAATTGAATTTGTATTATAAATCATATTTTTTTGTCTTAACTTTTATTCATCTGTCAAGTTCTCTTCCAGATAAATGATGTATTACTTACATCTACTTATCAAATGAAATATGTTACTATTTAAATTTGCTACTTAATGACTTATTTCTAAGATGTTGTTATTCACAGAAAATGCATTCTTCTTCTTCTATGTGCCCTGTCCCTTCAGGACATAGGCGATCATGGCTTTCTATATCTCCCTATCCCTGGTGGCTCTTAGCAAGCCTTCTCCTGTTACACCATGCAACCCTCATTCCATCATCCACCTGATTAGGGCCTTTAAATATGTTATCCGTTGCTTTCCCCGGTCTCTTTTTCTCTCTATCTGGCCTGTTAGTATGAGGTTCTCTAAGCCCTCCTTCCTCGTTGCATGTCTCAGGAACTTTAGCTATCTCTTTCTGATGCTTAGTATTAATTTCCTTTTCATCTCCATCCTTTCCAAGACCTCATCATTGCTCACATTCTCAATCCATGATATTTGCAGCATCCTTCTGTAGAACCACATTTCAGTTGCTTCAATTTTTTCCTTCATCCTTCATGATATTGTCCGGCTTTCACTGCCATATTGAAGAATAGACAACACATTGTTTCATTTAGTATGACAAAAGAAAGTTTTCTTAAATGATGAAAATATGATAACATTTATATTCTCACTTATGCTTTATTTCATTCTGTTCAAGAAACAACAACTTTGCTTAGCTTCTCCTTCTATATGCCACCATCCCTTCAGGAGATGGATGAACCTGACTCTTCATAGTTTCCTATTCTTTGTCACCCTTAGTAGATATTCTCTTTCTGCTAATGCTTCCGCTCTCTGTTCTGGCATCCATTCACACAAGCTCATCAGGTAAGTAGCTTGCTGGCTTCTTATACCATTTTTATCCCCAATATGCTCTATGCAGATTAAGTTTACCAAGCTATTCTTCCTCATTACCTGTCCAAGAAATTTCAGCTATCTTTTTCTGATTCTGAGTTTGTGTTCTTTTGGTTGCCATTTTCTTTAGAACTTTTTGGTTGCTTACTCTCTCCATAGATGGAATTCTCAGTATCCTTCTGTACAACTACATTTCCGTTTTTTTTTTTTTTTTTAATCATTTCACCCCGAGCAAGGTGGAAATGCCACTGATGTGCAGGGGGCTACATAAATGTAAAAAGATTAATTAGAAAAGAGTGAGGAGTACAAACTAGTTAGAAATGAACAATAGAAAGCTGAGAAAGCAGGTGCGATGACAGATACATAGGTGGAGAGAAAGGGAAGGTTATACAGGGGTGGGGAGAGAGCTAGAGTCCAGTGGTTAGTAGATGAGTATTGACTTTGCATTTAGATTTCTGGAGGTTGTAGCCATCAGGAAAGCAAGAATACGGGAGTGAGTTCCACAGGCGGGAAGTGCGAGAGAAGAAGCTGCAGGAGTAGAATTGTCGTCTGCATTTGGCTAACCTGACTGTCAATGGGTGGGACCCAGTTGCCAGTCTGGTTGCACGAGTAAACACCTGTTGAGGAGGCATCAGTGACTTAAGTTCGTCTGAGCAGAAGCCATGAAAGTATTTATAGAACAGACAAAGGGAGGCCACATTTCGACAATGTTGTTTTCTCTTCATCAGTATGGAGATCCAATATTCATTTTCATATAAGAGGATGGTCATCATATATTAATTCCACACTTTTTTCTTAGTTTCTAACAAGTGTTTTCTATTTCTCAGCACTTTGGAATATATCTTTCATTAATATGATTCACATTCAGGTTTCGGTGTTGCATTTTCTATTCTCTGTTAAAACACTTTTCAGGTATTTAAACTTCTGCACCTGCTTGATGTTGGCATCTCCAATTAATAACTCACATCTTGGGTTTTTTTCTTGCTGATTACTATACTGTCTGTTTTCTTTTGGTTGTTTATTTTTAATCAATTCACACTAAGCAAGGCAATAATACCACTGAGATGCAAGAACCTACTGAGACTGAAAAGAATGATAAGGCTTTAAAAGGAACTAGGAATATTATTCTAAATAAGGAACTGTAGGGGAAAAAGCATGCAAAAAATGAAAAAAGAAAAAATCTTCAAACACAGCTTTACAAATTTAAATAAGTTTTATTTTTGGGTATTTGTTTTTTTTTTAATATTGAAAGAAATGAATTGCAAAGATCCTTGCAAAACAAAGGCCCACAATTAATTGTATTAGTATAAGTAGAAAATCTGAATGTGCCAACTTAATGAGAAAGTCATGTATTTACATTATTTTAATATATGCCTGTAATTTTCTAC
Organism: Ascarosepion bandense; assembly: GCA_037127315.1. Taxonomy (NCBI): domain Eukaryota; kingdom Metazoa; phylum Mollusca; class Cephalopoda; order Sepiida; family Sepiidae; genus Ascarosepion; species Ascarosepion bandense. The sequence goes on along the minus strand of JBBBDQ010002011.1, from coordinate 1,827,528 downwards.
CAGGTAACAGTGAGTGAATAAGCACTGTATTGATACTAATAATATTTTTGTTTACATAACTTTATTAATTTTTTTACTTGTTTGTTACATGTTTCTTATTTTAATTTAAAATTGCCAGCTTATTCCAAGAAGTTTCTTGATAAATATAGGAAAGGTTGAGTACTTAATCATATGAAAGGTGTGAATAGTCAGTTGGTACAAAACTTCACCAAAAAAATGGAAACTGACTTTGTAAATTTTTGTGACGATATTTATAATAGGCACAAGAAAGTAAAAAGTTAGATTTACTAAACTAAAAGTTTTATTGGTTAATCAATATTTTTCCGAATTTAAAATTTCCAATTTTTTATTTTCTTTTGGAGTGATCTTTCAAATTTTATAGCAAACAACATGTGTGGGATCACCTGAAATTTTAAAGCCTTAAGAGCATTTGAGATACTGTTGCTAATTAGTTAATAAATGGGAATGAGAAAATTCAAATCTGGAATATTTTCTGAATACTTGAAACATGTCTTTTGAAACCAAGTCGCATGTTCTTTACTATGCCAACATATGAAATCAAATAACTGAGAATTTCTTTTTTCATGACAATTGAAATCATGTTCACCATCAATAAATTTTTAATGCAAAAACTATGTTAACATAGATTATTTCTATAAATATTGTGAGCACTTTTGACCAAACAGCAATTCATTTACATAAACAAATGTTCAGAGGAGGAGGGTGAAGTAAGCCAGTGACTTAGGTATTCATAGTTGAAATAAGACTGATCTTGAAGAAGAAAAATCAAAATCCTCTTATAAGTGTTCCAAGCAACAGCACGGAATATAAACTTTCCTAAAATAGAAACAATGATCTAGAATTGGGGTGAATGCAGTGATGCTACCTGCCATGAATGTCTTATAAAAATTTAAAATATGGAATCAGTAAATACAAAAGACTTCAAATAACATGTTTTGTCCAACACTGCAAGACTTAACACAACCATAACATTAATTTAACTTAAATCACATTCTTAAATAGCCTGTCAGATTGAATCTTTCATATGGATGTTGTGCCTGGTATCAAACTTGTTCAATTATATCTAACTTATCTGTATACAGATACTTTCGCAGATCAATGATTAAAAATGGCTTCAAGTATGAAAACTGTAGGTCTAAGTGAGAACCATCTTCCTTGAAACCTTGTGGACCGAAGCTATAGAATCACAATATACTAAATGTACTGAATATAACTGAATGTACTAAATGTACTAAATAATGTACTAAATGTACTAAATAATGTACTGAATGTACTAAATAACTAAATAATGTACTGAATGTACTGAATAACTAAATTATGTACTAAATGAACTAAATAACTAAATAATGTACTAAATATACTAAATAACTAAATAATGTACTAAATATATACTGAATGTACTAAATAACAGAAACCACATAGCTAGAGGACTACCAATAGCAGCAACAACTAAAATGGATAGCACATGTAGCTCATAAAGAAAATAATGACATAATAAAGGTGTTAAGTTTAAAGGGATTTGAGAAGTCTATTTTTCTGACAATTTTTTATAAATTTCAACCAACAGTAAGACTGCCTGTTTGGTCAGTGAATGCTGAATGTTTCTATGTAAGGAATCATTTAATTTCTGTCTGAATTTATGAAATAAGCTGCTGTCATTATTTACACTATTTACATATGAACTAGGATAACTTTCCTAGAAAAAAAAGCCTAGTGGATTTAATCACTGGTTTTTGAATATGGGGACATAGTAATTGTGAGTTCAGTCCCTAGGATGGGCAGAGTGAAACTGGGCAAACAATAACTCAGCATGATTAACTATCAGAACTAGACAAGATATCCCTTGCCAAGGGTAGTAGAACCAGAACAGTCTACCCTCACAGACTAAATAATGGATTCAGTTCAGCACTCTCTGGCGGTTACCTGGTTCAACATGCACCTGATGTAGGCCAAATGGCACTAGAGTTACAACATTGTAATAACAACAACAATAATGAGGACAATAGTCCAAATATAAATAAAGGAATGTTTATTATTACCATCAACCAAAATATAAGAGAGAGGTAGGGTGATTAAAGTTCTTTACTAACTCTGACTGATACCTATTTATTGATATTTTTTTATAATCATTTCACCCGAAGCAAGGCAGCAAAGCCACCAAAACACAGGGGATAACTAAGCATGAAAGAACATGAGAAAAATAAAGATGCAAGAACAACAAAAGAACAGAAATTAAGAAGATTGAAGATAATAATTGACATTTCATTTACATTTTTGAAGATCAAAATTGACTGGAAAACAAGAAGCTAGAAGAGAGTTCCACAAGCAAGATGTTTGAAAACTGTAAAATGATGAGATCTTGTCATCAGTCTAGTACTGTGCTTAAATTCATAAAATCTAGATATCATAGAGAAGAGAAATAAATATTTTGAGAATACAAAAATGTGGCACTAGGTCAAAAGGTGGGATGAGGGAAAGGCTGGTCTTCAATCTGTGTTATCTTAAACATAACTAAACACAGTTACTGACCCAAACAAACCTTAGTATTCCTACACCAAAACAACACATTCTTACTCACTACAGCCACCATAATGACTCAAAGTCTCTCTGAAATTATAACTAGTTCCCATATATACAATTTGTCTAGGGTTGGGGAATAAAAATAACATTTTAATATGAAATCCCAATGAATATCATAAAGGAGAGAAGTAATTATTTTGAGAATACAAAAATGTGGCACAAGGCCAAAAGGAGGGACAGAGAAAAGTTAGTTTTCAATCTGAACTATCTTAAACTTAGCTAGCTACATTTTTCCTTACACCAAAACAACACATTTTCACTTAATATTCTTACTACAGCCACCATTTCTAACTAGTTCTATCTAGTTGCTGCATGTACAATTTGTCTGGATGCAAAGGGGAGAAAAAATAATATTTGAAAATAAAATCTAAAAGAATATTTCCAATGAATACATTTATATACAAGATACTAAACAAAACAGTGTTAGTAACAATGTTGTATAGCCAAGGTGGGTACAATACACAGTGAAAATGTGCTGCGCTATTATTCAGCACAATGTCCGGATATACACAGAAAAGTACAATAGTTATAGTAATAGACAAGACAGATATTATAAAACAGAAAGGAGGGATTTAGATTGCAGTAGTCATTGAATTAATCAGTACAAATATTACTTGAATGACACTCAAAATTTACATCTCATATGCTACTATTCTTTACTTAAATAGACTATTTCAGCCATGGGCCATTCCAACATTGAGAGTGCTGCAGGGGTGTCAGCCACTCTACAACAAATAAAAAAATCCACAATCATTAACTATGGCAGAAAAATCAGTTAATTGAATGAAATTAATATGCGTCGAGGTAATTAACAGCAATGATTTGACCACTCACTCAATTGTACAATCAGGCAAACACAAAAACAAATATTAAATACACATTCAAAAAATGAAAAGTGCGCCACAGTGGTTTTAAAAACTGACATTTCTGTCACCTAACAGGGGAATGAAGGTCAATTAAACCAAAGAAAGTTGTGACAGAAATAAGGGGCGAATGAGCATACATTTCCTAACTAAATTAACTTGATAGAAGAAACTAAGGATAAAACAGACATAAACTAACCTACTTTGGGTGGGGTTACTAATTTTCAGCAGGAAGCTCTGAATATCTTGATGCATAACCAAGTCGACTTCTTTTACTTGACACAGATGCATAAGACTCAGCCATCTTTTGCCAAATTTTGATGGAGAGAGTCATTACATTTCCATCCTAATCCTGATTTTAAGCTAAGAGAGGAGAGTTCATCAGAGCAAATACCATGGAAGTATTTATAGAAAACGTGCAGGTGAGCTACAATAAAGCAGTAAAAAAGTGACTGGAGCTGAGATGCCAGATCAAGACCAGTGACATTGCAGATTCTTCTTTGTATTTTATCAAGCATCTCTAAATATAAAGCAAAAACACCAGTCCATATGTGTGCAGCAATATTCAAAGCAAAGGCGAATGTTTGACTTATATAAGAAAACATATAGTCAGTGACGATATATCGATATCTACATTCTGATATTGATGTTTTTGAAGCAACGTGAAATAGTCTCGTCAAAGCTTTCAAGTCAATTGAACTATAGCAAAAAGAGAATGCACTTGATAACTCTATTACAATGTCAAAGTGTCAAGACAAACTTTCATTCAACTTTCTTGTTAGTTCATTACTTGTGAATGAAATATTTTATTGTTATTTCAAGTAATGCCTTGTCCACCATTTGTACAATCATTTCATTTGATATCACTTGATGTCTGTTCTATGAGATTTCTCTGACTCAAGGTAAATGTGCCTCCACTGTATGACTGAGACAAAGCAGTGAGTCAGAAAATCCCAACAAAATGAAATGTCTCGATTATTACAAGATGACTCAAATAATTTACGTAACTCTCCTTTATTTCTGTTTGTTTTGAAAACTTTCCCCACTTCAAATTAACTGGAGTTTACTAGTTGTTCTCAAAGCACATCTTCTCGGTATGTGTATCATTAGGACATAAACTATCACCGGTCTTCACCATTTCCTTTTCTTTTTGACTGTTAGCATCTTTTTACAATCCCCCCCATTCTTTGTTCTTTCATCAACTTAAACATACTTAACAGGTCACTTAGCCCAAACTCGTGCATAGCATCATGAGAGACTGCTTTGATCAACAGTTGAATAATATCAGGATTTTATGCAGTGCCATGTTATGCATGGATGGATGTCCCTGTATGAACCTCCAGTGGGCAACCCTGAGGCTACATAATGATGCAGTCTGCACCAGTTTCCCTCCCACATATGCTGCATACCGTGATCAACTAATTCTACTCTAGGCCACCATCCTAATAAAACTAACCATGAATACACACTCTCATAATAGCAAAACTAAACCAGCTAATCAAAAAACACCAAACCCATCAAAATCTCCTTTGCTAACATACAAGGTATACGTACCAACTTTTACAGTGGCAAATCCTTCCTCCAAGTAAACTCACCTGATATCCTAGCCCTCTGTGAAACTAACCTCGATCCTTCTGTGATCTCTTTTGAATTCTACATCCCTGGTTACCTTCTCCGCAGGAAGGACTCCAATGTCCACATGCATGGGCTTGGTGTTTACATCAGTGAACAATTCTGTCTAGCTAGGGTGATCTTTCTTGATTCCCTAGATCATTCTTATATGTGTTTGTCTCTTCCTACTAAACTCAGTTGTCTATCTCTTCTTTCTCTATTGCTCCCCCTCATCTCCTGATTTTCATTCTTGATAGCATCTCCAATAATATTGATAAGGCCATTTCTCTGTCACAGATCTTGTTAGTGTCCACACCATGAATTTTTCTATCACTCAGTCCCTTACACAAGTGATGGCGTTCCCCATGCATTTCTCTAATAACTCTAATGGGCCTGACTTACTGCTAGATCACTGTTCTATTTCCATCTCTGACTCTTGCAATGTCAAGCAACTCTGCCTTCTTGGAAACTCTTACCATGCAGTGGTTTCCGTTAACATCTCCTTCCACTCCCACTCTATCCAAGAACCTCAGACTAGCAGAATATCTTATTGCTACCAAAGAGCTGATTGGGACTCATTCTGTGATTTCCTGTGTAAGACATCCTTTGGAACAAAGTCTTCAGTCTTCCTGCTGAGGACTGCTGCAGCTGAGATCTCCTCTTGGGTTAAGGCTGGCATCGAAGATTTCATCCCAGCCAGGAAGTTGAGACTTTAATCCCACTCGTCCCCCTGGTTCTCCCCTGCTGGATTGGCCATCATTGCCCACTGAAATCACTTCTTCCAGCTTTATTGGATTAATGCCTTGGACCATAACAGGCGCCTCTTTGGCGCTGCTTGCAATGAGTTTCAGAAGATACTTAAAGAAGTTAAACTGCTGTTTGCAGCCAGAATGAAGCAGTGCATAGCATCTCATAAGTTTGGCACCAAAGACTACTGGAGGCTCTGTAAAAGTGTGTTAAACAACAGTAAACCATCAATCCCCCCTCTAATCAACGAATTTGAGGTCCTTACCTCTAGAACAGATAAGGCTGAGTGCTTTGCTCACAGATTCTCCAACAACTTAACACTGGGTTCATCTTGAGTATCTGCACCCAACTTCCCACTCCAATCTGAAAAACATCCACATTACCTTCTTGGTGGTCTCTAACATCATCCCAAAGCTTGACTCCATAAAGCGAGTGGCGGTGATGGAATCCCAATCATTGTCCTGAAGAAATGTTCCCCTGAACTCTCCTCTGTTCTCTCTAAATTCTATAACTACTGCTTTTCTGCTTCTTGCTTTCCTGCCTGTTGGAAGTCCTCCTCCGTGGTTCCGATATATAAAAATACTGGTGAACCCTCTGACCCCTCTAATTGTCACCTTATCAGCCTCTTACTGATTTTTGTCAAAGTGCTTGAAGCCATCAACAATGACGAGGTGGTTCAACATCTCACAGCCCACAGTCTCTTCTCTGACAAACAATATACTTTTTTCTTCACCAGGTCTAATGCTGATATGCTCACGAGCATCCATGAGTATATACACCAGGTTCTTGACAAGAACAGCAAAGCCTGAACTGTTGCCCTAGATATCTCCAAAGTGTTTGACAGAGTCTGGCATGCTGGCTTTCTAAGCAAGCTGCGGGGCTATATTATAACTAGACAATTGTTAGACCTAATCCAGTCCTTTCAAATTGCACAATAAAGGTAGTATTGAATGGACATGCCTCCCAATACTATCATACGTATGTCAGTGTCCCTGAAGGCTCTATTCTAGGTCCTATGATTTTCCTAAATTACATTAACAATCTCCCTAATGTAATAAGTACCCAAGTAGGTATATAAGTTGACAACACTACGGTTTACTCTTGCCTCGATAAAAAAAATCTGCTGAGGTTAAAAGGGACCTCTAATCCGTGGTGGACTGGTGTAAGAAATGGCTTGTGAATTTTAATGCTTCCAAAACAAAGTTGCTATTTATTAACCATCACAGACAATCACTTCTACCCAACATTAGTCTTCCTGAAAACAAAATACTGTGCCTCCTCGGGTTAACTCTCACAACAGACCTCAAGTGGAATAACTATATAGAATTCATAGCTAAATCTGCTGCTAAGAGGATTGGTTTCTCTGAAACCATCCTGCACATATATAAATCTGCCTGTGCATTGAATACTGCTGCCATATCTGGTCGGGTGCTCCGGCTATCCACCTAGAGGTCTTTGACAAAATCCAACGGAGAATCTGTAATGTCATTGATCCCAACTTGGCAGCTCAGATACAGTCACTTTCACATTGGCACAATGTGGCTTCTCTGTGTCTTTTCTACAAATACTTTCATGGCTTCTGCTCCAATGAACTTAGCTCACTGGTGCCCCCTATATATGAATTTACTCGAGCCACAAGATTAGCAACTAGATCCCACCCTTTTACTGTGAAACCAATAAAATGTAAACCCAAATTCTACTCTATCAGCTTCTTTTCTCGCACTTCCAGCCTGCGGAATTTCCTTCCGTTTACTTGCTTCCCCAACAGCTACAATCTCCAAGAATTTAAATGTAAAGTCAAAAGTCATCTCCTATCTCACTAATCTGCATCTTCTCTCTCATGCTCCCTTCTCCGTCCACTCCACTCTCATCAGTATTCTCATCCTTCTGTTACCCACTTCCTGACACCTCCTATAACCTGTAATTCTTTCTCATAACTTTTCTCCTATGTAACCCCTGTGCACCAGTGTCAGTTAACTGCCTTGCTTTGGGAGATATGATTATAAAAAAAGGAAAAAAAATGTCTTGTGAATGTCAAATTTTCTAAGTCCTCTTTCCTTATGTATCCTAGAAATTCCAATGGTCTATTTCTGATTCTGAGTAGAAGTGATCATTTTGCTTCCATTTTCCTTAATATGTCTATATTGCTTACATGTACTGTCCATAGTATTCTCAGCAAACTTTTGTAAAGCCACATCACACTTGCCCAATATTCACTGCCTTAAGGAAGGATTGATATTAACTAACAGTTCAGCACTTTTTCCTTTGTTTCTGTTTCTTAGTATTTTCTTCTTTATTTCTTCTGATTTTAGTGTCACATTTTCTATCTTACTTTTCAATATTTTTCAGATATTTAAACTTCTGTACGTATTTGATTTTGGCCTACCAAATTCATATTTCACATTTTGGCTTGCTTACAATTCAAATCATTTTGACAAAACAGTTTCCTGTTTGATCACCATAGTTAAGCAACATCAAGTCCAGTCAGTACTTAGATTGGAGACTGCTTGGGAACACTGGTTACTGTAGCCATTCTCTGACAATCCAAAATATGTTTCAGCTTTAAACAACCCACAAAGGTTGATAACTCATAAAAAAACAAATCAATGAACCAATTTTGGGATGTTTTTTTTTTTGCTGACAGTCATATATTCTGTCGTTCCACAATTGACAGTCTTTTCTTCTCCTTTTTCTTTACTACCTTCTATAGGTGTTCTTTCTGTGTCTGTCATCAATATGGTGTCATCTGCTTATCTTTAGGATAAAACCTGAAATAATCAAAATAAATTTGAAAAATATGAGAATTCACAGTACTGTAATCTCTCAAATAAACAGGAGTATACTTGTTAAAACTTGGAAAATTAATGAACCTACGCTGTTTATTAATATTCTATAATGGCAAACAATGTCTTCTTCTTCTATGTGCTCTGTCCCTTCAGGACGTAGGCGATCATGGTTCTCTACATCTCCCTAACCCTGGTAATTCTTAGTATGTTTGCTCCTGTTACACCTTGCAACCCCCATTCCATCATCCTTCTGATCAGGCCCTGCAAATATGTTATCCACTGCCTTCCTCGGTCTCTTTTTCCTTCTATCTGGCCTGTCAGTATCAGGTTCTCCAAGCTCTCCTTCCTTATTGCATGTCCCAGGAACTTCATTTGTCTCTTCCTGATGCTCAGTATTAATTTCCTTTTTGTTGCCATTCTTTCCAACACCTCATTTTGCTTGCATGCTCAATCCACAATATCTGCAACATCCTTCTGTAGAACCACATTTCCGCTGCTTCAAGTTTTGTCCTCCAATGTAAGTTATGAAAAATTAATTGATTATGTACATGACCTATATTCTGTCACTTTAAAAATCTCAACCCATTCCTTTGGTACCCTGACTACATGAGTCTACTACTAGATTGGTAAATAGATTTCATCATTTTACTGTTAATATAGCCAGATATAACAATAAGTTCTATTTTAATATCATAATTTCTCATACTTTCTGTTTGTGGAACTCACCTCAGCTTTCTTACTTCCCTGCTGTATACCTTCAAATATTCAAATGCAATATCAATTTTACTGAAATCTCTATTTTTATTGTTCTTTCTTCTCACCAAAGTTTTCTCAGTCTATGTCACTCCCTGAGACCCTTTGCATTATAGCATTATCTCTTGTTTATGGTAAAATGATTTTGAAAAAAAATTATACAATGTTATGAGTATATTTTTATTACTTCTTAATGGCTAATGGTTTCTCTGTCTTAAAGATAAAGTATCTCCTCTCAATTTTTAAATTAAACTCCATGTTTATTAAATTTTGAAGAAATTCCAGACACCCGACACACTCCTATTTTATACTCTCTCCTGTTTATTTAAAAGGCAAGATACTATACATTACAATGACACATATATTTGTATTTGCCATTATTTTGCTTATTCTTCTGCAACTACTCCTGCAGCTTCTTTTCTCGCACTTCCTACTGTTATATATCGCCGTACGACGACAAAACAACAAACACGCATATATAAAAATATAAGGTTATATTTTTATTAATGACGACGAACCATGTGGAATAGAGAACAGGAGAGTGAGAGCGCACATAGAATGGGTTGACGGGAGTGTAGTCTTGCCTGTGGTGTTTCTCTGCTTCCACTGGCCGTTCTCTGCTGGCGAATCCGTGTGTCGAGGTCTTTATATAGTCTTCTAGAACCGGGACTTTCCTTCCGGTCCTGCCTCGCCCACGCAACGCCCACGTAATTCCCAGAGACACCTGTTCTGTTTGCCTCCGTAGTCATTTCCGCCGCTGTCGGAAATAAGGTCAAACGACATCCGCTCCGGCCTCGACAGGATGTATTTCACAAACACCCGCCCTGCCGCTCGCCGACCCCTCCACCGACGGGAAACACCATTGCTTGCATCACTTCCTCGGGTGGGGCCAGATTGTTATATTACACTACCTGTGGAACTCACTTTCATATTCTTGCTTTCCTGATGGCTACAACCTTCAGGAATTTAAATTCAATGTCAATACTCATCTCTTAACCACTTGACTTTAGTCCTTTCTACATCACCCTGTATATCTTTTCCTTTCTCTTTACCTTTGCAACTGTCATCACACTTGTATTTCCATCCTTCTTTTGCTCCTTTTTAAGTGGTTCATCTTTCTCTTTACTTTTCTTCTATCTAATCTTTTTACTTTTATGTCGCCCCCTAATCTTTTTACTCTTATGTAGCCCCCTGCACATCAGTAGCACTACTCCTTGCTTGGGGTGATACAATTAAAAAAAAAAAGATGATTCAGACGGCATATGTGGAGGTTATAATTTTTAAGTGGCTCAGTTAGACTTAGTGAAGAATAAACAACAAGGTTTTATAAAATAAAATTTTTATATGTAGAAAGTTTTATGAAATTTTAATTACTGTTATGTTATATTTTTACTGGGATACCAATACTGACCCCTTAAACACTGCACACCCCCAGCCTAAAGTAAAATTTTGGTAAGCCAAGGTAAGATTAGCAATATTTTTCTAAAGTTATGTTTTCGGAAGATACACTTGCATACAGTGGCTGACAAGTTATGTTTTTGATTCAATTTATATCAAAACAGTCTTGAATCTTTTTGTTTTTGATTTTGCCATGATTATTCCTGTTTGGCTTTTTTCTCTTAGTAAACTGTTTTGTTTTCCCATGTAATCTTACATACATTCTGATTCTCTCTATCTCTTTAACTCTGTTTCACTCACTCTCTAATCCTCTCATTTTCTCAATCTATCACTTTCACACATTCTGTCATTCTAACTCAGTTTTTATCCACTTTCTTATACTTGCTTTGATTCATTATCTCTCACTGTTTTTTTAAAATTTGCTTTTTCTCTCTCTCACTTACTGACTTTTTAATAAATATGATAAGTATCTTTATAGGTTCTTTAGTTCTTGTCTGGATACCTGAATTTCTTTCTGATTTATCTATCTTCTAAAGCATCTAACCTTTCTAATAATTTCTCTTGAGTAATTTGCAAAAAATTCTCTTTCAGTTGTTCAGTTAAATTTTATCTGCTCTCATCTCTCAAGAATCCAGAATATTGGTGAATATATATGAGTGATAATAGATAAATATATATTGTACAAAATAATAATGAAAGAAAATTAATCAAAATTTAACAAGTATGAGCTCTCTTTCAAAAAGATAAAATTAAATTAAGAAAGAAAACCAATGTGTCAAGGTTAAAAATGTCCTCCAACTTATGTGCCTTTAATTTGATATTGTGTCAATGTCTCTGGAAAGATCAATTTGTCATGTCTTCATCTGTCTTTTTAACTATATGTAATAATTATATATATACAACAGGAGTGTTTACTCTCTCTAGCTTGTAAGTATATGTGCTTGATGGTACAAATGCTTCAAAACAAATTTTGTTGGGTAGGAAAAAAGTTCACTTTAAATTGTTTTAATTATTTCAGGATTGATGAAAAACACTTACTCACTGTGACTGAAGTAATTTCTTTAAATTGAATTTTACTATAACCTCTGTAACTTTGTTTCTTTCTTAGTTCTTTTGTAAATGAAAATAATTTAAATAATATAATATTGACATTTTATGTATCTTTATAGGGTAGAAAATAAGAAAATTGAATGTAGAATATTCTATGTTGGGCTATTTTTTTCCAGTACCACAGTTTGCTCTTGTTGGTATTCATCTAGCCAGGTTTCTAGTTTCTGTGTCAGGATTCTAACCATTTAACAACAAAAGCAATACAACTTTTAAAGGAAGCATAAAAAAGGTTAAAAAAGAAGAATAAGTAGAAGCATAAATTCATTTATAATAACATTTTTCAGAAATATACAATGACAATATAATGTTAAATTTTCTTTGCAATGATGTTTATTTTATAAAGTAACTAGCAGTATAGCCCAGTGTTGCATGGGTGTAATGAAAGCTTTAAAACTAATCCATGGTTCTGGAGCTCAGACACTTTGGATGTTGGCATGAAAGACTAAAAAGCAATAGTTGTTTCCAGTTAAAGTGAAACCGTAGACTGAAAGAAAAATGAATGTATGTAAGTCAAATTTTGATTTCCTGGTATTGATATCAAATAAGTTTTTTTCGTCATAAACTGAATTTTGAAGGCTAAATAAGTCCTCTGAGTAAATGGTATCATGGCTGAGACTACAAACTACAATTTTACCGACTTAGAGCCAAACCCCAAGCAAAAACGAAAATAAAAGGGCTGAAAAAATACAGACGTACAGACAGATAAACAGACACGCACACAAACATCTTGCCTTTTATATATATATATATATTATTGATTTTTTGCACTATTGTAAGAACTGCAACCTTGAAACTTCTGGATATCATTTTTTATGTCTTTGTCTATGAGTGTATCAAATTTAATTAAAATCGGACCACTCCTTCTATAACCTGATTTTTTCGATTATTGATATTTATCAGAGGTACCTCAACACAAAACCTAGCTAAGAACACTCGCAGATGCTTATAGTACAACTGTGTAAATTTTCAAGAAAATCAGTCCAGCCGTTTTGGAGTCTATAGGTAACGGACACACACACACACAAAGTTCCATTTATAAATAAGTTTAGATTTAGATAAAGTTGAGTCAAATATGAACAGACTTGCTTTATAACTTTAAAATATGTTGGTAGACAAAGGCTTAGTATGTATCTGCTTGTTAATCCCTTCTATTGTAGACCAAGCTCAAGTTGATAGCTGCTGGCAGTCACCTCTTTCATTGTATGCAAGTGTGAGTGCATGTCTGTGTACATTTGTAGATCAAACTGGCCTCCCAAGAAGAAGTATGCTTCTATTTTATATCTGTAAATGGATTCAAAATCTAATTTTTATATGTGAATTTTCTGAATACAAGGTTTTCATTAGTAATTTCACACTAGCTCCAGAAAATTTTTCTTGAATTTGTCATAGTGATAAAGGGAGTTTTTGCTGTTATTTTATAAATGATTAAAAAAGAACATCTACATCTATAAATATTTTGGCAGGATATGTCCTTGTAGTTATTGTTTATCAAACTAACCATCTGATAAGATTTTATTGGCTAATATATATATTGTCATCTGCAGACAGATCCATTTCACTGTATCACAGCTCATCAGTACGGTTAGACTCTGATTGCTACATAACCCAGGCTCGAAACCCGACCGAATTGGCATCAGTCGGCGACTCTACCCCTGGGCCATGGGGCATTCAGTGGAAGAAGGCAGTTTTTTTTAGTGCATATCATATTATGCGCCCAATAGCTAGAGTGCTCAAATTCATTTAACTGAATGAGCGATACACATTTAAATTTAGTGTATCGAGGCAGCAGATAATTTTCTAAATATATACTGTTAAATATAAGAGACTGTGATGATACCAACCGAGCAAAATCAAAGGACCAGATGTTTGCTCTATACCGACCAAAAAGCAAATGAACAAAAGTCGCCGTTGCGCATCTGAGTTTGTGCAGATGTTCCGGTTGAAAAATAAAAATTAATCAAATTTCCATTTTGCGAGCATACACGAATTTTATTTACCAGCCAATGGCAAGCCCAGAATCAAATACAAGTGTGAAATTCCAAACAAGCTGCTTTTGATCCAAAAAGCTGAGATACAAAGCACCTAGCAGACAAACAAGCACAGACCAGAGGAGAAGAGTGTAACCAATTCCCTTGTCAAGCGGCTGCTAAGCTTGCCTCTTTCATTCTCCCCTGTGTCAAAAGTACTTACTGACCTAAGGAGCGACTACTTCAAAGACATTCCTCACATACCTCTGCTCCCCACATTCCTAAACACTAATTATCTTTTTCAGCTTATTATTTGTCATGAACATTTAACCTACATTGGACCAATATTCAAGTACTACTTTAATTGGAAAACATTAATTGACATGTGTATATATAAATGTTATTTTCTACTCAAATTGCCTTTCTTGATTTTATAATCATTTTACGACTTATAGTGGGCTATCTATCACAAGGCCAAATTCTGCTAACCTGCAACAATATCATACTACCCTCCACTAGAACGGACTCCCATTACAACTACATCACTTGAGGACTTTCAACAACAGCAACAACTAAAATGAATATAACTCAATGAGAAAATAATGACATAATTAAGATAAAGACATTTCACATTATTTCAAACAAAAAGCAAGTAAAAAAACTCCATCAATCTTAGAAAGCTTCTTCTTCTTTCTTTTTCTTTTATGTGCCCTGTCCCTTCAGGACGTAGGCGATCATAGGTTTCCACATCTCCCTATTCCTGGTGGCTCTTAGCATGCCTTCTCCTGCAACTCTCATTCCATCATTCACCTGATCAGGTCCTTCAAATACATCATCTATTGCTTTCTCTTGTCTCTCTTTCCCTCTATCTGGCCTGTTAGTATCAGGTTCTCCAGGCCCTCCTTCCTCATTGCATGTCCCAGAAACTTCAGTTGTCTCTTCCTGATACTCAGTATTAACTTTCTATTTGTTTCCATCATTTCTAAGGCCTCATCATTGCTCACATGCTCGATCCATGATATTCACAGCATCCTTCTGTAGAACCACATTTCAGTTGCTTCAAGTTTTTCCTTTATCTTTGATGATATTGTCCAACATTCACTGCCATATTGAAGAACTGACATCACATAGCAATCCAGTACTCTCTTCTTTGTTTCTAGCGAAATTGTCCTGTTTCGTAATACTTTACTCAACTTCTGGAATGCATCCTTCACCATGCCAATTCGCCTTTGGTTCTCAGTGTCGCAGTTTTTGTCTTCTGTTATAACACTTCCCAGTTATTGAAATTTTTGTACCTGCTTGATTTTAGTATCCCCGACTTGTATTCGCCCTTTTTACTGATGACCATGCATTCGGTTTTCTTGCAGTTTATTTGTAGTCCTTTCTTGTCACTCTTTTCAGCTACCTTCTGTAGGAGGTTTTGTAGTTTCCTTTCTGTGTTTGCTATCAGCACTGTATCATCTGCATATTTTAGGTTGTTTAAATTGTGGCCTTCAATGATGAATCCAGCCATAACTTTTAGGGCCCTCAAAATATTCTCGCTGTACAAGTTGAACAGATCCAGTGAAAAGACACATCCTTGTCTTATGCCCCTTTCTATCTTTGTATATCTGCTGAATTCATTACCTGTCTGTATACATGCGGTTTGTTGCCAGTAAAGATTCTTGAGTACTTTTAAGTTTTTCCCAAATATGTCCAGGCTGCCAAGCATCTCCATCAGTTCTTTGTGACGTATTTTGTCAAACACCTTTGCATAATCGATAAAGCACAGGTATAAGTCCTTCTTCATTTGTATTGCCCTTTCAGAGAGCATCTTTCTGTAGGACTTTAAAAAATTATTATTCTTAAATATTGTTTTAATAGAAAGATTTTCATATGAAATTAGCACTGACTACTTGGTCAATAAATGCCAGATGTTTTCTTATGAAGAAATGATGTGTTGGATGTTTGTCTTTGATGCCAAAATCTAAATATTTGGTATACTATTTTATTTTTTTTTTTTGGAGACAAGAATGGTTTTAGTGATACAAATTTTACTAATTAAGATGGAGGGAGAAAAGGAGAATTCATACCTTTCCCAATAGTATTTATATGGAAGCAAATATAACAAAACCAAACTGGAATTAGAACTCAGCTCTCCAGTTAACAATTCTGAACCATAATCCATTGCACCAACTGCACATCCATGTTTACAGCACCTATTATTCTCAAGTGGTTATTCATCTATATACTGACCATGCTGGATGTTGCTTAACTTTGGGCATTGTGCATGAACTTGTGTTTCAACATAATGTAGTCATAAGCCTATAAGAAAATGACTGTTATTAACATTACTGATGATCTCTAAGTAATTATGATTTGTACTATTATTACTATTTTACCAGTTACTTTTTGGTCCACAAACTTCTTTGGGCTGTTCTTAAAACGGCATTTCTTTGTATGGCAACTGTTTAACTTTCAGGATACTTTCTTTGATGTGCTTTGGTTAGAAGTGTTTCTTCATAATCTTTGGATGTACAAGAAGTAAAATCATTAGCAGCTCAGAGCAAGAAATCAGCAAGATGAGTTTGAATTCTGTTTGAGTTCATAATGTTCACCTTTAGACAAATACCTTTGTAAAAACTAGGAATCCATGTCTTCTTCCCTCAGTAAGGGTTAAATAATAGTGCAGACATGGGTCTTTAGCTATGGTTGGGAACCAGCCTGGGACTGCTCTGAAATCAAACCAAATGTTGTACTGGCAAAATACAAACCGTACAGCCAATGAAAAGGTTGCAGAGTTTATGGGGATAATCTAACCATTTAAGGATTTTTGTAGCATTATTCTTTCTTTAAACCTTTTATTTTATTGTTTCATAACTGAGTGTTTTGTTTTATGATTGGTTTATTAAAATTGTTGACGAATAATAGGACTACAATAAATAGAAATAAATGAATTAATTAACATTGTTTTATGTAGAGCCTCAAAAGATTATATCAAAATCCAAAGCCAGAAATTACTTGACAACTTCTACACTTATTGTTATGTTGCATGTACAGAATTATTGTGGAATAAATACAAACAACAGAATGGTAGTAAATTGGTATATTACCAGGAAGAGTAGTATTTACAAAAGAGGTCGTTAGTAGAATACAGGAACAAGGGTTTAGTAGAATGTATTGTCATGAGACGTGAGAGTCTGACCAATAGCACACTTCCGGTTCACTTCCGGAAATATTCGACTGACTTGTTACTCGGCTGACTTCTGAGGTCTTCCCTGAGTTATCATCACTACTACTTTATGTAGTGCTTGAAACAGTCCATTATTGTAGACAAAGGTGGAGAGCGCCCCAACACTTATAATATTTGAACATCATTTTTCCTTTATTTAATCATTTCACCACAAGCATTCGGGCACAAGGTGTTACAGTGAAAGAAAAGACTGGGTACAGTGGGTATTGAAGAAAGGATTGTTGAATCTTTTATATCTCACTGTGTGTAGCAATAGACATGACATAACTCTCCTTGTCAAGTGTAACACAATGGATTTCTGTCTGTCTTGTCAGCTACTTACTACTTAAATAGTGTCGGGCTAATTTGCATTGGATACTACAAGGTTAAAAAATGAAAGAGATTCAGGAAGATAGAAGATAACAATTGACATTGCTTTTAAATTTTTTGGAGATTGTAACTATCATGGAAGCAAGCAAATGGAAGGGAGTTCCACAAGCGGGAAGTGCAATAAAAGAAATTGTTCAAGTAGAAGTAGTGGTTACATTTAACTATTTCAACGAGCAAAATAGTGGGACCTAGATGCCTATCTAGTCAGTCAGATATGTGCCATACATGATACACACTTTGGGCAATCATGTATCAAAAGAGACATGACTGACAGGGCAGAAAATTATCCCACATTGCCATTGCTTTCTGTAGTACACTGGTTGCCAGCCAAGGCTATAGAACCCAATCTGTTCTATTATTTAACTCATAACTGGAGGGAAGAGACAGATTAATACCTTTCCCAAGGGTATTTGTGCATAAGTGAATGCAAGAAATTCAACTAAAATTCGAACTTGGCTTCCTGAGTTGATATCCACTGCACCACACTGCACATCTCATAGCACGATTAAATCCATATGGATGGGAAACTAGAGAAAAAAAGATTATCAGAGCAGTTGCCATGAAAATATTTATACTAATTAGGTATTCTAAAATGTTTTTTATTCCAAATGACTTGCATTTACATGACATGAATGACCATCCTGCATTATGTGGGTAATGGATACTTTTGATAGTTGAAGATTTTATCTTTTCTCAATTTTCAGTCATCAAAAATATCTAATTTTATAGTTTACAGCAGTGCTTCTCAAACGTGGCGGACTGGTATTTTTTTTTTCAATGTGCCAGGGACTGGCAAGCAAAGCAAGCCAATCCAGCTGAGTAAGAGGCGGAGGGAAGGAAGTGGGGGAGGGCTGTGAACCTCGGAATTTTTTTTTGAGATATGTACTATTTCAGGGACATTTTGAAATTATCTGTAATAAACATGAGGACACGATATTTTGTTCATTCTAAGGGCAGTCATCATTGAAGTAACAAGTCTTCCCAGCATGCCATTGACCAGCACCATATTTGTGCTATATTAGTTATGGCCACTGGTTTCGAGGGTATATATTTTTAAAAATCCAGAAAAAATATGTATAAAGTTAATATTAATACTTTGTAAGCAATTTGAATTTAATAATGCCATAGATTTTTACTATTGTTTCTTTCTTTTCTGGAAAATCTTTGTGTCCCAGCAGACGATGACTTGTGTACCCGTGATGGTACACATACCACATTTTGAGTAGCACTGGTTTACAGTATCTTTTTAAAATCTTAACCAGATGATGTGCAAGAATCATTGCATTGAAACAGTAACTTTTTTCAGAAATTCAGACCAATTCCTTGACATAGATAATACGACAAACAAAATTCTCTATCACTATGAAACCATTAATTACTTTTTGCATTGACACACACAAGGATTCTGTGATTCTGACTCTAATCAGAACTTTGTAGTAATTAATGTAAATAACCCTTTTCTCTAATTAGTTGTTTACAACTTTGGTATTTCCTCAGCTGTATTTCAGGGATAAAATTTAATAGCAACAATTTAGATGTAACCACCCACACAAAAAATCTCTTAAATGAATTTTGGTTACTTTCAAAAAAACACAAGTTATTTATTTCTGTCAAATGGAAAAGAGATTTTCTGTTGTGTAAATTATTTGAAAATTCATTAAAGCAGTCAGGTGACTAAATTAAAAGTTTTTATTTTCAACTTAAAACTCAATAACATTAAACTGAAATCCCACAGAGAAGAATCAAGTCACTTGGAATCAGTAAATATTTGACAGAACACATATAATCTTCCCTTTGTCTCTGTATTAAGATTTTTTAACAACTGTTGAGAGAAATTTTATTGGAATATTGCAAACTAACTACTTATGAACATAGAAAAAATAAAAATATGTTTTTCAGAATTAAACGTTTTGAATAATTTGATGGCTAAAAATGTTTTTTTAGCAAAGAGAAATGATAGTGGATGTGGTCAGGATTTTAATAAAATAATTAAGATTAAAAATCTTTCTTTTAAATCAAAGGTAAACCTATTATAGGGAGCATTGATCATGTTTGTTTAATTAGCCTTGTACCAAACATGTGATCAAATTGGGGAGAGGATGGGGAATTAAACTAAATAAAAGGGAAACAAAAAGAAAAAGTGAGGAGGCAATGAACTTAGAAGATTGAACAAACATCAAAGGATCTCTTTTTTTATAATAATAAAAATGAGATTCATAAATCAAAATATAACATCAGTGTTTTATTTATGAGAATTGTATTTAATTGTGAAAAGTTTTTTTTTGTTTAATTCAAGAAGAAATGTTTTTGAAGAAAAGTCTTTTTGATGTTTTTAATAGATGCATGATAGTAGTGAATGTTTGTATGTTGAGTCTTTTCTCCTCTTTCATTTGTTGCTGACCAGTTGTGAGGAAAAAGAAAATTCAAGCTGAAAGAGAGAGTGCAAGTGAGATGTATGTCATCTGGTTTTAGAATGTCTAAGCAGATGACTTGTAGCTATATGTAATGCTTTTTCTTTCACTGCATGAGGAGAAAAAAGGTAAATGAGTGAGAAAATGCATGTCAAACTGGATGAAGTGTTTAGCTAAACTTCTAAAGGAGTAAAGCAACATCTAAACTTATTTATAAATGGAACATTGTCTCTGTGTATGTGTGTGTGTGTGTATCAGTGTATGTGTGTGTCCCCATTACCTATAGACTTCGAAACGGCTAAACCAATTTTCTTGAAAATTTACAAAGTTGCACGATAAGTGTCTGCCAGTATTCTTAGCTAGGTTTTGTGTCGAGGTACCCCCGATAAATATCGAAAATCGACAATCAAAAAAATTAGTTTATAGAAGGAGTGGTCCGATTTTAATCAAATTTCATACACTCATAGACAAAGACATAAAAAATGATATTCAGAAGTTTCAAGGTTGCAGTTCTTACAATAGTGTAGAAAATCAATTATATATATATATAAAAGGCAAGATATTTGTGTGTGTTTGTTTATCTACCTGTATGTCTGTATTTTTTCAGCCCTTTTATTTTAGTTTTTGCTTCGGGTTTGGCTCTAAGTAGGTATAATTGTAGTTTTTAGTCTCAGCCATGATACCATTTACTCAGAGGACTTATTTAGCCTTCAAAATTCAGTTTACGATGAAAAACTTACTTGATATCGATACCAGGAAATCAAAATTTGACTTACATCCATTCATTTTTCTTTCAGTCTATGGTTTTGCTTTAACTGGAAACAACTATTGCTTTTTAGTCTTTTGTGCCAGCATCCAAAGAGTCTGAGCTCTAGGACCATGGATTAGTTTTAACGCGCTCATTACACCTGAGCAACACCAAGCTATACTGCTAGCCAACACATATTTGTGAAATTTGACAACGAAGAATAAAATCAACTTTGAATATTTTTTATTGGTTGGTCAATAAATAAGATGCTGTATCTGTCTTTGTTTTTGATGATGTCCGCATATGTTAAAAATATGTAAGCCAATTATCTAATAAAAGGGGATTTTCTATAAGTTAATTTGTAAATATAAGCATTCTTTTCTTTGGCTCTTGAAAGTGTATAGGTGTCTGCTTAATAAATTTGACTTTACAATCAAAATCTTGAGAAATCTGACACATTCATCATTTTTATAATAAAATCCATGTACAAATAATGTACAAATAATCCCCCAGATGTGCGTTGTGGTGCTGGATGTGCATTGTGATGCAGTGGATGTCGACTTGGAATGACAAATCGGGGAGCTGAGTTCGAATTCCAGTTGAACTCTTAACATTCACTTGTGTTAGATAATAGTATAGACTGAGTTCTATAGCCTTGGCTGGCAACCAGTCTACCACAGAAAGCAATGGTAACATACTGCAGGATAATCTTCTGCCCAGTCAGTCATGTCTCTTTTGAGACATGCTTATCAAAAGCGTGTATCATGTATAGAACTTAACTGACAAATAATGAATTGAGTTTAAAATTTTTACCTTGAATTAGATTTATTTTCTCTTTGGCCCACACAGAACACTATTGATCTTGAATCCAATCTATTTCAGAGAAAATAATTTCTATTCTTTCTGTATTAACTGAATATTTATGAAGCAACATGCCTGACTTTCATCTTTTTTGGCTCTGAAATTTGACTTGGCATCTCTCTCTCTGATTATTCATATAATTTACTTCAGAAACTGAACTATTCAGGTATTCAGAAGGTAAACTTTGGTGAATCCACTTCTAACTCAACACTAACCTCTGTTGACCAACTGAATGGCACCAGAATGTCTGTGGGTTAGAATCACTTTGGGTTTCAACTTTCAGTGATCAGTAGGATGACTTTACTTTCTTTGTTTCTGTGCCATACCATCATAGCTTGTTCTTCTATGTGCCCTGTCCCTTCAGGACGTAGGCGATCATGGCTCTCCACGTCTCCCTATCCCTTGTGGCTCTTAGTATGTTTGCTCCTGTTGCTCCTGGCAACCCCCGTTCCATCATCCACCTGATCAGGCCCTGCAAATATGTTATCCGCTGCCTTCCTCTGTCTCTCCTTCCTTCTATCTGACCAGTCAGTATCACGTTCTCCAAGCTCTCCTTCCTCATTGCATGTCCCAGGAACTTCAGTTGTCTCTTCCTGATGCTCAGCATCAATTTCCTTTTTGTTGCCATTCTTTCTAACACCTCGTCGTTGCTTGTATGCTCAGTCCACAATATCCGTAGCATCCTTCTGTAGAACCACATTTCGGCCGCTTCCAGTTTTGTCCTCATTTTCGATGATATTGTCCAGCATTCACTGCCGTATTGAAGAAATGGCATCACGTAGCAGTCTAGCACTCTTTTCTTCATTTCTATTGAGATTTTCCTGTGTGTTAGTATTTTGCTCATCTTCTGGAATGCATCCTTTGCCATGCCAATTCACCTTCGGTTCTCCGTGTTGCACTTTCCATCTCCTGTTAGAACACTTCCTAGGTACTTAAATTCTTGTACTTGTTTGATTCTGTTATCCCCCACCTGTATTTGGCATTTTGGGTTGTATCTTTTGCTGATGACCATGCACTCAGTTTTCTTAAAGTTTATTTGTAGTCCCTTCTTGTCACTCTCCACTGCTACTTTCTGTATGAGGTCTTGTAGTTTCCTTTCCGTGTCCGCAATCAGCACTGTATCGTCCGCATACCTTATGTTGTTCAGGTTGTGGCCTACAATAAGAAATCCTGGCGAGTCATGTAGGGTCCTCAAAATATTCTCACTGTATAGGTTGAACAAACCTGGTGAAAAGACACATCCTTGTCTTACGCCTTTTTCTATCTTTGTGTATCTACTGAGGTCGTTATCTGTCCGTATGCAGGCTGTTTGCTGCCAGTAGAGATTCTTGATTATTCTTATGTCTTTCCCGGAAATGTCAAGGTTGCCTCGCATCTCCATCAATTCTTTGTGTCGTATTTTGTCGAATGCTTTCGCGTAATCAATGAAGCATAGGTACAAGTCTTTCTTCATTTGTAATGCCCTTTCAGAGAGCATCCTAATCATGAATATGGCATTCCTTGTTCCAGTGTCTTTGATGAACCCGCACTGTTCCTGCCCTATCTCTGGCCTGATTCTGCTTCTCGCTCTATTCATCAGGATTCTGACAATCAGTTTTGTAATGTGACTCATTAAGCTGATAGTTCTGTGTAGTTCGCACTCGTTTGCACCAGGTTTCTTCGGCAGCGCTATAAATATCGACTTGCATAGGTCGTCTGGTATTATTCCGCTGCTATAAATTTCGTTTATTATGTCGGTAATCTTTTCTATGCCATATTCTTCTTAGGCTGTCAGCAGCTCTATCACTAGCTCATTTTGGCCATTGCAGCTTCCACTTCGGATTTTAGTATTTCCGGTCCATCCATCTCCTTGTGTATTCTCGGTTGTTCTCTCTTGTCGCAACATAGCTACTTATCTATTTTGTCAATTGGCTTTTAGAAACAGTTTGGTCTATGCTTAATGAGTACTCATTAACACTAAAGGCTTACTCGTTAACATTACAGGCTTAGTACTCGTTAACATTACATGTTTGGATTTTTTCTGTTTTCAAATATTAAAACCCAGAAGAATTGTCTATGAGATCTAAGACACCTATATGAATTATCAGTCAATCAAGTCTTTTTCAATCCTTGACTGCCAAGATAGAAGATTTTCTCACAGTAGATTGCCATTTCTTTTTGTAGTAGACTGGTTGCCAACCAAGGCTATAGAACCCAAGCTGTCCTACTATTCAATTCATAGCTGGAGGGAAAAGAGATAGATCCTTACCTTTCACAAGGATATTTGCTTGTAAGTGAATACAATTAATTTTCAAATTTAATGCAATGAATTTGAACTTGGCTCTCCAATTTCTCATTCTGAGCCAATGAATTGTATCAGTCAGTTAAGTGCCATACGTAATACACACTTGGGCGATCATGTCTCGAAAGAGACATGACTGACTGGGCAGAAGATTAGCCCGCAGTAGGTTGCCATTGCTTTCTGTGGTAGACTGGTTGCCAAACAAGGCTACAAAACCCAATCTGTCCTATTATTTAATCCATAACTGGAGGGAAGAGATGGATTAATACATTTCCCAAGAGTATTTGCATGAAAGTGAATGCAAGGAATTCAACTGGATTTCAAAATTGGCTTCTCGATTTCTCGTTCCGAGCCGATATCCACTGCACCACAATGCACATCCGCAATGAATTATATAGTCAATTTAAAAATTGGCCTTGTATAGCATAATGTCAGTACCTAATGCTTGAAAATATCACATTATGTTCATAATCTTTTTTATATGAGGTGTTCCTTCATAATGTCATGGCTTTCCACAACTTCCAATCCCTAGTATCTTAGGTTTTTAAGATTATATATAAGGTATCTTGATATCTAAAAATCTTATCAGAAATGAGATATTCTTTCAATAAGTATATAAAAAGTTATAGAAAATTATTTTATTGTTTAGAAATTAATTTCCAAAATAGCTTACGGCTACATCACATTGAATCTCCAGTTTCCATATTACCTACAAAGTTAAGTAATTTCAAGCCTGGTCAGTACCTAGCTTGAGAATACCAGGTGCTGTAAGATTGGATGTGCAAGTGTTGTAATGGATAATGGCTTTGAATTGTTAATTGAAGGGCAAATTTCTAATTCCCATTGGGTTCGTTATATTCACTTACATGCAAATAATCTTAAGAAATGTATGAATCTACCTTTTCCCAGCTTTGGGTTAATTAGTAAGACCATTATTTTCTCAAAAGAAAATCCTTGCAATCTAAAAATATTTTCTGGCTTTAACTAACCTGCAAAAAGTTGATAAACAGTAAATAAACAAATCAATCAATTTCTGAAATATTTTGATCCTCCCATTGTTAAGTAGTTGCTTGTGGAATTTTTGTTTGCAAATCATGAGATGATTCACACATTGTTCCATAATGATGGTTTCCTGCTAAATTCACTATAGCTCACCAAATATTTATGAAGTGCTGTTTGTTTAAAAGTTATAATAATATACAAATCCTTTACTGATGATTACATTGTCTTATATAACACTTTTCACTTAAGTATTGTAGATTGGATTTTCCATATTGAATAACATTCATTAAAAAAATCAAGATAATTGGGAAAAAGGTATGGATCAGCAACTGGCATGGTATTTGTGGTGGACTGTTTAACCTAATGTTTTAATCTTTCTCAAATGCCATGTCCCTTCAGAATTTAGTTGGTCACAGCTGTCAACAGATTTTTTTCTTTAACATCTGTGAATCATTGTGACTACTAGAGAAATAAATACTCTGACCAATCATGGCTCTACCAACTTGAATATTTTTTTGAGAATTTTTTAATGAAAATGTTTCATTTGGCAGGATTTAAACCTGCAACCTCTAACAACATAGGGGAAGCCATCAATTGATTTGATGTGTCCTAGACTGCTCGACCACAAATGATTTCACAGTCTAAATGAAGCAGATGTTAGCCTGATAAAAACAAATTTTCAATTTCTCACAAATATTCATCTCTGCTCTGAAATTGTATCATAATATAAACAAATGTAAACAGACAATGTGACAGAAAGTTTGTAAATTTCTGAAATTTTCCATAACTTACATTATTCTTTATGAAGCCTGAACGTACAGTGAGAGCTTTCATGGTTGTCAGATGATCAAATCTAACCATTTAAACTTATTTTTTGTTTTTCTTGAATCTTTTGCTATCCAAATGCACCTCAGAATATTATTTTTGCATTTTCTGTCCTCTGTTAAAATACACCTTATAGATGAATTTTTTGAACTTTAATTTGTAAATTTTATGTTGGGCTATTTCTAAGATTATTCGAAATTGTCTGAGATGTTGATCTGTACACAAATTTTATCTATTTAAAATATTTATGATATTTGTATTCTTTATGAAAACATTAAGTCATGAAATAGACATAACAGGTGCATTTGTTTTTGACATTATATGTGAGTTTTTGACAGTTTTTCATTTGTATGTATCAGAAAATCATGATCTGTGCCTCTATTATTATATTATTGTAAGTTATAGTGAATAATAGCTTTTCATAGTTTTAACTATAAAATTAAAACCAGTTTTAAAGTAACAACAAGCATCTATTTAGCTCTCTTACTTTTGGACTACATTCAACCATGTCTTGTCTTCCAGACAAGGACAATGAATTTTGACCCAGAATGAAAAATCTGAGAGATGAGTTTGAATCCCAGTTGAATTCATTAAAAAGTTTAATGCTTGCAAAATTAAAGTAACTAACTTGATGTAAGTTTATTTTTGTCATGGTGGCATAACCCATTACAATGGATTGAACTCTTCCTACTACTACATATACTTCCCCTCACAAGAGGTGGCAGAGAGAGAGAGAGAGAGAGAGAGAGAGATCCACAGGGGATCAGCATAAACAGATCAGCGAAGAGCGATAAGCAGAGATAGCCATGACTGCTACCATACAACTATTGCGAGTCCCAGTTATACTATTACTTCTAACCCGTATTTATTGTTCTACTAACAGAGTTCCAAGTATTAGTATTTTGCTGTGTTTAATATATATATCATTATTTCCTATTTTTGGTTGTTGTATTATTTCTTGCAGGACTCTTAACAGGGTCCACAACAATTTGATAATTTGTATATAATAAGAAGCTACTTTGGAATCAAATGAACTGCTGGTATCAAAGCAATGTGAGTTTAATTCAAATTTGGTATTTGATTCTTAGCTTTTAACTTAATGAAACTAAAGGAACAAATCCAGTTCTGCATTTTTTTGTATACAAAGAAAGTATAGGTGTAAGCTTCTGCATTGTGGTGCAGTAGGAATTGACTCAGAATGAGAAATTAGAGAGCTGAGTTTGACTTCTCCCTTTAACTATGGGATAAATAGCAGTACGGATTGGGTTCTATAGCCTTGGTTGGCAGCCAGTCTACTGCAGAATGTAATGGTAACCTATTGCAAGAAAATATTCTGCCCAGTCAGTTATGTCTCTTTTGAGACATGATCGCCCAAGTGTGTATCACTTATGGCACTTAACTGACTGTCATGTCTTCAATCTAATCACAGTTTATAAGCATAGTCTACAGAGATGTTGACTTTTGTTCAGTACCTCCTCATGGCATTAGAAGAAGAAGACAATGTCACTTTATAGAGGCTATAATAGAAGCAATGGTTTTCTATTTGCTGCATTTAGTTTATTTTCTGTCAGTGATTTAGACATTTTTCTAGATTTTGGATGTGCTTTAAAAAATGAAATAAGATAAAAGAATTATGGTATTTGAAAACTGACTGGAAAACTTAAGATTATTTGGTTTTAGATTATGGTAATTATATGAACCACTGACTAGCTTCCAGTTATATACTACTTTTTAAAAGATTATAATTAGGGAAGAAACAGAAAGTATATTTAGAGAAGAAATCAAGCTTCTTTAAATTCTGAACTTAAACGGGTTGGTCAGAGTATATGATATCCTAATTTAAATTTAGTGTTTTCCTTGTTTAGTTTTTTTAAAAAACTGAATACTGAAATAACTAAGATTAATTTGAGAGTAATAAAAATTGATTATTTTTTTCTTAACCCTTAAAATTCAATTGTTTTTTAATTGAAAATATTGTTATTCTAAGGGTGGCAAAATTTATAATAGTTGTTGTCAGACTTGAAAGCATGAGCATTTCACCTAAATTATCTAACAACATTTCTGTTGTTAATATGACTTTTTCTTTTTTGGCAAATTCTATTTTCTGTAGAACATTCTCGAAGTAAAATGGTTTTAGCCTGCAGACTTTTCAAAGCCTCCAGAAGTTTTCCTATTAATTCTCATTCTCTATCATTCATTAAATAAGGACTTCCCTTTAGAAAAATCCATTTTTGTTCTTGGCTTCAATCACTAATTGCAATTAACAAAAATTGGCAAAGATCAAAACCATTTTCATCTCTTTGCCGTCTATGTATTTTTTACTTTCTGCAGAAATTTGCTTGTACTTTCAATTTAACTTCTTCCCACTTCTAGAAGCATCATCAGCAACACTTTCTGATATATATCCTGCTTACACATCATTTTCTTACTTTTGCAATGTTTTATTCTCTAAAACAATTTCAACATGATAGTAAATTGCAGTTAATTTAACCTAATCTGCTTGTCCCTATTCCAGAAAAGTCTTTGCAGCTCTCGTTCAAATCAGACAAGTATTCTTTCCTTTTTTTTCTTTTTTTTTTATTAATTCCTTTTTTATTTGGTTTTATTTTTTTCTCAAAAAGTTTCCTTTTTTTCTTTGGCTGCTCAGGAGGATTTATTTAGATGCTTTCTTTTACTTTTTTTTCTTTTTCATGACTGAGGCCAAAATTTGACATTTCTATTGCCCATTTACTTAGCTTAAATCTACTTAAAATCTTTGTTGCTCTCACTTTATATTCTTACTTCCTGTCTATCTCAGTCAGTTAAGTGCCATACGTGATACATGCTTGGGCGATCATGTCTCAAAAGAGACATGACTGACTGGGCAGAAGATTATCCCACAATAGGTTGCCATTGCTTTCTGCAGTAGACTGGTTGCCGACCAAGGCTATTGAACCCAATCTGTCCTGTTATTTAACCCATAACTGGAAGGAAGAGACAGAGTAATACCTTTCCCAAGGGTATTTGCGCATAAGTGAATACAATGGAATCAACTGGAATTTGAACTCGGCTCCCCGGTTTCTCGTTTCGAGCCGATATCCACTGTACCACAACGCACATCCTCTCTGTCTACTTATGACATAAATCTTTCTCTATTATTTTTTGTTTCCTTCTTCTTCATTTTTCTAATTTTGCTTTCTAATTTCCTTCATATATGATATATCTTCTCTCATTTATTTCATTCTTTCAAAGTTCATTTTTTGCTCTTTTTTTAACATTATATCTTACTTCAGCTTCTCTGTTTTCTTTTTTTTTTACACATCTATGTCTTTTTAAACATTCATTTTTCTTTGTCAATTTGTTATAATGTGTATATTTAAATATAACAAGAATTTTTATGCCCTTATGTCACAAATTCTTTGTTTTTAGCTTTTTTTAATTGGTCTGTTCAAATTTCAATTGAGTTCGTTACATTCGTTTACACACAAATACCCTTGGGAAATGTATGAATCCATCTATTTTCTTTCCAGCAATGGGTTGAATAGCAGGATATTGTAGGTTCTCTATCCATGGTTGGCAACACGTCTATCACTAGAAGAAATGACAGCATACTGCAGGAAAATATTCTGCCTAGTCAGTCATGGGTGGAAATTGGTGGCAAGCAGAACATTGCCAGAAGAAATAGCAAACTGCTGTGGAAAACTTTTCCACCTAGTCAGTTAAGGATCAAAAGAGACATGAATGTTCAAGTGTGTATCACATATGGCATTTAAGTGAAAGCATCAACAGTTATTTAGGTGAGGAAGTTGTGGAGAAACATGAATGTTCAAGTGTGTATTATATATGGCATTTAAGTGAAAGAGTCAACAGTTATTTAGGTGAGGAAGTTGTGGAGAGACATGATTGTTCCAGTGTGTATCCCATATGGCATTTAAGTGAAAGAGTCAACAGTTATTTAGGTGAGGAAGTTGTGGAGAGACATGAATGTTTAAGTGTGTATCACATATGGCATTTAAGTGAAAGCGTCAACAGTTATTTAGGTGAGGAAGTTGTGGAGAGACATGAATGTTCAAGTGTGTATTACATATGGCATTTAAGTGGAAGAGTCAACAGTTATTTAGGTGAGGAAGTTGTGGTGAGACATGATTGTTCCAGTGTGTATCACATATGGCATTTAAGTGAAAGAGTCAACAGCTATTTAGGTGAGGAAGTTGTGGAGAGACATGATTGTTCCAGTGTGTATCACATATAGCATTTAAGTGAAAGAGTCAACAGTTATTTAGGTGAGGAAGTTGTGGAGAAACATGAATGTTCAAGTGTGTATTATATATGGCATTTAAGTGAAAGAGTCAACAGTTATTTAGGTGAGGAAGTTGTGGTGAGACATGATTGTTCCAGTGTGTATCCCATATGGCATTTAAGTGGAAGAGTCAACAGTTATTTATGAGGAAGTTGTGGAGAGACATGATTGTTCCAGTGTGTATCACATATAGCATTTAAGTGGAAGAGTCAACAGTTATTTATGTGAGGAAGTTGTGGTGAGACATGATTGTTCAAGTGTGTATTATATATGGCATTTAAGTGAAAGAGTCAACAGTTATTTAGGTGAGGAAGTTGTGGAGAGACATGATTGTTCCAGTGTGTATCCCATATGGCATTTAAGTGAAAGAGTCAACAGTTATTTAGGTGAGGAAGTTGTGGAGAGACATGAATGTTTAAGTGTGTATCACATATGGCATTTAAGTGAAAGCGTCAACAGTTATTTAGGTGAGGAAGTTGTGGAGAGACATGAATGTTCAAGTGTGTATTACATATGGCATTTAAGTGGAAGAGTCAACAGTTATTTAGGTGAGGAAGTTGTGGTGAGACATGATTGTTCCAGTGTGTATCACATATGGCATTTAAGTGAAAGAGTCAACAGCTATTTAGGTGAGGAAGTTGTGGAGAGACATGATTGTTCCAGTGTGTATCACATATAGCATTTAAGTGAAAGAGTCAACAGTTATTTAGGTGAGGAAGTTGTGGAGAAACATGAATGTTCAAGTGTGTATTATATATGGCATTTAAGTGAAAGAGTCAACAGTTATTTAGGTGAGGAAGTTGTGGTGAGACATGATTGTTCCAGTGTGTATCCCATATGGCATTTAAGTGGAAGAGTCAACAGTTATTTATGAGGAAGTTGTGGAGAGACATGATTGTTCCAGTGTGTATCACATATAGCATTTAAGTGAAAGAGTCAACAGTTATTTATGTGAGGAAGTTGTGGAGAGGCATGATTGCCCAAGCATGTATCACATATGGCATTTAACTGACTAAATTGTTCTGTCTTCTTTATTTTCCTTTATTCTTTTCATTTTGCCTTTCAATCAATTTCTTTGTTTCTCTTCAATATGTTATTCTCTCCATTTACACTTCACTCAGTTTATTTGCTTTTAATCCTTGATATTTTCTCTGAAAATCACACAATGTATATTTTTATAGCTCTTTAACTCCCCTTCACAAATCACACAGAAAACATTGGTTTTCATTCAATCATCTAAGTTAAGCAGAGTTGAGCCCAGTCAGTACTGAGATGGTAGGCAGAGTACCTCTTAGGAACACCAGGTAGCATGAGCATTCATCTACAATCCAAAATATATATATCAACCCACAATCAATCAAATACAACTATATCTCCCTACTATATGCACAGGTGGAGTAGGGCTGATAGTATTTCCATAGTTTTACTTGGATATAGACTTGGTGATGCATTTTATGTATATATATATATATATATATATATATATACACACCAAGCACCATTATGGATACTTAAAGTTTTCTAGAAAAATGTCTTTTAGATTTGAGTGAATTTTTGTTGAACAAAAAAGTGTTTGTTTTGTGGTCTGTAATTCAACAGAGTAGTTGAACAATGTTTCTTTTTAATGTGTCCACTACTAAGTATGTGGAAAAGGAAAGGGTTTCAGTTTAAGGTGAAAAAGAATGTGAGTGAGAAATACCTGAAGAGAGGGAAAGGGTCAAATAGAGATAGAAGTAAGTAGTAGAATGCATGTGTGTAAAACAATCTGTCTACTTAACTAATACAGTCTGTGTTCCTTCTCCTTTCTGGCTGGTAAGAGATGTAAAAAGTTTTATGGGCAGTTGAAGATATCTTGTTATGATTGTTCTCCTTTCCTTCTTCTTCTCTTTTGTATTGATTGAGTCAGTGATGAACCTGTCTGTCAGTTCTCTGGCCTCTCTGATCTCTGCACCTTTCTGACTCTTAAATGGTCACAGACATGGTTAGTTAGTGGAATTCAGTCATGTGACCCGCTCTCAGAGGTATTTTCTACTTTAGATGTGGAAAAACATTTGACTGACATCATATTTAAATTTTTGATTTACCATCCAATCAGGATGTAGAATTTTGCTTTTCACACTGACTTGTGAAATTTGTCTTAATTGTGTTTTCCAAAATGTTTTTAGTTATTTGAGTCCGGATTTTGCGAGTGTGCAATTTTACTTTTGGTTTTTCCAAAATGCTTTTGGATCTGATTGTGCAGGTGTGCAATTTTAATTTGTGTGTTTTAGTTAACTGTGAGCGGATATAGGATTTATATCCTATACCATAAATTATAATAACGTTTCTTTAACAAGTCAAAGGCACATGAAATAGGATTAACCAATAAAAATCAAATAGCACAAAAGAAAATATCCCATAATTTCTTTCTTCATTTTCTCCAAATCTCATTCTCCGATGAAGCTTTAATAAAAGTGAAAAATGTTAGATTTGAAACATTTCCTATTTGTTCTTCATTATATCTATCTATCTATCTATCTATCTATCTATCTATCTACATGTATATATATATATATATAATGAAAATTACAAACACTTATTACAACTTGAGAACCTTTAGTAAACTAATTTTACAAGGTATTGTTAGCAACTTAGAAAGTCCACTTTTGTTTTCTTGTTGTGTGCAGAGAGTGTGTCATAGTCCAGGAAAGTTCCTTAGAGGCTGATAGCCCAGGAAGTTTCTTAAGGGCTACCAATCATTATGTATATATATATATATAATTCTCGCTATTAATATTAGTAATAGACATAAATTTCTATAATTTCTCTCAAATTTAATTGAATTTCTCCTAATAAAGTGTTCAGTATTGGACTAGAGCAATAATTATTATCAAATTAGATATAACAGTGTTCAATGCAACATTGTTTTAATTAATGCATTTAGAAGAGAGCTGCAAGTGAACATACAAGTGGTGTCAAAATTATTCATATCTACTTAATATTTGTTTATTTTTTAAGGAAATGAGGAATATTTGCAATTACTTATTGAATTTGCTGTTGATAGTATATTCTGTAATTAGTTTGGAATAATTTGTCACATTTTTAGAAGTTTTGATCTATTATATTCATAGTTATAGATTTTTTCCTAAAATTTGCTGCAATCCAAAATTATTTGCTATTGTCCTTGGGAAATTACAGTATCGACCTGATTCAATAATATTCTTGTAAGTTTTGAATAAAACAATATGTGAATGCCACATACAGTGATAACTAACTGGTTTTTGCAGCTCTGGTACAGGCTTTAGGTGATAGATATACAATACTTTCAAAGTATTTTAATGTTCCTAGATTGACAATTTGGAACATTATCAATAGATACAAAACATTAATTGTGTTGAGATTAAGTTAAGGACTGGAATAAAACAGTCACTTTCTGAAAGAATGGAAAGAAAAAAGTTAGACGTCTCAAAAAATCCTCACGTAGCTGCAAAAGATACTGTCAATAATACACAGATAACAAGATCGAATATATTGACAAAAACAGTCACACAATGCAGTGATGGGCATATTCTTGGTGATACCCAGAGTCAAATCCTTGATTATATACTTCTAAGACTTAAGTATGGAGGCCTGTCAAGCTGAGTAGTGATTAATATGAGAAAGGAAGATGTTTTAGATTTGTAAAAATAGGTGAAACATGAAATAAACTGTGGTACACTATGCAAATTAGCTGAGTTGTATTTAAATGTTAAGCCAATAACTGTCAGTAGTTTATTTTGTCACGGATAATCATGTACCAAGTACCGACTACTGAAACTGTGGGATATACCAGACATAGCAAACACTTCATTGAAATTAAATATAAATTTTTATTTCACTCTTTGATAAGATGCCCTTCCAATAATGCCCAACCTTCTGCACACTGTTGACAAGATATCTACATCAAGTAACTTTGAGTTTGTCATCCAAGGAAAACTCCCTTACTGAAGGCTAAATACCCAAAAAGCAGATGAGCTAATGAGAGAAGCCATTTAGAACATGGGAGTGAATATTGAAACTCTGTTTTATGGTCAGATAAGACCAAACTAAAATTGTTTCACAAAATGATCTCCTTGTATATATGGAATAAACTGAAGCTCACAAACCACTTCCATTTCTACCTTGTTACTGATACAATCATAAGAACATTCCAGTACTAGTATAGTAAATAGCCTACCTCTTTGATTCTGGTATAGTATGTGCCCTACCCAGTTTGAATGGGTCCTACTTAAGTAATAGTATATTTATAGATATAAGTATTCAACTATTTATTGAAACTAATTATTTTTCCTAACCTTAACTCTAACCCTTACCAGACACTTATAATACCTTCTTGCTTTTTAAGGTAGACCACATACAATACCAGTGAAGAGAATTTTTAGGCCATATACTACATTGATACCAGCATTCCTTTAATTTAATGTTTATCTCAGAAACTACTTTTGAAAATAATGCATTACTAGCAATATAGCCCGGCATTGCTCAGGCGTAATGAAAGCTTTAAAACTAATCCATTGTCCTGGAGCTCAGACTCTTGGGCACAAAAGACTAAAAAGCAATAGTTGTTTCCAGTTAAAGCAAAACTGTAGACTGAAAGAAAAATGAATGGATGTAAGTCAAATTTTCATTTCCTGGTATCGATATCAAATAATGTTTTTTCATTGTAAACTGAATTTTGAAGGCTAAATAAGTCCTCTGAGTAAATGGTATCATGGCTGAGACTGAGAACTACAATTATACCTACTTAGAGCCAAATCTGAAGCAAAAACTAAAATAAAAGGGCCGAAAAAAATACAGATATACAGGCAGATAAACAGACACACACACAAACATCTTGCCTTTTATATATATATTATTGATTTTCTGCACTATTGTAAGAACTGCAACCTTGAAACTTCTGCATATTATTTATGTCTTTGTCTATGAGTGTATGAAATTTGATTAAAATCAGACCACTCATTCTATAAGTGCATATTATACAATATTTTCAATATTTATTGGGCGTACCTCAACACAAAACCTAGCTAAGAACACTCACAGATGCTTATAGTACAAATGTATAAATTTTCAAGAAAATCGGTCCAGCCATTTCGGAGTCTATAGGTAACGGACACACACACATGCAGACAAAGTTCCATTTATAAATAAGTTTAGATTTAGATTTAGATAAATGCTTCTGATAGAATAAAAATCTTATTTTATTTATTCCTTTGTTTTGTTTTTCTTCCACCAATTCAATACTTAAAGTTTTTTTTCATCAACACTTGATACCTTCTCAATCTCAAAATGTCCCCAAACCAAACAAAACAATACACACACTATGTTTTTAAATTATGTCTCTTCAGGACAGAGAGGATTGAAAAAATTAATTGAAGCTCATCTGTAAGCATCTCTTTGGAAATCTAGAAACATAGAAATTACCTTAGCATTCAGTGGTCCACAGATTTTTTGTATGTTGCTGCGAACAGGATGAACAATCCATAGATTTGGAAAACAGTTATTCTTCACAACATGATTGACCTATTTGTTGACTCAGAATTAGTCCTACAACAAAAAGTGTAGGTTTGAAGCAAACCGTAGTTCTCCAGCAATCTACTCCATGACAAGTATAATATGCACTTCTTCTTCTTCTTCTTCTTCTATGTGCCTTGTCCCTTAACAACGTAACCAATCATGGCCTTCCATGTCTCTCTATCCTTGGCAGCTCTTATCTCGCTTTCTCCTGTTACCTCATCCAAACCCACTCAGCCATCCACCTGCTCAGGCCCTGCAAATATGTTTTCCCTTGCCTCTATTTCCCTCTATCTGGTCTGTTAGTATCAGATTCTCCAAGCCTTCTTTTCTCGTTATATGTCCCAAGAACTTCAGCTGTCTCTTCCTGATACACTTTATTAATTTCCTTTTCATTTCCATCCTTTCTAAAACCTCATCATTGGTCATATGTTCAATCCATGATATTCACAGCATCCTTCTGTAGAACCACATTTCAGTTGCTTCAAGTTTTTCCTTTATCTTTGATGATATTGTCCAGCATTCACAGCCATATTAAAGAATAGACATCACATGGCAATCCAGTACTCTCTTCTTTATTTGTAGTGAAATTTCCTTGTCTCTCAATACACTGCTCAACTTCTGAAATGCATCTTGGCCATTCCAGTTTGCCTTCGGATCTCAGTGTCACACTTTCTGTCTTCCATTAGAACACTTCCCAAGTACTTAAATTTTTGTACTTGCTTGATTCTATTAGGTTGTCGTAAAAGTTTGTAAACACTTGTGAAATGAGTCTATCTGGTCCAGCACAACTGAGACAAGTGATGGGTTCAGAAAGGGCAAGAGACAATGTCGGTTCCAAAACAAGATTGATTCAGGAAGAAAGTCATGTTATGTGTTTGGTGGAACTTTGAAGGAATCATGTATTTTGAGTTGGTTTTGAATGGTCGTGCCATCAGTGCTGAACTTTACTGTCAGCAACTTGAGTGGGTCTACAAAAAGTTGAAGCAAAAGTACCCGGCTTTGATCAACCGAAAGCACGCTATGATGCAGCAGGACAATGCCAAGCCACACACCACCAGGAAGACCAAAGATAAGTTTGAAGAACTGAACGGCGTTGAGGTTCTGCCACATCCAACCTACAGTCCTAACAGTGCTTCATCAGATTACGGCCTTTTCCGCTCAATGCAACACTGTCTGAAGGGCCGACGATTCGACTCATTTGATGCAGTCAAGGAAGCATGTCAAGAATTCTTTGATTTGAAGCCAGCTGAATGGTACTTGGCCAGATCTGAAAGCTTGCCAATTGATGGCAGAAAGTCTTGGAAAATGATGGTCTTTATTTTGAGCAATAATTTTGTTGTTTTTGCGAGTAAAATTTCAATTTTTTGCAAGTGTTTACGAACTTTTGGGACAACCTAATAGTATCTCCAACCTGTAATTGGCATTTTGAGTTCCTCCATTTGCTGATGACCATACATTTTGTTTTCCTGCAGTTTATTTGTAGCCCTTTCTTTCAACTTTGTTCATCTCCCTTTTTTAGGAGGTATTGTAGTTTTCTTTCTGTGTTAGCTATCAGCACTGTATCATCTGCATAATTTATGTTGCTCAGATTGTGACTTCCAATGATGAATCCTGGCATAACTTCTAGGGTCCTCAGAATAGTCTCACTATACAAATTGAATAGATCTGATGAAAAGATAAATGAAATAAGTCAGATAGAACAAACCATGAAGAAATGAATAGCAATGATTACTAAAGATCATTTGTTTTCAGTACCTGCATTTCTTAATCTTTTTGACATGACTTCAGTTTTCATTTTTAGCCCCTGTGCAAATGTCATCTTGATAGCGGACAATGAATTTCTGTATAATCTCCAGTGACTTTGTTAATTAGTCTTTGAAAAATAGCAGTTACCATTTTTATTCTGTGTGATATTCTTGTCTACTTCAGTAAATCTTCTGGTGTGCTGTCATCACTTTTTGAAGTGCTCATTTATGAGTCTTTGGAAAGATTTTGATTCCTACTAACATTCAGATTTTGTCTTTCTAAAGACTTTGCATACAAATTGGAATCAGCTCTTTTTCATGCATTTTCAACATGTCTTTCCAAATGCTAGACACTTCTCTTTCTTTCTCTCATTTACATATTCACCAAAGTGACATTTTTCATTTTGTCTCTCTTAATAATAATGTATTGGCTATTTCTAAAACTTCCTATTGATTTTCTGACTTATTGAATTACTTAATTATTTCCAGTAATATGAATTTCATGGAATCATTTAAAGACCTGTTTCCCAATTAAGGTGACTGTACCATTTTGTCTAGATGATTTCCATTGCGTATTCCTTCAATAATTCTCATCTGTATCAACTCTTCTTTAAAGTCAGTTCTTTATTTGCAAGTTTTTCAAAATCTCACTATTCTTAGTCAGTGTAGGCATTTAATGACTGATTCTCCACGTTCTGGTTTTCTATGACTTTAGTATTTTCTACCATGACCAACCTCTTTTTCATAGACGTTTTTGGTTGCATATTAATATAATTTAACTTATTTCCAGAAAAGTTAGGTCATTTAATTTCAGGGGATGAATTATTATTGAGATTTGTTATCTTGTTTTTTTCCCCTTTTGCTTTGTTGTCTTTCAGCTTTTGGTTCTAGTGTTGAATCAAAGCAAATTAATATGTGCACAAAGTGCCTTCTATATGACTAACAGATATCTTATTGGTGATTTCATTGTCATAATATGCAATAGTTATATTCTCATGTCTTTCACATACACTATTGATAAATTGAATTTTATCTCCTTCATGACTACTCGGGTTTATATTAGAGTTACTCTCATCTATATGCAAATGTATAAAACAATTACATTTGCATATCATTACTAAGTGCCACCCAAATTTCTCAGTAGGATTATGAAAATGCACAAAACAGAGTTTAGATGAGCCAGAATGGCAACAACCTCAAAGCCATTTCCCATTTATAAACAGTATGAAACAGAAATGTGTCCTGGCTCTACTCAGTTCTTTGATATTATCTGGAAACATGCTTGAGATGAATGATAAAAAAAAACATGTTGCTCTGTACATATTCAAGTGGAAACCTGTTTAATCTAAAGTCTATGCTCACAAAAAAATGAGAGTAAAGCTTATTTGGGGACTTATGTTTGCAGATGATGACTAATTAGTCCACCCAGGAGCAGTCAGTCAGTTAAGT
The DNA here is from genome assembly GCA_037127315.1 of Ascarosepion bandense. Taxonomy (NCBI): domain Eukaryota; kingdom Metazoa; phylum Mollusca; class Cephalopoda; order Sepiida; family Sepiidae; genus Ascarosepion; species Ascarosepion bandense. The sequence continues at coordinate 1,788,958 of JBBBDQ010002011.1, read as the reverse complement.
GCCATACATGATACATGCTTGGGCGATCATGTCTCAAAAGAGACATGACTGACTGGGCAGAAGATTATCCCACAGTAGGTTGCCATTGCTTTCTACGGTAACCAGGAGCAGTGCAACAACAAAAAATGCCAAGTTTAAGCAAACTAATTTTTTAGCAATATATGTCATGGCAAGAGTAACCCCCATCTACGATATCTATGGGACTGACTCAACTGAACACTGTTCAAGAATTTACATAACTAGAATAGGTTGTGTTCTGTAGACACCAAGATAGAAAGTGGTTGACATTAAACTGAAAAAAGCAAACAAAGCTATTGAAAGACAAAACAAATAGATATATTTATCAATACGATCATAAGAAGTGAGATTAAAATAACGCTGGGCTGTCCACTTTGCTTGATGGTACAAAATTTTGGGTCATCTTCCAATGATATTTATAGTCACTATAATATTTGCACCAATGCTGCCTCTGTTTGCTCAAACTTAACAATATTCCAAAAGGTTTCTAAATATTGATAATAATATAACCTATTACAAACTCTGTTGATGACAACTAATTTTACAGAACTGTTTTCAAGATCATTTGCAGAGTTACTGTTGGATTAAAATTGGCTTCTTGAGAAAAGGTTAGGTTAGTTCTGGGTGTTTTATTTGATGGTCTTGAGAATTTGAAGAGAAGGCAACTGAAATTTACACAACAAAAATACAACAAAACACTAATAATGTTCAGATAGTTATTACACATTAAATTTTGTATTAATCAAGAAATAAAAAACAGGCAAGTTAAGCCTTAAATCTGGATTTAAGAATATGTTATGAGACTTTATTTTGCTGTTAACATGAAATTCTTCTTTTTCTATGTGCCCTGTCCTTTCAGGACGTAGGCGATCATAGCTTTCCATGTCTCTCTATCCCTGGTGGCTCTTAGTATGTTTTCTCCTGTTAAATCACACACCTCCCTGTTTGGTCATCCACCTGCTCAGGCCATTTAACTATGTTATCTGCTGCTTTCCTTTGTCTTTGCTTTCTATCTGACCTGTCAGTATCAGGTTCTCCAAGCCCTCCTTCCTCATTGTATGTCCCAGGAACTACAGTTGTCTCTTCTTGATGCTCACTATTAATTTTCCTTTTGTTGCCATTCTTTCCAAAACCTCATCATTGCTCATGTGCTTGGTCCATGATATCTACAGCATTCTTTAAAAAGTCATGTTTTTTGTTTAAACTTTTCTGTTAAATTCAATGAATTTTATTAATTATTAGCTATAACTCCAGTTTCTCAGTTTGAACATGTGCTCCTGTGGTTTCAAGTGAAGTATTTCTCCACTAAGCTATCATTATAAGCGCTGCTTAAGCTTGAGATGATATCATTTGATCTGAGATAATAGAACACTAAAAATGACAAAACATAAAGAAAGATATATTTCAATCATATTGTCAGGCAAGACATATTTTTGAGATAGGTTTTCAGATCTTAGGAAACTTATTTTTCTTTTGAATTAATGAAATTAGAGAACATAATTTTCTTGCAAAAATCTCACAGAAATAATCAAATTGGCCAATCTCATCTCTGACCTGTAAGCTGTCTGCTTACTTAAAGCAAAATTATCTAAAAAGAGCATTAATGGTTGAAGTTCATGTTTTAAATTACTTCCAAAACATATTCTTATCTTTGTCCTTAGAAATAATAATTAAGTCTAAGACTTTTTGTTTTGATATTTTCAATGTGATCAAGTAATTGAACATTTGCTGTTCCCACAGCCTGATTTAGCCTAAACTTGAATCATCTTCAGTGGAGATGGGATACTGTAGTAGTAGTAGTGGTAGTATACAATTTTTAATGGATGATATTAAATAAAAATATATCTTAAATCCCCACAAGTATCACCTACTTATCCCTTTAAAACCTCATCAACATAAACATTTGCTTTCTTAAGGACAGGTCAGCAAGCTGATTTACTTTCTGAAATGAGATATTTGGATAAGCAAAATAAAATTCAAAGTTCCTGTACCAAAGAGAAGAGCAATCCTACTTGCACTTAATGTATCCCCCTACAATTTACCAACCTCAGTATTAACCTAGAACATTATCACAAATTATTACTTATTGCTCATTAGTTTTCTGGGAGTAGTGGCCCATATTAAGTGATCTTATAGTGGGTTGCTTATCTATTCTTTTCTGTTAGTAGTGGAGGATCCGTTCTAGTGAAGGGTAGTTGTATATTGTTGCAGGTTAACGGAATTTGGCCTTGTTGTAGATAGCCCACTATAAGTCATAATGAAAGGTTATAAACCAAGAAAGGCAAATTGAGTTGAAAGATAACATTTTATATATAACACATATCAATTAAAGTCTTTACAATAGAAGTAATGTATAGGTCCAACGGAGGTTAAAATGTTCATGGCAATAAAAAGTTGAAAGAGACTTAATGCTTAGGAATTTGGGAGCGTGTAAGTAAGGAATGTCTTTGATGTATTTGCTCCTTAGGTCAGTAAGTAGATTTTGAGACAGGGAAGAAGGTAAGGAGAAGTGAAGGGAGGCAAGTATAGTAGCCGCTTGACTTGGGTCAAGGGAGATACTAATTACTCTCTTCTCTTTGAGTCAGTCTGCCTGCCGATGTTTTCTGTCTCTGCTTTTTATATCTTCTTTTTGGATCACAGCAGCTCATTTGAGATTTCACACTTGTATTTGGTTCTGGGCTTCCTATTGGCTGATAAATAAAATTTGCGTAAGCTCGCAAACTGGAAATTTAATATTTAATTAATTTTTAATTTTTAACTTGAACATCTGCACGGAGCAGGCAGCGCAGCGACGACTTTTGGTCATTCGCTTTTTGGTCGTTAATTTTTATGAGGTTTGATTATAAGTCTGTAGTAGTAGGCAAAGTATAATAAAGAATATAAAAATATCTGTTAAATCTCCTGAAGAGTATTACCTACTTATTATCTCCTTAACAACACATTAAGATTAATACCAATATTGTAAAAAACAGGTTAATCAGCTTATGGTTCTGTAACTGGATACTTAGATAAGTAAAACAAAAAACAAAGGCCCTAGAATACAGAAAAGGAAAACCATAGAGCACTCAATGCAACCCTCTACAAACATTAACCTAGAACATTATCATGAATTATTTTGTGTTGTTTATTAGATCTTGGAAAGTATGAAGTGACATATGAAGCACAGCAGGAAGTCAATTTTTATGATGTTAGAGTAAAAACCTGTAAAGTAGTAGTCAGTCAATTAATTAAGTGCCATACATGATACACACTTGGGTGATCATGTCTTGAAAGAGACATGACTGACTGGGCAGAAGATTATCCTGCAGTAGGTTGCCATTGCTTTCTGCAATAGACTGGTTGCCAACCAAGGCTATAGAATCCACTCTGTCCTGTTATTTAACCCATAACTGTAAGGAATAGACAGATTAATACCTTTCCCAAGGGTATTTGCGCATAAGTGAATGCAATGAATTCAGCTGGAATTTGAACTCAGCTCCCCGATTTCTCATTCCAATCCAATATCCAATGCACTCCAAGATTAGTAGACAAAGTGTAATAAATAAAATGAAAATATTTCTTAAATTTCTTGAAAAGTATCATCTTAACACCTCATTTGCATTAACACCAGCATTCTTAAAGACAGATCAATCAGCTAATTGTCATTCTGAAATCAAATACTTAAAAGCCAAATCTTTCCCTTTCATATTTGATCACCACCACTTCTTATCTCTGACCATACTGATCCTTGTAGGGTTGAGGTATTGGGTCATATTGTCTCACCATCTTGCGTTTAGCTGACCTCTAGTTCTTTTCCACTGCCTTGGTGACCAAGCTGTCACTTCAATAATCCACCAGTTGTCTCTAAGATGAGAGATGTCACCAGCTCTCTGACTTGACCACTGAAGACTTGATACTTGGATAAGTGAAACAAAATATAAAAACTCAGTACAAAATTGAAGGACAATCCTACAAGCACCTAACATTAACACTAGCATTCTTAAAGACAGATCAATCAGCTAATTGTCATTCTGAAATCAAATACTTAAAAGCCAAATCTTTCCCTTTCATATTTGATCACCACCACTTCTTATCTCTGACCATACTGATCCTTGTAGGGTTGAGGTATTGGGTCATATTGTCTCACCATCTTGCATTTAGCTGACCTCTAGTTCTTTTCCACTGCCTTGGTGACCAAGCTGTCACTTCAATAATCCACCAGTTGTCTCTAAGATGAGAGATGTCACCAGCTCTCTGACTTGACCACTGAAGACTTGATACTTGGATAAGTGAAACAAAATATAAAAACTCAGTACAAAATTGAAGGACAATCCTACAAGCACCTAACATTAACACTAGCATTCTTAAAGACAGGTCAATCAGCTAACTTTCTTTCTGAAGCCAGATACTTAAATAAACAAAACAGAAGATTAAAGGCCCTTTACCAAAATAAAGTATAATTCTACAGGTAATCGCCATGCTCTCTCGCCCCTTACTGACTTCCAATTAAAAAAGTACAAAAAGAGGGGTTTGATGTCAGTCCTCTCTACTCTTCCACAAGAAAGCAGAATAGGCTAGTCTAATCCACTAAACACCAAAGAACTAATTAGGAGAACTGGCTACTATAAAGAAAGAGGTTTTTTCCCCTCCTCCCTTTATGTTTCTCTGTTCAATTTATCACAAACTAAGAACACTATCACACAAGAAGAATACAGTTTGTATTCATAAATAAATGTAAACAATTTTCTCTAAAAATTGAATTTATTTTTAATGTAAAAAGCAACATTTTGTGCCAAACTTCGCAGTAACCAGCTCCAAAAATCTATTGAATGTTAGGCTCTCTATTTCATGGAAGGTATATAAGTAAAATACAGTTGGTTCAGTCCTAAGTATGAAATAACTTTGAAGAAACAGAATATTTTTCTTTGTCTTCATTTGGTTTTAATAAAACTTGGGCTATAGATTTATGATCTAAACACAGACATTTGTTGGATAAGATCAATTGCAAATTTTATATACATTATAGAAAATAAGTGAACCAAATTTGGTTCAGTTATCTAATTGATCTAATATGAAGAATCAAATTGTCAGACAGGCTCCCAAGGTCAAAGAATGAAGGTTCAAATTTTACTGGTAAATAGTTCTTCATCTCTAATGGATGCTGCTTACCCAATGGTAGTAGAATGTAAAAAGCTAAATATTATTGAAAAATGTAACAAAAATAAGATTAAATAATTAAACAAAAATGAATTATGATGAAAATGCATTATCTAAGAAATTGCAACAGTTTAATTTAAGAAACATGTCATTATTTTTTTTTTTTCTATAATCATTTCCCTTCAAGCAAGGCAAAAGTGCCACTGGTGCACAAGGGCTTACAGTGAGATTGAAAAACAAGGTACAACGAATGTCAAAGAAAGATAAGAGAGGGATGGTTTAAGTAGTTAGAAGATGGCAATTGACATTAAATTTAAACTCTTGGAGATTGTAGCTATCAGGGAAGCAAGTTCTATAAATAGGAAGTGCAAGAAAAGAAACTGTTAGAGTAGAAGAAGTGGTTACATTTAACTATTTTGATGGTAAAAGGGTGGAATCTTGTAGCACACATAAATACATGTGGTCAAAGAACCAGGGAAAAAAGCTTGTCAATGCACTTACCATGAAAATAATTGCAGAAAAAACAGAGGGAAGCAACATTACATCAGTGACTGAAGGTTGGCTGCCAATTCACTATCAATTATATTGTAGATCTACCTTTGGATTTTGTTGAGAAGCACAAGATGAATAGCAAGAACATCCAACCAGATATGGTAACAGTATTCAATGCTTGGACAAATGAGAGATTTATAAAAGTGCAGAAGGAATTCTGATAAGAACTTCCTGGCATGATAAAGTGATCCAAAATTCCTAGTAGAAGATGCAGCTACGAAAGTCAGTTGTCAATCAATTTGAAGTTGTTTGAGGGAGTAAAGCCAAGGAGGTGCAGTGTCTTGCTCTCTAGGAGACTTGTGTCAACCATTCTGATGTTAAGCAGAAAAGGTGGTTAAAGAAGAGCAACTTCATTTTGGAGACATTTAAATTTATGAGCCACTAGCAGTATAGCCCGGCATTGCTCGGGTGTAATGAAAGCTTTAAAATTAATCCATGGTCCTGGAGCTCAGACTCTTTGAACGTTGACGCGAAAGACTAAAAAGCAATAGTTGTTTCCAGTTAAAGCGAAACTGTAGACTGAAAGAAAAAGGAATGGATGTAAGTCAAATTTTGATTTCCTAGTATCGATATCAAATTTTCTGCACTATTGTAAGAACTGCAACCTTGAAACTTCTGAATATCATTTCTTATGTCTTTGTCTATGAGTGTATGAAATTTGATTAAAATCGGACCACTCTTTCTATAACCCGATTTTTTTGATTATCGATTTTTCAATATTTATCGGGGATACCTCGACACAAAACCTAGCTAAGAACACTCACAGACGCTAATAATACAACTGTGTAAATTTTCAAGAAAGTTGGTTCAGCCGTTTCGTAGTCTATAAGTAATGGACACACAGACACACACACACACACACACACACACACACAGACAAAGTTCCATTTATAAATAAGTTTAGATAGATTTCCTACCCCATTAAATCACAGATTGGAGGTTCTTTTGAAGGGTAGCAGCTAAGTTTACTTTGTCAGCCTTGGCAGATTTCTTACTGAGTTAATGGTGGTGTCATCTGCGTAGAAGCCTACTTGGGAACTTGTTACATCAGGAAGATCATTTATGAAAATCAAAAAAGGTGTAGAACCTAGGATAGAACCTTGAGGTATACCTGCATTTATATGAAAGGATCTGGAATCTTACTTACTTGAAACAACCTTCATTTCACAATTTGATAGGAATGATTAAATTAAATTAAACAGTTGTTGAGAAATACCATAGATTCTGGAGCTTGAACAGAAGGCCAGCATGCCAAATCTTATCAAATGCTTTTGATATTTCAAGAGCAACAGCTCGAGCTTTTTTGCGCTTATCAAGTGTGATATATATATATATATATATATATATATATATATATATATTCATGTACAAGAGTAAATTTTATATGTTGGAAGAGAGAAATTAGCTAATTCTTAATATATTTGTGTACACAAATACAAAGACAGTATAGGCCTAACCCTTGGAACTACTCTCTGGATTTAATAGTTTGGTTTCATGCCTTCTTTGGGTAAATAAATCTCCACTAAGCTAAGATGCTGAAACTATTCAATACAGTAGAGCATTGTTGTCACATTTTCAGAGACAAGTTTCTTGAAGTTTAAAATATGCCACTCTTGAGGAACTAAAGGGAATTAACTTAAACTGAGATATCCAAAAAAACTGCATGTCATGCAGAACTAGAACAATCTACCCTTCTGAACTAAGGGTCCATTCAAAATTCTAATATATATCACCTGAGGAATGCTGAAGTGTACAATGGCTGAAGCATGAATATATGAATATTTTTTATAATCATTTCAGCCCAAGCAAGGTAGGACTGCCATTGATGAGCAGTGGGTTACACACAGAGAGAGAGAAAAAACAGAGTAGAGGGGATGCCAAATAAAGGATAGGAGGTAGATGTGATTTAGGGAGGTTGATGGGATTTAGGGAAGAAGATTGCAAATAATGTTGCATTTAAACTTTTGGAGATTGTAACTATCAGGAAAGCTAGTATATAGAAGGGAGTTCCAAAGATAGGAACCATGAGAAAAGAAGCTGATAGAGTAGAAGTGGTACTTATATTTTATTATTTTGACACTAAAAGAGTGGGACCTAGATGCTAATCTAGCAGCATGAGTAATTTCATTTGTTTAGGGCACCAAGGAATGAAGCTCATCAGAGCAAAGGCAGTGAAAATCTTTGAAGAAAAGACAGGGAGAAATCACATCCCATTGGTGAGAATGTAACTTAAGTCAAGCTGACAAGTCAGGATCAACTGCATTCCAGGTCCTCCTTTGGATTTTGTTGAGAACCTTAAGATGAATAACAGTAACACTCATGCAGATCTGGTAACAGTATTCAATGCTAAGATAGATGGTAGATTTATACATTTGCAAGATGGTTTCTGACAAGAAAAATGAAAGCAACAGACCAAACAATATAAATATTGTAAATAGTTAGAATACCTAATCTCAAAAATATAGACAATTTACTATAGTGGTTCATTGCTGCTGCTGCAAATTGTCCGCCGTTTTGCCATTTGCTGTTGCCATTTCCGCTGAAGCTGCCAATATGAAGTGACAAGGCCTACAACTATGATGCCGCAAAACGTTTTAGGATGTGCATTGTAGTGCAGTAGATATTGGTTTGGAATGAGAGATCTGGGAGCCAAGTTCGAATTTCAGTTGAATTCCTTGCATTCACTTATGCACAAATACCCTTGGAAAAGGTATTAATCCATCTCTTCTCTCTAGTTATGGGTTAAATAACAGGACAAATTGGATTCTATAGCTTTGGTCGGCAACCAGTCTACTGCAGAAAGTAATAACATCCTACTGTGGGAAAATCTTCTGCCCAGTCAGTCATGTCTCTTTTGAGACATGATCAGCCAAGCTTGTATCATGTATGGCACTTAACTGACTGACTATAATGAACATGTCTAGAGAGTGCCTTGATTGCAAGGTCATTTACAGTAAATTTCCTTCCTGGCTCTTACGAAATTTCACCATTCTTGGCAGAATTTCTCTTATTATTAGTGTGGGATATCTTCTAAAAAAGTAATGGAAAGAAAAAGAATCTAGATTAAATCGACTAGATTAAAAAGAAAAAAATTAATTTTAAATTCCCAGCATTCCTCATTCATGTTCTTGTGTAGTTCCACCAAAACAAAAAATTTAGTTTGCTGAAGTCCAAACAGTAAAACACATTAAAAACTATTTCCACTTTGTCATACATTTTCTTAAATATTGTTAAATATATATATAAATATATATTGTTATTTCACATATATAATCAACAGAAAGAAGACATGATTTAATGCAATATTAAAGTTAGAAATTCTAACTTCATAACATTATGTGAACTAACTCATAAGATTTTTGTAGAAATGGGATTGTCTCATGAAGATAAAATGCCATTTCTGATGTACTTAAGTTTTATTACCTAAGCATATTGATTACCAAAAGACTGTTTCTTTAATAAATAAGTGATAATTACAGTGACAAGACTGAAAAGAATTACAAGTAGATTAAAATATATGTAGGTAATTGACCTGAGTTTGATCATGAAAGAAAGATTAATAGAATTGGTTTCATAAAATTCTTGATGATACTTTTAGGATTGTTTTTGAAAAATATCATATTCCAGGATCTTAAAGGTATAGCAGATTTCTTTGATGAAAAAGCAAACAACAAATTGAGAATAAGTTATTGATATTTGTTTTCGAAAGAAAACTGATTTCAGGACATAAGATAATTATGTAGACTATATATTTGCTTTAGTAATTTTATTTTTTAGGTTTCTTTCCAGATGTGTTCCATTTTATATCTCATCAGAAACTAATTATTCATTTCTAATATTTGCTGCTTATTTTTAAATAAAGAACTAAAATGAGTTTGTGGTTGTTGTTTTTATGTGGCCTTGTTTAAATTCTCAAAAATTATTGAAGTGAAAAATCAAGAATGAACAAGATTTTGTAAAATAAAAAATATTTTATGCTTAAGTTACACAACAAAATTTTTTTAAAATTGTCCTTGGTAATAAAGTCTTCACATCCTTAAAATACATATAAACTCACAGATCTTTTTTTTCGTTCTTCCCATGTGACTATTTAAATTAGCAATTAGCAGTTTTCTGATCTGAATTCTCTGAAGATTGTGGTTAACATGAATCTCAGAATTGTAGTTTTGGATTAATGTCCTGAGTTGGATACTTGTTTTTTTTTTGTTTTTTTTTTAATCATTTCACCCCGAGCAAGGGGGAAATGCCACCGATGTGCAGGGGGCTACATAACTGTAAAAAGATTAATTAGAAAAGAGTGAGGAGTACAGACTAGTTAGAAAGGAGCAATAGAAAGCTGAGAAAGCATGTGTGATGACAGATACATAGGTGGAGAGAAAGGGAAGGTTGGGGGTGGGGAGAGAGCTAGAGTCCAGTGGTTAGTAGATGAGTATTGACTTTGTATTTAAATTTCTGGAGGTTGTAGCCATCAGGAAAGCAAGAATACGGGAGCAAGTTCCACAGGCGGGAAGTGCGAGAGAAGAAACTGCAGGAGTAGAATTGTCGTCTGCATTTGGCTAACCTGACTGTGAATGGGTGGGACCCAGATGCCAGTCTGGTTGCATGAGTAAACACCTGTTGAGGATGCACCAGTGACTTAAGTTCGTCTGAGCAGAAGCTATAAAAGTATTTACAGAACAGACAAAGGGAGGCCACATTTCGATGGTGGGAAAGTGGCTGCAGTCGAGCCGCCAGATCAGTACCTATCACATTACAGACTCTCCTTTGGAGCCTGTCAAGAACACGGAGGAGAACGGCAGGGGTGTCTGACCATAAATGGCAGCAGTACTCCATGCACGGACGGATGGTTGACTTGTATATATGCAGGATGGATTCAGATGGCTCTCTCAATATGGTTTCCAATTGACAACTGTTAAATTTTTTTTTTTTTTGTCTTTTACTTTGTATTTTTAATTCTTTATCTGCAGGCTTTGTATTGTTAAGGTTTATTTTTAGTATTTATCCTTCACTTCATTATATATATATATATATATATATATATATATATAATTAGTTTTTTTGAGCATAATTAAATTAGACCATTACCCAGTTGTATTAAAACATGCTCAATACATTTATGTTGTAGAGCTTTTGAATATTTTTCATTTGGAAATGAGATGTTACCACAACCTAGGTTTCAATCTTTCAGTATCTTTTTTCAGTTTATGATATAGTTATTATAAATCATCTGAAGATGCTAAAAAGTTGAATCTAGGTTGCAGAAATAACTCATTTCCAAATGAAAAACTAAAAACTATTTATGTATATAAGTGATAATGCCAAGTATATAAATGGAGAGAATAATCCCCAAAAATCTATTTAATATGATTTATTAAAAAGATAGATCTATATAGAAAGCACAATGGATATTATCAGGAGCAATATGTTATATATAAAGGAAAACTTAACACATCATCTAAAATAGTTATAAACTATAATTTATTTCAATGGGTAAGCTTTTGTTATCCATCTCTTCAGACTGTAGAATACATTTAGCAAAAACTGTACAATCAAGGAACTTAATGTATTCTGTGATCTGAAGAGGTAGGTAACAAAAACTTACATGTCAAAATAAATTATGGTTTATAACTGCCTCAGATGATGTGCTGAGTTTATATATATACTATATATAATAATAATAATAATAATAACAATAATAATAATAATAATAATTGTAGTCCCTTATTGTAACTGTTTTGGCTCATTCGATACATATAAGTGGATTTATCAATTACAATCACACACAAATACAGACATTGCACTACTCTTGCTACACATGTTTGGAATATCAAAAAACTCTAAATACTGACCCCATTTTAAAATGGGAAATACTTAAGCGTTGTTCAAAGTATAGAGCTGGAAGTAAATTATGCGATGAGGAGAAGCTAGCGATAGCTTGATTTGAACCTGCACAGGATTTACTTAATTCTAAATGAGAGATTTTGCATTAATGTAGACACTCTAAAAATTGGCTTCTTCCTTAGTCCTTTTTTTTTTGATGTCAATAAAATGAATTCCCCCCTCCATGTGCTTTTGGTGTCTTCTATGTTTTAGTCATGTGATTATTGAGTATCTATAATTTACGGCTTTGTTTCTACCTAATTTCTTTTCTTTTATTTAATTTAGCATAGACACTCACATGTCCATATTAGAATAGACATTTGTAACGGTTATTTACAAAAATTTCTCCCTCATTCAGAAAAGAACTCCAAAGAAAGAGGAAAGCAAGGATAAAGAAAAGATAGAGGATTGATTAATGTAAAAAAGAGAAAAAAGGTTAAAAAAGAGAAAAAAGAAAAAAGGAGAAACAGAAAAAACTGAATGGAAAGCATAAAGAGAAAAAGAAAAGATAAGGAGATACAATAAAAGGAAATAAAGTATTGCAGAAATAAATGTTGACACCATTTCCCATAATAGCATCTCAAATCACCTAACTGTTCTCTTAGAAAAACATAGAAAAATTTAACTATGAAATTTAATTTAAAATATACTGGGATATATTTAATGTACCAAAAAATTATACACCATAATTTTAATACAATTTGAAAAAATAACTACTTTTACTATTATTTAAAAAATTAATGCTAATTAAGAAATATTGTTAAAATAATTATAAATACTAAAATCAATATAGAAACAGAAAAAATTTGATAAACCTAACAGAAAAAAGGAAAGAATAAAGAAATCATGACAGAATGGATTTTAAAATATTTTAAAAAATTTTTTAAAAATGCTAGATTGAAACCGACATATATAATTCATTCTTAGAAACGTGAAAATGGATTTTTACCCTTAAATTAAAATATACCGACTATAAGGAATATTTATGGTGAAAAATAAATCATATCCTAACATAAATTACATTATAACCACTAGTAGTAATTTATTGTAACTATAGTTAAAATAATAACTCCCAATAAGAAAATATAATTTATTAAAATAAAATCTTAAAAATTATCTAAAATACTAGAAATACTAATAATAGATAATAATAATAATAATAAAAAATAATAATAATAACAAATAAAACAATAAAGAGATAACAAATATATGTATACATACATACAGACACACACACACACACATATATATATATATATATATATATATACACACATTTATATATCCATGTATGTATCAAACAAAATTTCTCTCAGACATAATGATATATATATATATATATATATATATATATATATGGCACACTGATTGAGCACTATGGAGAAATGGAAAACTTTAATAACAGTGGTTACACATGCATTTATGCATAATTTATTCAGTAATGAATTTGAACACTCTCAACTACTGCTGTGTGTTCGCATTGTGTATATAACATATTAAATCTGGACTGTATGCGAATGACTATATATATATATATATATATATATAAAACCATTTCACCCTAAGCAGGGCAATAAAGTCAAATACTAGGCATTACTGAGGTTATGAATATCAGAAATTATGTCTGCATGTAATCATATTAATAAATACATACTAGGATCATACAAACATGGATAAAAGTGTTGTAATAATATTGAATAACTCCTTCCTAATTTTGAATGTTTTCAGCTGCTCTTTCAGTTGTGTACTGATAAAAAATCACTGTTCATGCATTTAAAAAACATAAAAAGATGTTATTGCAAATCACCTGAAGACACTAAAAAGTTTAAATCTAGATTGCAGAAATAAAAAGAACTTATTTCCAAATTATATATATATATATACACACACACACACACACACACATATATATATATATATATATATATATATATATATTTACAGATTCTTGATAAAATCCAAAGAAGTATCTGAAATGTTACTGGTCCTGACCTGGCATCTCAGCTTCAGTCATTTTTCCCACTGCCCTAACATAAGATTCCTACTGCCTTTTCTATAAATACTTTCTTGGTAATTAGTCTAAGTAACTTTCTGCTATGGTACCTAGACTGTAAATGTGTAAGCCCAGTACTCAATTGGAGGCAAAGTCTCATCATTTTGCAGTTGAAATGGCTAGATCTTTAAAAATGGAAATGGAATGTCAATTGTCATCTTCTGTCTTCTTAATTCTTCTTCTTTTATTGTTGTCTGTTTTTAATTGTAATTTTTCTCATATTAGGATCATACAAACATAGATGAAAGTGTTGTAAGATTCTTGACTAACTTTTCCCTAATTTTGAAAATTTTCAGTTATTTGAAAATTCCAGTCACGTATTAATGAAAACATCCTTGTTCATGTGTTTGAAAAATGGAAAAATCAGTTATTGTAAATTGCCTGAAGAAACCAAAAGGTTAAAAGCAACTCATTTCCTAATGAAAAATGTTCAAAAGTTGTACAATAGAAATGTGTTGAACACTTTTTAATACTACTAAACAATGGTTTAATTTAATTATGACCAAAAACTAACTCATTATATATATTTATATGTATATATATATGTATATATATTGTATTTGTGTTTTCATCCCATGTAAGATGATGAAGCAAATATGACGTAAGGATTTACTGAGAAGAAAATAAAAATTCCATTATTGAGGTGAAGCAGCCCAAAGAATGGGAAGATAGATGACAATTGATGTTGTACTTAAAATTTTGAAGATCATAGGTAAGAGGGAAGGAAGAATCCATTATAGCATTTGATGGGCAACAAATGCAAGTAAAGAAACTATTAGAAAAGAACTTATCTTTATACAAGGGACATTCAATAGATAAGGTGGATTTTTCAGTATAAGGACTTCTAATACAGGGAGAAGCTTACTTTTTTTTATTTTTCAACATAGTCTCCCAGCAGTGTCACACACTTTTCCTGCCTGTGCACAAACTTCCGTATTCCCTCAGCGTAAAAATCTTTGGACTGATGTCTCAGCCAACTGCTCACAGCACTTTTGACTTCATCATCACTTTCAAACATCATGCCTCTCATGAACTCTTTTAAGGGACCAAACAGGTGAAGGGGCAAGGTCTGGGCTGTAAGGAGGATGAGGGAGCAGTTCCCAGCCCACTTCGTTGATGGTCTGCACCTTTGGCACTCACTGGCAACTGACCTTCGAGTAGACAAGGTCATCATGGACAATTTTGTGTGCTGTCCCAACAGATAGGCTCAAAGTCCTTGCAATGTCACCCACTGTCACCCTTCTATCAGACTGAATGAGGTCATTGACTGATTTAATCACCTCAGGAGACCTCATTTCTGTAGGCCTCCCAGGCCTGTCCTCATCCTCAACACTGCTCTGTCCTTCTTTAAACAATTTAACCCACTTGTTGACATTTTTTTTGGCTGAAACATGTGGCACCATACACAGTTGACATTCTCCTATCAATTTCAACTGGTTTGCACCCTTCAACAACCAAAAACTTGATAACTGACCTCTGTTCAATCCTGGAGCATGCTTCTCGGTCAGCCATCTTTGTTAATCTCCAAAACTCTCAAAGTTTTTTTCAATCTGCAAAAAAAATTAAATCCCTTTGAAAAAGAAGTAAAGAAAAAAAAATTTTAAAAAAAGTAAGCTTCTATCTGTATTAGACATCATTCTACCAAAAAATTCACCTTATTTATTGAATGACCCTCATATCTAGCTGTTACACTCTGCTGTAAATTAGATTTTTTTTCTGATTCACTCTACACATTAGCTGGATGTAAATGCTAAGAAAGCAAAACCAAAAATATAAAGTCATCCTTTGTGCAGGGACTACATGCATCATATCTGGCTTATAAAATAAATCTTGTCAAAAAAATAGGAATTACAACATAAAAGAAGTCAATCAGAAAAGTTGCCACCTAAGAAAAATTAATAAAAAAGACAAGTCCTGGAGTCACCAGAGTTTGCTTTTATGAAATCTGCTCATAAATTTTGGAGACAGATTTGTAGTGAATGGGCCACTTGTTTACACAAAGCAAGCACTCAATATCATCATCCCTGTCCTCAGTCAACCAACCCAAGCAACACATCAACTCCATGTCCGACCAACTCAGTGCTGCCTGTAAGTTGCTTCCCTTGGCCAAAAAGAGACATTTCACTCACATCCTCTGTATCAGCAATGCCGAGAACTTTATATTAACAACTCTTTTCTTCCTTTCCTTTCACCATGAACATCACAGCTTGTGTCAGTGTGTAACAAGGAGAACTAATGAAATGGATTCCACTGGTTTTTCTTGGACAGAGATTCTTGACCACATCAAGCAACAGTGGACAGCAATCCTGAATCTCAAAACTGATTCCTCACACATCAACAAATATTGGATGAGAGCAGTTATCAATAAATTCCAATCAAACCTGCAAGAAATGTTGTTCACTTTAAAATCTGCTGCTACAAGATCTACAGACACCGCCCACAACTCCACAGATTATGAAATAATAATGTAATCTGCAATCACTTAGCAATTAATTTAGCATGATCATTCCACTTATTGTCAGTGAAAAACTGGTTCTCTATGATGATTAATAAAAAGCAGTTTCATTTTGGAGTTGTTAAAGTTTACAAGCCATTTCTTGTCCCAGGTAACAACTGAATGTCATTTTAGAGATCAGCAATCAGTTTTAATTTGTTAGACCAATCAAACTTAATATTAATAAATGCACAAATAGTTGTCATCAGAATAAATACTGTGTGTGTGTAAATGTTTTTTTCTCAAAAAAGTATGAGCTACTTTTTTGTAAAGAGGTAACAAAAAATGTGACTGAACAGGAAATAAAAGTAACTTGTCTTTCTAGTGAAAAACTAAAATAGCCAATAAATCGATTTGTATGAATACACAGTAGTGACATCTTGAAAGGTAGGGAATATTTTTTTCTTTTCTTCTCTTTCTTTTGACATACATATTTTACACAGAGATTGTGGATAAGCCTACTCCTATTCCAGATACAGCTAGACATCATGCTCTCTTTTTAGACTTGTTCTTCACCTTCTTCTGTGATCACTGTTCTGCTGAGGTGTTATCTCCCTTGTGTACTTTAGACCATTCATTGATGTCAAGGTTGATGTCAAACCAACGGCATCCACAGATGTGGCATTTTTCAGAATAATCTGTTGATGAGCGAAAGGTGATTTGGTCAGATTTTAACCCTAGCCCTCAATTACAAATGAATTATCTATGATAGAGGTCTTACCCTTCACAAAAAATACCAGCAATATCCAAAATATCCAGCCCTTTTTCACACCTGAATATGCTGCAGCGATGGCCTACCATAAACCCATCTTTGTCAGAGGGAATAGTGTAGCTGCCTCATTCAGGACTGTGTAACCACTGCAAGAGAGTCCTGGAAAATGCAAAGAATGGCTATGCACAGACAGTACAAAACAAAGTAGAAAACAATGGACAAATCTCATGTTCCTTCTACTATGGTCCTGAGATTATCTTGCCCTCATCAGATAAGGCTAAGCCTCTGCGATGAATTTTGACTAGGCCCACATTAGATGACATATTCCATTCCTGACCTGGCTTACCTCTCAGTGAGCATAAGTTTTGTGATACATCTGCATTTTTCTTTTGGAAAGTTTGATTAGTTTATAGTTGTTAGATTAAATATATCAAGGTGGAAAACATTTAGCATGAATAGCCCCACATTAAAGCTTTTTACAATGAAAAAAATGTCTATGGATGAAAAATTTTCTTTTGGAAAGTTTGATTAGTTTATAGTTATTAGATTAAATATATCAAGGTGGAAAACATTTAGCCTGAAGAGCCCCACATTAAAGCTTCTAAAGAAAACTTTTGATCCATAGACATTTTTTTTCATTGTAAACAATGAAAAAAAATGTCTATGGATCAAAAGTTTTCTTTTGGTAAGTTTGATTAGCTTATAAATATTAGATTAAATATATTTATGTGGAAAACATTTATGATGAAGATTCCCACTATAAGATAAATACAAAAAAATTATTAAATGTTAGAAGAATCATTAAGTACATGAAAAATAAAACGACAACTTTTAGATTGCAGTTAAGTGAAAATTTATCCATCACAGGTATTTTGAAAAAATATGACAAATTAAGTTTAAAAGAGGATCCAAATTAAAACCTGAAATAATCACCTATTAGCAAATATTTTCTAATATTCTAAATATGTCTGCGCAGATATGTTTAGGTTGGAAGTTTCACCTAAAATTGAAATGTTTTTGAGCCTGTCATATGACCAAAAGTAGTATAAATTCTGTAGCACAAAGAAGAATCACCAGTAAGAGCTGCAACTCAGAAGAAGCAGGCATCACTTCGCTTTTTCATGATAAATTAAAAGTGAAAATTACCACTCATCATAACAAGCCCTTTTTCTCCCCCAACTATTTTCACAAACATTGATGAGAAAGTTTTAAAGTTAATTAACAGTGAACACATAAACAAACTTTACTCTCAATGAAGAAATCTTAACTAAATTCAACAAATACCTCTACCAGGAAAAATCTTCTGTCAAAAACATCAAAACATCGACCTTATTTGAATTTAACTCAACTGCATGGAAAGAACAATAAAGAACTTTTTTATGAAAATAAAAATTAGATAAAACATTCCATTTCTAGTTTATGAATGCAACTAAAGGTGGATAACTTTGAATGTTACTTTCTTCACATTAGTTGCTGCTTGAAGTGTTCAAATGATTTTTTTTGTTATATAGTAAAGCTCCTTGTGATTCTGTTCTACCAGGTTTTTGGGTCTGATGAAGGAATGCCTTCCTTAAAATTTGACTCATTTGCTCTAGGATATGTTTAAACATTGATCTAAGAAAACAGTTATAAAAAGACTTCATTTATTTCTTAATTATTCTTCCTATACATGAAATTTAACAAGGTTTGTTGAAACAAATTTGGTGTGCAATTGTTTTTTAATGTGAAAAATATATGCTCTATGATAAATATCTAATATCTGATAAAATAAGGAAAGTGATATCTTTATAAAGTTTATAAATAAAGTGTGCTTAAATACATAGAATTAATTAAAGTCATGGTGTTGGGTGTATGTTGTGTAATTTTCATTTTTATAATTGGCACATCACTCAATAAGTTCCGGGCTTAAATAATAAAACAAAAACTTTTAGGCAAAATTCAACTTCATTCATCAGTATAGTCTTCTTCTTGGGTGAAACACCTATTCCAATACTTCTCTAGATCTCAATGCCTTTTTTGTAGAATACCACTTCTTCATTGGAGCAAAATTTATTTCCTTGGATCATTCTTTTGCGGTCTGCAAACAGCCAGTAGTCACTAGGGGCCAGATCTGGAGAATAGGGTGGATGCAGAAGCAAGTTGAAGTGCAATTCATGTAGTTTTGTCATCTTTGCAATTGACTTGTGACATGGTGCGTTGTGTTGATGAAAGATCACTTTTTCTACTTCCTTTGTGTCCGTTTTTTGGTGATTTTTTTCTTTCAAAAGCACCAGTAATGCTATATAATACTCTCTATTGGTGGGTCTTTCTTTTTTCAAGCTAATCAATGAACAAAATACCTTGCACATCCTAAACTATGGAGGCCAAAACCTTGCCTGCTGATGTTTGATTTGTTGGTTGCATTGGACGGCTTTCACCTGCTTCTGCCACTCAGCTGACTGCCAATTTGACTCCAAAGTAAAGTGGTGGATTCATGTTTCATTCATTGTCATATATTTATGCAAAAACCCCTTCTTGTTGTGTTGAAACAATTGCAAACAACACTGAATCATTGATGCATTGTTGTTTCTGATCGACTGAGAGCAAACGCAGCACCCATTTTGAACACAGATTTCTCATCAACAAATGTTCATGCAAAATGGTGAATACACTGCTTTCTGATATGTTCAACTCCTCACTATCTTCAATTTACAATTGGCCAAAATAAGTTTGTTAAAGTTTTCTGGGACAACTACCAATTTTGGGCAACTTGATCATTCAGCATCATTTGTGTCTGTACAGCTGCATTTAAAGTCAGCATACCACCCTTAACTGATGTTTCTGATGAAGCAGAGCATGAATAACAGTTATCAAACTATTGCTTTGCTTGAACAGTATTTTTCCCATCAGAAAGCAATGTTTTATCAACACACGAAATTCAGATTTTTCCATTGTTTTGGATTTTTGCAACAGTAGCTTCACTTTAATAACAGTAATTTGTAAACTAATGGTCTGATTGGGCCCAAATTTTATCACATACCATTTGAAGGTTAGTACTTTGTAAAAATTATATAGATTTCTTTTATTAGTGGCACCATCTATATGTCAGAACCAGGTCTTATTGAGTGATTTTTTATCAAGAACTGGAAAAGAATGAGGTAAAAATCTCTTTTCAGAACTTTCATTTGTTTTTTGTTTTTTTTTACTAACATTTTCCTTCTACAAGGCCCCAAATCCACTCTAGATAGAGGTTTATTGAATGAGGTTGCTGTATTTAGAGTAAGCGGTAAGAGGTGCAGTTCACTTTATGCTAGAAAATATAGTCTTGATGCTGTTTGATAAATATATGAACCAAATTAGAAGAAATATTATGAAAAAAATTATTTTTTACTCTCATTGTGAGCAGACCAAGTCCTCGTGTGCACTTTAAAATGGAATATAGTGTTGTATGATAAACAGTATGAAGTGTTTACTTTTTTTATTTTATTGCAATATGAGAGAAGCAAAAGAAAAACCTGTATTCCTTTCTGTTCCTTTCAATTTACTTGGTTTCTCTTTCCTTAATAATTTTGTTTTGTAAATTATTCTTACCTGATCTTTTTTCTTCCCATTCTGACTTCATTTTGTTTTTCTTTCCTTTTTTTCCAATTGCACTTTAAGTTTTTAATTTTCCAGTTTCTCTTCTTCACTATATTTTTGTTATTCTCATTCTCACCATTGAAAAACCATTGCTTTTTCATATATTCTCTCACTTTTCTTTTTATTGTTCTTTCTCGTTTAATTTTTCTCCTTAACTTTTTCACTGTTTTCTCACTCAAAAAATTACTTTCATATATTCTATCTCATTTTTTTCTCACTGTTCCTTTCTCCTCAAGTTTATCCAGTTTTTCTTCTTTATTTAATCTTTGTTTCTCTCACTCAAAACATTACCTTTCCAGTATTTACATTATTCGAACTATTGTTCTCATCTTTGTTGACATTTGTACAACATTTCGGCTATTGTATGCTCCAGCCTTCTTCAGGTGCTAGGAATTTCGAACAGAACCCTTTATTGATGTTGGTTAGTTTTTGTGTCTTGACCTAAAGAGTTGTGAGTTCAATACCAGACTACAGCAGTGGTGAAGAAATAGCTTACATGGTTAGAGGGAAATAACTCATGACTACTAGAAGAAGTCCTACGCAAGGAATGAAGATGATATATCCCAGTGATTATAATAAAAGGTTCTGTTAAAAATTCCTAGCACTTGAATAAAGCCGAAATGTCGTACAAATGGCAACAAAGATGAGGATAATAGTCTGAATAATGTAAATACTGTAAATACTACCTCATCTCAGAAATATAGACAAATACATTACCTTTTCATATATTCTTTCGTGTTTCTATTTACTGTTTCTCTCTCCCCCAGTTTTTCTCCTTGTCCTTTTCATTGTTTCCCTCACGCTAATTATTCCCTTTTCATATATTCTCTCTCTTTCTTCTTTTCATTGTTTCTTTTGCCTCTATTTTTTCACTTGTCACAATATTTCCTCCTATTTGCAAATATTTTTCTTCCTCAAATAATTTAATTTACAATATTATGAGTTGATTGTTTCTTGAATAACTTAATTTTGTGAATTGTTCAGACACAGGCATAGATACAAGCAGAAAGAAGGCCCATAAGAATTGCACAAATAGAACACAAGAAAGTGAATTAAGAACAAATGTGTTTTCAATATCTTAGAATATTTTCTTACTTTGAACGATGTGAGAAGAGTCAACAGCATAGTCTTTGCCTGACTTTGAACAGGGACAGGACTTATGATAATTTTTCATATTTATAGATACATTAATAAATCTAATGATGACTGTTGTAGAGGAATATCCTGTCCTACCTCGGAATGGATATGGTCCGGACTATAAAAGATTGTGACTGGAGCGAACTATAGAGCCATTGTCACTAGACTGAAGACTATGACATTGTCAGCTCTCTGCCTTCGGGTAGAGAGCACTCTCTGCTTTTGAGCAGAGAGCACTAACCCAGTTGTTGTTCTGCCAAAGGGTAGAATCACGACTGTGGAAAATAGACAGACATTTTTTGGCCTGGCTATATGGCCGGGAAGATCCACAATAAATAAACCTTGTGTCACATCTAGCCTTGCATGGGAAGGTTGGTAAATACTGCCATCATCACTAGATGAGAGCATACACCACTAGATGGAAGCATTCTTCACTAGACGGATGCAGACGTCCTAAACAGAGACATTGTCTACTTGATTGCTATACCTGTTACTATTCGTTGGTGTTTGTGTATTGTCTATTAGTTTATTGTACTGTGGTATAATAAATCTCTATTCCTATGTCTTTAGTGTTAAATATTATTCTTGCACTATTCTTTCCCTGTTTATCCCCTCATGAGATATAACAAAAACTCATAAAGGACATGGGTCTTTATTCTAAAATATGCAAATCCATAGCTAAGTCTACTGCTAAGAAGGTTGGGTCATTATGTCGATCCAGGATGTTTTTTCCGCCTGAATCCATCCTGCATATATACAAGTCAACCATCCATCCATGCATGGAGTACTGCTGCCATTTATGGGCAGGCGCCCCTGCCGTTCACCTCAGTGTTCTCGACAGGCTCCAAAGGAGAGTCTGTAATGTGATAGGTACTGACTTGGTGGCTCGACTGCAGCCACTTCCCTACTGACGAAATGTGGCCTCCCTTTGTCTGTTCTATAAATATTTTCATGGCTTCTGCTCGGACAAACTTAAGTCACTGGTGCCTCCACAACAGGTGCTTGCTCATGCAACCAGATTGTCAACTGGGTCCCACCCATTCACAGTTAGGTTAGCCAAATGCTGACAACAATTCTACTCCTGCAGCTTCTTCTCATGCATTTCCCGCCTGTGGAACTCGCTCCCTTATTCTTGCTTTCCTGATGGCTACAACCTCCAAGAATTTAAATGCAATGTCAATACTCATCTATTAACCACTGGATTCTAGTTCTCTCCCCACCCCGTATATCCTTCCCTTTCCCTCCACCTATGTAACTGTCATCACACCTGCATTCTCATCTTTGTATTGCTCTTTTCTAACTGGTCTGTACTCCTCACTCTCTTCTAATTAGTCTTTTTACAGTTATGTAGACCCCTCCCCCACACATCAGTGGCATTTCTGCCTTGCTCGGGGTGAAATGATTAAAAAAAAAAATATGAGTAGACATTTGTTAATTGAAAATTGTTTGTATCTGATATTTAAAAATATGAAAGAAAAAGAAAAATATTCTTGATGGAAACTTCATAGAAATGCTAGCATTAAATTTATTTATTTATCATGAATTCTGTCACACTTTTTGTCATCATTTCACCCCAAACAAGGCAATAATGTCTCTAAGATTCAAGGGGTTAATGTAAGGAGAAAGAACAATAAAAGAATAGTATTCAGTTATTGTCCTTTCTCTTCACTTGTTCTATAAAAATATATATTTTTTATGGATAAACAAGAGCGAAATAAAAGAAATATTGATATTGACAGTGAATGTCCCCAGAATTGTTGACATATCATTTATAATAAATCATAAATATTTCTATGTGCCTTGTCCTTTCAGGACATTAAGAATCATGGTTTTTTTTACAATTTCTTATTTTTGTGGGCTTTCATAAACTCTGTTCTGCCATCCATCTACTCAAATTCACTAGGTAGGTTATGCAGTGTTTTTTTCTGTCCCTTTTGCCTTTAATATTTTTTATTCATTTCACCCAAAGCAAGGAAATAAAGACACTAAGATGCAAAAGGTTACTAAGTGTTAGAAAAGAAGAAAGAGATATTATTAGGTAGAAAGGACAATAAAAGAAGAATTAAGAAGATGTCCTCACTATATAAAATTTTCCAAGCCCTAGAAATTTCACCTATCTCTTTCTAAGTTTAAGTTTAAGTCTCCATTTTGCTTCATTTTATTTCTAAAACTATGTTTTGGCTCTCATGTTTGATCCATGGTGTTCACAGCATCCTTCTGTAGAACCAAATTTTTGCAGCTTCTAGTTTCTTCTTCATCTGTGAGGTGATTGTTCAACATTCAAAATATTCAAATGGTAATATTGTTTTTTAAGGATATAATCAATAATTTATTTAAAAGTGGATCATATAAAACTTTCATTGATTTTAAATATTTAAAAATCAATTATCTTTGACTGTTTAAATAAATATGGCTTGACACTAAATTACTATTAAAGCTGACCTAATTTAATAAATCTTTTAATAAAGGTTTATAAGAGATTTTTAGGACATTGACAAAATGCTCTGGTAATGTTTTTGACATTTCCTGAGAGCAAACTTTTTAAAATTGTTTATATTTGTGGATGTGCATTGTGGTGCAGTGGATATCAACCCAGAATGACAAATGGGGAGCTGAGTTTGAATTCTAGTTGAATACCTTGTATTCACTTATGCACAAATACCCTTGGGAAAGGTATTAATCCATTTCTTCCCTCCAGTTATGGGTTAAATAATAGAACAGATTGGATTCTACAGCCTTGGCTGGCAACCAGTCTACTGCAGAAAGCAATGGCAATCTACTGCAGGATAATCTTCTGCCCAGTCAGTCATGTCTCTTTCAAGACATGATCGCCCAAAGCGTGTATCAGGTATGGCACTTAACTGACTGATATATTATTTGTTTGACTTTTCAAATTATCTGTTGATTTGGATTTATTCAAATTATTGTGCTCTTGGGTTTTTAAAGATAACTTTGGCACATTTTGGGAGTATATTAGAATAAGCCTAAACTGAGTGCAAACTGCTTGCATTAGGATTAAAAATGAATTCAGTAAATATACAAAAATAGAAAACTCTTTAAGAGAAGGATGTGTCTTCTAGCCAAACTTATTGAATCGGTGCAGTGAGGTGATTCTAACTGAATTAGAAATCCTACCAGGATTCATTATCAGCAACTACAATCTTAACAACGTAAGATATGCAGATGATGTAGCATTAATAGCAGAGAAAGGAAACTCTAAAAACTTCTACAGAAGTTAGTGAAAGAAAGTGAGAAGAAAACATTAATCATCAATTGCAAGAAGGCAATATACATGGTTGTCAGCAAATAGGACAGTCTGTCATATAAATTATAAATTGGAGACAAGAAAATCAAACAAGTAAAACAAACTAAATACCTGGGAATTATTTTAACAATGGATTGAAAGTGTGGCACTTTAGATGCTCATTAGTAAAGCAAAAGTGGCCTTCCAAAAGATAAGCAAAGTATCAGAAAATAGATACATACTGTTAAAAATACAGAGGAGAGTCTTGAATTGTTAAAGTAATATTTGTCCTCCTATATGGCAATGAATTTTGAACAATGACAGTTGAAGAATAAACTTGAAGTCATAAAAATATAGCTTGACATGTTCAGAAAACCTTGGATAAACATGAATACTGATTAAAGTTTAGAGAAAATGGACCAACATGAGCACTGATAAAGTTTTAGAGAGAATGGACCAACATGAGCAATGATGAAGTTTGAGAGAGAATAAACCAACATGAGCACTGATGAAGTTTTAGAGGGAATGAACCAACATGAACAATGATAAAGTTTTAGACAGAATGGAACATGGGCAATGATAAAGTTTTAGAGAGAGTGGACCAACATTAGTACTGATGAAGTTTTAGAAAAAATGGACCAACATCAGCACTGAAAAGGTTTTAGAGAGAATGGACCAACATGAGCATGCATAAAGTTTTAGAGGGAATGGACTAATATGAGCAATGATGAAGGTTTAGAAAAAATGGAGCATGAACAATGATAAAGTTTTAGAGTGAATGGTTTAACATTAGTACTGATATAGTTTTATTGAGAATAGACCATAAGCACTGCTAAGGTTTTAGAGAGAATGGACCAACTTGAGCAATAATGAAGTCTAAGAGGGAATGAAACAACATGAGCACTGATGAGGTTTTAGAGAGAATGGAACAACCTGAGCAATGATAAAGTTTTAGAGAGAATGGACCATGAGCAGTGATGAAGTTGTAGAGTGAATGGACCAACATGAGCACTGATAAAGTTTTAGAGTGAATGCACCAACATGAGCATTGATGAAGTTTTAGATACAATGGACCAATCTGAGCAATGATGAAGTTTTAGAGTGAATGGACGTACATAAACAATGATATAGTTTTAGAGAGAATGGATGATGAGCAGTGATAAAGTTTTAGAGAGAATGGACCAATGTAAGCGCTGATGAAGTTTTAGAAAAAATGGACCAACATCAGCACTGAAAAAGTTTTAGAGCGAATGGACAAATATGAGCACTGATGAAATTTTAGAGAGAATGGACCAACTTGAGCACTGATGAAGTTTTAGAGATAATGGACCAACATAAGCGTTGATGAAGTTTTAGAGATAATGCGCTAATATGAGCATGCATGAAGTTTTAGAGGGAATGGACTAATATGTGCAATGATGAAGGTTTAGAAAGAATGGAGCTTGAACAATGATAAAGTTTTAGAGAGAATGGACCATGAGAACTGCTGAGGTTTTAGAGAGAATAGACCAACATGAGCACTGATGAAGTTTTAGAGCGAATGGACCAACATGAGCACTGATAAAGTTTTAGAGAGAATTGACCAACCTGAGCACTGATGAAGGTTTGGATAGAATGGACCAACCTGAGCAATGATGAAGTTTTAGAGAGAATGGACAAACATGAACAATGATGAAGTTTTAGAGAGAATGGACCAACATGAACACTAATGATGTTTTAGAGAGAATAATCCAACATGAGCACTGAAGAAGTTTTGGAGAAAATGGATCAACATGAGTACTGATGAAGTTTTAGAGAGAATGGTCCAACATGAGCAATGATGAAGTTTTAGAGAGAATATACCAACATGAGCACTGATGAAGTTTTAGAGAGAATGAACCAACATGAGCACTCATGACGTTTTAGAGAGAATGGACCAACATGAGCAATGATGAAGTTTTAATGACAATGTTGTATTGAACATCAGGAAGAGGTAGTTGAAATTTCTTGGGCAAATACTAAGGAAAAAAGGCTTTGAAAATGTTATACTTGCCCAACAGATTCAAAGTAAGAGGAATAGAGAAAAGCAGCATATAATTAATTAATCAGTCAGTCAGTTAAGTGTCATACGTGATACACGCTTAGAAGATTATCCCACAGTAGGTTGCCATTACTTTTTGTGGTAGACTGGTTGCTGGCCAATGCTATAGAACCCGATCTCTCTTGTCATTTATCCTATAACTGGAGGGAAGAGATGAATTAATAGCTTTTCCAAGGGTATTTGTACATAACTGAATACAAGGAATTTAGCTGGAATTCGAACTCGGCTCCCCAATTTCTTGTTCTGAATCAATATCCACTGTATCACAATGCACATTCTTTGTAACTAATCAAGCTGTGCAAATAAATGTCAGAAGTGGGTTTGGAGGGTTAACAAAAAGGAAAAGTTTACTAACAGCTACAAAGGACAAGACATTTTTGAAAAACATGATTGCCAATATCCTGAAGAATTACAGACACAATTCTTTCAGCCTAATAATCTCTGCCCATCTTCAGGTATTCACAAAATTTCAATGAATGAATTGTACTAAATATCAGAAACCACTTTACTTGTGGACTTTTGACAAGAGAAACAAGTAAATTAGTGACTGGAAGAGAAATTATCAACATAATTAAGATGTTGCCATTTCACACTGCTTCAAACTAAAGTTTAGGAAGGAACCATCATCAATAGCAGAAAGAACCATAACAACTTACTGAACTTAAGAAATGATTTTCCTGAAAAATTATTTAATGAGAATAATTATAACAAATTCAACCAACAGTGGCACTGTCCAATCAATCATTGAATGACAAATGTTTCCTTATAAGGAAATGGCTAGTATTAACCATTATCATTATTTTAGCTGATAGTGGATAATCAATAAATTGATTATTGTGCTATTTTTGTTTCTCCTGACTGACCTGACCATCATGAGGTGACTATAAAATTTTAAACCACACTATATGCAGAGAATAGGACAGATCTTAGCATGGAAGTGGGAAACCAAGTTAGTATTCTGAGCTATTCTATTGTTTTCTTTCATGTGAAATAAAAAAATATTTGACACCCTCTTCCCCAGATGAAAGATTAAATAGCAAGATAAAGTTTGCTTTCTTTTTGTATGGCAACTTGTCTAAGAGAAAAGAAAACTCTGAATTCCTAATCTCGGATAAGACAATGGGAAACAATGCTATTATATTTTCAATGTATGAATGGCAATTCACATATAATAGTAGTCTGACGAGACATTGCAATAAAATGAAAACTAAAGAAAAACAAATATCCATATGTCAACATTACAAAGGACACAACGCGTTTTTTAAAATAAAATTACTGAACTTTTATGTGATGTCAGCCCTCCTATATAGCAGTAAATGCTAGACAACCTCCTTGCAGATGAAGAAGATATCATAGATGTCATTTACTGTGATTGGGATGTGGTATTTTAGAAGAATTAGAATTAATGACACTAAATAACAATACCTGGCCACAAAAAAGTTTGAGAGTTGAGTTACTAAAGGGAAATAGCTGAGACTGAGATATCCAGAAAAAGTGTGGAACAAGAACAATCTACCTCAGTTGATGAAATAAAGGGTTCAGTTTGAAATTTCACCTGAAGAAGGCCAGAGTATACAATGGCCAAAACTTCATGAATGTGACAAAGAAGTTGAGGACAACAGTCTTAATAATATCAACAGTAAAAACTAAATA
Source organism: Ascarosepion bandense (assembly GCA_037127315.1). Lineage (NCBI taxonomy): Eukaryota > Metazoa > Mollusca > Cephalopoda > Sepiida > Sepiidae > Ascarosepion > Ascarosepion bandense. The sequence goes on along the minus strand of JBBBDQ010002011.1, from coordinate 1,760,381 downwards.
ACTGAGAGTGAATATCCTGAAGATTTATTGACATTCATAAATAATTTTTTAAACAATGAGTCACAACTGAATTATCAGAAAGATTGTCATTATAAACTTAGTCAGTTTACGGAAAATTGAGTAGCTGAAAAGATAAATTCTTTCATTCTTTGTGCCATTACCAGAGGTTCTGTTAAGGATACTTTTTTTTAATCGTATCACCCCGAGCAAGGCGGTAATGCCACTGATATGCTGGGGGCTACATAAGTGTAAAAAGATTAATTAGAAGAGAGTGAAGAGGAAGACGAACCAGTTAGAGAGGAGCAATAGAAGGATGGGAATACAGGTGTGATGACAGTTTTAAAAGGTGGAGAGAAAGGAAAGGATATACGGGGTGGGGAAAGAATTAGAGTCAAGTGGTTAATAGATGAGTATTGACATTGCATTTGAATTCCTGGAGGTTGTAGCCATCAAGAAAGCAAGAATATGGGAGCGAGTTTCATAGGTGGGAAGTGTGAGAGAAGAAGCTGTAGGAGTGGAATTGTCATCTGCATTTGGTTAATCTGTGAATGGGTGGGACCCAGTTGCCAATCTGGTTGCACGAGTAAACACCTGTTGAGGATGCACCAGTGACTTTAGTTCGTTGGAGAAGAAGCCATAAAAATATTTATAGAACAGACAAAGGGAGGCCACATTTCTTCAGTGGGGAAGTGGCTGTAGTCGAGCCCCCAGGTCGGTACCTATCACATTACTGATTCTCCTTTGGCGCCTGGCGAGAAGACTGAGATGAACGGCAGGGGAGCCTGCCCATATATGGCAGCAGTATTCCATGCACGGACGAATGGTTGATTTGATTGATATAGAAGTTAGAGAGAATTTAGATTATTTACTTTGATGTTCCAAACATGTTGATTTGTAATTTTCTTTGTTTTAATTTCTTTTCTCAGTGGAGTGTTTAGCACAAGAAAGTTAAGAAGTAGACCATGACTTCAGCTGTTTAGTCATTCATGTCTGGGAAATTTCCTACTGTAAATGCTGACAGAAAAGATTTTTATTACAGCCAACCCAACAATAGTGAACACTGAATGAGTACAAGCTTCTTTCGTGCATAAAATGTTTTATTGGTTTGCAAAAACACTTGTTTTTTCTTTTTTTATTTAACTTTCTTGTTCTTATATTCCTTAACATATCCTGTTTTGGGTTTTTTTTTTTGCTTCTGCTTTTTTTTTAAAATAATCTTATCAGTCAGTTAAGTGCCATATGTAATACACACTTGGACGATCATGTCTCTTTCGATACATGACATGACTGAGCAGAAGATTTTCTGCAGTAGGTTGCCATTATTTTCTGTGGTAGACTGGTTGCCAACCAAGGCTAAAGAACCCGATCTGTCCTGCTATTTAATCCATAAGTGAAGGGAGAAGAGATTGAATAATACCTTTCCAAAGGGTATTTGAGTATACGTGAATGCAACGAATTCAGGTGGAATTCGAACATGTCTCTCCAATTTCTCATTCCAAGACGTTATCCACTGTACCACAATGTACAAATAATCCAATAAATCACTTGTTTTGTGAATTTTGGGTGTTATATTCCAAAGAATTGATTTCAGCATGGCACAATTTCTTTCAAAGAAAAAGATATATAAGCTAAGCTTTCAACCAAATTTTAGATTCATAAAAATCATTACCTAGAAAATTGATTTTATATTGTAGTACATATTAGTTAGAGATTATGGCGATTGCATATCAGTTAAACAGTTCAAATATTATTTCTTGAAAATTTGACAAATGAGACTAAGCTCCGAATATTTAGGCACACACAGACACACACCCATACACACACACACACACACACACACACATATATATATAAATGCAAACTTATCACTATACTTGTTTCGAAAAACCCTCTGCGTATATACACGGAACAAAAAAATGGTTGTAAAAAAAGAAAGAGCTAAGCACATGAACATCAGCCAAAGGGATTTGGACCAAGCCAGTACATAGCCCAAAGAAAAAACCTGAGACGAGCAATCAATAACAAAAAAGTACTCAATACATAAGCAGATCAGAATAAGTAAATTAACCTAGTGAGCCAACAAACCTACCAAGGTTTCACCTAAACAGATCTTCAGGGAAGGTTGGCCAACCATTTAGGTGAAACCTTGGTAGGTTTGTTGGCTCACTAGGTTAATTTACTTATATATGATACTCTTTGACAAGTGGACAGAGTGATTGCTGAGAGTCCATCATCAAAACTGTGGGATCAGGATGCAGAATGTAATACCAATCAGCTAACTGACAAACTATATATTTGTATTAATTATTTATATATAGAATTGGTGTAGAGAAATTTGTCACTTAATTGAACAGTGTCATGCTGACTTCGAAGTTTTATGAAAACACTGTTATGCTGTCTTCACTCATTCGGGATAAGTTTTCAATCTGCTTGAAGATTTGAAACTTTAGCCAGCATTTTAATGTGGAGAGACTCATCACTTAGCTGAACAGTGTTATTTTAGTCAAGCCAAATTTGAAGTTTCATGAGGAAATTATTCTGATATCTTCACTCTTCAGGATCATTTGAATTATCTGCTGTTATTTCCCAATCTTTTCATATTTATATGAAGTTTAGTGTAATTTGATATTTTGTCTGTGCCTGATTTTTTGGCTTCATGAATGCTGTATTATTTATCTTTGTTTTTTTTGCTGTTTTTTAAGTAGTGTAGGATTTGTTGGTGGTTAATTGCTTTATATTGTGTTGACCCCTTTAAAGTATGTTTTTGTATATACCCATTTAATTGATTTATGTTGAGCTGACTTCTTTTTACCATGTCAGTGTGTATGGCTGCTTAAAATTATTTAGATCATGATTAATTGTTTGTGTTTATGCATGTATTTGTGTTGGTTGGTATATTTTTTTTGTTTTTTATATCTGTATGTATATTCTTTTTGTATGCTATTTTTTATGATTGTTGTGTCAAAGTATTTGGTATCTTTTGACACTAAAACTATTTGACTAATAAGGTTAAGTAGTTCTGGGAATGATGATAAACCATAGGCCTCTGACTGGAAGGTTTTGAAGAGCCTGAAAGCACCTCTTAATTTCTATTGTTCCCAAGTCGACCTTGACTCAAGGTGGTTGCAACTGTTTAACTATGGGAAAACAGTAAACTCCACTTCCAAGAAAATAAACACTGTGAAAGTATAAAAATATATTTGTATTGTAAAATGACCAACAATACATTTTATAGCAAAATGGCCAACAATAAATTTTGTCTGTAGTTGAAGGCATACAAATGCATTTAAAATGTATTTAGTTAAAGCAATAATAAAATTGTTCAAAATATTTAGATTTCAGCATTAAGCAGACCATGGAGGTTCATATACCACAAAACAAAATAGACTAACCAACATAAAAGAACTTTCATGAAATTAATCCATATAATATCCAACATTTTCTTAAATCAAATTGTATTCCAAACTGTACCTTCAAACAAAGCTACAACATAAAATGTACCTGTCACTACTTCTAATAATTATCTCCACACAAACATGTATATGCACAAAATCTAACTATCAGCTACCATGTATAGAATTGTGAAAGCAGAAGAACATGTATCATATTTTTATTACTTCAAAGCTCCCAAGAATATTAAAGTTCAGCATCAAATGACCCATAAGGTGTTTATATGCCATTAAACAAACAAATCAGTCAATCAATCAATGAAGGTAAGACTTCCAAATTACTAAATTACTAGAAGATGGTTAGGTTTTAGATATAAAATGATAACAAAAGTTACAAGTTTGTAACAGCATTGTATTTCTATTTATATATACCAGGGAAAATATTCGTCTCAAATCAGAAGTTATATTCCAAGATTCTAAATGGAAAAGAGAAATAATTCATGAATAGAGTTATATACTAAGAGGGGCATGTGGGAATCTGATAATAATATCATGTAACTTCTGATAAAAACTTGTGACAGTTTCTCATTCATAAATTAACTGTTTATTCACATCTGAACTGTCAACTTAATGTCAACTTTGGTGAGTATATGGTATTTCATAGACTTTCATTGAAAATTTAAGCTTTCTCTCAAAAGGATGCAAAAGCCTGTTACAGGGGCCTTGATAAGTGTACTGATCCTGCAAAATTTTCTATGTATGAAAACAGCAAGGACAATGAGGAGACAGAGGTGAAGATGTAGGATTTATCAACATCACTTTTTATGGTGATAAAAATGGCAAACATTTGGAAATGAGAAAAGGATGAAGCAGTAGCAGTGATTGGCAGAATCAGCTGGGGCTGGAACATTGTCATCAGTTGGTGGGAAGATTGCTAGTGTCTGGTATGGAAGGAAGAAGCTGGAACATTGTCAGCATCCAGCAGGAACAGCATAGGATAGAATGTTGTCATTAGTTAACAGAAACATCATCAGTGTCTGTCAGGAATGGCACAGGCTGGAAAGTTGTCAGCATCTGCAGGAGCAGTGCTGAATAAAACATCAATATCTGGCATGAACAGCACAGGCTGAAATGTTGTTGGTTGGCAGAATTTTTGTCAGTATCTGGCATGAATAGAATAAGCTAGAAAGTTGTCAGCATCTGGCTTGAAAGGCACAGGCTGAAACATCGTTGTTGGTTAGCAGAATTGTTGTCAGTATCTGGCATGAATAGAATAAGCTAGAAAGTTGTCAGCATCTGGCTTGAAAGGCACAGGCTGAAACATCGTTGTTGGTTAGCAGAATTGTTGTCAGTATCTGGCATGAATAGAATAAGCTAGAAAGTTGTCAGCATCTGGCTTGAAAGGCACAGGCTGAAACATCGTTGTTGGTTGGCAGAATTTTTGTCAGTATCTGGCATGAATAGAATAAGCTAGAAAGTTGTCAGCATCTGGCTTGAAAGGCACAGGCTGAAACATCGTTGTTGGTTAGCAGAATTGTTGTCAGTATCTGGCATGAATAGAATAAGCTAGAAAGTTGTCAGCATCTGGCTTGAAAGGCACAGGCTGAAACATCGTTGTTGGTTGGCAGAATTGTTGTCAGCATCTGGCATGAATAGAATAAGCTAGAAAGTTGTCAGCATCTGGCTTGAAAGGCACAGGCTGAAACATCGTTGTTGGTTGGCAGAATTGTTGTCAGCATCTGGCATGAATAGAATAAGCTAGAAAGTTGTCAGCATCTGGCTTGAAAGGCACAGGCTGAAACATCGTTGTTGGTTGGCAGAATTTTTGTCAGCATCTGGTAGGATTGACACAGGCTGGAAACATGATCTGCAAAGGTTGGATCCTGATTGCAACTGAATGTAGTCTGAGAAGGATAGGTTTGGCTGCAGCCCAGTACATGTTTACTCCCAGGCAGGTAAGAGAGCTAGCACATGTGCACTTTGGCAATGGGTTGGCACGTTTTGCTGAATTCAACTGTGATTAAATGTGATCACAGTGAGTTAGCACATGTGAAGTCACAGCAATTGGGCTTGAAATGTCATTGTCTCCTTTACTGGATCAACCACAGGTAACTGGATCTCAAGCAAATAAGACCATTCCACCTCCAAAGCAGAGTCAAATCTAAAGCAGGATCAGCTGCTAACTAAAACAAATTTACTCCAAAAATCAACTGCTGGATCACAAATGAAGCATATGCCTAGTTGGAGGTTGCCAGAGTGTGTGAAGTGAGTATTTAAGATTCTAGACTTTGATCCTGCTCCCCGGGCCAATATTTATTTTTGTATTTCTACAAAAAATGTGGCACAAGGCCAAATACGGGGATGGGGAAGGCTGGTCTTCATCTAGTCTTAACCTTAAACTTAGCTAATCACAATCACTGACCCACACATGCTGCAGTATTCCTTTCACCAAAACAATGCTTTCTTACTTACCTTTCTTTCAACGTCCACCATAATACCACAGAGTCTCCATGAAGTCCTAATTAAAAACCCAAAAAACTCCCTGGGCCAGTTTTTCAGTGAAAGTGATGTTGATTATAAGGATTGACAACATCTTCTGGCTGCTGATTTTCAGTGAAAAGGGAAGGGAAGGGCAGAGTCAAGGTCACATCTTTGTAAAAAGTCATAACAAGTGGGAGCAGTGGGCTGCAACAAGCCTCCTTTCCCATGGTTTACACATTTATATAACTTTCTGTTTATCCTAAGTTTAGCTGCATTCACTTGTTAATATTGATGCAGACACCACCATTATTTGAGGACAGATTTTATATCTGATGGTTATGAGGTTACCTTCATAAGATGTTGACAAATCACATGCATGACAGTAAAATTCAAACACTTTTTTAAGGAAAACAATTCAACACAGACACTATAACGTATTTAAAAAATATGACTATATTTAGCTAATAAAATAATTTTTCAGTCATCTATTATATAAAATAATTTACTAACATTGTTTGAAATCCTTAAAAATGATAAAATAGATATACATTTGATTTTTACCTCTGTCTACACAAATATTAAGACATTCAACAAAGTATGGCACAAAGACCTGATAGAGACGCTAAGCAAACTTGACATATTCAGAAAAGACCTTAGAGTAATTTCGAATCTGTAGTGGCAGAAAATTGTCTGCATATGAACAGTAAACAAGTTCAGCAGATACACAAAGATAGAAAGTGGTGTAAGACAAGGATGTGTGTTCTGACCAGATTTATTCAACTTGTAAAGCAAGACAATTCTGAGAGCTCCTGCCTGGATTTGTCATTAGTGTCCCCAACCAGAACAATATAAGATATGTAGATGATACAGTGCTGATAGCTGACACAGAAAAGAAACTACAAGACATCCTACAGAAAGTAGTTAAAGAAAACAGAAATAAAGAACTACATATGCACTCAAGAAAACTGAATGCTTGGTAATCAGTAAAAAGAGGAGCCCAAAATGTCAAACAAGTGCAGAAACTTAAATACCTGGGAAGCATTCTATCAGAGAGTGGAAATAACAATACGAAGGTCTGAAGGTGTATTGGCATGGCCAAGGATGCATTCCAGAAGCTGAGTAGAGTATTAAGAGACATGAAAATTTCACTGGAAATAAAGGAGAAAGTATTGGATTGTTGTGTGATGTCTGTCCTTTAATATAATAGCTAATGCTGAACAATCTCATCAAAAATGAAAGAAAGACTTGAAGCACCCGAAATGTGGTTCTTTAGCAGGATGCTGAGAATACAATGAATGGGACAAGGTTTTAGAGAGGATGGACACGAGAAGGAAACTGATATTTAACACTGAGAAAAGACAGTTGGAGTTTTTGGGAATGCTAATGAAGAAGGAGGGCATAGAAAACCTGATGTTCACAGGACAGAGAGGAGAAGAGACATACATGATGGATGAATAGATGAATGGTGGAGTGGGGACTGACTGAGTATTAAAGGGTATTAAAAATGACAAGTGATAGGGAGATGTCGAAGGCCATGAGTTCTTATGCCCTGAAAGGACACAACACAGAAAAGGATATCTTGGCCACCTTCCTGCCAATTTGCATATTCAGCTTCAACAATTAATTTTTTAAAGAAGTGTTATTGTTCTACATTTCCAAACTAATCTGTTAAGATCTTTATAAGCAAGTCATTGTCTTGTTGATAGATTTTAGAATTAAATTTTGTAGTTATTAAAATATTTTCTACTCTCAAAGTGTTAACAACCTTAGCATTTAGATCACAGTTTTTGAGTGAAGTAAGCACTTTTAGATATTTATTCTCTAATTCTGAAAATTATATGAAAAATATCATAAATTATGATGTACTGCATATGAAATAAATATCTACCAAAACAAACGACTATTGAACTGTTTTAATAACAAATTAGATAATACCATTTTATGGCATTGAAAAAAACAATCAAAGAACCAGAAGCATAAACCTGTGGAATAAAGGCCAGAAATTTGACCCATTCAATGTTGGGTATCATATCTTATAATAAACACCTAATTATTCATGAATCGAAAAAAATTAACTTTTAAAGCATAAATTTATTATGCATGTAAGGGCTTTTTTTTTGCTTTCTGAATATTTGGCATGATATATTTATCAATACTTATATGCAGAATATTGTCATAGTTTTTGTTTTTATTAATCTTTCAGCTATTATGAGTTAGAAAGAATAGGAAATTGTGGAAAGCCATGATCACCCAGATCCCGAAGGGACATGGCATATAAAAGAAGAAAGAAACATAACATGCCAAGATTTGTTCAGACAACTGAGCTGATATTGTGACAACAAATTGTATTAATATGTTCTTGGATGACTCACTTTGTCAGTTTTTAGTCCATTCTGATTGGCTGGAAAAGCTTTGTGGTTGAACACATGACATGCACAGCACTTATTCAATGAATTTGTGTTTCAGCCCACCCACCAACTCTGTTCTGTCATCAGTGATGATGAAAATAGGTGTAAGTCATGATGGGTCTGAATTCTATTTTGGATATAACAGTACACTTTCCAGACAAATATGAAAATATATAAAATATTTTTTTTGCATCTATTGTTAATCAAATTTTGTATATTTTTGTGCTGTGTAGAGATAATCAAGTAGGTTCTTATATATTTTCATCTCAACTGTCTTTAATACTCAAAGATGTGGTCATAAACATTTGATGTCTTCAGAGCCTAAGTGTAAATGAAAATATCAACCACAGTAACACGAGTCAGTCAAGTTGATTATCTTTCATTATTATTGAAATATGGCTTCCATATCTATGTGCAATTTTCAGCCATGTGTCAGCCTACTAAAAATTCATTTAATTTAATCATGTAAAGCAAATTTTATGTATCCTGATGATTTCATAATATTTTTGACAGCTGAAATTTCTGGGTCATATCACCAGGAAAGAGGGCTGGGAAAATTTGACACTCACAAAGTATGCTGAAGATAAAAGAGACAGGTGTAGGCAGTGGGTCAACTACTTGATGAGCTGATGTGAAAATATAAAACAAAATGAGTGGTAAAAGGAGTGTTCATATGATATACATTGCTCAGATATAAAATGGTAGAAGTTGTGGAGAGACATAATACTTCAGGGACATGGCACATAGGAAGAGATGAACCATTGCTTCTAATTTCAATATCAAGGGATATAGTTTCAGAGTTGATTTATGATTGATGAGAATTCTGCTGAGTGGTGAAGATTTAAACAGAAGGCTCTAATCAGTTAACAAGACATACAAGTAAGCATGTGATAATGAATGCCACAAACTAAAACATCACATTGACATCAACAAAAATGATATTAATATAATTTTCACTATTATGCTGTAACTTCAGTGAAAACTTTTTATGATAAAATCTAAATTTGTTAACAAGTGTCATCAACCCTACCAACAGGAGTGTATTTAGGTATAGCTAGAGTTTGCCAATTTTTCTCATACACAGCCACAAAAACTGCAACATACTGCAAAGTGAGTCCCTCATATATATATATATATCGCCATATATATATCATTCATTCAGTAATGAATTAGAACACTCTCGCCACTGGCATATGAATACATGATATGTCACACACTAAAAGTCTACCTCCTTCTACTGAGCGCCCATAGCTCAGAGGTAGAACTACCGACTGACGCCAATTCAGTCGGGTTTCAATCCTGGACAAAAAGCAATCGGATGTTTAACCGTACTGATGAGCTGTGATACAGTGAAACAGTTTTTGTGTAAATTTCTGCCTAATTTTTGTGTAAATTGTTCTTAATTATCAAATTTAGGTTTGACTTATACTAAGTTAAAACTTAATTAACTTCAGTCACACATTTATTCTTTTTTTTAATTGGAGTAGATAGTACCTTCTATCGCTCGGTCTCACACTCCACCCCCTTCTTTTGGACAGGAGTAGAGGTGATTGCCTTGTTTCTTGTTTAGGAAGGGGTTCCCGGTTCATCTCTCTCTTTTTCGGTCTTTATGTCGGTTCGGCTGGAAGCTTTTTGCAGTTGGTGAGTATGGTGGCAATGTCTCTTCATTCTGAGGGTACCGGGTTGGCAGTTTCCTGGTTGCTGCTTCCGACTGCTAGTTAGGAGCCCGAACTCTTGCGTAGCGTCTCGAGAGGCTGCTCTGATCAACAGTTGAATAATATCGGGGTTCCTGTAGTGCCATTTCACGCATGGACGGGTGTCCCTGCATGAATTTCCGATGGGCAACCCCGAGGCCACATTATGCTGCAGGCGGCGCCATTCTCCATCCTTCACCTGCTGCAATTAACGACCATCTGACCCTACTCTAGACCTCTCTCTATCCACAACTATAACCAGCATGAAATTAAACAAACAAAATAGCAAGCCTAAACCAGCTAGTTGTAAATCGCCCAAACCTATCTGCGTTACCTTCACAAATATACGAGGTATTCGCAGTAACTTTAATAGTGTAGAGTCTTTCCTTCTAACTAACTCACCCGATATCTTAGCTATATGTGAGACTAACCTTGACCCTTCTATCCCCTCTTCAGAGCTGTTTGTTCCTGGTTACCTTCCTTTCTTCAGGAAGGACTCCAATGTCCATATGCATGGGCTTGGTGTATATGTCAGCAAACAACTCCCCCTAGCCAGGGTCACATCTCTTGAATCCCTTGATCATTCCTTCATATGCTTCCGTCTCTCACTTCTAAGCTCGGTTAGCTATCTCTTCTTCCTCTACCGCTCCCCCTCCTCCTCTGACTGTACGTTACTTGATTGCATCTCGACTAACATCGACAGGGCCATTTCTTCTCACCCATCTGCCCATATATTTGTGTTTGGCGATTTTAACGCCCACCACACCAAGTGGCTTGAAAACTCAGCCACCGACCTTGCTGGGATCCGCACCATGCACTTTTCAATAGCCCAAGCTCTAACGCAAGTGGTGGACTTCCCCACGTGTTTCTCTAAAAACCCTAATGGAAGGGACTCTTTACTCGACCTTTGTTTTACCTCCATCCCAGACTCCTGCACTACCAGGCAACTCTGCCCCCTTGGAAACTCTGACCACGCCGTAGTCTCCGTAAACATATCAATCCGCACTAACTCTACCCAAGAAAACCAGACCAGCAGAATATCATACTGCTACCAAAGAGCCGACTGGGACTTGTTCAGGGACTTCCTCTGCGACGTCCCCTGGAACAACGTCTTTGATCTTCCTGTCGAAGACTGTGCCTCCGAAGTCTCCTCTTGGGTTAAGGCTGGCATCGATGCTTTTATCCCTGCCAGAAAATTCCAACTAAAACCTAATTCGTCCCCCTGGTTCTCACCCGCTTGTTCGGCCGCTATTGCCCACCGGAACCATTTCTTCCGGCTCTATCGAAGCTGCTCGTTGAACCAAAACAGGCGCCTTTTCACCTCAGCACGGAACAAGTGTAAAAAAGTACTGAATGAAGCCAAGAGGGCGTTTGCTACCAGAATTAGGCAATGCATAGCATCCTCTAAGTTTGGCTCCAAAGATTACTGGCGTCTCTGCAAAAGCGTGCTCAGCAGGAACAAGACTTCAATACCCCCACTAATCAATGAATTTGAAGTTCTCACCTCCCCAGCCGACAAGGCTGAATGCTTTGCCCGTAGATTCTCAACCAATTCGACACTGGACTCGTTAGGAATACCTACACCAGACTTCCCACCCAGAACTAAGGCTCAACTAAATAACGTCCACATTTCACCCTCGCTGGTCGCCAAGATAATTGCGCAACTTGACCCACACAAAGCGAGCGGCGGTGAGGGAATCCCAGTCATAGTACTGAAGAAATGTGCCCCAGAACTCTCCTCTGTCCTCTCTAAACTCTATAACCTCTGCCTATCTGCTTTCTGCTTTCCTGCCTGTTGGAAGTCCTCCTGCGTAGTACCTATATTTAAGAATTCTGGCAAACCCTCAGACCCCGCCAATTACCGTCCTATTAGTCTCCTTCCAATCTTTGGCAAAGTTTTCGAAGCCATTATCAACGCCGAGGTGATTCAGCACCTTATGACCAACGGGCTTCTCTCTGACAAACAGTATGGGTTTCGCTTCACCAGGTCTACTGCTGATATGCTAACGACCATTACCGAGTACATATACCAGGCACTCGACAAGAATGGTGAAGCCCGAACCGTTGCCTTGGATATCTCCAAAGCATTCGACAGGGTCTGGCATGCTGGCCTCTTGTGCAAACTGCAGAGCTATGGGATAACTGGACATCTGTTTGAACTCATCCAGTCCTTCCTCTCTAACCGCACATTAAAGGTGGTATTAAATGGGCATGCCTCCCAAAACTACCAGACGAATGCGGGCGTCCCTCAAGGTTCTATCCTAGGTCCCACGCTCTTTTTGATCTACATTAATGATCTCCCCGACACCATTAGATCCCAAGTTGGCATGTATGCCGACGACACAACAATCTACTCCCGCATCGATCAGAAACCAGGTCTGGATGACAAAGTGAACCTCGCTGCCGCACTTGAAAGGGACCTCCAATCCGTAGTGACCTGGGGTAGGAAATGGTTGGTAAATTTCAATGCCTCCAAAACAAAGCTGTTATCAACTAACCACCATAGACAATCGCATCTACCTCCCATTAGCATGGGACAGGCTAGCCTCCCAGAGAGTAAAATACTACGCCTCCTTGGCCTTACACTCTCGGCGGACCTCAAATGGAATGACTATATTGAATCCATTGCCAAATCTACTGCTATGAAAGTGGGCTCCCTGTGCAGGGCCCGGAAATTTTTCCCACCTGAAACTATTCTGCACATATACAAATCTACCATCCGCCCATGTATTGAATATTGTTGCCATATCTGGTCGGGTGCCCCTGCTGCTCTCCTTGGGCTTCTTGACAAAATACAAAGGAGGATCTGTAACGTGGTTGATACTGACTTGGCAGGCCGGCTGCAGCCGCTCTCACACCGGCGTGATGTAGCTTCCCTGTGCCTCTTCTACAAGTACTTTCATGGCTTCTGCTCCGATGAGCTTAGATCACTGGTGCCGCCTAAGCACGAATTTACACGAGATACTAGATTAGCAACTAGGTCCCACCCTTTTACAGTTAAACAAATAAGATGTAACCGTAAATTCTACTCCAACAGCTTCTTTTCTCGCGCTTCCCGCCTGTGGAACTCCCTTCCACAAGTCTGCTTTCCCGACAGTTACAATCTCCAGGTGTTTAAATGTAGGGTCAATAGACACCTCCTATCACACTAACTCCCAACTATTCTCACAACACTCGCATCTACCCAACCCTCATTCTCGGTATCCTCACCCGCCTATCACCCACCCTCTGTTATTTCCTATATTTAATCAACCTTTCTCCATTATACGTAGCCCCCTGCACAGTAGTGGCAGTGACATGCCTTGCTCGGGGTGAAACACTTATAAAAAAAAAAAAAAAAAAGATGACTATATATATATATATATATATATATATATCTGTAAATTCAGTTCAAGACATGCATTGTCAACACTACTGACCCAAAGAATGAAGAAAAAAATTTTATTCGGGGGGGGGGGGCTAATAAAGGAGGGTGGGGGAAATGTTAGTTAAGCTGAGGAAAATGGTAGAGGTAAATTCCCTTTTGGTAGTGAGAGGTATGTGGTTAGACCATTGGGTTAGTAGTGGCAGATAGGAGAGAAAGGATACTGATTCACCAAATTTTAAAATTTAATTTATATAAAAGGCAATTTTTATTATGAGTAAATGTATGAAGAAGATAATTATTTAAATTTATTAAGGTGATGACGCATACTATAAAATCTTTGTTTCTGAATTCCCACCAAAATTCTATTATAAACGTTATATTTTTTTCTTGTTTTCCTAGGGTATATATATATATATAATAATCTTAAATACACTGAAATACAATTAAGTAATTTGATAAAACAACTTCAGCTGAAAATCAGTAGTAAAAGCCGTGATCAAATCACCCAAAACAACCTAACTATGCACAAAATTTATCTTGACATAAGGGCCAGGCCCAAAAGACAACAAAACAATGCAACACTTACCTCAAATGAATTTATGTTAAGGAAAATAACTGAAATTTACTTGAGAACAACTCAGATGTGTCTCCCACACACAGCAATTTCACCTTTTTGGCATTAAATAACCCACAAAGGTTGATATGCTGTTAAACAAAACTCAAACTCAAGTTTATCTACCAAAATTGATGGTTGTTTATTCTGAAACTGAGAGTTTTGAGTTTTTGTATCAAATTAGGTGATTTTTATCATAAGACCTATGTTTGCTAACAATATCTCCAGTCCTATCATCAATAGTGTGTTGAAAAATTTTAACATTTTGAATTCTATCTTCTAAATGTATAAATTATACCAGTATTGCTAGCTGAAAAATTTTCTGGAAAATCTTTGGCAATTTTATAAACAATGTGTGAAAATGATTTCATCTTGCATGTCTTACAAACTCATTTCAACTAGAGACATGTTATATAAAAGGACTAGAGTTCTTTCCCAAAGGTATACCTGTCAAAGGTGTTTAGCTGGTAAGACTGACTCAGACTTTCTTAAAAAAATTTGGTAAATCCGTTCTGACAAGTTTGATGGAAAATCCATTCTCTGCCTGAGTATGCAAAAGAGGTTAGGCAGGAACCTAGCCACTTGAAAACCAAAAAATAACTTGAGATGTTGGTTAAGTCTTAACCAATTTGCATTTTTTTATTATTGTGAATAAAATCAAAGTATAACTTTTGTGTTTTTTGCTATTATCACAAACAGGTGTAGTGTTAGTGGGACTTCTCTACCTCCCTAGAAAGAGAACTGTTGGGTTAACTTACCAGCATCCATGGCTATTTAAACTGAATCTGAGTGGCTTTGTAATATATTAGCAAAAAATATAGAAATAAAATGACATTGCAATAATTTTGTCAGATTAAAACTTTAGATAACTGCACATTTTAAGGGATGAGCATTGTAATGCAGTAGATATTGGCTCAAAATGAGAAATTGGAGAGCCAAGTTCAAATTTCAGTTGAATTTGTTGCATTCACATACATGCAAATACCTTTGAAAATGGCATCCATTGCTTTTTCTTCCAGCAAAATGGCAGGAGAGATTGACTTCTATAGCCTTGGCTGGTAACCAGTGTACTACAGAAAGTAATGACAATGGGAATATCATCTGCCCAGTCAGTCATAACTCTTTCAAGCCATTATCACCCAAGTTTGTATCATATAAGGCACTTACTTAACTGACGGGCTGGCATATTTTAAATTGGTCTTACTTTCTACCAATGAATAAGAAAGTATTGTCATGATGGGCCCTGTTTCTGGTTACTAAAATATGATATATATATATATCATAACAACAAAATGATATATATATATATATATCTAAACTTATTTATAAATGGAACTTTGTCTCTGTGTGTGGGTGTGTGTGTGTGTGTGTGTGTGTATATCCGTTACCTATAGACTCCGAAACGGCTGAACTGATTTCCTTGAAAATTTACACAGTCATACTATAAGCGTCTGCAAGGGTTCTTAGCTAGGTTTCGTGCCGAAGTACCCCTGATAAATATTGAAAATCAATAATTGAAAAAATCGGGTTATAGAAGGAGTGGTCCGATTTTAATCAAATTTGATAGACTCATAGACAAAGACATAAGAAACGATATTCAGAAGTTTCAAGGTTGCAGTTCTTACAATAGTGCAGAAAATCGATAATATATATATAAAAGGCAAGATACTGGGTCTGATCAAAATCAGTTTTTCAGCCATTTCATTTTAGTTTTTGCTTCGGGTTTGGCTCTAAGTAAGTATAATTGTAGTTCTTAGTCTCAGCCATGATACCATTTACTCAGAGGACTTATTTAGCCTTCAAAATTCAGTTTACGATGAAAAAAACTTATTTGATATTGTACCAGGAAATCAAAATTTGACTTACATTCATTCATTTTTCTTTCAGTCTACGATTTCGCTTTAACTGGAAACAACTATTGCTTTTTAGTCTTTCGTGTCAATGTTCAAAGAGTCTGAGCTCTAAGACCAGGGAATAGTTTTAAATCTTTCATTACACCCGAGCAACGCTGGGCTATACTGCTAGTATATATATATATATATATATATATAAGGATTTATTATCAGAAGTGTTTGATTATACTAGTTTTGTAGTTGCATTAAATATCTTATAATGTGCTTGTTAGTAAATGTTTTTGTTTGTCTTGGTGAATGAATAAATTATATGCAAGTGGGAAGTCTATCATTAAGATGTAATATTAATCATGAGATAGTGATATTTGTGTAAAACTTATCCATAATATTTATTCCGAGAGTAGCTGATATCTACATGCTCTTTTGTGAGAGGCAATTGAAGAAGAAAGAATATCTCAGTTTTCAGCCAGTAGGTAAGTTTTCTATTTCCAATGGAATTGTGGGAATTAGGTAATTTCTATTTCACATGATCATGGTTATCAATTCATTACTTAAGATTGTGACAAAATACATTTGTTCAGGTCTCTTAACTGTTGAATGCTTTTTAAATATTTGTGCTGCTGTGTCCATTCAGGATGTGGGTGATCATGGCTAACCACAACTTTCTATAAAACTTAACCTTGTGTGTCTCTTCCAGTCCCCTCTCTGCCATTTATTTACTTATTAGGTAAGAAATTTAAAGTTTTCTGCCTATTTTGCTTTCAGTATGTCTTCTTTTTTTTAATTTTTTTTTTTTATAAGCGATTCACCCCGAGCAAGGCATGTCACTGCCACTACTGCGCAGGGGGCTACATAGAGTGGAGAAAGGATGATTAAATATAGGAAATGTCAGAGGGTGGGTGATAGGCGGGTAAGGATACAGATAATGAGGGTTGGGTAGATGAGAGTGTTTTGAGAATAATTGGGAATTAGTGTGATAGGAGGTGTCTATTGACCCTACATTTAAACACCTGGAGATTGTAACTGTCGGGAAAGCAGACTTGTGGAAGGGAGTTCCACAGGTGGGAAGCATGAGAAAAGAAGCTGTTGGAGTAGACTTTACGGTTACATCTTATTTGTTTAACTGTAAAAGGGTGGGACCTAGTTGCTAATCTAGTATCTCGTGTAAATTCATGCTTAGGCGGCACCAGAGATCTAAGCTCATCGGAGCAGAAGCCATGAAAGTACTTGTAGAAGAGGCACAGGGAAGCCACATCATGCCGGTGAGAGAGTGGTTGCAGCTGGTCTGCCAAATCAGTATCAACCACGTTACGGATCCTCCTTTGTATTTTGTCAAGAAGCCCAAGGAGAACAGCAGGGGCACCCGACCAGATATGGCAGCAATATTGTATACACGGGCGGATGGTAGATTTGTATATGTGCAGAATAGATTCAGGTGGGAAAAACTTCCGGGCCCTGCACAGAGAGCCAACTTTCATAGCAGCAGATTGGCAATGGATTCGATATAGTCATTCCATTTGAGGTCCGCCGAAAGTGTAAGGCCAAGGAGGCGTAGTATTTTACTCTCTGGGAGGCCAGCCTGTCCCATGCTAATGGGAGGTAGATGCGATTGTCTGTGGTGGTTAGTTGATAACAGCTTCGTTTTAGAGGCATTTCCTACCCCAGGCCACTACGGATTGGAGGTCCCTTTCAAGTACGGCAATGAGGTTCACCTTGTCGTCCACACCTGGTTTTTGATCGATGCGAGAATGAGCATCAAATTCTCCAAGCACCTTTTCCTCATTACATGGCTGGAAAATTTCAAGTCTTTTTGTTTCTAAGTATAAATCTCATTTTTATTCCAGTTTTCTCAGTTTCCTTAAAATCTTCTCTTTTATTCACATATTCAGTTCATGGTATTCTCAGCCTCCTTGTATAGAACCACATTTCTGTTGCCTTAAGTATCCTAAGTATCTTTGAGGTTATTGTCCATTAATCACTCTCATATTATGTAGAAAATCAGCACCTTTTTCATGTTTCTTCATACTTTGTTTAGCTTTTGTAAAGCATCTTTCACTGTTTCAATGTACATTTGGATTTCTGTATCACATTTTCCATTGTCTGTTCTAATACTTACCAGACATTTAAATTTGTGTAATTACTTGATTTTAACATCATCTCGAATTAATAGCTCACATCTTGGATTATTCATCTAACTATCAACCATCTTTTTATAATTTTTTATAATCTTGTCTTGGAGTTCACCAATGTGATGTGGCTTCCCCCTGTCTTTTCTACAAGTATTTTTATGGGAACTGCTCTGATAAGCTTTTTTTCCTGGTTCCTTGAGTACATGTTGTTTCTTCTACTCTAATGGTTTTCTTCTCGCATTTCCCACCTGTGGAACTCCTTTTCTTTTACATGCTTCCTTGATAGCTACAATCTTCTTTTGGCTTCAGTGTGTTCTCACAGAATAAACATTGTCTTTGTTGAATTTTTTAGCTTGAAAATTACTATAAAATTTATGCATTTTGAACATATTTTGAATATTTTTAGTTGCTGTTTCAAATATTGCAAGTGTTCTGACCATCTTGTAGTAAATTGAATTCTCAGAGAAGAAATCTATTTCTTTTGACCTTGTAAAAGGTTTTATTTTTTTTCTTCTTTAGGATGTACTATTACTATACCTCTTTTTGATGATTTCAATCCAAGCAAAGCAATAAAATCACTAAGATTCAAGGTGGTTACTGAGTGTGAGAGAATATGTTAAAATAATTAAAGAGAGAGAACAATAAAAGAACAAGAATAGAGAAAACAGAATATAATGATTGCATTTAAATTTGTGAAGAAAAAAGTTCACTAAAAAAGAAGCCAGAAGAGTGTTTTGCAAGCAAAAAGTGTGAGAGAAGAAATTGTTATCATAGTATGTGCAGTTACATTTAGTCATTTCAATTGTAAAATGATGAAATAGTGCTGCCAATTTAGTACCATTATTAAATTTATAAAAAATAGATGCCATAGAGGAAAGTTCATCAAAAGAATCACCATAAAAATATTTATAGAAAAGGTAGAGAGAAGTTATATTATGATGGTGGGAAAGTTTGAAGTAGAAATGCCAGGTCATGACCAATAATATTGCATTTTTTTTCAGATTTTATCAAGAATCTTTAAATACATAGCAGAAGCATCAGACCATATTAAAATTAACAAGTTATTTTTTGGTTTAGTTAACAACAGATTGTAAATAATTTTAAAGATACCTTCTAAATTGACCATAGCATAGCAGTCACACTTACTCTTAAGATAGGATAAATACCTGTGTCATTAATGTAGATAGTGAATTGGGGACTGATGACATCAGGAAGGTTTTTGATGAAAATTAGAAATAAAATAGGTCTAAGGATAGAGTTCTTGTGAATATCTATATTAGTGCAAAAATATCTATGAGAGTGGATGCTTCAGACAATTTTGTGATTTGATAGCAAAGATTGAATCAGTTGAAAAATTCTTCCAGAAATTCCATTGCATTTTAATCTGTGAAGATGACCAGCTTGCCAAACCTTATCTCTAGAATTTCTGTTAGAGATCCAATCAATGAATTCCTTAAAAATTTTTTTTTCTGGTAGTATTCGAAAGTTTTATGAAATGAATAAATATTTACATTTAAGATTGCAACCCCAGTAAAAGAACTGTTTTGTTGTTTCCTCAAAGCCACATAAAAATGCCTGTAAAATAAGTTGTGCTAGACATAGTTTTAATTTGCTAAAAAATCAGAACATTAACCTAAAGACTAGTCTTGTTTTTAAATAGTTTTGTCAGATGGAGAGTGTAACATAGGTGTCATGCATGGCACAAGACTCATTCAGAAATGTGTAAACTGTCAGCTGCATGCAATTACTTTTTCAGAAGAATGGTTAAAATGACTACAAAGGATTGAAGTTTGCAAGTATAAGAGAACATAATTTTTCAGGTATAAGAGAACACAATCCTTCTTTACACCTTATGGATTGGTTTTACAAAATAACCACATCACTTGAGGATTATGAACAACAGTAACAGCTAAATAGCACATCTATAGAGAATAATGACATAATCATGATACTGATGTTCCACATTACCTGAAACAAAAAACAAAGAAGGATGCCTCCATCAATACTGATAAGAGCTATAACAGTTACTTAACTTAAGAAATTTATTTTCTTGAAAAATTATTCTAAGAGAAAGATTTTCAATGCCGGTATAATATGTGGCCTACCTTAAAAAAGGTATTATAAGAAAATATTATAACTGCCTGGTAACAGCTTGTTATAACTGCTTGTTTCAATTAACGGAATCTGTTTTAGTATGTTTAGTAACAGATAGTTGAAGAACTGCTGGTAACAAATAAATAAAATTTAATAAATGTAATGAATAGTTTCAATAAATAGCCGAATACTTTTATCGATAATTATACTGTTACTGAGGTAAGATAAATTTTCTAAATTTCAACTGACAGCAGCACTGGCTGCATTGTCTATGAATACTTGATGTTTCTTAATAAGAAAATGGTTAATATAATCATTATCTTGGAACTGATATGACTTTATTTTTTCAAATAAATAAGATTGTGCTTTTATCTTTAACATTTTTATTCATATACAAGTGATGGATATGTAATATACTCTTCACCATTTACTTAGTTAAGCTTTTAGCTCATTCTTAAAAAGATCAATTGTTCTTGTTTTAATTATGTGCTTAAACAAGTAGACTAGTAACTTAGTCGAGAAGTTTGTTAAAAATTATTGAGCCTGATTCTGAAAATGTCATAAATAACTGAGATAAGAAGAAAAAAAATTCACTGAATTTTTATTTTACCTTGCTTCATAATCACTGTCACTTCTCTTATTTTCTTGAGGACATCAAAGCATCAGCTTTCTCTTTCAGGAAGCAAAAGAAAGGAAACATTTTTTTAGTATGAATTCCTTATCAAAATATGTCAGGAAACATGGGATTTTGGCATCTTTTTTTCTTTTATTAAGGAAGGAAAGGAGTCAAAACTTAGGGATGATATTAAAAGTATTATACAAAAAATAAATTGAAAGGCAATTATATGATTGGATATGTGGTCAAGAATTTATTCATTCTTTAGAAAATGTGCTTTTTTGAGAGAATGTCATAATCTTTTGTCTTTTCATTCCTCTTTTTATTGAAGGTCACTACTTGGCTTTTTTGTTCTCAAAATAAAAGAAAAAATTCTTTTGGTAAGAAGACACAAAGAGGTAAAAGAATTAATGACATGTAACACCTTTGTCAAATTCCTTGAAGGAAGAATAGAATAATATTTTAATGCTTTTTTTTTTTCAGGGCAGCACGATTTCACCGAAATGTATATAGTTTTCAATGTTATATTTTTTAGATGTTTAAGTTTCCTTTTTGAATCCTTCACTAAATTTTTTTCTCAGAAATTTGTATCAAATTAGTGAATCCAATAATGCAACAGAAAAAAAAAATCTTGCTGATGTTAATCTCTTTTTGATATCTGTTCTTTGGGAATTTAGCTATGTCTGCAGATGCAAATTCACTTCATGATGGGTTTTAATAAAAGGAAATCCATTATACAGCAATTAATACTTTGATAAAATAATTAATCGAATCAAAATTGTATTGTCTATAATCAGGTTAGAATATTCAGAAGAATAATCAGAATTGATTTAAGAGAACAATATACTTGTATTTCTTACTGGGTTTTTTATTCATGCATTTATATATGTTAACTCTACAGATTCTCCTTTGGACTATCAGGGCTACAGCCTCATTATGCTAGTTCTTGCTGCTATGGTTTGTGTAGTAGTAGTGTTTTTTAATAGTGAAGTTTTCAGCCCTATTCTTAGTGCCAATCTTTATGGAAATGGCTGAAAAAAAAGCCCCACTACCCTAATTTATAGACAAATTGTATAGATGCTTGCTGGGATTTATAGTTAATAAAAGAGACCATTTCTTGTTTTCACTCACAATATCTATATGGTTTATATTGTCTTGAAGTTAGAATACTAAAATCACTCGTCTGTTTCTCTTTGGTGTGTTAACACTAAACTTTCTAACTGAACTTTTTACTTTATTGCTGTTGCATTGCCTACTTTTATCTTGTATATATTATTTGCTTCACATTATTTTTGACCTGTTCTTCTTTTACATTTTTCTATTGTTTCTTGCCAACGGCGTCAGTTTTGTTTTGGAGTCATTTCTGCTAGTTACACTTAAACATAACTCATTACTCTACACCTATGCTCAAGCAATTTTGAATATCAAATTGTCTTTTTCCCATACTGTTTGCCAAGCACAGCTAGAGAGTTCAGTACATTCTGTTGTTTACCACTATGTTAGCTTGGAGGTGACGAGAGGGTCTTAAACTTTTCTAGGGGTATTTGTGCAAAAGTGAATGCAGCAATCTCATCTAGAATTTGAACTTTACACATCAATCTCACTTTCTATTTGGATAATTTCTATGCTACACATTTTTTTAGATATGCAAATAAACCAAAATACATTGTAGGGATGTAAATGTCAATTACCTCTCTTCAGGTAAGAGAAAGCCATAAATGTCTCACAATGGCTGGTGAGTGACATGAGTTTATAGAATGACAAACCACTGTTGCTATTTAGCATGCAGAGAGGCAAGACAAGTTTGCCCACTCCATCTGCTTCGTAGACAGCAGAAAAGCAATACCCGGTTTCTTATGACAGTTTAAAGCAGAGGAAATGACATGGTTTTACCAGGTACACAAAGAATACTGCCAGCCTGTCTGTTCTCTGTTTGGGAAATATTACAGGTAAGACTCTCTCACTTTTCACCTCTTTCACACTTGCTTTTTGCATTTTCATGTTATAATTTTTCTGTGTGGGACAAACAAGTGACATGTATTTATAGTGTGGGATATAATTTCTTGTATGACATAGTGGTATATAAAGTCACTTTGAGAATATGGTCTGACCATCATTCCTTTCTTTCAGGTTTTATGTTCTTTCCATGTATTAAGATGTTATTATAACACATATATAGTAATGCCTTTAATGAGGAAATAGCAAATTAGGAATATCCTCTCTTTTCTAGTACACCCATTCATCTTCTATGTGCCATGTCTTGTAAAGACATAGGCGATCATGGCTCTCCACAACTTATGATCTATCCATGTATCAAGATGTTATTATGACACATATATATATAATAATGCCTTTAATGAGGAAATAGCAAATTAGGAATATATTCTCTTTTCTAGTACAGCTATTCTTCTTCTGTGTACCATGTGCCGTCAAGACATGGGTGATCATGGCTCTCCACAATTTCTTATCTAGTGTAGGTCTCAGCAGTTTTGCTGCCTTTGCTAAAGCTCTCCCTGCCCATTCTGCCATCCATTCACATAAGCTCATCAGGCAAGTGTCTCAATCCCTTTCTCTATCTCTTTTGTTCTTAATATGCCCTGTGATGTTTAGCAGTACAAAACACTTCTTTTTTATGAAGAGTCCAAGAAATGTTAGCTCTTTCTTCTTGATTCTGAGTATAAGTGTTCTCTGTGACCATTTTCTTTAAGACTTCTTTGTTGTATACTCGCTTCCTCCATGAAATTTTAAGTAACTTTCTATAGAACCACATTTCTGCTACCTCTAGATTTTTCCATGAAGAGACTTCTAGCATTCACTGCCTTATAAGAGAATGGATATCACATAGTAATCCAGCATTCTCTTCTTTGTTTCTAACAGAAATTTTCTTTTTCTCAGGACCTTGCTTAGATTTTAGCATACCTCATATGCTCGTTCAATGCATGTTCATATTCTGGTGATTTTGGTTTTTGATCATCAAAACCCTTTCCAGATATCTAAACTTCTGCACCCTTTTGTAACTTGCATTTTAGGCTTGTTCTCTTGCTGATCATGTCATTTTGGAGATGATACTTAGAACTTTTGACATGCTTTCTTTTACTACCCTGTCTAAGTGGTCGTATAGTTTTCATTCTGAGTTGACCATCAACACAGTTTCATGTGCATATCTTGCATTATTAAGATTGCATTCCCCAGTAATAAAATCTGGCAGGATCTCCAGTTACCTTAGTATAGTTTTACTTTAGAGGTTGAATAGTTAAGATATTTTAAACCATCATATTTTCCTCTCTAGAATACAGGGATATTTTTTGGTTAGGATGAGAATAGTGTAGTTTAATGCTAATTATCTATATATTCATCCATTTATCTTTATCCATAAATGTTACAGCAGATTCTACCCCTGCCTTTCATAAGAAAATTCACAAGAAAATTCATATTGACCAACAAATTGAAATTGCCTCAAATTCTGTAGATATTAGATGTTTACTCATTTTGATACTTTATTTCAATTTTCAAAATTTTAGCATTTTGATACTTTATTTCAATTTTCTTTTCTCTAATCAAATACTCTGAAAAGCACCACTCTCCTGAGTGTCCCTCAAGTACCTATCACAAGTGAACGTAGCCTTACACTTGCTTGTATTATCCACTTGTTATTCACACAAACAATCCTGGTAGGAGTGGCTGATTTTTTTTCTTTTAATTTTAAGAGATTTCTATTGCATGATACATTATATGCTTTTTTTAAAAATGTCCTGTTATTTCAGTATATAGGTGATTATGGCTGTTCATAGCTTCTTTTTTTGTGCATATTTATTAGTATAACAACAACTTTACTCTACTTTGAATGGTTTTTGGGTCTTTTATTGGATGAACAATGGTATAAAAATGTATATATAAAACAAAATATGTAAATTTCCATGACCTTCTTCAGACAGGTCACAGAGTTGTTTCTTATTACCCTGTTTATAGTTTTGAATTCAGAGCTGCCCTCTTTTTAGATGAGCTGCAACCCAAGGCTAGAAAGGAAAAGAGAAAAAATTGAATCCTATCTTTACTACAGGAAGTTAATGTGGAATGCATGCAACAGATTAGAATTGAGCTTGAACTTAGCTTAATCATTTTACATTTTACGACATTCCACACACTAATGTCCATTTAATCATATTCTCATTCTGATTGTATTTTTGTCATTATCTATGTACAGATATATTAGTCTGTAGAATAATCACAAATAAGCATTTTTTTAAACATGATTTTTTTAATTGTCAATGCACTTTATCTGATGCTTTTAATTTAATCATATAACTTGAGCATTATACAGTGAACATTTCAGATGAAAATGCATTTAATAATAGTCATAGAATCTGGAATTAGTGAATCGCTATTGTATATTAAAGAATATGCTTTTTACTTCTATGATAATTATAACTTTCTTTTTTCGACTTAATTCAGAACCCTTCAGTAGAATTTTATCAAGGTTGGTGCAAAATTTCTTTGAAGCTTTTTACCCTACTCCATTAGTCAATCTGTTAATGTTTGCTATGGGTTTTTTGCCATGTATTGTAAAAATGTATGTTGTGGTACAGTGGATATCGGCTCGGAACGAGAAACCAGGGAGCTGAGTTTGAATTCCCGTTGAATCCATTGTATTCACTTATGCACAAATACCCTTGGGAAAGGTATTAATCTGTCTCTTCTTTCCAATTATGGGTTAAACAGCAGGACAGATTGGGTTCTGTAGCCTTGGTCGGCAACCAGTCTACTGCAGAAAGCAATGGCAACCTACTGTGAGATAATCTTCTGCCCAGTCAGTCAATCATGTCTCTTTATATGGCACTTAACTGACTGATTGTAAAGCTCATACAGAATGTGAGTACTCATATTCATTATATATATATATATGTATATATATATATATATATATATAAGTATTGTTGGAATAATATTCCTTGTCCAAAGAAACACTATTTTTAAAAAAGTGCTCAATACAAAAGTAGACCTAATAATATTATTTATTCATAAATTATAACATGGCTATGTTACAATATCACTACAAAAGTAGCCATTTTGTCACATCACTTGACAAGACACAAAAGTGTTGAAACAATGTTATAATTTATGAATAAATAATATATATATATATATATATATACATATATGTAAACATTAAAAGCTAATATTTATGTAGAAGCCTGTTTACAGTAACTGTGAATCCTCTTAGAAAATTCGGTACAAAATTTCAACAATCGCAAATTAAATGATTTAAACATATACAGAGATTAATAGTATGAGAATAATGAAATCGGTCTTTGAGAGAGAGAGAGAGAGAGAGATGGTGAAAAAAGGTACATGAATTTTTGGTTCTGTTTTGCTTAGATAAACACTTATTTCTTTCATTTTTAAATTTAGCTGAGAATGGATAAAAAAAAATGAATGGATAAAAAAATTTGTTAACAACGCAGTATCAATCATTTTATATTTATTAATCTTGTTTTAAACATGAGCATCTCTCTCTCTCTCTCCCTCTAAGTATCAAAATATATCTTAATCTGAATCTATCTATCTTAATTCATCCTTATCTATTTTGATTCACCCATATTTACCTATCTGTATCTATGTAAATATAAGCATTTGAGACAAAACCAGCAAAGCAAGTGAGTGCAATTTAAAGTTTCTTAAACAAAGAAAAAAAAACTTAGTGTAATGAATCTTTTTGAGATAAGTGTAAATAAAATGTCTGAATGTATATGCATGATTAATAGTGTATATATATATATATATATATATATATATATATACATAAAAACAAGACATTATTCTATTAACACCAGAAAAATATTTACATGTGTGTGTGTACCTGCATGTATACTCATATGTATATTTATTGATATCCATATATATATATATATATTCATAGGGAGAGAAGAGCTTGTTAAACTTTCAACTGTGTCCTTGGAAGTAAACTTGATGGTAAATGAAAGTGTTTATTCTTCAATGTTCCTTTGAAGTCTGCCAGTAAATTCTGAAGTCAGTGTGTCTACTAACATTTAACTTACCAACTTAGCTTATATTTCTTTCTAGAGACTCCAAGCTTAAAGACTCTGAAAATCAGAACAGAATGCCCTAATTGGTTCATTTTTGTCTTAGTTATGTGACATGTGTTCTTGATTTTGTCTCTGCAGAAACATTCAGTAAAACCAGTTACAAAAGATGTGTGAGTGTGTGTGCAGCTCCAGAATATCATCTTTCTGATGACCTAGGCTAATGAAATTTTGGGAGTTTCTTCAACTGAAGTGACCCTCAAAATTGTCTGAATTCATCTTCATGTTTTTTTACTCATGATATATTTTAGCAACATCTACATAACTTTAAGTAAAGTTATTGCAAATTCTTTAAATAAATGAGAATAGCAATTTTTTTCTTTCCAATAAAAATATTCTTTAAGAAAGGCTACTATTTTACTATATATTTCAAAGCAAATTAGAACATATTTCAACACAGTCAGTTACGTGCCATATGTGATACACACTTTGAGCGATCATGTCTTAAAAGAGACATGACTGACTGGGTAGAAGATTATCCTGCAGTAGGTTTATCATTGCTTTCTGTGGTAGACGGGTTGCCAGGCAAGGCTATAGAACCCAATCTGCCCTATTATTTAACCCATAACTGGAGGGAAGAGATGGATTAATACCTTTCCTCAGGGTATTTGTGCATAAATCAATGCTGGGAATTCAACTGGAATTCAAACTTGGCACCCCAATCTCTCATTCTGAGTTGATATCCACTGCCCCACAACGCACATCCTATTTCAGTTTTTTATGACCAGCATTATAACAATAAAACATTCAAAGTAAGTATGAGTTTGTTCTATTGATAATATTTCAGTTTATTAAACTATTTAAAAGTTATAATATATAGAGAATTAAACTCGTTACTTCATAAAAGCTTCATCTTCTATGGATGCAAGACAACTCAACATTACCAAGTCAACACTGGGTCAACTCAACACAAGTAACTGAATGCTGGGACAGCTCAACAGCAGGAAAACATTTTTTTATCACCAAATAAAAGTAATTTATTAAGGATTAAAAAATTAATGAGTGAATATTAGTGATTTTTTTGTTTTTAATCATATTTAATAAAGTAAATCATAAAGAAATTTATTTTTTAATAAAGAAAATTAACATAAAAATTATACAATAAAACACATTTGTTTTTAATTATTAAGTAAAAATGAAAAACAAAATGAAGTAGTTTTGTTTTTAATTATTTTTAATAAAGTGAATCGTAATATTATTTATTTTTAACAAAAGTGTGGTGAGTAGATAAGCTGAACTAAAGCATATTGAAATATACCCTTTCTTCTTTATTGATAAAGAATTACTCTCTCTTTTTCTCTACATCTTTTCCTTATTTCTATTTTTTCATATTTCAGGTAACCTGTGACCAACTTGAAAATGTCAAGCAGGAAATGAGCAGATTGAACATCAAAATTCTGGGCATATGCGGAACTAGATGGCCAAACAATGGAGATTTCAGCAGAGAAAACCACAGGATCATATATGCAGGATGTAGAAAAAACGAAAAGGGAGTCAGCTTAATGCTGAACAAAGAAATGAAGGAAAGCGTTCTGGGTTGCTGCCAGTTTTCTGCAGGAGTTCTGGTCACACTGAAAGGGAGACCGTTCAACCTAGCAATTATAGTTGTCTATTCACCAACAATGCCAAGCACTGAGGAAGAAATAGAATCTTTCTACTCCACTATTGACAATGCCAAGGCTCAATGTAAAAGCCAAGAAATTAGAATCATCATGGGAGACTGGAAACAACCACTTTCCAGTTATCTGCAAACTAAGGGTGAAACTTCGGAGACTAAAGAAGCCTAGGGCAGTACCAAGACTGCAATAGAACATATTTCTGAATGACCTCGACCTGTGGAAAAAATACACTATCACTGTGAGAAACGAATATGAAGAACAAATGGGAAATGGAAATTCAAAATGGGATGCACTTAAAAAATTGCCAGTGACATCAGCAAACAACATGGTCCAAAAAGAAATCAGATGCAGAAGAAAAAAATGAGTAGATGACTGATAAGATTCTTGACATGAGGCAAAGGAGACAGAAAACTATGCCAAGACATGGAACGGAAGGCAGGAAACTACACAATGAAATAAAGAGCAAATGCAGACAGGCTAAAGAGGAATGGCTCAACAACAAATATGCTGAAATAGATTGATTGAGCAAGACTAATAAAAAAGAAATGTGTAAAGCAATAAGGCAACTGACAGGACTAAGAACCTGCTCCTCAACAGGATGAATAAAATCCAAAGATGGAACGATTATATTGGAGAAAAAGAAATACTCTAGTGATGGAAAAAATATATAAAAGATCTCTTCCATGACAAGAGAGAGCAACCGATAGTAAACATGCTGACAGCCTAGAAACACTAAAATCTGAAGTGTAAGCTGCAATGGCCAAACTGAATAGGAACAAAGCAGCTGGCCCAGATGGCATTGTAAGAGAGATGTTGACATCCTTAGAAGATTTCAGCATAGACAAAATTACGGAAATAATAAATGAAATCTCCAACAGTGGTGTAATACTAGATGACCTAAGCAAATCAATTTTCATAGCTCTGCCTAAGAAACCAGGTGCAATCAAATGCAAACTTCATCAAACAATCAGTTTGATGAGCCACATAACAAAACTCATTGTTCAAATCCTGATGAATAGAGTGCATAGCAGAATCAGAACGGAAATAGGACAAGAACAGAGCAGTTTTGTCAAGGACACTGGAACAAGGAATGTGACGTTTATGCTTAAGATGCTATCAGAAAGGTTGATACAAATGAAAAAGGAAGTTTACCTGTGTTTTGTAGACTATGCCAAAGTGTTTTTGACAAAGTACGCCACAAAGAATTGATAGAAATGCTCAGCAACCTCGACATATTTGGCAAAGACATCAGAGTAATCAAGAAGCTCTACTCAAAGCAAACCGCCTGCATATGGACAGGAAACAAATTCAGCAGATATACAAAGATAGAAAGGGGGCAAGGATGTGTCTTTTCACTGCATCTATTCAACTTGTACAACGAGACTATTCTGAGGACCCTAGAAGTTATGCCAGGATTAGTCATTGGTGGTCACAATCTGAACAACATAAGATACACAGATGATACAGTGCCAATAGCTGACATGGAAAGAAAATTACAAGACCTCCTAAAAAAGATAGATGAAGAAAATCAAAAGAACTACAAATAAATTACAAGAAAACTGAATGTATGGTCATCAGCAAACAGAGGAGCCCAAAATGACAATTACAGGTTGAGGATACTAAAATCAAGCAAGTACAAAAATTTAAGTACTTGTGAAGTGTTCTAACAGAAAACAAAAAGTGTGATACTGGGATTGGAATGGCCAAGGACGCATTCCAGAAGCTGAGTAAAGTATTAAAAGATAGAAATATTTTGCTAGAAACAAAGAAGAGATTTCTGGATTGCTAAATGGTAAGAGAGTACACGATTGCTGTGTGATGTCAGTTCTTCAATATGGCAGTGAATGCTGGACAATATCATCAAAGATGAAGGAAAAACTTGAAGCAACTGAAATGTGGTTCTACAGAAGGATGATGTGAATATCATAGATTGAACATGTGAACAATGATGCTGTTTTAGAAAGGATGGAAATGGAAAGGAAATTAATACTGAGCATCAGGAAAAGTCAACTGAAGTTCTTTGGATGTGATGAAAAAAGAAGGCTTGAAGAATCTGATACTCACAGGTATGATACTGAGAAAGAGAGACAGAGGAAAGTAGCAGATAACTTATTTGAAGGGCCTCAGCAGGTGGATGGCAGAGCGCGTTTTGGGTGGAGTAACAGGTGAAAGCATGCTAAGAGCTACCAGGGATAGGGAAATGTGGAAAGCCATGATCACCTAATGTCCTGAAGGACATGGCACATATAAGAAGATATTTATCCAAACATAGCTTATGTGGTCAACTGACATCATGTAAAAGTCAGCACATGACAAACGCTCCTGCTAAGATATTATCAGAAATGTGTAGGTATTAAGAAATATAAAAACAACAATAAACATGTGCGTAACCTCTTAGTTGGTCCACATTTGCACACTCATTTGCAACAGCTATCAGAGATTCAATCAGCACACCAACCAACCAAAGGAAGAAAAGTCTTAAATAATCTTTATGGAAATGCAGAAAACCAAGGAAGGATTTCAAGAGTACACTACGTCCACTCAAATGCTGGAACATAATATGATATAGCACAAACAGTAACATGATATTACATTCCACCTGATACACACATGAAGAAACAAATAGGCTATAAATACATGAATATGCATATACATAGTAGAAAAACTCTTTATAACCTGAACACAGCAATACATATATAATAATGAACATTCGCATGAATACCACAATGACTTATACAAGAAACATATCAAAGACACAAAATACAAACAGAACAGAAATGATAATCATGTACATATAATAAAAGACGTAACCTTATGGAGTCAACAACAAAAATGAAATGATGGTATAGTTAATAAAACCTGACCTTTAACTTATTTATTATCTTAACCACATCTTTACAATATTGGTGAATACTGACATTTTAAAGAACACCCTTCTATACCATAAAGTAAATTGACATTCTAAAGTTTTTTATAAAAAAAATTAATAATTTATGATTTACTTTGTAAAGAATATTTAAAAACAAAATCTAGTTCATATTTTACAGAATGCCTTTTCAAATGCCTTCTCTGAAGAAAAATATTTACTAGTTAAGGTTTTAATCTTTAATAAATTACTTTTATTTGGTTATAAAATAGTTAAGTTTTTCTAGTGTTAAGTCATGGCAGTTTGAACTCGGAAATTTTATGTTGTCCCCTGCAGCTAGGCTGCAGCCTATAATAGCCTGAAGGTTAATCTAGTCTTCAGGGTGTGTATAACTTCTTGTATGGTTACATGTAAGTGTGTATATAGTCAGCATTTTTATATTTCAGGACAAATATGAACTCTGCCGAACAATCACCCTTAATGAGTTACATGACAAAAGTCGTTTTCTGTAATATTTCGCTCAAATTTCAGGGTGACCTGCTCGGTAAGTTGTCAAATCGGTTTTTTATTTTCTCTCTCTGCCTTTAATAATTTTTTTTTTGTTTTTGTTGCTAACTTTTTTCAATCTATATTCCGTTTGGATAAAAAATTGACTTGTTCTTTGAATACAGGATGGCTAACCACCCCCTACTCCCTGTTTGTTTTTGCACACGGACAATGGCCTGTCTTTCTCTTTCCGACCAGAGTTCTTGACAAGTTCCTAGCAGTTAACTGCCTGTGATATTTTGAAAATAGAGAGTCGAAATTAAAAATGTCTTCAGTAATATTTCGCTCAAATTTCAGGGTGACCTGCTTGGTAAGTTGTCAAATCGTTTTTTTATTTTCTCTCTCTGCATTTAATAATTTTTTTTTTTTGTTTTTGTTACTAACTTTTTTTTACCTGTATTTCGTTTGGACTTATACTAAGTTAAAACTTAGTAAATTCTTTTTATTTTATTTTATTATCTCTCTTTTTTCTTTTTTTTTTTAATTGGAGTAGATAGTACCTACTATTGCCGGGTTTCACACTCCACCTCCTTCTTTTGAACAGGACTAGAGGTGATCACCTTGTTTCTTGTTTAGGAAGGGGTTCCCAGTTCATCTACTTCCTCCTTCGGTCTTACTGTCAGTTCAGTTGGAAGCTCTTTGTAGTTAGTGACTATCGTGGCAATGTCTCTCCATTCTGAGGGTACCGGGTTGGCAGTTTCCTGGTTGCTGCTTCTGACTGGTAGTTAGGAGCCTGAACTCTTGTGTAGCGTCTTGAGAGGCTGCTCTGATCAACAGTTGAATAATATCGGGGTTCCTGTCGTGCCATATCACACATGGACGGGTGTCCCTTCATGAACCTACAGTGGGCAACCCCGAGGCCACATTATGTTGCAGGCTGCACCAGTCTCCATTCCTCACATGCTGCAAACAGTGACCAACTGATTCTACTCTAGACCTCTCTCCTCAACTAAAACACTATGAAAAAAAAGAGAAAATAGCAAAACAAAACCAGCTACTCGGAAAACGCCCAAACCTGTCTGTGTCTCTTTCACTAACATATGCGGTATCTGCACTAACTTTTATAGCGTAGAATCATTGCTCCAAACTAACTCACCTGATATCTTAGCCCTATGTGAAACTAACCTTGACCCTTCTATCCCCTCCTCTGAGTTTTATGATCCTGGTTACATTCCCCTTTTCAGGAAGGACTCCAATGTCCATATGCATGAGCTTGGTGTATATGTCAGCGAAGACCTCCCCCTAACTAGAGTGACATCTCTTGAATCCCTGGACCAGTCTTTCATGTGCTTCTGTCTCTCACTTCTAAGCTCTGTGAGCTATCTCTTCTTCCGCTACTGCTCCCCTTCCTCCTCTGACTGTTCAGTACTTGACAGCATCTCTGACAATATTGACAAGGCCATTTCTTCTCACCCATCTGCCCATATCTTCGTGTTTGGTGACTTTAACGCCCACCACACTAAGTGGCTGGAAAACTCTGTCACCAACCCTACTGGTGTCCACACCATAAATTTTTCAATCTCCCAATCCCTTGTGCAAGTGGTGGACTTCCCCATGCGTTTCTACAATAGCCCTAATGGAAGGGACTCGCTGCTAGACCTCTGCTTCACTTCCATCCCAAATTCTTGCACCACCAGACAGCTCTGCCCTCTCGGAAATTCTGACCATGTTGTAGTTTCTGTCAACATCTCTTTCCACTCCACCCCTACCCAAGAAACCCAGACCAACAGAATATCCTACTGCTATCAAATGTTGTATATCGACAAACAACAAACAAGCATGTATATAAAAATATATCAAGTGATATTTTTATTAATGAACGATGGACCGTGTGGCCTAGTGAACAGAGAGTGAGAGCGCGCTTCCAAGGGTTGACGGGGTGACGGGGGAGTGTCGTCGTATCTGTTGCTCCTCTGTCTGCCTCTGTCTAGACTTGTCTGTCGTGAAATCCGTGCCCGAGGTCTTTTTATCTCCAAACCGGTACTTCCGATTTTTTGCCTCGCCTACGCACATCCACGTAATTCTCAGAGACACCTGTTCTGTTTGCCTCTTGTAGCCATTTCTGCTACTGCTGGAAATAAGGTCAAACAACCATCCGTTCCTTTCAACGGCCGGAAAACGCCCCCGCTTCCTCACTTCCTCGGGTGGGCCTAGATTGTTATATTACATTCCTCACCCACCCATTTTCCAAAATGTTCACCTAAGAACATTTTAAGTGCAACATCCTCACTCTCCTCCCCATGCCACACAAGCCCTACAATTGTATAAAACATGTGTCGAAACAAACAAAACAACAACAAAAAAAAAAAAATAGGGGAGCCTACATCGGCAACCCAACAATGTTCGTGTCCATCTTGAAAATTGTTCTACCAGCTCAATGTTTCATTGTTCTTTTTTTTTTTCTTTTTTTTTTCCTCCTTTTTTTTTTTTTTTTAATATCCATTTTCACAGAATTGGGCAAAGTTCTTAAAAATGTTCATTTTCTTTCTCGACTCTGTCCATAAGCGTAGACTCTTCGATGCATAATCCACATGATTATAGGCGGTAATCACGCCCCCAGTTTCTAAACTAACATCGAGTAAATGACCTTTGACCAACACCATGCGTGCTTCTGCTCGAGTTTATTGTTACACATGTAACCTCATTTAATTTAATTTAATTTCAAACATACTATGTTTGTACACAGAAAAAATGGCCATTATCTGCCGTACATAACATTCATAGTCTGACCGAGAAATGTTCAATAGAAAATGAAGAAAATTACCCTGATTCCAACGTTAATCCGCATGCAATTTACTTGTGGAGGATATTAATTTAGTCTAAAAAAATGGACTCGTGACTCGTAGTTCCTTAGTTTGTACAATGCTTTCCATTCCCTGAACTACTTCCTCTGGATTCGAAACCAAGGATATCTGATTTGTTGACATCTCTCTGTTTAACGCAGAGACATTTTTGAGTGTCGAACACCCGTTGACCCCGGAGTACTATTCACAACGGATAACTCAATTTCCTTTTCCGAAGCACTGTTGCTTCTTTTACACTTAAAAATCCGCTTCCTGGCTATTATTCCCAGGATTATTATTACGCCGACCACGCCAGCAATTACTCCTATCGTCAACTTCTTCGGGAGTTGTTCATATCCTTCACTAAATCTTTCCATATCTACCTGTTCCAAGGTATTTACTAGTTTTCAGAAATTAATATATCTTCAAAAGATATTTCCCAAGTCACATAAATGAAAATTCACAGAGGATGTTGAATTGATGGGAACCTGCACAAAAGCATAAAAGTGAAGTACTTTTACGTAAATAAAAATAAGTTTTAGATTTTAATTTAATTTTCCCAAATCTCCCCAAATAATCCGATTCCACCATATTGATAACAAAATATCTTTTCAATATCTGACTCATATCGCGAAACACAGAGACGCGGGTGAATGTTTTAAGAATATATATAATCGGTGTATTCGCAAAGAAATAACCAAACAATGCAGTTGTTTTCAAGCAACGATGTTGAGATATATTTATAATTGGCGATTTTGTTGGCTGTTGTTAACTGCATAATTAAAATTACACTTTAAAACTCTCGATAACATTTAAGTCATTTCTATGCTGTAGAAATGTCATGCAAAACACAAACATTTTTAAATTTTGACAATATCTGTGTAAAGATTACAAATTGATGTTTACGAACAAATTCTGTTGACGAGATCAAAATTAAAGAACCCTTTCGTTTCTCTGATTTTCCTATTGTGGTAGCATTCAGCTACATTTATAATTTGTTAATGTTTACCAATTTTGATTTAGTTCATGCAATACAAGACCAAATGGAGAAAATGAAGAGGGTCATTTTACGCTAATACTCCCATTGGGGAAAGTTTGTGTACGTAGAACATCGATTGTTTTTTTTTCTTTTTTTTTTTTTAATTCGGCTCGAGTACTGGTCAGAAAAACTCAACTATTTCAACCATACAACTGACCTTCATAATCACATTGAGAATAGTTGTTCGTCAATATTTTTATTGGGTTGTCTGGAAAGTTTATGCCGCTTTTTAAGTAAAATTAAGACACAAACCAAAATTATTTCATTAATTATTTATTCTATGAAATATTAACTATTTTCTTGCACAAACCAAAGAAAACATTGTTATCAACAAGTTAATCCAATTATCCACTCTAACTCACTTCACATATATGGTAAAATATTAACAAAAAAAGAAAAAACAAATCACCAACTCAGATGCCCTACACCTACAGACAGGCAAATATTTCAACTTTCTTCCTCCCCGTCAACTTTAACACCCCACTCCTCCCCGTCAACCCCAAACCTAATGCGCTACTCCCTACATGTAGTCTGTTTCACCACCTCCGTTCTACCGAACAATCCATATTTCTCATTTCTACGGTCAGATCGGCAAAAGTATGCTGTCCCATTGTTTTTTTAATGAGACCTACTATAAACATGAGCAGAGAACACACACACTATTAAATCAATGAGTCACTTACCTTGGCTGACTGTCTATATATTTTCGTCTTCTTTTTTTCTTTTTCTTCCTTCCTCGCTGTCGTCCGGTTGTTTACTATTTTCGTCTTCTATCCGGTAGTTTTAAGTCCGGAAATTTAAAGTCTGTTGAATTTTCAATTGTTGCCGTGGCAACCCAATAATGTTCGTATCAATCTGTTTTGTTGTTTCAAAACCAAGTCACTTAGGCACCAAAAATACAAGTCTGTTGTATATCGACAAACAACAAACAAGCATGTATATAAAAATATATCAAGTGATATTTTTATTAATGAACGATGGACCGTGTGGCCTAGTGAACAGAGAGTGAGAGCGCGCTTCCAAGGGTTGACGGGGTGACGGGGGAGTGTCGTCGTATCTGTTGCTCCTCTGTCTGCCTCTGTCTAGACTCGTCTGTCGTGAAATCCGTGCCCGAGGTCTTTTTATCTCCAAACCGGTACTTCCGATTTTTTGCCTCGCCTACGCACGTCCACGTAATTATCAGAGACACCTGTTCTGTTTGCCTCTTGTAGCCATTTCCGCTACTGCCGGAAATAAGGTCAAACAACCATCCGTTCCTTTCAACGGCCGGAAAACGCCCCCGCTTCCTCACTTCCTCGGGTGGGCCTAGATTGTTATATTACACAAAGAGCAGACTGGGATTCGTTCTGTGACATCCTCTGCAACGTTCCTCGGAACAATGTTTTTAGTCTTCCCATCAAAGACTGTGCATCAGAGGTCTCCTCTTGGGTTAAGGCTGGCATCGATGCTTTCATCCCTGCTAGGAAATTTCAGCTTAAATCCCATTCATCTCCCTGGTTCTTGCCTGCTTGCTCAGCCGCCATTGCCCACCGGAATCACTTCTTCTGGGTTTATCATAGCCATGTATCGGACCAAAACAGGCACATTTTCGCCTCAGTTTGTAATAAGTGTAAAAAGATACTTAACAAAGCTAAGATGTTGTTTGCTGCTAGAATGAAGCAACGCATAGCATCCTCTAAGTTCAGCACCAAAGACTACTGGCGCCTCTGTAAAAGTGTACTTAACAAGTCCTCAATACTCCCACTAATCAACGAGTTTGAGGTCCTCACCTCCTCAGCGGACAAGGCTGAATGCTTTGCTCGTAGATTCTCAACCAACTCATGTCTGGATTCGTCTGGAGTTTATACACCCGACTTTCCACCTAGAACTGAGGCCCAATTGAATGACGTCTACATCACACCCTTGCTAATTTCTAACATAATCTCAAAACTTGATCCTCATAAAGCGAGTGGTGGGGACGGAACCCCAATCATAGTCTTGAAGAAATGTGCCCCTGAACTCTCCTCTGTCCTTTCTAAGCTCTACAACCTCTGCCTATATTCCTCCTGCTTTTCTGCCTGTTGGAAGTATTCTTCCGTGGTTCCAATATTTAAGAACACTGGTGAACCCTCGGACCCCACAAATTACCGCCCTATCAGCCTTCTTCCAATCTTTGGCAAAGTGTTCGAAGCCATTATCAGCTCTGAGGTCGTTCAGCATCTCACAGCACACAGGCTACTCTCAGACAACCAATATGGCTTCTGCTTCACCAGGTCTACTGCTGATATGCTAACAACCATCACCGAGTATATATACAAGGCTCTTGACAGGAATGTATGGCATGCCGGCCTTCTACGGAAACTGCGAAGCTACGGCATAAGTGGAAATTTGTTGGACCTAATCCAGTCATTCCTCTCTAACTGCACTCTGAAGGTGGTATTAAATGGACATGCCTCTCAGAACTATCCTACAAATGCGGATGTCCCCCAAGGCTCCATCCTAGGTCCTATGCTCTTTCTAATCTACATCAATGATCTCCCCGATGCCATAACATCCCAAGTAGGCATGTACGCCAATGACACCACAGTTTACTCTCGATCAAAAATCTGGTGTTGGTGACAAGGCGAACCTCGCTGCCAAGCTTGAAAAGGACCTCCAATCCATGGTGGATTGGAGCAAGAAATGACTCATAAAATTTAATTCTTCCAAAATGAAGCTGCTGTCAATTAACAACCTCAGACAGCCACACCTCTCTCCCATTAGCATGGAACAGGCTTGCCTCCCAGAGAGTAAAACACTATGCTTGCTTGGCCTGACACTCTCAGCGGACCTCATGTGGAATGACTATGTCAAATCCATTGCTAAATCCGCTGCTATGAAAGTCGGCTCTCTGTGCAGGGCCCGGAAATTCTTTCCGTCTGAATTTATCCTGCACATATATAATTCTACTGTCTGCCCATGTATTGAATACTGCTGCCATATCTGGTCGGGTGCCCCTGCTATTCTCCTCGGGGTTCTTGACAAAATACAGCGAAGAATCTGTAATGTGATCGATACTGACTTAACTGACCGCTTGCAGTTACTCTCTCACCTGCATGACGTGGCTTCCCTGTGCCTCATCTATAAGTAATTTCACGGCTTCTGTCGGATGAACTGAAATTACTGGTGCCCCCTAGGTGTGAATTTGCATGAGATACTAGATTGGCAACTAGGTCCCACCCTTTTACAGTGAAACCGACGAAATGTAACCACAATTTCTACTCCAACAGCTTCTTTTCTCGCACTACCCGCCTGTGGAATTCCCTTCTGCATGCTTGCTTCCCCAGAGTTTAAATGTAAGGTCAATAGACACCTCCTAACACACTGACTCGCGCCCATTCTCTCCAACACTCTCCCTATGTACTTTCTAACTTGTCTATCACCCTCCTTCTGACATTTCCTATACCCAATCGCTCTATGTAACCCCCTGCGCTATAGTGGTGGTGGACTGCCTTGCTTGGGGTGATATGATTAAAAAAAAAATCTGAATCTTAATGAATAGAGCATTCAGCAGAATCAGGCAAGGACATCAAGGACACTGGAACAAAGAAGACAATATGCTTAGAATTTTATCAGAAAGGGTAATATAAATGAGGAAGGATGAGTATCTGTTTTATAAACTACACAAAGACATTCAACAAAGTACACCAGAAAGACTTAATAGAAACCGAGATATATTTGGGAAAGACAGAGTTATCAGAGTTCAGCAGATATACAAAGATAGACAAAGACGTGTCTTTTCACTGGATCTATTCAACTTATGCAACACGACAACTCTGAGAGTCTGAGAAATCATGCCAGAATTCATTACTGGCAGACACAAACTAAGCAATATTAGAAATGCAGATGATAGCAAACACGAAAAAGAAACTACAAGACCTTCTACAAAAGGTTAACTGAAAAAAGTGGAAAGAAACAACTGCAAATAAACTACAATAAAACAGAAAGCATGGTCATCAGTAAAAAGAGAAGCCCAAAATTCCAACTACAGGCAAAGGATCATAAAACCAAGAAGGTACAGTAATATAGATACCCGGGGAAGTGTTCTAACAGAGGACAGAAAGCACAACACTGAGATTTAAAGGTGACAAGTAGAATATCCTACTGCTACCAAAGAGCAGACTGGGATTCGTTCCGAGACTTCCTCTGTGATGTCCCATGGAACAACGTTTTTAGTCTTCCCATCGAAGAATGTGCCTCTGAGGTCTCCTCCTGGGTTAAGGCTGGCATTGATGCCTTCATCCTTGCCATGAAATTTTGGCTTAAATCTCATTCGTCACCATGGTTCTCTCCCGCTTGCTCGGCCGCCATTGCCCACCAGAATCATTTCTTCCGACTCTATCATAGCTACGCATTGGACCAAAACAGGCGCCTTTTCGCTTCAGCTTGTAATAAGTGTAAAAAGATGCTTAACGAAGCTAAGATGTTGTGTGCTGCCAGAATGAAGCAATGCATAGCATCCTCTAAGTTCAGCGCCAAAGACTACTGGCGACTCTGTAAAAGAGTACTTAACAAGAACAAGTCCACAATACCCCACTAATAAACAAATTCAAGGTCCTTACCTCCCCAGCAGACAAGGCTGAATGCTTTGCCCGAAGGTTCTCGAACAATTCAAGTCTGGACTCGTCTGGAGTTGTTACACTCGACTTCTCACCTAGAACCGAGGCACAACTGAACAACGTCCACATTACACCCTCGCTTGTCTCTACGATAATCTCAAAACTTGACCCTCACAAAGTGAGTGGAGGGGACAGAATCCCAATCATAGTCTTAAAGAAATGTGCCCCTGAACTCTCCTCTGTCCTTTCAAAGCTTTACAACTCTGCCTATCTGCTTCCTGCTTTCCTGCCTGTTGGAAATCTTCCTCTGTAGTTCCTATATTTAAAAACACTGG
The DNA here is from genome assembly GCA_037127315.1 of Ascarosepion bandense. Lineage (NCBI taxonomy): Eukaryota > Metazoa > Mollusca > Cephalopoda > Sepiida > Sepiidae > Ascarosepion > Ascarosepion bandense. Next base: position 1,719,871 of record JBBBDQ010002011.1, on the reverse strand, counting down.
AGAACCCTCAGACCCCGCAAATTACCGCCCTATCAGCCTTCTTCCCTTCTTTGGCAAAGTGTTCGAAGTCATTATCAGTGCCGATGTGGTTCAGCATCTCAGAGCACACAGGCTCCTTTCAGACAAGCAGTATGGTTTCCGCTTCACCAGGTCTACTGCTGATATGCTAACCACCATCACCGAGTATGTATACAAGGCACTCGACAGGAATGACGAAGCCCGAACCGTTGCCTTGGATATCTCTAAAGCGTTTGACAGAGTTTGGCATGCTGGCCTTCTATGCAAACTGCGGAGCTATGGTATTACTGGACATTTGTTTGAACTAATCCAGTCATTCCTCTCTAACCAAACAATGAAGGTGGTATTAAATGGACATGCCTCCCAGAAATACCATACGAATGCAGGTGTCCCTCAAGGCTCTATCCTAGGTCCTACGCTCTTTCTGATATACATTAATGATCTCCCTGATTCTATAAGATCCCAAGTAGGTATGTACGCCGATGACACCACAGTTTACTCTCACCTCGACCAAAAGTCTGGTGTAGGCGATAAAGATAACCTTGCAGCCGAGCTTGAAAAGGACCTCCAATCCGTAGTGGACTGGGGTAAGAAATGGCTCGTAAGCTTTAATGCTTCTAAAACAAAGCTACTATCAATCAACCATCATAGACAATCACACGTACCTCCCATTAGCATGGACCAGGCTTGCCTCCCAGAGAGTAAAACACTACGCCTCCTTGGTCTCACACTTTCAGCGGACATCAAATGGAATGACTATATTGAATCCATTGCTAAATCCGCTGCTATGAAAGTCAGTTCTCTGTGCAGGGCCCGGAAGTTTTTTCCGTCTGAATCTATCCTGCATATATATAAATCTACCATCCGCCTGTGCATTGAATACTGCTGCCATATCAGGTCGGCGCGACGTGGCTTCCCTATGTCTCTTCTATAAATACTTTCATGGCCTCTTCTCCAATGAACGTAGATCACTGGTGCCCCCTAGATATGAATTTGCATGAGAAACTAGATTGGCAGCTAGATCCCACCCTTTTACAGTGAAACCAATAAAATGCAACCACAGCTTCTACTCCAACAGTTTCTTTTCTCGCACTTCCCGGCTGTGGAATTCCCTTCCACACAATTGCTTCCCCGATGGCTACAATCTCCAGAAGTTTAAATGTAAGGTCAATAGACACCTCCTAACATGCTAACTTGCATCTATTCTCTCAAACACTCTCACCATCTAACCAACCCTCATTCTCGGTACCCTTTCTATCTCCCTCCTTCTAACATTTCCTATATCTAACCATCTTTTCACATCACTCCCTCGACCCGATGTAACCCCCTGCACTACAGTGGCAGTGGAATTCCTTGCTCGGGGTGAAATGATTAAAAGAAAAAAAAATTGGCATGGACAAGGATGCATTCCTGAAGCTGAATAAAGTAATGAGAGACAGAAAAATTTTGCTAGAAATAAAGAAGTGAGCACTGGATTGCTATGAGAATGTCTGTTCTTCAATATGGCAGTGAAAGCTGGACAATCTTCTCAAAGATAAAAGAGAGAATGCAGTCTCCAAAATGTGGTTCTACAGAAGGATACTGAGGATACCATTAACCAAGGCTGTGAGTAACGATGATGTTTTGGAGAGAATGGAAATGAGAAGGAGACTAATATTTAACATCATAAAAATACTGCTGATGTTCTTGTTCTAATGAGAAAGAAGGGCTTGGAGAATCTGATACTCACAGGGCAGATAGAAAGAAAGAGAGACAGGGGAAAGCAATGAGTAACTTACTTGATGAGCTTGAGCAAGTGGATGGCAGAGCAGGATTTGGTTGGGGTAGCAGGTAAATGCATGCTAAAAGCCACTGGGTATAGGGAGATGTGGAAGGCCATGATCGAGAGACAGCACATCGAAGAAGAATTCTCAGAACAACTAGATATGAATCAGTAAATGCAATATCATGTCATAAGTTCCATATGAAATGATACCAATTGAGATTCAATTAAGAATAAATCAATTCTAAAAAATAAAATCTTCCCTATTCTCATATCAATATTGAACTTGAAATCATTGAAAATTTTAAAAATATTAAGTTTGGAAACATTTGCCTCCAGTTGATCTGTTGTCCACTTCTTTTTGATGTTTGTCTTGATAACAAATTAGCCTAATATGAAAGAAAATAAAATACAATAAAACACTGTATAATAAAACAGATGCTGTCTTCAAACAGCGTTAATCTAAAAACCTAGTTATTATTGCATTTTCTTCATACATAAATAAAACATATATAAATGTAATATACTTTGTTTTGATGGAAAAACATTGTCAATTGCCAGAAAAGTATTCAAGACAATAAGCAAGGAAATTTTATTAACCCATATCAAACTTGGCAAGAAAGATATTTCCATTATTGTAATTAAATCTATCCAAAAATAAAGACATTTCTATCCCCTTACACACCGTTTAAAATAATTACGTATAAAACAGCTTTTCTGACTGACTGACAATACTTTTCCTTCTGCTTCTCAATAAGTAAAACTGATTACTGTAAAATCCCCAGAACAAATCTTAGGTAGGATATTACAAAATATGTTAAATTGCAAGTTTTTGCTTCACCTTCAAAACTATTCAGTTGATACCATAAATGCAAAAATGTTTTATTTTTAATATTCAGAATAATTTAATTATTTTTTTCTTTTTGTTGTTCACAAGTTTATAAATATATGAATGTTTAATTTAAAATTGATTTTTGCAATGTAAAATATTTAAAAGCGTTATAATTAGTCTCTCTGTCACCCCCTCCCCCACTTTAGGCCACATGCTATTGCAAAATATGCATTGGCTGGAATTGTCCAAATGAAACAGAAGGTCTCTTTGAAAAAGGATGAAATTTCAAAGAAAATATCTTCTGTTTACTGGATATGTGATGCTAAGTTTTTGCAAACGTTTTTGGTGTCCTTTTGGTAGCTTAGAGTTAGAGAAAAAAATAGGTAAGCAAAAAAATTCTCCGTTTCACTGTTTTTCATGTTTTGTTTTTAATATTCTCTTTTCAAAATAATATAATTATTTTTTTCTTTTTGTTGTTCTCAAGTTTATAAATATGTGAACGTCCAATTTAAAATTGAATTATGTAATGTAAAATATCTAATAGCATTATAATTCCTCTCACTGTCCCTGCCCGCTTTAGACCACAGGCTATTACAGAATATGCATTGGCCGGAATTATCCAAATGAAACAGAAGGTCTCTTTGAGAAAGGATGAAATTTCAAAGACAATATTTTCTGTTTACTGGATATGTGGTGCTAAGTTCAGGACAGTCTACTGTAAAATATGGTGCCAAAGCTTTCAACATGTTAGGCATTGCTGGTATTGTCTCTGGCCAAAGATAAAGTTGCTGGTGTCATGTCCATCTGGTTGTGAATTCAAAATTGTCCTTTTAAACTGGTAAACAACCAGAGCTGAAGAACCCAGTATGTTGTTCTGTTTAACCCATAGCTTGTGGAAGAAGAAATAGATTCCTACAATTCACAAGTGTATATTTTTTTTTTGAAAGTGAATGTAATGAGCTTCACTAGAACTTGAACTTGGTACATGGATTTTTCATTGTGAGCTGATAACCATTACACTACCCACATATCAATAAATGGAATAAGCTAGGTAGATAACTGAGAATATCAATAAATAAAGTCAGTGGTCAACAAATGGAAAAGGTGTACAAGGTTTAAATTAAGTCAGAGTTCATGTAAAACTGATTAGATTCCCTGCTTTATACATAATATATATATATATATATATAATTTGTTTGGACATTATTTTTAAATATGTCAGTTGTAAATTCATTTTCATTATATATGTTGATATATGTATTATAAATTATACTTTAGAACATGTACAAATTACAATCTACTACAAAATTGTATATTTTGTTTTGACACTGAAAGAACAATGTCTCTTCAGGTGGTATATATATATATATATATGTGTGTGTGTGTGTGTGTGTGTGTGTGTGTGTGTGTGTGTGTGTGTGTGTGTGTGCCTCAATTACTACCTGTACAAGCAGAAGGGGGACAGAAATTCCTGTGACAACCACCATGGCATTTCCCTGCTCTCAGTCGTGGCAAAGATTTTAACCCACGTCCTGCTGAATCAACTTAATACACATCTAGAAAGAGATCTACTCCCTGAGAGTCAATGTGGTTTCTGTGCAGGCCAGGGCACGGTTGATATGAACTTTGCAGCTTGGCAACTGCAGTAAAAGTGCCAGGAAAAAAATGTAGATCTGTATATCACCTTCGTAGATCTCACAAAAGCATTTGATACAGTTTGCCACAATGAGTAGTGGAAGATCATGGCAAAGTTTGGGTGTCCAGCCAAATTCATTGCAATGATCAGAGAGTTTCATGACAGCAGGAATGCCATGGTGCAGGATGATGGTGAGTACTCCCAGCCTTTCCCTGTGATAAATGGAGTACAACAGGGTTGTGTGCTTGCTCCCACTCTGTTCAGTATAGTCTTTCCTGCAGTGCTTATGCAGGATGGAGATGTGGGTGTTAGGTTTCATCACTGCACTGATAGCAGTCTGTTCAACCAAAGGTTAAAACTTATTGTTTGTCACTTCCTGTTTGCTGAAGACTGTGCAGTAAATGCCAGCTCCCAATTGAATATGCAAAGAAGCATCTCTTTGCCACAGCTTGCAAGTATTTTGGCCTCACCATCTCTACTAGAAAAACTGATGTCCTGCACTAACTATTACTTACAATCCCTTACATTGAACCCAACATTTTGGTAAATGGCCAGTGGTTGAGAGCCACACACAAGTTTGTGTATCTTGGTAGCACAATATCACACTGCACAAACATCAATGAAAGGGTCACCCACAGGGTAGCAAGAGCCAATGCAGCATACGGCAAACTGAGAAAGAGAGAGTCTGGCAGCACTGTGGATTGAGTATAGACACAAAGCTCCAAGTGTATAGAGTTGTAGTCCTTCCATGTCTGCTCTATGCTTGCGAAACATGGACAGTCTATAGCAGGCATGCTAAACAACTGAATGCCTTTCATATGAGGTGCCTGCATGCCCTCCTCAATATCAAATGGCATCAAAAAATTCCAGATTCAGAAGTGTTGGAATGTGCCAAGTGTGACAGCATTCATGCTATGCTTCTGTGCTCTCAACTTTGGTGGGCTGGTCATACCCACCACAAGGAGGACAGCCGATTACCAAAGAGGCTCTTCTATGGCAAACTCTCAACAGGGAAACGTTCACTTGGCCAGCTAAAATTAAGGTACAAAGACAGCTTAAAGGAAGCCCTCAACTGCTGTGACATCCAATAATCCTCCTGGGAATCCACTGTTAAATATAAAGCTGCCTGGAGATCCCAGGTGAAATCTGGAATTGCAAAGTTTAAAGAGGGTCGCATCAGGGCCAAAAAAGAAAGAGCACAAAAGCTCCACCCAACAGCTTAGATCTGCCTCCTGCATCCCCAGCCCCTGCTGCAGCAGGCTCTTCTGTGCAAAGATTGGCCTTGTCAGCCACCTTCATGCCCACCCAAGCTTTTAGTGACTAGGAGTCATGGTTTTCTTTGCTTGCAAAGGATGAACATTAATATATATATATATATTGAATGTCTTGCCCATCAAAATATATTATATTTTATAACTGCTTTAGATGATGTGTTGAGTTTTTCTTTATGTACATCCATCTATTCCTTCCAGTTATGGGTTAAATAACAGAACAGATTGGGTTCTATAGCCTTGGTCGGCAACCAGTCTACCGCAGAAAGCAATGGCAACCTACTGCGGGATAATCTTCTGCCCAGTCAGTCATGTCTCTTTCGAGACATGATCGGCCAAGCATGTATCGCGCATGGGACTTAACTGACTGACATCATATTGCTCTGGTTACTATCCATTGTACTACACACACACACACACACACACACACACACACATATATATATATATATATATATATATGTCTATTTCTTTAATATTTTATGTTAAATAGATCTTTTAGATTATCCTCTCTGTTTATGGATTTGACATTTAACATCATTATACACACACACACACACACATATATTTATATGTACATATATTGTTCTGTTATGATAATATTTAGTGTTAAGTTGTTTTTTATTAGTTTTACTGATAAAAGGTATTTTGGCAAGCATTTTTTGTCGTAAAGTGCTTATGCAGACAATCCTCATGTATACATTGAAAAAGCAATGAAAAGAAATCGAGCACCTGCATAATAAAAAGAAAAAGAAGCCAACCAATCACAAACAAGATCAATCCTACAAAATTTCAAATCACACTGAGCTCCTTATAAAGAAGAAAAAAAAAACTTAGCATCAAGAAATTCAATCCCCGATTAGTGAAACTTTGAAGTCAGTATGAACCTGCTCAGTTAAAGTGACAAATTCTTTGCATTAAAACTATATATTTTACCTAGACTAGACTTCACCTAATACAAGGCTCAAGAGTCATTCAAGCTAGGAGGTTACTGAACGAGGTGTGTAATATGAATGAAAATGGAGATATGAAGTCAAGATTATGAAGATAAAAAAAGTAAATAAATTGAACCTTCACTTAAAGAAGTCATTACATTACTCTCAAAATGTCTTGTGTTGAGTTATCTATAACCTTTCATGTGATTTAAAGTTTTTTATAAATTTGCTTGTTAATTTTAACATTTTGTTATTCATTTCACCCCAAGCAAGGCAATAAAATCATTAAAATGCAAGGAGTGAAAAATATACTAGAAAGAAAACATTATTAAGAATGGAGAATAATAAAAGTAAAAGAATTAAGAAGACAAAAATAACAACTGACATTTTTGATGATCTAAAATTGACTGGAAACCAAGAAGACATAAAAAAAGTGAAACGAGCAAAAGAAGAAGAAACTCCTAATAAAGAACTTATGGTTAAATCTATCAATTTAAAAATAAAATAATGAGACCTTGCTGCCAATCTACTACTAAACTTAAATTAAAAAAGTTGAGGTGTCAAAGAGGAAAACTTATCAGAATAATTACCATAAAAATATTTATAAGCAAGGTATGAGAAACTATATTATGGCAATGAGAAAGTGACTGAAGCCAGGTCAGCACCAACTAAATTGGTGATTCCTCTTTTTATTATATAAAGAATCTTCAAATAATTAGCAGAAGCACTATCTCAGATATAGCCGAAATATTCAGTGCATCAATATAACTACTAGATTTGATATTATAAGCTCTATAAAGAGATTTTAAAAGCTATTTTTAATGAATAATTTAGCAAATATTAGCATCTGATCAGTTGTTTTTTTATAATCATTTCACCCTTAGCAAGGTAAGACCACCACTGGTGTGCATAGAGTTACAGAGAGAGACAAAAAACAAAAAACTACAGATGTTGAAGAAAGGTTAAGAGATAGATGGGAAACCAAAGATGGCAAGTGACATTGCCCTTAAACTTTTGGAGATTGTAGCTATCAGAAAAGCAAGTGAATGGAAGGGTGTTCCGCAAATAGGAAATGTAGGAAAAGGAAGTTTTAGAGTAGAAGTGATGGCTTAGGCTGCAAAGTTAGGATCAATTACATTGCAGATCATCCCTTGGATTTTGTCAAGAACCTCATGATGAATAGCAGGACCCCCGACCAGATGTGGTAGCAATATTCAATGCATGAACAAATTATAGATTTATAAATTTTCAAAATGTATTCTGACAATAAAAACTTCCTAGCTTGGCACAGTAACCCAACCTTCCTAAAGTTGAGTTTCTTGTTTTAAATAACTTTTATTCAGGCTTGCCTCCCAGAGAGTAAAACACTACGCCTCCTTAGTCTCACACTTTCAGCGAACCTCAAGTGGAATGACTATATTGAATCCATTGCTAAATCCGCTGCTATGAAAGTCGGTTCTCTGCGCAGGGCCCAGAAGTTTTTTTCCATCTGAATCTATCCTGCACATTTATAAATCTACCATCCGCCCGTGCATTGAATACTGTTGCCATATCTGGTCGGGTGCCCCTGCTATTCTCCTTGGGCTTCTCAACAAGGTACAGCGGAGGGTCTGTAATGTGATCAATACCGACTTAGCAGACCGCCTGCAGTCTCTCTCTCACTGGCGCGACGTGGCTTCCCTGTGTCTCTTCTATAAATACTTTCACGGCTTCTGTTCCAATGAACTTAGATCACTGGTGCCCCCTAGATATGAATTTGCACAAGATACTAGATTAGCAACTAGATCCCACCCTTTTACATTCAAATCGATAAAATACAACCGCAACTTCTACTCCAACAGTTTCTTTTCTCGCACTTCCCAACTGGGATTCCCTTCCACATGACTGCTTCCCCGACGGCTACAATCTCCAGGAGTTTAAATGTAAGGTCAATAGACACCTCCTAACAAACTAACTTGCTTCCATTCTTTCCAACACTCTTCCCACCCACCCATCTATCTATCACCCCACTTCTGACATTTTCTATATCTAACCATTCTTTCTATTTACCTTCCCCTATGTAGCCCCAAGTGCAATAGTGGCAATGAAATGCCTTGCTTGGAGTGAAACAATTAAAAAAAAAAAAAAAAAGTAATAAGAAGCTCAGTTGTATTAACATTAATTAAAATTAATTGTATTAAATACAATTAAAATTATTCCTAGAGAATTTGACATTAGTTATACTGGATGATAAAGGAAAGTGGTGAATAACCTAACGAACTTTGTGTAAATGGCCTGTGGAACTCACGCCCGTATTCTTGCTTTCCTGACGGCTACAACCTCCAGAAATTTAAATGCAAAGTCAATACTCATCTACTAACCACTGGCTTCTAGCTCTCTCCCCTCCCCTGTATAACCTTCCCTTTCTCTCCTCCTATGTATCTGTCATCGCACCTTCTTTCTCAGCTTTCTATTGTTCCTTTCTAACTAGCTTGTACTCCTCACTCTTTTCTAATTAATCTTTTTAAATTTATGTAACCCCCTGCACATCAGTGGCGTTTCCGCCTTGCTCGGGGTGAAATGATTAAATAAAAAAAAAAAAGACCAGGGATTAAAAGAGATAGCAAGAAGACAAACTTTACTAAGAACTACAAAGAACTGCAAACATATGGGGATCATGATCGCCCATGTTCTACAGGAACATTGCATATACAACAAGAATGATTCTAATTAATTTATCTCTCTCACCATTAATTTTTTCCCCATTATCTGCCAAGATAATTCCAATAAAGTTTAAGTTCACTTGACAAGTATATGTCACAATATTAATTCAACTCCAGAGGCATATTTATGAAAAGTAGTTCCCATGTCAAGAAACTTAAACTATACCCTTATCTTAACATCTGATCTCCTACCAAGGTACAACAAAGACCTACAATTTCAAAAATACAAATCAAGACCATTAATATATATCACAAATTATGTGACCAGCAAAACTCATATTATTCATTATATTTTATTTGAAGGGTGTAAGTTGAAGTGATATGTAAATAAACACAAGAATACATGGTAGGTAACACTTTCACCAAGAGTAGGTTGATATATTTGCAAAGACGAATGGAAGAAAAATATTTTCTAGATTAGACTTGTCAGAACCATATTTAAAAATTCTGGTAGATGAAGAGTCTGCAAAAGTATGAACTATAAATACACACAAGGGTCTGTTTAAGTCTAACAGATTATTGTTCAAAATAAAAATAGCACCATCAATTTTTCAAAAAGCAATGTACATGATGCTAAGTGGTCTGGATTATGCTATGCTATATTTTGATGATGTGTTAATTAAAAACATAAACTAATGAACATGCAAAGCATGTGAACAAAGTATTTTAAAGGATACAGGATTACGGTTTTAAGCTCAATACAGAAAAGTGTGAGTTCTTTCTCCCAAAAATTAAGTATTTAGGCCAAATTATTGATCACAAAGGTAGAAGGTTGGATCCTATCTGAACAAGTGCTCTAGAAAAACATGCCAGCACCTACAAATATTGAATCTTTACAAGCAGAATTAGCAAACTACTATAGTAATGGTATTTACCCACCTTCCCATGTAAGGCGAGATGTGACACAAGGTCTTTTTAATGTGGGTCTTCCCAGCCATATAGCCATACCAAAAATATCTGTCTATTTTTCCCCAGTCGTGATTCTACCCTTTGGTGGAACCATGACTAGGTTAGTGCTCTCTGCCTTTGGGCAGAGAGCGCTCTCCACCCAAAGTCAGAGAGCGCTCTCCACCCAAAACCAGAGAGCTGACAGTGTCATTGTAGCAGAAGCAAATGCCGACTGCAACTACTATAGTAACTATATTCCTAACATGATCTCAGAGCACCACTGAATAAATTGATGAAAAAAGGTGAAAAATGGGTATAATCTGAAGAATATGAGAAAGCATTTCAGAAATTGAAAGCAGCTTTAATTTAGCAAGTGACACAAGTAGTTTTTGTTTAGGGGATGTACTGCTTCATATGTGCGTTGTGGTACAGTGGATATTGGCTCGGAACGAGAAACCGGGGAACCGAGTTTGAATTCCAGCTGAATCCATTGTATTCACTTACGCGCAAATACCCTTGGGAAAGGTATTAATCCATCTCTTCCTTCCTGCTATGGGTTAAATAGCAGGACAGATTGGGTTCTATAGCCTTGGTCGGCAACCAGTCTACCACAGAAAGCAATGGCAAACTACTGCGGGATAATCTTCTGCCCAGTCAGTCATGTCTCTTTCGAGACATGATTGCCCAAGCTTGTATAACATATGGCACTTAAACTGACTGACTGCTTCATAAACAAAATGATGAAAAACTAAAAGCTGTTTATCAATCTCAAGGACACTGCTACCAGTGAAACAAAAATACTCCTAAACAAAAAAAAGAGGTTTAGCAATGGATTTTGCTGTTAAAAACTTTCGCAAATATATTCAAGGTAGACAGTTTATTTTTCAAATAGATCACTGTTTGTTGGTGACAGTTTTTTTGCTTGAAGAAAATTATTCCAAAGCATACTGCAAACAAAGTGCAAAGATGGGTAACAATCTTACTTAATTATCCCTTTAAAATGGAGTATTTACCTTCAAAAATTATAGTGCATGCAAAAAAATTATTGAGATTGATTCTGAGAATGACTGAACTACTGGAAGAAACAATAATAGCATCATTGGTTTGTGAGTCAGAAATAAAAAAGTGTTACGTATAACACTGTGGGAGAATTACCTGTCATAACTGATGAGATTAGAACTAATGTTAAGTTTGACAAGTTCATAACTCACAAAAAGAAAGAGTTATTAGAAAAAAAGAAAATAAGGAAAATATTTTTTCAATTTGTCAAGACAAACAATTGGACAGTAAATGGTTGTTCATCCTGGCAGTATTAACAAAAAGAATATTATGAAGTTTCCATATGGGACACCTGGGCATTTCACATATGAAAGCGCTTATGTAAAGTTTGGTGTATTGGAAGAGAATGAAAAAAAGATGTTGAAAACAGTCAAAAATTGCAAGGTTGTGGCTAAATCACCACCCATAAAGTTTAAATCATGGCCAAAAACAAATAAACCTTGATCTAGGCGGCACACAGATTATGCAGGGCTAGTAAGAGGTATATACTACTTTGTTGTGATAGATAGGCTTTTCAAAATGGCCAGAAGTATTCAGATGCAAATCACTGAAAAAAAGAATCACAATACAATTTCTAAGCAAATTGTTTGCAAGATTTGGTGTACCAGATTTAATTGTATAAGATAATAGAATGCAATTCTCATCAAGGGAATTTACAAATTTTTTGTAAAATGCATCAGTGACTCATTTGACATCTGTGTCCTTTCATCTAACATCTAATGGGTCAGTAGAACAATTTATAGACGTTTTTAAAAGGGAAATAAGGAAGGGAGAAGGAATAGAAACAAGAACCTCTTAACTGTCTATCATATCACACCAAATGCAAATATGGCAATGTCTTCAGCAGAATTAATGTTTGCAAGGAAGATTGTTGGGGTGCTTTCTACCTTCTACACAGAAATGGACTATTCTAATCACTATATAAAATAGTACTGATTATACCTCAAGGAAGGAAGTCGAGTAAGCAAGTCAGCCGAGTATTTCCGGTATTGCACCAGAAGTGTTCTACTAGTCAGTCTCTCATGTCTCTACGACAATACTGTATACTAATTACCTTGTTCTGTATTCTACTAATCCTCACCTCTTGTAAATACTTCTCTTTTCCTGTCAATACACCTACTTTTATACTATTACGTTGTTTTGTATTATTTCACATAATTCTGTTACCTGATGTAACAAAGATCAAATCAGTTTTTGATAAACTGAAAACAAATAAAGAAAAAAAAATTATGAATGACAGAACTAAGTGTGATGGCAAATACTTCTACCCTGGTGACAGTTTATTTTAAAAATTACAAACTTGGTAAAGAGTCATGGGAAGAAGACACTATGGACAAGAGAATTATTCACATGATGTACCTTATTCAACATCCAAGATGGGTTATAAAGAGGCACATAAACCAAATAAAAAGAAGGGACACTACTGAAGAGCATAGAGAAAAACCCACAGAAGTAATATACATCTTTGATATTGTATGATACCCATTTTTATTGATGAGTAACGTGGGGTAAAAGCCCAAAGAGAAACATTGCCAACAAAAACCCAGATATAACAGACTTCAAAATTGTTACAACATTTCTATCAGTTTCTTTTCCTTTACCTTTTCATCAGCCAATACAGTCACAATTCAGTTTCTGTTTTTCAACTTAGCTTATGACTTTTTAGCGCAAAGGTAATTTAAATTTTGATAATATAATGGTACCTCATGAAAATTTCCTTTTACAAAATTTCAACAACAAAATTATCAAGAAAACCAAATCTTTTAGAGTACGTGACTTCAGATAATATAATTTCTTAGAAAACACACCTAAAGTGTCCCTTACATTATACTGAGAAAAATAATAAAATTTGATGTAATAGCATCACAACAAGACAATTGCTTACCACTTTATGACATGAGAAAATTGTCTTGCAGTGTTTCAATATAAATACAATAATTTAACACAAGACGGATGTTTTCAGCATCATATTAAATTTTTGCAGGAGACTTAAGAAAGTATAATGATACAACCACAAGATATAAAATGTGATGGGTAAATTGTCGACACTTAATATGTTTTATTTTGTGCATGTGTATTATTTGTTTTTTATTTTGTCACCTGCACAGTAGAATCAGTTGGGCACTGTCTGTGAGAAAAAGAGCATCATTACACAATTCACTCCACCAGAAATTTGGAAACAGCATGCTGTCCCGCTTGGCATTTGTGCCAGAAGCACTAATACAAACATTTCAGAGTGTTTGTATGTCAATCTGAGGGTAATGCAGAAGATTTGGAAAGAGTTAGATGAGTCTAATGCTGATTATGAAGGTATGGCAGCTCAGAAAACTCACTCTGATCATTCTGATAAGAAAAGATCTACTGACTTTGTTAAAGAGGGCCTCAGGCTCAACATGGCAGCCTTGAAGAGTTAGAGCTGTCTTGGGTCATGAGAGTGGCTGCTGAAAAACCCTATGCCTGGAAACTCTGCACCATGACACATAAACAGGAGAACCCAATCATGGCTGACAAACAATTTCTGCGACCATATCATATCTTACATTTGGCAACCTAGCTCTACAGACTGAAACCTCCTTGATCATTATGATCTTGGGATGCAGTTTGGCGGGAGACCAATAAAACTGTAACACCAAAGGTGAACTGAAAGCAAGAATTATGGCAGCATTCACTAATTTAAACAATTTATTGGCAGCATTCTGAATGGAGGCAACATATAGAATAAGAAAATTGTAAGAAGATAAGTGTAAGCAAGGAACTAAGGAAGTTATTGGTCATGTTTAAAACTTTACCATCCTTATTTTCACTGATGAAAATTTTTCAGTTCCATCTGGTCAGCATCAGGGTCAGTAAAAACTGTCATTGGCAACAGTTTATTGGTCTTGGACATTGCTTTATCTTACGTTCAACCCTGGTGGGTGAGAAAGACCACGACTTCTTGTCACTAAGGGTTTTGGTGGGATTGCAGAGGTGGCTAATAAGGCCAATCTTTGCACAGAAGAGCCTGTTGCAGCAGAGTTGTGGCTGCAACCGCCAGTGGGTCTACACCTGTCACTTTTTGCCACTTGTCCATTGCCACAGGGCTTTGAAGTGATGATAGAAGTCATGACTTGCATGTTAATATGATTTAAGTGAGGGAGGGTTGTGCATGGTCATCAGCCTCACTCTTTCTTCTCATTCCATCTGGGTTCAGTGGCATGACATAAACAAGACTTGTCAGAGACAGTCAGGGATGCAGTGGATGGCCAACAGTGATATTATTGTTTTCCCTGTGTGCTTAGGTAGGCAGGTTTTAATTATCCCCCAACAAGGAAAGGTATGGATTAATATATATCACCTTTCTTGTGTCTTGCCAGTTAAAAAGCCAGCAAACTTTAAAACCAGACTAGTTCAGTAAGAATTGGCAAACTACTGTGGGAAAATCTCTGTACCTCATGAAGTCGGGAACCAGTTGTGAAGCTAAAAGTCTCATGAGATTTCTTGTAGAGAATCCGGCTCAACCTTTTCCCAAAGGTATTTGCATGTAAATGACTGCAGGGCATTCAACCGGAATTCAAACTTGGCTCCCCAATTTCTTGTTTTGAGAAATCAACTGCACCACAACACATATCCATCAAGAATGCTTACAGCACCTGGCATTCCCAAGCAGTCAACCATTTAAATACAGGCCAGGCTCAACATTGCTTAACTTCAGTGATCAGAGGAGAACCAGTGTATTCATTGCGATATGACCGTAAGCAAATTGCTGTAAAATTTTGTGATTAATATCTAATTAATATTTCATTGTAAGTTATTTTTTCCATAATAACATGGTGCCCTTTTTCTACATTGCTCTTGACTTGCCCACAACTTGCCATACCCTAGATACACTACATTTCAGTACCTTTCTGGAAATTCTTGATCTCTTGTAGTCCATGAAAAAAATATTATTTTTATGATGCATCTCCCCCAAGTTGTGCTCATGGACTGCACTCTTCTTAACATCATCTTTGATATAACACTTTTCAACACCTTTCTGGGAATGACTTCTTGATCCCTTGTAGGGTCCCGAAAATAGAATTATTTTTTCTATAGCATATCATGGCTCTTCCTCAGTTGTGGCCTGCAACCAGCTTGCTATACTCTATAAATGCACTGTTCTGCACCACTCAGAAATTCTGTTTGTAATGACTTCTTGATCTCTTGTAGTCCATGAGAATAATACTGAAGAACCAGTAGGATAAGGTGTACATGAATGATCTTTCTGTACTGACGTAAAGTTAAAAAGATGATATAACATGACATTTTGACACTATACCCATTTATTTATTGAGGGTGTTTGATTTTGATAAAATTTGATTTAGTATCTAATTGAGACAGATCATGCCTAAAATAGCATAAAAGTAAGGTCTCTCAAAGGGTGTGTTTGATATTAAAAAAGTCTCTTTCTGAAAGAGAAGAACAAAATGTGTGAAATTATGCAAAGAAAGAGAGGGAGAAATAACGAACGTAAAGGCCAACTGATACAAAAGATGAGGCATAGAAAATGACAGTGTGCCATAAAATGAGACAAAAAACAAAAGAATCAATGAATGTGGTAAGCAGAAATAGTATTTAAGAAGAAACTCTTGTCAGTTATTATTTTGTTAGTGCTTTTTTATTTTGACCATGACAATAAATATTCTGCTAATAATATTCTTCAAACTGTAAGTAGTAGGTCTTGCGATTAAACAGCAGTAGAAATCTACAAGAGAAACTAGTATTTTGGCTTTAATTTCAGTTGAAAATAAAGACAAAAATTCTCCAACATTTGGATAATTTTTGATTAATTTGCTTCTAAGATTTTGGCTCCCATGAGCCATCTTCAGAGAGGTTATTTAGACGGTAATTGCTGCCTCGATACACTAAATTTAAGAGAAAGTAGATGTATGTTTCTTTTTTTCTTAAATCTGACTGGAGCAAGAAAATAAAGAGTGAAAAAAAAATAAAACTATGTTTCCTTTCAACACTGTAACTGATGTTCTAAACATAGTCAGGTGCCATACGTGTTACATGCTTTGGGCGATCATGTCCCATAAGAGACATGACTGACTAGGCAGAAGATTATCCTGCAGTAGTTTGCCATTGCTTTCTGTGGTAGACTGGTTGCCAAGACTATAGAACCCAATCTGTCCTGTTATTTAACCCATAACTGGAGGGAAGAGATGGATTAATACCTTTCCCAAGGGAATTTGTGCGTAAGTGAATGCAAGGAATTCAACTGGAGTTTGAACTTGGCTCTCCGAGTTGTCATTCCGAGTCGATATCCATTGCACCACAACATACATCTGATGTTCTAAAAGATATAAGGAAAAGAAGACCACTACTTGTACTTGTGGTGGCATTTATTCTGAGCAGATTGAGCTGGATACTCTAGAAGAAATTTCATGAGACTTTTAGCTTCACAACTGGTTTCCGACTTCATGAGGTACAGAGATTTTCCCACAGTAGGTTGCCAATTCTTACTGAACTAGTCTGGTTTTAAAGTTTGGTGAATTTTTAACTGGCAAGACACAAGAAAGGTAATTCAGAGAGAAATGAATCAGAAAATGTAAATAGTATGTGGTGAATGGTCAATAATTGTGCATGCCATGGAGTGAGCATGTATACAACAAGGAAGTCTTAAGGAAAAAGAAAACAATAAAGACACTTACACTCATGATGAGAATGACATGGCTAAAATTTCTTGGACACATAGTAAAGAAGTTGTTTTTGGAGAATTAAGGAAAAAGAACAAGTGAAGCTAGTGTAGGGGCTTGGTAAATTGGCCTTGTGTCAAACACGTCTGAAGACCCCACAATTTAAATATCAGAAGGTTGAAGGTTGGATGTTGAAATGTTAAAGGATAAAATATTTCATGTTTACATTAAAGTAAATATTTTATTAATAGAATGACAAAATTGTAAGAAGAAAAATATAAGTGAAATTTGTTAACTGAACACTATAACATATTTGCAAGTTGAAATATGTTCATTGAGTAAAATGCATGCAGCTTTGTAGTCAAAATTGTTCAAAGAGAAATGTAAGTATCTGAAATATCTACAGAAGTTTAGAGTTCATGGTTTGATAGTAGTAAATAGCTAAGTGTCCTGGGGCCATATACTGATAGTAGTAACATGTAAAATCTTATGTTCCTTTGTGTGTAGTAAGCGAATTGTGATTGTAATGTTCCTTCCTCTTCATGGTAGGTCATCAACAGAGAGAGGGAGAAGGTAAAACAAATAAAGAAATGGTACTTAAAGTGTTCTGTTTTTGCTGTTGCTCTTTTTCATGGCATGGAGTCAAAACAAAGAAAAGAAATTTGGGAAGAAAAGGTTAAATGCAACCGTGACATGCCCTAGGTCTTTTGTTACTTTGTCATGAGGTCCATCAGTTAACCACTTCCATGCTGGACTCTTTGTGACCGGGTACTGTATGTCCTTAAGTCATTAAATCTGGTCATGTGACCAGCTCCCATAGGCATTTTCTGTTTTGGATGTGAAAAAAACGTTTGACAGATGTCATATTTGAATTTTTTATTTGTAATCTAATCAGGATCCAGAATTTTGCTTTTCACACTGACTTGTGAAATTTTTCTTAGTTGGGTTTTCTAAAATACTTCTAGTCATTTAAATCCACTTATGCAGGTGTGCAATTTTAATTTATCTGTTATACTTAGTTTTTTCCAGAATGCATTTAGTCATTTGAATCAGATTTTGTGGGTCTGCTATTTATCTTGTGTGTTTTAGTTGATAGACAATATAGGATTTGTATCCTATGATAGTGAGCTTATGTGAATAGATGATAGAATAAGAGGTGATGGACTTGGCAAAGAGACAAATGTTGCTAAAGACTAAAAGGGTTAGAACATTGTGAAGAGCCATGAGCATCCATATGTGAAAAGATGATAGAATAAGAGGTGATGGGCTTTTTTTTTTTTTTTTTAATCATTTCACCCCGAGCAAGGCGGAAATGCCACTGATGTGCAGGGGGATACATAAATGTAAAAAGATTAATTAGAAAAGAGTGAGGAGTACAAACTAGTTAGAAAGGAACAATAGAAAGTTGAGAAAGCAGGTGCGATGACAGATACATAGGTGGAGAGAAAGGGAAGGTTATACAGAGGAGAAGAGAGAGCTAGAGTTCAGTGGTTAGTAGATGAGTATTGACTTTGCATTTAAATTTCTGGAGGTTGTAGCCGTCAGGAAAGCAAGAATACGGGAGCGAGTTCCACAGGCGGGAAGTGCGAGAGAGGAAGCTGCAGGAGTAGAATTGTTGTCTGCATTTGGCTAACCTGACCGTGAATGGGTGGGACCCAGTTGCCAGTCTGGTTGCACGAGTAAACACCTGTTGAGGAGGCATCAGTGACTTAAGCTCGTCCGAGCAGAAGCCATGAAAGTATTTATAGAAGAGACAAAGGAGGCCACATTTTGACGATGGGGAAGTGGCTGCAGTCGAGTCGCCAGATCAGTACCTGTCACATTGGCAAAGAGACAAATGTTACTAAAGACTAAAAGGGTTAGAAAATTGTGAAGAGCCATAAGCATCCATATCCTAAAGGCACATGGCTTGTAGTAGAAAAAGATCATGAATTTAGAAAGAATACTTTCAGAAACTGCAACCAATTCAAATGCATTACCATTATTTAGAATCTTTCATAGCCACAAACAGGCTTAGTGTCGAAACTCATGATAGCTTTTTTTCTGCATTCTACTTTTTCTATGCTTCAGGATGTACGAGAATATGGCTCTCTAAAATTTCCTTTCCTTTGTATCTCGTAATAAATTCTGATTTTTGTTATGTATCCTAAACCCTGTTATGGCATTCATTGACACAGTCTTGCTCATTAGGCTATGCATTGTTTTTTTCTATCCTTCTTGCCTTCAATATGTTCTGTTTGAATTCTCCAAGACCTCTTTCCTCATTATGTTCCTTGGAAATTTCAACTGTTAATTTATGATATTAAGTATAAGTGCTTCCACTTTCTCTTTTGTTGCTTACATGTTCTGTCCATGATATTCTCAGCATTTTTCTGCAAAACATATCTCTTGCTTCAAGTCTCTTCTTCATCTGGGAAGAGATTGTCCAGTATTCACTGCTATATAGAATAACTGTTAATACATAACAGTTTAGTAGTCTTTTCTTGATTCAAATACATATTGGCAGAGCCAAGTATGCATTCCAGAAGTTGAGTAGAGTACTGAGAGACAGGAAAATGTTGTTGGAAACCAAAAAAAGAGTTCTAACTGTTAAGTGGCATATGTCTTCTTATATGGTAGTGAATGTTGGATGATCTCCTCAGAGATGAAGAAGAGACTCAAAGCAAAAGAAATGTTTTCTACAGAAAGATACTGAGGATACCATGGACCAAACATGTCAAGGTTTTGGAAAAGATGGAAACAAAAAGGTAACATATGCTTAAAATCAAAAAGAGACTGCCGAAGTTTCTGAGAGATGTAATGAGGAAGGAGGGCTTGGAGAAACTAATACTCAGAGGATGAATAGAGAGAAAGAGAGACAGAGGAAAGCAGCGTGAGACATATTTGATGGGTTTGAGATAGTGGATGGCAAAGCAGGGTTTGGGAGAGATACTGAGAGAAAAATTGTTAACAGCTGCAAGACATAGGGAGATGTGAAGGGACACAACACCTAAGAAAAGAAGAATTTTCTTTCTTTCTTTTTTTTTATTTCTTAATAGTTTGCTTAGCTTTTGGAAGGCATCTTTTTCTATTGCATCACACCTTCAGATTTTGGTGTTGCACTTTGCACCCTCTGTTAAAACATTTCCCAAATATAATGCTGTACCAATTTGATTTTGGTAACTTCAATTTGTAATTTGCATGTTGGTTTCACTAGTTTGAATTGATTTCCTTTTTCTTTTTTCACTTTTCTTTTTTTTTTATCTGGTCTTTTTTTCATTTTTTATTGGCGCATTTCTTTTGAGTTGTTAATTTCAGACAAAGAAGTTAACCAATTTTTTAGGAAATTTCTTATGAAAAAAAAATGAAATTAATGAATAAGATTTTTCATTAAAACATAATTTCTATCCTTTAAAATGTCTTGCTTAAATTTATGAATGTTTACAGTGAATATTTGAATTTAGAATGCCATTTTTCTAAAACTTTTAAAGATTTAATTGCTCTTATACATTTAGCTTTGTGTTTAACATTGTATCTTCTTTGCAAGAAAAATGAAAATACAGATGCAAATGTATATTAGCCAAGGTACTAAATGCCAAACTGAGTGTTAAAAAAGCAATCAGTTTCATTCTCTAATTGCTTTTTTCCAAGCATTGACATCATTGAATGTTACATTCATACAATTTCAACAAATTACAAAAGACTGTGAATTGTATTTTTACATTATAAAATGCATAACAGCTTTTTACAAGAAAACAAGAAAACAAGATATAATAGATTTGTTGTTTGTCAACAAAGAAACCACTGGTTGTTGTAAGCAATTTGTTGAATTTGATGTTAGTTCTGCACTTATATTCACTGATTAGGTTTGATTTTTTTATCTTTTTTGAATTACTTTTGTAGTTTAAGCAAAACAAAAGCTTCTCCTGCTATTAATGAAATCAATGTTCTGATTGAAGTCTTCTTTTGTTTAGTGAAAAACAAGATGTGAAATAATAAAAACTATATGAGAAATAATATAAAATAAGAACAAAATCTTATGTTCATAGAAAGTAGAACCTGCTCGAATGATTTTTATCAAAGTTTATTATCTGTTTGACCATTGTTTGAGTAAAATAATGTTTCTGATAGACAAAGAAGGAAAAAAACTATCTACTTAACTCATATCTGATACTAGCATTGCATAGGATAGGAAGAGTATAAGTCGACTTTTAATTTTTTTATATGACCCACATCTGCAGACATTAAATAATTCTTTTTTCAAAAGAGTTGTTCTCCATGTAAAAGTTACTGTGTTGAACTTACCTTTAACAAAAACAAAATAGTTGAAAATAATAAATTAGAACAAAGATTAAACTGAGGGCCATGTGCAATTTTTTTTCTTTGGGGTGTAGAATAATAAATTTGCAAGAGGTGTGTAAGTTTTGAAACAAATCAGGTGAAAAATGTAGAAGTATTTTAATAGAACTCAGTAAGGATACCCACATGGACACACACACACACATACACACACACACACACACACACATCTTCAGTCTTATTTATATAGATAATTCTTCAAAAAAGTTTTTCAAACTAAAAGGCAATAATAGTCATGGCAGTAAATATTGGTTATTTTCCTCACAGATTAAGTGCAGGCAACAAAGATGTCATTTTACTAAAGGATGCTGAAAATAACATGGTTGGAACCTATAAGCAGTGAGTAATTTCTTTAGGAAAATAGAAACAAAAACACCTTTATACTTAACAATAGAAAGCTGAAATTTGTAGGTTGCACAACTCAGAAAGAAGGCTTAGATAATTTGACACACACAGAACATATTCATGGCAAGAGGGGCAAAGAGAAACAGTAAGTAACTTATTTGTGTAAATGAATGGTAGAGCAGGGACTGGGATGTATAGTAAGAAGGCAGATATTATTTCTAGCTAAAAAGACTAGGAATTTGTGGAGAGCCATATATGGTATATGCAAAAGACCATTTTTGTATAATTTTTTTTTTGTTTGATGAAGGCAATGTTACATATATTTCCTTTTGCCATATTTTTTCCTTTCTTTTTCTCACTTTTCAAGGTAGAACATCAAATAGAATCATTATGACTTACTGTGAAGTGTCAGTAATGACAGAAATTTTGACAGTTAAATTGTGTTGAGGTGAGAATGCACCTAATGAGAATGAGTGAGCATAGGTTGAGTGAGTTGATTGGCTAGTATAGTTTGGCATAACTGTTCAAATTTAGCTGTTGTAGTGAGCATGAATTTTTATAGTGTTGTGATTGAGGTGAGGCACTTTTATCTTCATAAGCAGATCTGATTACTACTTGAGAATGTATGATGTATATAACTAAAAAGTCACAATAAAACCAGTGCAGATCATTGAAGACATGCCTTGGTGCATCTTTGAGACATATTCATGGATTTTATATAATTATATATAATAATTATGTATAATTTCTAATGCTCTGTCCTCTGACGAGATAACTGATCATGGCTCTCCAGATTTTTTTTATTATCTATGATTTTCCTTTATTTTGTGGGAAAAATTGTGGAGTGGTTTTCTGTTATATTCTCTATAGTTTTGTGTAGATTTCTTTTCCAAAACTGGCAGTTAGAGATTCTGCTCTTTCTTGCTATTTAACCCACAATAGGGGAAAATTATGAAGTCATAACTGAGGTGAGGCACTGTTATCTCTAGTATTAGGTTAAGGGTTATTGGTCAAGTAAGTAATATGTATAAAGCCAGAAACTCAAAATGAAATCTGCGTACACCACTAAAAACTCATCTTGAAACATCTTCACGGTATATTTTTTTTATTTTGATTGTTCATCTAAACTGTTAATGTACAGCAAAATACAGGAAAGTATAAAAGAATATTTGTTGAGTTATTTGAAATATCAAATTAATTTTGATAAATTACTCTTTGATACTTCTTTAAAGTATCATAACCTCCCAACCCCATTTAATTTATCTCATTGAATGACCTCTTTGGGACAAAGTTATTCAGGAAAATTTTCTTTTATTTTTTAAAATAAATCTCCCAGCCTTATCACGTATACAAATATTGAACAAATAATGAAAAAATATGATGATCAATATATTTTTTTATATAAGTCCGTCCAGCCAACAGATATCTTGTGATTCTGTTGGTATTTTTAATGACGTCAGAATGTTGGAAATCCCATTTAGGGGCAGAGTTTTATCACAAAGTTTAAAACCTACTCAAAGGCAGATTTTTTTAAAAGTATCTGCATCGTCTAATCACCTGATTTACCTAATGTATTGATTTGGAAAGACTTTGCTGTAGATTGCAAATATATTTTAATTAATTTTTAGGATTTTATCATTGTGTTTTTTAATTCTCATTGCAAGACAGCTTATGGTCTATCATGTTGAATACACCGGTTCTCACTCAATCACCAAAGTTAAGCAATGTTGAGCCTGGTCAGTACTTAGATGGGTGATTGCTTGGGAATACCAGGTGCTGTATGCTTTTAGTGATGGATGTGCGTTGTGGTGCAGTGGATATCAGCTTGGAAAGAAATTTGTGAGCTGTGTTCAAATTCCAGTTGAATACTCTGCATTCACTTAAGCACTGGTACCCTTGGGAAAAGTATTAATCTGTCCCTTCCCTCCAGTTATGGGTTAAATAACAAGAGTAGAACTTGGGGACTCTGCTCTTAAAAACAAAATCCCAATGAATCTTGATACTCGAAAAGAAAAATGTTGTAAAATAAAATAACCTTACCCAAAATCATTGGTTATGACCTTAAATGATTCCATAAGGATTGATAGGTTGTTCAACCTCAAAACAAACAAACAAATCATTGCAAGATTATCAGTGCAGCTATAACTAAGTTTCAGTGTATTTTTGTTAAAAATTTTGCGAAGGAGATTTGCAAAATAAATGCCTTTCAGATTCAATAGTAAACGAAGATAGCATTTTCACTACCCAAAATCTTAATCTTATTATATTCCATGTACTAAGAATAATTTTAAGTCTCGATTTTGCCAGCAGAAATTATCTTGCAATAATAAAATATTTAGTAATTCTACTTCTCTTTCTGGATACTACTGTTAATTGAAAGATGCAAATTGCAAATAAAACTTCTACAGTTAAATCGAAAATATTAACTGAAGCTAGAAAATGTAAATCATTCTATGAAATATGCTTTCCTTGCTTACAAGAAAACATCCACATAATAAAATTACTAAAAACTGATTTATTGAACTGATGTAATGAAATCACTGCATTTTGCTACCATAGAATTTACCATACTCTTAAATATATCTGAAATTATCTCAATTTTGTTTTAATATTTTTACTACTTTTCTTTAAATTTTAGCTTATTTTCCTGGTAATTTTTTTTCAGTACTCTTATTCTTTTATTTGTATTTCTTTACAAATCCCCCCAAGAATTATTATAATTTTAATTTTTATATTTTTTATATTGTTTTTATCATTTATTTTGTCTTTGATTTTATTATATTTATTTTGTTTTTTATTGTTTTAATTTTTCTCCTTTCTTTCTTTCCTCTCTTTTTCTTTTCACCCTTTATTGTTTTTTCTCTTCCATCTTTTTCTCTTTTTATCCGGTTGAAAATTTTTGACATATCTGGCTTTCTGTGACAAAACATTGAAATACTACCGTCTATGAATCTTACACCATTCTTTAAAGTATCATAACCTCCCAACTCCATTTAATTTATCTCATTGAATGACCTCTTTATTCTCATGTTTTTATTTATTTTTTAATTTTACTTTTTAATTTATAATTTATTTTTAAAATCTCCTCATCTATATATCTTATCAAGTAAATTAACCACATTTTATTGACTGATGATGCTGTTTTAACACTGAAATTTTATAGTTACTGAGTTGCAGTATGCTATTATAATAATAATAATAATAGTTACCATATATATATATTTTCATGTAGCTGTCAAAGTAAAATTTCCAGATCATTCTCTCTTTTGCTTGACAATGCAACACATTCTATTAATTGTGTGTGGAAATAGGTAAATATTCAGGAAATTACTTCTGAAAGCTTCTTGAGGAAGTGGAAAGTCTTTCATTTTCCTGCTTGATGGAAATTTAACAACTTTATATGATATCATTTGAGCTTTCTCCAAATAGTAAGCACCAAGTAATTTCTTCCAAGATAAATTCTTAGTAATGAGATCATTTTTTTAACAAATAGACTCCTATAAATTAGACAGAATCAAATTATGATGGAATAATATTAGACCATTAATAAGTAATAAACAATAATTGTGTTTATCTACATAGACACATACATTGTTCAGGAAATTCTATAAATGTATATACATAATAACAAAGTTATTATTCATTCATTTCATAGAAATGTTTCTTTGTTAACGCGGAACCAGATTTAATCTTGCAAATAACAAGGTGTGTCCTGCCTGACAGAGGATCTTTGTCATCATGTTTTGAAGCAAGCTTGTTCTTCCTCACACTCAGCTCACATGGCAGTCTAAGTGCACAGTGGTTTTTATCAAAATGCTATCTCTAGGAAGGTTGTAATTCAAAGCTTGAGACCCCATTCTAGCATTACATATATGCACCATTGGCTGCTTCAAGAACTTCATCCACCCTTTAATGGATCTTGTTTTGCATCCTGTTGGGTGATATGCTACCCTCCTTACCAGCAGAAATGCTAGTGAAGAAGCTGGTTTAGATACCAACTGTCCATTCATGGGGTAGGCTGTACTGTTACTAGATTGTATGCAATAAATATTATATGCATATATAAAGAATCAGGCATATATATATGCTTATGAGTTATGAAACAAAATGTAAGATTAGTATATGAATTTGATATAAGACTGATTTGTACTGCTATGTATTTTTGAGTACTTTTGAGAAGCATTTTTTTTTACTAAATATTCCTCAAAGATTTGGATGTGTGGGTGGTGTAATGAAGAGCAGCCTAGAATGAGAAATTGGAGAGCCAAGTTCCAATTAATGTTGAGTTTGTTACATTCTCTTATTGGCAAATACTATTAGAAAAGGCATGAATCCATTTCTTACCCCTACTCACTATGGTGCAAGTAACAGAGAAAACTGAGATCGCTAACCAAAATTGACAAACACTATAGGAAAATGCCACTCTGAATTCAGAACAAAATGCAGCTTTGGAACCAAATTATAGGTTTTCTTTTGGCAAAGCATAGCACATGGAAATTATTCCTTCCAGTGTTACAGTGAAGACATTTGCAGCAGAATGTTAGATATGGTCTATAACTGAATCTGATAAACCAGATTTGTGGCATTGAGCTGCAATGGTATAATGAAAAAAGCTCTTGAACAATGGATGAAACCTATTCTTAGATAGACACAGAGAACACAGTAGCTCCTTGTGTATTGTAATATTTTGAGCAACCAAAGCTCTTATGTTGACACATGGGGGCATCCTGATGCACAAAGTAATTAATTTAAGTAATCATGTTCATCCAATACAAGGCCCAAGAAACACTCAGGGTAGATGTTTACTACATTAGGTTGCATGTACAAGAGGAAATAAATGCAGATTATGAGGATATTTTTTTTTATAATCATATTGCCCCAAGCTAGGCAGCTTACTGCCACTGGTGTGCAGGGGGTGACATAAGAGAAAAGTTGTGAGAAAGAGTGACGAGTTATAGGGGGTGTCAGGAAGTGGGTAAGAAAAGGATGAGAGTGGAGTGGATGGAGAAAGGAGTATGAGAGAGAGGATTCAAGTTAATGAGATAGGAGATGACTATTGACTTTATATTTAAATTCTTGGAGATTGTAGCTGTCGGGGAAGCAAGTAAACAGAAGGGAATTCTACAAGCAAGAAGTTCAAGAAAAGAAGCTGATAGAGTAGAATTTGGGTTTACATTTTATTAGTTTCACACTAAAAGGGTGGGACCTAAATGTTTACCCTAGGCTTGAAGTGGTCAATTTTAATGTGATTGAGGAAGCATCCTCTTTGAAGACTGTTGCACAAAGTAGCAGTTCTCAGGAAGAAGCTGTCAGAATAGAACTTCCTTTTTACTCATGGAATATGAAAAGAATGATGCTGATTTGAACTTGTGTATGTGGTATATTTGTGCAGAACAGCAAAGATTTGAACCAGTGGAACTAAAAATTGTAGCTCAATTGTCATTGAAAAGCAATAGAATAGAAATAGGTTTGCATTGTTTTCATCTGCAGAAAAAAGAGGTGGTAGTGGGCATAGTCTGGACATGAGATTATGTTGAAGAAATAAGAGCCTTTAGACTGTGAAATTTTTAAAAAAACTACACTACCGACCATAATTATAAGTTTTTTTTAAAAGAAATGATGTATTTCATACTATCTTTAGTATTTATTACCAAATGAAAATATAATGTTTTTTTTTGTTAAGATTACTTAACTCATCCGAATCACCCTAAATTTTCTTTATTCTTTCATTGATGAAAGTGTAATATAGGTAATTATTAAATATTTATAAATTCATTTGATGCACATGTTATTGTGCAATATTAACAAAAGAACCATTCTATTTTCATTTGCAATTATTCATTTGGCAATAAATACTAAAAAATAGTATGAAATACATAATTTTTTTAAAACACTGGAGTGGCTAAATAATTATGGCTGGTAGTGTATGTCTCATCAGAACATAGAAGAAAGCAGCTTTGTAGGGCTTCTTTTTCTTCACTTATGTGAATTAATATGATTTCTATTTTTTCCTGTTGCCTTCTCCATAATTTTCTATTCAGTATTATCCTTCTCCTAGACTAGCTGCCATCCTGTGCGAGAGAGTCTAGTTTTCCCTGCTATTTAACAAATTGTTGAAGAGAGAAGAGATGGATGGCTTTAAGTCTCTTCCAAGAGCATTTGTGCAAAGTGAATGCAAAGTACTTGGGAATTTCAACATATTTTACTGATCCAATGCTTTCACTGCACACGTAAGCTTTTTAATATAATCACATAAAAGCAGACAATGTGTGGATGGTGTAATGAACAGTTGCTTGGTATGAGAAATTAGAAAGTTAAATTTGAAAAAAATCATTAAAATTGTCAATGCCATATTCACCTGCCCTCCTACCTCCAAAAAATGGGCCTACAGCCTATCACGTTGAATTTTTTTTTTTTTTAATCATTTCACCCCGAGCAAGGCGGAAACGCCACTGATGTGCAGGGGGCTACATAAATGTAAAGAGACTAATTAGAAAAGAGTGAGGAGTACAAACTAGTTAAAAAGGAACAATAGAAAGCTGAGAAAGCAGGTGCGATGACAGATACATAGGTGGAGAGAAAGGGAAGATTATACAGGGGAAGGGAGAGAGCTAGAGGCCAGTGGTTAGTAGATGAGTATTAACTTTGCATTTAAATTTCTGGAGGTTGTAGCCGTCAGGAAAGCAAGAATACGGGAGCGAGTTCCACAGGCAGGAAGTGCGAGAGAAGAAGCTGCAGGAGTAGAATTGTCATCTGCATTTGGCTAACCTGACTGTGAATGGGTGGGACCCAGTTGCCAGTCTGGTTGCACGGGTAAACACCTGTTGAGGAGGCATCAGTGACTTAAGTTCATCTGAGCAGAAGCCATGAAAGTATTTATAGAACAGACAGCGGTTTTTGCTTGATCACCAAAGTTAAGCAACGTTGAGCCTGGTCAGTACTTAGATGGGTGACCTCTTGGGAATACCAGGTGCTGAAAGCTTTTAGTGACAGATGTGCATTGTGGTGCAGTGGATATTGGCTCGGAAAGAGAAATCAGTGAGCCGAATTCAAATTCCAGTTGAATACCCTGCATTCACTTAAGCACTGGTACCCTTGGGAAAGGTATTAATCCATCCCTCCCCTCTAGTTATAGGTTAATTAACAGTGTAGGATTTGGGGACCCTGACCTTAAAAACAAATCCCAATGAAACTTGATATGCGAAAAGAAAATGTATTACTAGACACAATCTTGCTTTCCTGATGGCTACAACCTCCAAGAATTTAAATTCAATGTCAATACTCATCTATTAACCACTGGATTCTAGCTCTCTCCCCACCCCCGTATATCCTTCCCTTTCCCTCCACCTATGTAACTGTCATCACACCTGCATTCTCATCTTTCTATTGCTCTTTTCTAACTGGTCAGTACTCCTCACTCTCTTCTAATTAATCTTTTTACAGTTATGTAGCCCCCCGCACATCAGTGGCATTTCCGCCTTGCTCAGGGTGAAATGATTAAAAAAGAAAAACTTATATAAAAACAACAATAAATTGTTGAAAGAAAATGGTATTACCAGCAATAAATAAATAAAATTTAGTTGGCAATAAATGACCCGCAGAGGTTGATGTGCCATAAAAACAAAACAACCAACCAACATTCAAAAAAAAAAAAGAAATTAATCTTATGATCTGAAATATGTTTTGGCTTTAATTCAAATTTGGTCTCATCTGACCAGATAAACATCTTCCATATGTTTGCTGTCTCCAAGTTGGCTTGTGGCAAACTGCAAATGGGACTTCTTATGGCTTTTATTCAACAATGAATTTCTTCTTGCAACACAGTCAGTTAAGTGTCCTATTTGATACACACTTAGGCGAGAATGTCTCTTTTGATCCATGATTAACTGGGCAGAAGACTTTCTTGCAGTAGGCTGCAATTACTTCCAGTGGTAGACTGGTTGCCAACCAAGGCTATAGAACTCAATCTGTCCTGCTATTTAATCTATAGCTGGAGGGAGAAGGGACAGATTAATATGATTTCCAACGGTATTTGCACATCTGCAAATGCAACAAATTCAAATGGAATTTGAACTTGGCTTCAATTTGAACTTGCCACTCAATCTTCCATAAAGGCCAGATTTGTAGAATGTACAACTATTAATTGTCCTATGTACAGTTTTTTCTATCTGACTTGTGGATTTTTGCAGATTGTCCTGAATTACCATGGGCCTCTTGGTTGCCTCTCTGATCAATGTTCTAACTTTGTCAAGCCTGTCAATTTAGGTGGATGGCCGTGTCTTCGTAGGTTTGCAGTTTTACCATACTCTTTCCATTTTCAGATGATATATTTAATAGAACGTCAACAATTTCGGTAAATAATATATTTCTATCTATTTGCTTTTAGAGTGATGAGTGAATCCTTTGATATTCAGTGTAGCAAAATGTTCATTTATAAGGCAGATATTATTAGCTCTCTGGAGAAAAGTCTGTTTTGGCTTAGTATTCATGAATCATTGCTTGATAATAGTTATAGTCTTCTTAGAAAGAAGTCAGTGTCGATCTACTATGTTTTTCTTGGTCCTAAGCAGGACAGAATTATAATTAACAGATGACTTCTGAACAACTACACTTATTTTATTTTCTAGTGTTTCTTTCTTTTTCGTTTTTTTAAATATGGATCCTTGCTGACTTTTGATAGTTTTCATTCATAAATTATTCCTGCAAACCTCCAGTGTTTTTCGGCTGAGTTTAATCTTTCCTTCATCTTTCATTTTTTATTTGAAGATTGCCACCTTGTTATTTGAGAGGCATATAGAATAGGAAGTTTAGAGAGAGCGAGAAACAAAGAGATAAAAGTTTTAAAGGCAAACAAATTGCTTATTTAATTTTAATCCTTTTTGATTTTTGTTTATATATTTTATTTTTTATTTATTTTATTTTTATTCAGTTCAATACATCTGTTTACAATACAAGCCAAAAACATTAGTTTATCTTTAAGTGTTATCTTTTAAATCATATTGGTTGACAATTTCCATGAGGGATAAACTATCTTACCAAGCCATCAGCTTTAGCCAGTAAGGTCTATATTCACCACAAAAAATTTGACCAAAACACACTTTTAACTTTGTAATTTTTACTTAAGATAACACTGAGTTTAAAATTAAATGTTGGTTCTACTTGTTCATTTGTATTAATAATTAGATTTGTTTTATCCCTTGACTTGTTAATTTGGATAATTATTTTTGAAACTTTACATGATTTCACAAAAACACTGAATCAACAGTATACACTTCCAAATAGTCGTTAAATTCTACATGACATAAAAAAATATTGCTGGTTTAAAAAATATGTTTTAACATATCCACTACTAACTTGAAACTAATGATAGTTTCATATCTTTTTATGGCGGACCTGAAGCAGACTACAACCACATTTATTTTCGTTGTTTTTCATTTTTTTAACTTTTTTCAGTGCAGTCCTATCGATTACCCACTTAGCTTTATGACTGACAAAAAAATTTTGAAAAGTTTCCATATTTAAACATTTTCTTGGTGGGGGATCATTTTCTCATACAACGTCATAGTAAATCAAGCCTACATTTTGAAACCAGTCATCAGTATGACATTACTGCCACCTGTAAATTTGTTCATTATCAAATTTTTGGGACTTTTTCAGTGCAATATTAATACATCTTAAACTGTATGAATGACAAAAAAAATTTGCAAAAATTTCAATATTTAAACGATTTTCATGGGGAGGAACACTTTCTCATACAACCTTATAGTGGATTGAAAATGGAGGATCGATTTACTTTAACATTGTATGAGAAACTGTCCCCCAACAATTTTGTTTTAATATCGTAATTTTTCAAAATTTTTTTGTAATTGGAAACTAAGTAACAATTGATAGAACTGCGTAAGTAAAAAAAATGAAAAACAATGAAATTAACATAAACAAAGTGACCCCAATGTGAGTGGATTGCAAATGGAGGATTGATTTACTTTAACATTGTATGAGAAACTGACCCCTTCAAAATTTGTTTAAATATTGTAATTTTTCAAAATTTTTTTGATAATCGGAAAGTTTAAGTAACAAGTGATAGGACTGCACTGAAAAAAGTAAAAAGAACAAAAAATGAAAACAACAAAATTAAACATGGTGGTAGTCTGCTTCAGGTCTGCCCGTTTTATTTTTATTTAAATATTAGTTTATTTTATATCAGTATCACCTGTGACTTTGTATAGAGCAAAACAAAAGAAAATGGCTGTATAGCTGGCACTTAAACAATTTTTGCTCCTGGACTGCAAAAGGTAGCATCTCATCAATATTTTTTTCTGTCTATTTCATTATTTACAGATTTAAACACAAATAAGTATTTAACAGAACTATTGTTCATTGGTTTTGTAATTAGTGAATATTCTTTTGATAGTAACTGTGAAAAGAATGAACCTATTCCATCCTACCTAATACAATACTAACCATCTTGTATAAAAGACTGTTTAATTACTAACAATTCAGTTTTACTGACTAAGGCTCTTTAAGTTTATATTTGTTGTTGTTTATTCGTGGAAGTAACATTTCTAATAATGATAAATAAATGTAAAACTAGTATTTTGTTAATTTTTGATGCTTTACACTGAATCAAACCTGAAACACTGCAAACCATGCAGAAACAGGTGAACTATTTTACCGATGAATATTGAGCAACATTGAATGGATTTGATGACATTTGATATAGTGTATCTCACATGGAAATAATCAACTGAAAAAAGACACCATTGTCGAGGTAAAGTAATGTTTTTGATCAGTATTGTTCACAGCAAAATTTTAGGTTTCCTCTAATTTAATGATTTGGCAGAGAATCTTTCTAAGTGAATAGATTTTTTTGAGTCATACATTTCACTACAAAGGAGTTTTAAGCTTGAGAGTATATTTCACTACAAAGGAGTTTTAAGCTTGAGAGTATATTTCACTACAAAGGAGTTTTAAGCTTGAGAGTATATTTCACTACAAAGGAGTTTTAAGCTTGAGAGTATATTTCACTACAAAGGAGTTTTAAGCTTGAGAGTATATTTCACTACAAAGGAGTTTTAAGCTTGAGAGTATATTTCACTACAAAGGAGTTTTAAGCTTGAGAGTATATTCTTGCAAAAATGTTTCTTTACATTCAGCGATGCATACCTTTCTCTAGAGATAGATGTCTGTTTTTTTCTCTAATGAAATTAATCATAGCTTCAGGCAAGCATAAGTATTGATTTTTATTTTTTTTAAGTATGCCAAGGAATTTTTTATTTCATTTTAATTATTAATTCCAATTTATTAGAATAACAATCCAGTAATTTTCATTGTGATATGAATTTCAGGTATATTATAAATTTATTTTTTAATATTGTGCTTGAATCACAGAAGTACTAAATTTTACATTTACACTTGATGTTGTGACAGAAATTGTGAAAATGTTGAAATTGCCTTCTAATAAAGTCTTGATATTTTATTCAAATTTATACATATTTCTTTCATGGTAGTTTTCTTACAAGCATTTTAAATGTTTGGAACAAATTTTCTTTGTAATTTATTTTTTGCTGATTTGTTTTCCCTAGTTTTAGAAATATTTCCTATCATCAGAAACCATTTTAATTCAAGCAAGCAATAATTTAAGTATTCAGTGACAAAGACAAAATTCACAATAGACATCATGCAAAATGCAAGGAAATTGTGTCTTGTATAAAATTAGAATTTAGAACAATTTTTGCCCATTTTTTGTGCCTACTTAAACTTTGCATTTGCATGAAATAATTGTGCGTATCACTTGTGAAGCAAAGTTTTAAAAACAGTGAGCAAAAAATAACGTAGTATTGAAGTCTTTCTTCCATTTACATCAAGAAATGGAAATATGGTTTATATAGAATTCTTGATTTGAAAGAGGTGTCTTTTAAAAACTTTTAGCATTTATATTTTTCCTTAAAAGATAATTTATGTTCAAATTTATGTTTTTTTTATTTTCTCATAAATTCCTTAATTTCAAAAATATATTCCTTAGATTATATTTTCATTACAAAAACGTGATTTCCTTTCATTAAAGTAATTAGAGAAGTTCATTTCTGGATTATCTGCCTAGATTAAGAGCTTTAAAATTTAGAAGTAACTGAGCATTACAAATGTTTTTAAAATTTAAAATATACTACAATAAATTTAACAAAATTAAGTTTTAATTGCAAGAAAATAGCACATCAGTGACATAAGATATTAAATTAGAATCAGTTCAAAATATACCTTATGTATTCAAAAATAATATTCTAGAATAAATTTAACAAAATTAAGTTTTAATTGCAAGAAAATAGCACATTTTTTTATTTGAAATCAGTTCAAAATATGCCTTATGTATTCAAAAGTAATTTTTCTTTTCTTTTTTTAAATTCATTTCGCCCTAAGCAAGGCAGGTCTGCCACTCATGTGCAGAGGAGTACAGGAAGAGGAAAAAACAGGGTACAAGGGATGTTGAAGAAAGGAAAAGAGATGTATGGAAGTGGCAATTACATTTAACTATTTTTACAGTAAAAGGGTGAGACCTAGATGCCAATCTAGTAGCACAAGTAAATTCATGTGGTCGGAGCAGTTTCTTTTTCTTTTTTTAATTAAAATGAAAATAAAAGTTCCTAAAAGTATTGAATTATTAGATTAAAAAAATTTCCATGACGAAATCAAATTTATTTTAGCTCCATCTAGATCTAAACATATGTGTGTGTGTGTGTGTATCCATTACCAATAGACTCCGAAACAGCTGAACCGATTTTCTTGAAAATTTACACAGTTGTACTATAAGTGTCTGTGAGTGTTCTTAGCTAGGTTTTGTGTTGAGGTACCCCCGATAAATATCGAAAATAGATAATCGAAAAAATCGGGTTATAGAAGGAGTGGTCCGATTTTAATCAAATTTGATACACTCATAGACCAAGACATAAAAAACAATATTCAGAAGTTTCAAGGCTGCAGTTTTTACAATAGTGCAGAAAATTTTATATCGATAACAGGAAATCAAAATTTGACTTACATTCATTCATTTTTCTTTCAGTCTACAGTTTCGCTTTAACTGGAAATAACTATTGCTTTTTAGTCTTTTGTGTCAACGTCCAAAGAGTTTGAGCTCCAGGACCATGGATTAGTTATAAAGCTTTCATTACACCCGAGCAACGCCGGGCTATACTGCTAGTATATATATATATATATATATATATATATATATATATAGGTGCGATTGGTAAATTGTCGCAGTTATTTTATTATTTCAAATATTCTTTAGGCTGAGTCTGAGCTCCAGGACCATGGATTAGTTATAAAGCTTTAATTACACCCAAGCAACGCCGGGCTATACTGCTAGTATATATATATATATATTTTAGGTGCGATTGGTAAATTGTCGCATTTATTTTATTATTTCAAATATTCTTTAGGCTGAGTCTGAGCTCCAGGACCATGGATTAGTTATAAAGCTTTCATTACACCCGAGCAATGTCAGGCTATACTACTAGTAATACCTAAACCCATTGTACTTATTTATATAATTTTTACCTGAGGAACAAAATTTAATAGTTGCAGTAAAAACAAGAGAAAATAATTACAAAAAAAAAAATATAGTTATAGTTTGGCATGTTCAGATATTGGGCTTCTTTGCAACTTTGCTGTCTTATACAAGTGATAGGAAAACCAGCTGTATGTAGTTGGCAAGACTCAGTGCTTTGTGAAGTGAGTCCCTTAGACGTTTCGTTCCTCAGTTGTGTTCTATTCATCATGTTGACATTTCTGTAGCACTGTTGGTTTTGTTTTCTTCCATTTTTTTCCCTTCTTTGCTTGCTGCCTTCTAGTTCTTGGGAGACTAATCATTTAGGGAGACAATAGTTGTCTTCCCTTAAAGGGAGACAATAGTTGTCTTCCCTTAAAGGGAACAATAGTTGTCTTCCCTTTTGAGGAACTCTTTCTTATCTGGGTCCAGTTCTCTTTCCGGCTTTAGTGGGGATAGCCACGAGGAGCAATTGCTGGTGTAACGGTATGTCGTTTCTTATCTAGTCTTGCTAAAAACATTCTCGTCTATTTGGACAACATGAACATTCTTCTTGTTTTGGGACGTACTTAAACATTCTTAATTTATTGTTACTTGTTTGTGTTTTATTAAATGCCTATTTGTTATTGCTTGTCCTTTTTTTACTACACATGCTACGGCCGTGTGATATTCATATTGTTTATATTAGTATCACGTAACTGGAAATATTGCTGGTTCACAACTCAATACTAATATGTGTTTCCTCAAACTTTAACATACTTTTTGCCATATTTTATAATATAAACACTTCTGTACTAAATTTAGAGAAGAATATATACTGTTTTAATATAACCATGGTGCCTGCAAAAAAGTAATTCAGATAGAATTAAAATGTATATAATATAGAAAGAACATAGAAATTGCTTCTAACAAAGTTTTATATTTCTTAATACACTGCTTAGGTTTTGGAATGCATCTTTGATAGTCAGTTAAGTACCATACGTGATACATGCTATGGCTATCTTGACTGGCTGGGCAGAAAATTTTCCCACAGTAGGTTGCCATTTTTTCTGCAGTCGACTGGTTTCCAACCAAGGCTACAGAACTAAATCTGTCCTGTTATTTAACCCGTATCTGGAAGGAAGAGATAGATTAATACCTTTCCCAATGGCTCTCTCATTCTAAGCCAATATTCACTGCACCACAATGCACATTTTTGATAATACTACACTTAAGTTTGTTGAGTTGGTGTACCAAAGATGAAATCATATTAGAAAAGTTACCATGAAAATATTTATGTAAAAGTTAAAGTGGAGTTAGATTACAGGAAAGTGATTGATGCCCAGACACCAGCTTATGACTGATAATATTGCCATTTCCTCTTCGGATTTTGTCAAGAATCCTTAGCTACATAGCAGAAGCACATATTCAATACATGGACAAATAGTAGACGAAGTTACAAAATAAATTTGGATGAGAAATGGGTAAATTTTTTATTTGTTCCCCGAAGGCCTTTACCCCATCAAAACTTTCTAAAACATCCTTAATTCCATGCAAATCTATATGCCAAACTCAAATCAATAATTGTTTATTGAAGAAACCTCCCTTTTTTCATGTTATCAACCAGAAATAAATCGGACTATATCTCACCTCTAACCACCATTCTAATATATGATTCACTGCTAAATGACTTGAGACATAGGATACTTATTTCGGCCTATGTACTCCCTTTGAGCAATTATTCTGCGATTTGTTTGGTTTCGGGACTCAATTTTTGCATAGTAATTGCAAAAAGGAAGTAAAAAGGCCAAAAAATTGGAAAACTACACATGAAGTCAGTCAGCAGTGAATAACATTTTTGAAGCATGGTTACGGGGTGAGATAAACAGCAACAAGCAGTTCCATATTTTTCTGCTCTTTAACAATAATAAAGGTAGGCTTCATCAATAAACAATTACCGATTTGAGTTCAGCATATACATTTGCATGGAAATAAGGATGTTTTGGAAAGATTTGAAGAGGTTAAGGACTTCGGGGCACAAAACAAAAATTTACTGAGAAATGTTTAAACAATACAGTGGAGCAATTGACTTAGTAATTGAGTTTATGGTCGCTAAGATCATGTTTGACATGAGAGCCTGAAAAGAAAATTTATTATGTAGCAATCATCTCAGATCCCATATATGGGAACCTATCATGTCCCTTTTGCAGAAGTGATTATGAATAAAAAATAACTGAGCTAAAACAAAATGCCTGCAATCTGTGGTGATAAGTTACGTGGCTGATCAATGATCACTAATAAAGATTCATTAAGATCATTACGAAGTTATCGTGTTCATCCGTTATCAATGAGGAATGTTGGAATTTGACCAGCTATTGACTGGTTCATTTAACTTAACACTTCTAGATGTCATCCCACATAATCTTCTAACTTCATGATGAAGTTTGCTTCAGTAGTTCTTGCAGATTTTTCCTCTTCATTCTGTGATTGCTGTTTTTACAGAGATTTGGAATTGGTCGGTTGCTTTATTTAGTGATTAGTAGAAGCTGTATCTGTTATAATTCCACATGGTCATTATATGATCATATGTAATTTAAACAAAATTATTAAGAATAAGACAATAACAAGAAACTGAAGAAAAGACAAAATTTCCTTCTAGAAAATCATTTGATCACCCTCTCACATGGTGGGTTGTGACAATCACCAACATAATGAAGTATTATAAAGGCAAGGAAAAATTTATTGACAAACTGATTTATTTTATATTGATTATCAATCATGTCATGGTGTAGTGGATATCATCTCGGAATGAGAAATCAGGAAGCCTAGTTCGAATTTTAGTTTCCCTGCATTCACTTACGTGCAGATAACTCTTAGCAAAGGTATTAATCCGTCTCTACTTTCCAATTATGAGTTAAATAACAGGACAGATTGGATTCAATAGCCTTGGCTGGAAACCAGTCTACCACAGAAAGTAATGGCAACCTACTTTGAGATAATCTTCTGCCTAGTCAGTCATGTCTCTTTCGAGACATGATCACCCAAGCATGTATCACGTACGGCACATAACTGACTGAATTTAAAACCAGAAAATATTTCAGGATTAAAAAGATTTTTTGAGATAATAAGGAGTTTTACAGATACAAATTCTACTAATTAACTCATAGCTGGGGGTAGAATTAAATGAGATCATTATTCAGGAATTACAATTTCACATAAGCTCATCAGCTAAGTGCATCCCTACCTTCCCCTATCTCTGTTGCATTCGATATGCCCTGCAAAATTTTAATTTCTCAAGCTTTCTTTCTTATGTGTCCAAGGAATTTCAGCTATCTCTTTCTAATTCTGAGCATGTTTTCATTCTGATGCCATTTTCTTTAAGAATTAATTGCTGCTTTTCAGTATACTTCTGTAAAACTACATTTCTGCTGTCCCTAGATTTGTTCTTATCTCTGAGAAGTTTATCAAGCATTCACTGCTATATAACCATATTCCTACACACATCAAATATTGCTTTCACATCTGGTCCAGTACTTCTGCTATATGCAAGAGATTCTTCAGAAAACTCAAGGGAGAATCAGCAATGTTATCGGACATCTTTCTAATGAGCTTTTCACATTGGTATCTAGATTGGTAGCTAGGTTTCATCAATCTAGTACTGAAACTGCTACTTATAACCATAAGTTCTATCCTGACAGTTTCTTCCCTCACACTTCTCACATGTAGAATTCTTTTCTAGGCTCTTGCTTTCAAAAATTTAAATGCAATGTTGTCATTTTCTGTCTTCTTAAATCCTGTTCTTTTTATTGTCTTCTCTCATTCATTCTCAGTAACCCCTAGCATCCAAACAGATTTTAATGCCTTCTTTGGAATAGAATGATAAAAAAATTTGTCCTAATAAAGAATGAGATGAAATCCAACATCAAAGGAACCTAACTGAATTGATATGTTGGGGCCTCTGATGCATAGTAATTTTAGGTTTGAATTTCAAATGGCACAAGGCCATTTCCCAAAGAACTTTCTGATTAAATTCCTGCATTCCAACAATTATTTTTTATACAGTTGAAATCATTCATTAAATTAGCAAAATGAAAATTGAATGAAATGGTCAAAGCATTAATTATAATTATATAAAGTGTATTAACAAATAACAGAAATACATACTTTGTACAGACGTTCAAAGTATCTGATTAAAATGTCTTTCATTTTCTGCATAAGATTGTGTTAAAGCTTTTGAGGTAAGTTGTAATGTTCTTTGTCACTGGAAAATTTATCAGTGTCATATGTAATTTGTGTGAGGAATAATATTGATAGAAGATTAGTGAAAATATCTGAGTCCGTGAATAAGTTCATCTTTGTAAAGTTCAGAAGAATGATTTAGTAAGAGAAGGTGAGTTGGTCTTACATGTTGTGCGTGTTAAGATTCTTGTGCCAACTGACTAAAAATATGCAGCAAATCATTTAAATAGGAATTCAAAACACCCTTACGATTTGGCGATAAAATTGTGGATAACTTACCTTGGTTTTGACTGGCTAACTTAAATCAACCAGCAAACAGCTTACATTTATTCGAATCTATACGGTTAGAACAAAATTTATTACATATGTATGCATGAATGCGAATATGAATGTGTGTATGTTTCCATATATGTGTGCATGTGTCATAGATAGGTGAATCACTAAGGAATAACATTTTCAATTAAACTGTCATTTGTGAACTACTTCTCGTCATTGTTTTAAAATCAACTGAAAAACTGGGACTACTTTAAAAACATTTGATACAGGGACTGTTTAAAGTCCCTACAAGTTGAATTCATACAAAATATATCTTCTCTCTCCCACAAAAAAAAGAAATTAACCAGTCCAAAATTAACAATACATGACGATGTTGAATCCATTGCTAAATCTGCTGCTAAGAAGGTCAGTTCACTGTGCAGGGCCATGAAAATTTTCCCGTTTGAGTTCATCCTGCACATATATAAATCTACCATCCACCCGTATATTGAATACAGCTGCCACATCTTGTTGGGTGCCCCTGCTATTCACTCCAGGGTTCATAACAAAATCATCCAACAGAGAATCTGTGATGTGATTGATGCCGACTTGTCAGCTCGGCTACAGTCACTCTCTCACCGGCGTGACATGGCTTCTCTGTGCCTCTTCTATAAATACTTTCATGGCTTCTGCTCCAATGAACTTAGATTACTGGTGCCCCCTGGGTATGAATTTATATGCGCTACTGGATAAGCAACTAGGTCCCACCCTTTTACAGTAAAACCAATAAAATGTAACCGCAATTTCTACAGCTTCTGTTCACGCACTTCCCACCTGTGGAATTCCCTTTCATATACTTGCTTCCCCAACAGCTACAATTTCCAGGAATTTAAATGTAAGGTCAATATACATCTTTCTCACTAACTCACATCCATTCTCACAAGCTCTTTTTCCATCTACTCCACCCACATCCTTGGTATTCTCATTTTTTTTTTTTTAATCATTTCACCCCGAGCAAGGCGGAAATGCCACTGATGTGTAGGGGGATACATAAATGTAAAAAGATTAATTAGAAAAGAGTGAGGAGTACAAACTAGTAAGAAAGGAACAATAGAAAGCTGAGAAAGCAGGTGCGATGATAGATACATAGGTGGAGAGAAAGGGAGGGTTATACAGGGATGGGGAGAGAGCTAGAGTCCAGTGGTTAGTAGATGAGTATTGACTTTGCATTTAAATTTCTGGAGGTTGTAGCCATCAGGAAAGCAAGAATACGGGAGAAGAAGCTGCAGGAGTAGAATTGTCATCTGCATTTGGCTAACCTCATCTGTCTATTGCCCTCGTCCTGACATTTCCTATAACCGACCTTTCTCATCACTTCCCCCTATGTAAACCCCTTCGCAGCAGTGGCAGTAGAATGCCTTGCTTGGAGTGAGATGATTAAAAAAAAATTTAAATTTATCAAACTTTTTGAATTCTAAAAATCAAATATCTGTAGTTAAATAGATTTGTTATTTTTAGTATGTTGATGTCACTTTTTTTTTTATCTTGTCATCTGAATTTCCAAAAATCTCATTTCAACAGGACTTATATATCAAACTTCAGGGATAAATGCCAAGTGTGCAAAGGCTAATGGCCTTTCACTTAAAATCATCAGTTCCATTAAAAAATGCTA
Organism: Ascarosepion bandense; assembly: GCA_037127315.1. Classification (NCBI taxonomy): domain Eukaryota; kingdom Metazoa; phylum Mollusca; class Cephalopoda; order Sepiida; family Sepiidae; genus Ascarosepion; species Ascarosepion bandense. Next base: position 1,678,746 of record JBBBDQ010002011.1, on the reverse strand, counting down.
AATGCTCTGCTAAATTTGCCTCACTCTAATTACATGATATCATTCTTTTGAGAACAAAATACCATGCATGGATTATTTTAGCTTTATCCGAAGATAGACATGCAAAGATATTTTTTCTTTGAAATAACTTCAGTTACGACAAGGTGACATATTTTTCTGAAAAAAGAAAGAAAGACACGTTCATGTTGAAAACTTTTGACTCTTTAAAGTAAGCTGTGAACTGTAAGAGAATCATTTCAGGGGCATACTTCTTTTTAAAGTTTGCAGAACTAAGCAAATTTTGGACTGACTCACTCATTCAAAAATGTGTGAATCTTCAAAGTAAAAAAAAGACAAAAATATAATATAAGATGAATATATACATTAGTATAATTGTCAGATTAAACATAATATTAGAAAAGATATTGAGGAGTTGATGATGATGAAAATAATTATAATTGCATATAATTACTGCAATTCTAAGCAGTTATCTCTTATAGCAGAAATAAAGAGAATGTCACAAATTGGGAATATTAAAAATATATGAGCAGTAATAATAAATAATGTGAATAGTACTATTAACAGTAATTTCTGCTGTAATTAACTAAGGCAGTTGAAAGAGCATATCAGTGTATTGATATTGATTGTAATTAATCATAGCAAAAAGAGAAATAATATCAATGAATACAACTATAATGATCTGGATATCACCAAGAGGAATGGTGGTTAAGATAATTAAAGTGATTAAAATATATCAGGAACATGAAGGAATATATACACTGAGAGAAATTAATTTTGATATCCAGTGAAAAGAGGGAAATAAATACTTATGTTATTTAAGTTCAGTACACTGAGGATGTGCGTTGTGGTGCAGTGGATATCGGCTCAGAACAAGAAATCGGGGAGCCGAGTTCGAATTCCAGTTGAATTTCTTGGATTCACTTATGCAGAAATACTCTTGGGAAAGGTATTAATCCATCTCTTCCCTCCAGTTATGGGTTAAATAACAGGACAGATTGGGTTCTATAGCCTTGGATGACAACCAGTCTACCACAGAAAGCAATGGCAACCTACTGCGGGATAATCTTCTGCCCAAGCATGTATCACGTATGGCACTTAACTGACTGACACTTTGTTTGTTGCAGTGTACTGGATGTTGGTTTGGAACAGGAAATTTGTAAAGCTGAGATTGAATTCCAGTTGAATTTCTTGCATTTACTTATGTGCAAATACCCTTTGGAAAGGTATAGGTCCATATATTCTCCCTCCAGCTATTGGTTAAATAGTAAAACTGATTGGGTTCTATAGCCTTGGTTGGCAACATCCCAGTGCTCTGGCTCAATACTCTCTTTATTATTACAATTATTTTATTACTAGTTTATTCCATCTTATTCTACCGTCAAAAGTAATGGCAACCTACTGTGGGAAAATATTCTGCCTAGTCATTCATAGATTGAAAGTGATATGTTCTCTCCAAAAGTGTATCATGTATGACACTAAACTGACTGACACTTTATTCATTAAAATATACTTCCATATGTATTTTCATCAGACTAAGAGGAATATCTGACTTTTTTCTGTGGTTAATTTAATTCTCTAGCATTTATTCTATTCTATTTTGTGGGCACAATATGTGAAATAGACATTTTTGATAATACTTTGATCATACACCAATTTAGTGTCTTTTCCTTGTGTTCATCTTGTCACAATTTTATTCTCAATTTTTTATTTATTTTTCTCCATTAATACTGTGTGTGAAAAAGTTGCCTTCGTCTTTCATATTTTTTTCTTTGAATAAAAAAAAGAGAACGGAGCTGAAAAATTAAACTTTTCTATACATTTGAATTATTTGAGTAGAATATGAGAATAATCCAAAACTTATGATAGAAGCAAATTGTCTGCATAAAGATAGAAAATGAATTCTGTAGGTACACAAAAATAGAAAGGGATATAAGAAAAAGATGTCTTATACAGGCTTCCTAGAAGTACTATAGGATGCATTAAAGGCAGCCACAATCTTAACATTGTTGTGAACAAAACAAGTTCTAGATTTAAAATTAAAATCTGACTCATTGTTAGAAATAAACGAATTTCTAGAATTTGCAAACTTTTCTTAACACACACAAAACTCGAAAAATGTCACACCTCGATGTGAAATATTTGTCGTCCAATGGAAAGGCCAGAATCCCATCTGGGAGTGAATTCCCAAATGAAATAAGATGAGACTAGTTTGACTTTCCTCAGAAAAAAATGAGATGAGTATAGTTAACACATACACTTGATAAACATCAAACGATCATATTATTATTGGCTCTCTCTTTATCTCTCACCTCTTTCTTCTTCATCACTCACCTCTCACCTTTCAACATTCACAGAGCAACTTCAAAAGACACTCCTACCCAACAACTGCTCATACATAAATACCCAAATGTTTTTGTCAACGTACAATCAACTCACTCTGGCAAGGACTACTATGAACTCTACCCTTAACTTCTTAATAATGTTTCAAATTGAACATTAATTCTATCAAGTCATGTGATTCTTTTCAATTAATAAATTTCTATTTTAACATGCAAAATGTTTCCTTTTATTCTTTCACACTTTTTTCTGCTGACAACCTTCTGATGGATACAAATAATCTGTAAGTTGTAAGGAGTTCGGTTATGTATGACACAAGGCCGAATCAATAAGCATTAACCTTCTCCCTATAACTTCAACATTATAAGATATGCAGATGACATAGTGTTGATAGGAGACATGGAAAATAAACTACCAAGAACTCCTACAGAAAGAATTAAAGAAAAGGGAATAAATTGTAAAAAGTTAGAATTTTTGATTTTCTGCAAGAAGACCCACACAATTTCTGAACTATGAATTGGAGAAACTAAGATTAAGCGTGTACAAAATTTAATTATCTTGGAAGTCTTTTAACAGAGGACAGAAAATGTGACACCAAAATCCCAAGTGCATTGAAATAATTAATGATTCATTATTAAGAAACAAGAAAAGTTCATTAGTGTTGTGGTTCTTCGTCGCCAAATTTACTGTGGAGTTGTTGTGGCAAAACTTCACTGCACAGTTGTAGTGACCTATTTGGCCAGAAGTAAGACATGAAACACAGAAGGTGGGTTCAAAATAGTGTATTAGTATATTCGTGTATTAGTATAACAAGAACAATGGATACAAAGTAAAAGTTAGTAATCAAGTAAATAGAAATAAGTCTGAACAGTACGGTTAGGCTACTTATTGCCTGACTTGTAGCTGGCTTTAACTGAACACTTAACTGCTGTCAATGGCCTGCCTTCCGGAAGTTATGCAGGTAATCTAAACTTATTTATAAATGGAACTTTTGTGTTTGTGTGTGTGTGTGTGTCCATTACCTATAGACTCCGAAATAGCTGAACCGATTTTCTTGAAAATTTACACAGTTGTATTATAAGCGTCTGCAAGTGTTCTTAGCTAAGTTTTGTGTTGCGGTACCCCCGATAAATATTGAAAATCGATAATTGAAAAATCGGGTTATAGAAGGAGTGGTCCAATTTTAATCAAATTTGATACACTCATAGACAAAGACATAAGAAATGATATTCAGAAGTTTCAAGGTTGCAGTTTTTACAATAGTGCAGAAAATCGATAATATATGTATAAAATGCATGATGTTTGTGTGTGTGTCTGTTTATCTGCCTGTATATCTGTATTTTTTTTCAGCCCTTTTATTTTAGTTTTTGCTTCGGATTTGGCTTTAATTAGGTATAATTGTAGTTCGTAGTCTCAGCCATGATACCATTTACTCACAGGACTTATTTAGCCTTCAAAATTCAGTTTACAATGAAAAACTTATTTGATGTCAATACCAGGAAATCAAAATTTGACTTATATCCATTCATTTTTCTTTCAGTCTACGGTTTCGCTGTAACTAGAAACAACTATTGCTTTTTAGTCTTTCGGGCCAACGTCCAAAGAGTCTGAGCTCCAGGACCATGGATTAGTTTTAAAGCTTTCATTACACCTGAGCAATGCTGGGCTATACTGCTAGTCATATATAACAAGAGGAAGGGTCCATTTCTCATAGGAAGCCACCATAATAATTAGAAACAAAGAAAAGAGGACTGAAATGACATGTAATACCAGTATTTTTATATGGTGATGAATGCTAGACAATATGTCCATAGATAAAGAAGAGACTTGAGGCAAGAGAAATATGGTTCTTTAGAAGGATGCTGAAAATACCATGGATTGAATATGTGAGCAATGATGAAGTCAACATTGATAAAGAAAAGACTTGAAGCAACAGAAATGTGGTTCTATAGAAGGATGCTGAAAATACCATGAATTGAATATGGATGTAATAAGAAAGTTTTAAGGATAAGGGAAGCAAAAAGGATACTTATATTGAGAATTAGAAAGTGATAGTTGACATTTTTTGAGTACATCATGAGGAAAGATTACTTGGAAAGTTTAACACTCACAGGATAGAATAAAGGCATGAGGTACAGAAGAAATTAGCAGATAACATACCTAATGAGTTTGTGTAAATGTTTAAGAGAACAGGGAACTGGAAAGATAAAAGACAAACATCGCTATTAGCTATAATGGACAGGAAGTGGTGGAGAACCATGCTTGCCAAAGATGCATGGTTGAAGTGTATGAAAATATTTAGAAAATGAATATCACTGCATGGAATAAATCTGTCTGCATATAGATCTGCATGCGATAAAATGTAAATGAAAATATATAATGATATATTTTTATTATTTTAAACATCATTTTTGGTGGATATTTATATTTGAGATGATGTTCCATTTACTTATTAAACAGCACATTTATTTATTTTTGTCTATCAGCCTAAATATTCAGGAAATTTTATTAAAAAAAAATATAAGCTCTCTGGCAGGATTCCATCCTGTATCTCTTTGAGCAGTAGGAAACTGTTGTTAACCACAACATGCCTTAACCAACCCAAACAATGATTGGTTGCTTGTTTTTGTTTTATGGCATATCAACCTCAGCAGGTCATTTATTGCCAACTAAATTTTATTTATTTATTGCTGGTAATACCTTTTTCTTTCAACAATTTATTGTTGTTTTTATATAAGTTTTGTGTCTGGTAATACATTTTCTTTTCGAGTACCAAGGTTCATTGGGATTTGTTTTTAAAAGCAGGATCCCCAAGTCCTACTCTTGTTATTTAACCCATAACAGGAGGGAAGGGACAGATTAATGCCTTTTCCAAGGGTACCAGTGCTTAAGTGAATGCAGGGTATTCAACTGGAATTCAAACTCGGCTCACCGATTTCTTTCTGGGCCGATATCCATGGCACCACAATGCAGATCCATCACTAAATGCTTACAGCACCTGGTATTCCCAAGCGGTCACCCATCTAAGTACTGACCAGGCTCAACATTGCTTAACTTTGGTGATCAGGCGAGAACCGATGTATTCAACGGGATATGGCTGTAAGCCCCACCAAACAATGAAGAAGATTTACACATTAAGCAATAAGTAAACAGTGCCTTTACACAAAATCCTTCTTGTCATATATTCCTTGAAGTTATCATATCTGCTCACTTTTGCATCTAAATGTAAACAAAATAATTTTCTAAAGAATTAAACAGTATGTCGACTTAAATCTGTGTATCTGCTAAAAATAATGCTTAAAGTGATAAAAATCTGTTGGATTAATAAAAAAACATTACTTCTTTACAAAATGACATTATTGCTGGAGAGGATATGTTTTCTTTATCAAGATTTTCTTAAATATTCAGGCCAGTAGATGAAAATAAATAAATAAACTGTTTAATCAATAATTTGTGATCTTCTTTAACTAAATGAATGAAAATTGTGCCACTGAGATTTCTTCACGGGTCAAAGTCAGTCTGAATGCTTTCATCCATTCTCAGAAATACCGTGGTACCTATCAGTTGTCTCTATGTTTAGCACCAACATGCTCAGCTGCTATAGCACATGAGAAGCACTATTTTCAGCTATACCGGCATCTATTTTTTGCTGCTCAAACTCAATGTAAGCTAATCTTTGAGGGAGCAAACTCTTTGTTTGCAAAGAAAATTAATGGCCAAACAGGCCTTAGTGATGACTGATGGCTCTGTAGCAGGTTATCAGATAAGTGTAAGGTCTCTATTTCTCCTCTCTTCAATCAATTTGAGGTGTTATCATTCTCTCCTGCTGAAGTTGACTGCTTTGCCTGTAAGTTCTCCTCAAACTCTACTCTTGACTCATCCCAAATATCCATGAACTTCCCACTTAGAACTTAGTCTCTGTGGAATGATATGCATACAACCCCTTCCATGATTTCTGCTATCATCTCTAACCTCAACCCTCACAAAGTATGCAGAGCTAATGGTATCCCTGTAATTGTCATTAAGAAGTGTGCTCCTGAACTGGCTTTTGTTCTCTCTAAACTTTATAATAAATGCCTTGCTACCTCTTGCTTTTTTGCCTGATGAAAGAAATCACCTATTGTTCCAGTTTTAAGAACTCTGGTGAGCTGTCCTTGCCATCCAATTGTCAGTCAATTAGCATTCTACCTCTTTGTGAGAAACTCCTAGAAGCCCTAATCAATGCTGAATTGGTTCATCATCTCTCACTGCAGACCCTTTTCTCTGGCAAGTAATATGGCTATTGTTTCTATACATCAACTGCTGATGTATTGAGGATAATTGTGGAAAGATTCTCTCATGATTTAGATAAAAACAGTGAAGCCCAGACTGTAGCATTGGACATCTTGAAAGCCTTTGGCAGGGTCTGGCATTCAGGTCTTCTCCTCAAGATGAAAAGTTAGTCTCTTCGAACTCTTTTTTGAACTGATCCACTCTTTCCTATCAAATTGTGAAATGAATGTTATCCTGAGTAGCAACTCATCTTGATCTTTTCGTAGTAATGCAGGTGTCTCCCAAGGCTCCATCCTTGGTTCTACTATGTTTTTAATTTTCATTAAGGACGTTCCTAATGATATCATCTCTCAACTTGATGGCACTACTGTCTACTCCTGCCTCGATAGTAAGGCTGATCAATCTGACAAGATCAAAATAGCAGCTGATGTCCAAAACGACCTCAAGTCTGTTGTTAAATGGGGTAAAAGATATCCTGTTAATTTCAGCACCTTCAAAACTTAACTTCTCTCCATTAATAATCTAAGAGCCCCTCTCTGCCTTCCATCATCAGAGCTGATACTAACCTCCAAGAAAGTGACTCATTGTGTCTTCTTGTGCTCACGTTCTCACTTGACATGATGTAGAAATTCTATATTGGATCCATTGCTTTGTCAGCTTCTAAGAAAGTTGATTCACTGTATTGGGCAAGACAGGATTTTTATCCAGAATTTATCCATAAGTTTAACATTCATCCATGCTTAGAATATTGCTGTCATGTATGGTCTGGTGCCCCTTCTTTTACCTTGAGCTCCTTGACAAGATCCAAAGAAAAATCAGCAATGTTATTGGTCCTGAGCAAGCAACTCAGCTTCCATTATTTTTTCACCATTGTAAGGTTGCCTCTTTATGTTTTTTCTTTAAATATTTTTATGGCAATTGTTTGGATGAGCTCTTTGCTATGGTACCTAGAGTTTATGAACTTAAGTGTAATACTAGACTGGCATGAAGTTCTCATCAATTTACAGTTGAGCTGTCTTGATGCAGCTGAAAGTTCTTTGCTAAAAGTTTCTTATCTTGTATTTCTTACTTGTGGCACACCTTTCCAGCTTCATGCTTTCCAGACAAATTTAATCTTCAAAAATTTTAATGCTATGTCAACCACTATCTACTGTCCTCCTGATTAGTCTATTCTCTTTCTGCTCATCATATGAAACCAAAACCCTGCCTGGTTTCAAAATTATGTTGCATGCGCTAACTGACCATAAGTTAGTCGCACCTGAGTCTGAAGCTGTTTGTTTCCATTCCACCTCCAGGTGATCAAAGATGTCAAATGATCAGTCAAAAATCCTTCACTTTCTGTTCCACATTGTGATTTCTGCCCTCAGAGAAGTAAAGAACCTGAGAAAAAAGAGGAGGTTGAATCTTCGTGTTGCCTTCCTCAACTACTGAAAACAAGAGGTGGTTGGGTGCACATGCAGAAGGAATGTAATTCTCTGTACATAAAAAGAGAGAGGGTAATAAAAATAATATAAAAAAATGACAAAAAATAAAATACAATCCAACTTTTTTGGAGTCTACAAACTCCTGCTACTATATCTGCTTTTGTCAGAAGTAATACAGTCATTATGCTCCCCTGCCTCGGAGTTCCGCCTGTGAGTGAATCTTGTGTTACTAGTGTGTGGAAATGAAAGAGAGGATTTTTCAGCATTTTCACTTCACGTGTTCTGAATGAGTCTCTCTAACGTTCTGTGACTTATACAATTTTTATTTCACTATTCGGAGCAGATTTTCAGAAAACTGGCTACTTTTTGAAAAAATATTAAATATAGATATTTACATTTCCCAAGGAGTCCTGAATTTAACTAATAAAACAAAATTTGGGATCAGTATTGAATTTCTAGAAATTTCAAGAAATTAATTGGAAGAGGGTTTACAGATTGAAAAAATATTTATAACAAGATTTAATAACAATAATGATTGCATAAATAACTTCATTCATTTTTCTTTTTTTTTTTTTTAATCATATCACCCCAAGCACTATAGCGCATAGAGTGATCGGGTATAGGAAATGTCAGAAAGAGGGAGATAGACGAGTTAGGAGGTACATAGGGAGAGTGTTGGAAAGAATGGGTGCGAGTTAGTGTGTTAGGAGGTGTCTATTGACCCTACATTTAAATTCCTGGAGGTTGTAGGCGTCGGGGAAGCAAGAATGTGGAAGGGAATTCCACAGGCGGGAAGTGCGAGAAAAGAAGCTGTTGGAGTAGAAATTGCGATTACATTTCGTCGGTTTCACTGTAAAAGGGTGGGACCTAGTTGCCAATCTAGTATCTCGTGCAAATCCACACCTAGGGGGCACCAGTGATTTAAGTTCATCCGAGCAGAAGCTGTGAAAGTACTTATAGAAGAAGCACAGGGAAGACATGTCACGCCGGTTAGAGAGTAACTGCAGGCGGTCAGCTAAGTCGGTATCGATCACATTACAGATTCTCCGCTGTATTTTGTCAAGAACCCCGAGGAGAATAGCAGGGTCACCCGACCAGATCTGGCAGCAGTATTCAATACACGGGCGGACAGCAGAATTATATATGTGCAGGATAGATTCAGACGGAAAGAATTTCCGGGCCCTGCACAGAGAGCCGACTTTCATAGCAGCGAATTTAGCAATGGATTCGACGTAGTCATTCCACTTGAGGTCCGCTGAGAGTGTCAGGCCAAGCAGGCGTAGTGTTTTACTCTCTGGGAGGCAAGCCTGTTCCATGCTAATGGGAGAGAGGTGCGGTTGTTTATGGTGGTTAATTGACAGCAGCTTCGTTTTGGAAGAATTTAATTTTACGAGCCATTTCTTACCCCAATCTACCACGGATTGGAGGTCCTTTTCAAGCTCGGCAGCGAGGTTCGCCTTGTCACCAACACCAGATTTTTGATCGAGGCGAGAGTAAACTGTGGTGTCATCGGCGTACATGCCTACTTGGGATGTTATGGCATCGGGGAGATCATTGATGTAGATTAGAAAGAGCGTAGGACCTAGGATAGAGCCTTGGGGGACACCCGCGTTTGTAGGATAGTTCTGAGAGGCATGTCCGTTTAATATCACCTTCAGAGTGCGGTTAGAGAGGAATGACTGGATTAGGTCAAACAATTATGTCCAGTTATGCCGTAGCTTCGCAGTTTCCGTAGAAGGCCAGCATGCCATACTCTGCCGAACGCTTTAGAGATATCCAAGGCAACGGTTCGGGCTTCACCATTCTTGTCGAGAGCCTGGTATATATACTCGGTGATGGTTGTTAGCATATCAGCAGTAGACCTGGTGAAGCGGAAGCCATACTGCCTGTCCGAGAAAAGCCTGTGGGCTGTGAGATGCTGAACGACCTCGGCGTTGATAATGGCTTCGAACACTTTGCCAAATATCGGAAGAAGCCTGATAGGGCGGTAATTTGCGGGGTCCGAGGGTTCACCAGTGTTCTTAAATATTGGAACCACAGAAGAAGACTTCCAACAGGCAGGAAAGAAGGAAGATAGGCAGAGGTTGTAGAGCTTCGAAAGGACAGAGGAGAGATCAGGGGCACATTTCTTCAAGACTATGATTGGGATTCCGTCCCCATCACTCCCTTTGTGATGGTCAAGTTTTGAGATTATGTTAGAAATCAGCGAGGGCGTGATGCGGACGTCATTCAATTGGGCCTCAGTTCTAAGTGGGAAGTCGGGTGTAGATACTCCAGATGAATCCAGACTCGAATTGGTCGAGAATCTACGGGTAAAGCATTCAGTCTTGTCCGCTGAGAAGGTGAGGACCTCAAACTCATTGATTAGTGGGGGTATTGAGGACTTACTCTTGTTAAGCACGCTTTTACAGAGGCGCCAGTAGTCGTTGTCGCCAAACTTAGAGGATGCTATGCGTTGCTTCATTCTGAGAGCAACCAGCATCTTAGCTTCGCTAAGTATCTTTTTACACTTATTACGAGCTGAGGCGAAAAGGCCCCTGTTTTGGTCCGACGCGTGGCTGCGATAAAGCCGGAAGAAGTGATTCCGGTGGGCAATGAGGTATTGTAGCGAGTCCCTTCCGTTAGGGATATTGGAGAAACGCGTGGGGAAGTCCACCACTTGCATAAGGGATTGGGAGATTGAAATATTAATGGTGTGGACAACAGCAGGGTCGGTGACAGAGTTTTCCAGCCACTTAGTGTGGTGGGCGTTAAAGTCACCAAACACGAAGATATGGGCAGATGGGTGAGAAGAAATGGCCTTGTCGATATTGTCAGAGATGCTGTCAAGTACTGAACTTTCAGAGGAGGAGAGGAAGAAGAGATAGCGAACTGAGCTTAGAAGTTAGAGACGGAAGCACATGAAAGACCGGTCCAGGGATTCAAGAGATGTCACTCTAGCTAGGGGGAGGTGTTCGCTGACATATACACCAAGCCCATGCATATGGACATTGGAGTTCTTCCTGAAGAGGGGAAGGTAACCAGGAACATAAAACTCAGAGGAGGGGATATAAGGGTCAAGGTTAGTTTCACATAGGGCTAAGATATCAGGTGAGTTAGTTTGGAGGAATGATTCTACGCTATTATAGTTAGTGCGGATACCGCGTATGTTAGTGAAAGAGACACAAACAGGTTTGGGCGTTTTCCGAGTTATTTGTGAATAAGTCCTGAAAGTTTAATTAAAATCAAACAATTATTTCATCTTCGCAAGCATTTCCAAGTTAACGTGCCTTTCAACGCCAAAAAATGAGTGAGTTGCGTAATATTACGTTTGCCATAGCAGTAAACTCTAGTAAACATCGTGTTGCGGAGAGGGGCCGAGAGGTGTTAGTGCCAATCGACCGTGCAACTAAGAAAGTAGATACAAAGGTAAGGAAAGGAGACAGCAATAGTAAAGAAGGATGACAGACGCAGATGGTCAGTTGGAGACGATGCAAATCGGGTCTTTATTTTTTTTCTTAAGCGAACGGTGAATGATAAGGCGATGGAGGTTGTGTATCTGGAGTGGTATCCGGACGTTGGCGGGCGCTGGATGTCAGTGAGCACTGGAACAGGTCGTCGGACGTCAGTGGGCACTTGAGCAGGAAGCGGGACGTCAGTGAAAATGCTGCAGTAGGTATCTGGTGGCTGCCGGAGTCGCTGGAAGCTGCAGGAATTAGCTGGGGTCTGCGGGAGTGAGCTGGATGCCGCTGAAAACTGCAGGAGTGGGCTGGATGTCGCTGGAAGCTCGGTTGACTTGACTGGGCGCGTCAAAGTCGCGATGCAGTGAGGCTCCTTGCACCTTAGCCGAGAGACATTTACTCTTCTCTCCCACTTGAGAGATATGTGACGCAAGGTCTTTTTTAATGTGGGGAACCTGAGCGCGTACGCCCAGTTACTGGTCAAAACATTACCTATCCACTGCGGTCTAAACTAGTCTTAAACTGGTCTTAATTGGTAATTTTGAACCCAGCCGGAAGGCCGATGTCTTTCAGGCCGGGGATATTTACTCTTCTCCCCCACTTGAGAGATGTGACGCAAGGTCTTTTTTAACGTGGGGAACCTGAGCGCGTACGCAAAGGTACTGGTCAAAACATTACCTATACACCGGAGTTGATAGGTTCAAAACCGGTCTAAACTGGTCTGAATTGGTTGTTTTGGTTCGAAGACCGAAGCATTGCGGGCCGGGAGCCCTTTGCTGTTAAATCGCTGGCATTCATAAAAAACGTTCATACAACAGCAGCGAGCCCACTAAACAAATAAATGACTATAATTAATTTCAGGCCGTATTAATTACAGTCAAAAGTGTACTCGATGTTTGTTGACTGTATTTAAATTAATTTCGGTTCGAAATTAAAGGTCTTTTGTTTTTGTTTCGTGGCGAAAATTTTTTTTTTTGTTTTTAATCATTTCACCCCAAGCAAAGCATTCCACTGTCACCTTTTCACAGGGGGTTACATAGGGGAAAGTGATGAGAAAGCTATAGGAAATGTCAGGAGGAGGGTGATAGACGAGTAAGGATACCGAGGATGAGGGTTGAGTAGATGGGAAGAGTGTTTGTGAGAATGGATGCGGGTTAGTGTGTTAGGTGTTTATTGACCTTACATTTAAACTCCTGGAGATTGTAGCTGTCGGGGAAGCAAGTGTATGGAAGGGAATTCCACAAGTGAGAAGTGCAAGGAAAGAAGTTGTTGGAGTAGAAATCGTAGTTACATCTTATCTGTTTCACTGTAAAATGGTGGGACCTAATTGCTAGTCTAGTATCTCGTGCAAATTCATACTTAGTAGCAGAAGCCGTGAAAGTATTTATCGTAGAGGCATAGAGAAGCCACGTAAAGAGATCGTTGCTATTTTTAGCACACGTGGGTCGTGACCGTTCTCTGCCGACAGGCGTATCTGGGATTGTTTACACAAAGTGGGAGTGGTGATCAGGCACACCACGACAATCGGGTCAATCGCTAACATAAAAAAAACAAAAGCAAAAAAGACAAGGTTTTTAACCAAACTTTTGAACGTGTTAGAAAGCATTAAAATCTTTTTAAAATAATGAAAAAAAAAATTTGATTTTTCCGTTTAATAACAAACATTTTGACGATTAAACCTTGTTTACATTAAATTTGGTCCCTTTTAACATCATGCTATGCTGTTTTTTCAGTGAATGAGTGGGGGCATCTACTTTTAAAATGGAGGATGAAAAAGTTGCACGTTCGCCATATTATGCTCTATGAATGTCGGAAAGGAGTAATTTAGTTGGTTTATTTTTATTGTGCTCGATTTCTTTAAATGGTCAAAAAGTGATTTGGCAAATTTTGTTAGAAAGATCTTAACAGAAACGATCAGCCACGCCAATGGTGAAATCCCGACATAGATGAAGATGCCCTGCTTGCCATCGTGGAGGATAAACCTAATATTTCGACGGAAGAATTTGCTAAGGGTTTGAAAATCATTATCTCAACTCACAACTGCTTTTTGCCATTTGAAGAGGTTTGTGTTAGTTACCAAATTCGACACGCGGATGCTACATTCTCTGATGTAACTGAACAATCACGATCGTGTTTCTGCGGCTATATCTTTGCCGTTTCGCTACAAAAAGAAACAGTTCTTGGACAGGATTGTCACAGGCAATAAAATGGATTGTTTATGATAACGTCCGAAGTAAACGGAGAAGAAAACAAGTTTGTGAATGTGCAGAAACCGTGACTAATGTGGTCTTGTGTCTAATGAAGGTGGTGCTATTCATTTAGTTGGATTGTTGAGGGAGAAGTTTGAGCTTCTTCCAGCCGGCGAAACAATAACTGCAAGATTAGTCATGCGGCCAACTCACTAATCTCAATCCTGCTATACAGTTACCCACATAAGTACTGTCATGGTGGCATCACCCGTGACAACGGATTGAGCTCTTCCTACAACTACATATACTTCCCCTTACAAGAGCAGGGCAAGAAAAGAGATCAGAGAGAGAGAGAGAGAGAGAGAGAGAGAGAGAGAGAGAGAGAGAGAGAGAGATTCGCCAAAGATCAACATAAACAGATCCACAGAGAGCGATAAGCAGAGATAGCCAAGACAGCTACCGTACGAACATTGCGAGTCCCTAGATATAGTATTACTTCCTAACCCGTATTTATTCGTTCTACTAACAGAGTACAACCTATTTGTATTTTGCTGTGTTTAATATATATATATATATATATATATATATATATATATATATATATATATCGTTATTTCCTATTTTGGTTGTTAGATTATTTCTTGCTGGACTCAATTTTGCTTAACTTTGGTTATCTTGCGAAAACCGGTGTTTGAACGAGATGAACTGTACATGTGGGCAATGACAAGGCTTTGGAGAGGATGCAAACAAAAATGAAACGTATACTTAGCATCAGGAAGATAAATTTTAGCTTTCTGGGACTTGTCATGTGAAAGAGGTTTCTAATACTCACAGGACGAATAAAGGGAAAGAGAGACAGGGGAAAGCAACTCGAGACATACTTGATGGGATTGAGCAAGTGGATGGCGGAACGGGGTTCGGAAAAGATATCAAGAGGGGAAATGCTGAGAACGACAAGAGATAGAGGCAAGTGGTAGTCCATGAGCGCCTACGGCCTGAAAGGACACAGTAAATAAAGAAACAAAATGGCAGCCATAATTTTTGTTGTTGTTTTGTGCTTATATAGCTGCAGAAACGTTTAGTGCATGTCTCAACTTTGGCAGTTTGACGTGAAATTAATTGCTACTCCGTAGAGAGTTCAATCCTTATTTAGTGGACCCATATCTGTTTCTTCGTGCTAAAAGCAAGTTAAAATAAATAACATAATTAGCATCTTTCATGCTAAATGACATTAAGTTAGTAATTGCATTAAACATAGCAAACTATGTAATACCCTAGTGTCTGTCTACCTTGAATGATTAATAGTGATTTGGTGCAGATAAATATTACTTATTTGTACCCACAAATGTGATACAGCGTTCATATTTAACAATATCTTATTCGTAGGGCCAGATTAGCAGTTAAATCTCATCATTGTACTGGCGAAGTTCTAACGGTTTATTCTCTTACACTTATCGTGAATGGAACTCTCTTCCAGCTTTTTGCATTGTTATCATTCATCATCATCTGTCTTCTTAAAAACTATTCTTTTATTGAGCTTTCTCCATCACATTTTCTCAACTTCCTTCGTTCTCACTGATTCTTTGCGTCTCAGTGGCTTTATCGTCTTGCTTGCGGCGAAATGAAAGAAAAATACACCAAAGATAAACCAAATATAAAAAAGAAAACTTAAAATATAACCTTAACAATAAAACAATCAAATGGTGGAGAATATTATAAATTTGAAAATAATTGTTCTAGTTTATCTGATTCAAATGGTGAGTTTCTAAGCGTGGTTTATACTGGGCTCCCAGTGAGGAGTGAACTTGTATTCAGTCGGAAGTAATCTAACGAGATAAGCATTACACCACGTCGAATTGCTCATCCTATCTGATTCATATGCCATCAGTTCATTGCAAAAAGTTCGTACCAGTTTAGACAATTAAAAAACAACTTTTTATCTGCTCACAAAAAAGATCAAGTATATGCTCTCCATTGTTTTAATGAATATTTTTCATCGTTCTACATGATTTTGCTTTCTTTGTATTAACTTCATGGTTTTTATTGCGAGAAGGTTATGAGGTTGTAAAGAATTCGTCAATAATTTATAATCACGTCTGGCACAAGAACTTGTAGATGTTACCAATTACGTTTATTTGGCCTAGAAATTACATCGGAAAACTTCACAATATTCATATTCATGATTAGATAATACTCAAATAAAATAACAACACCAACTGTCACCATAATAAACATCTCTTAACAATAGTTTGAGAAAGCATGCATTTAATTGTGTACACGTGTATAGAAGGAGAAAGAGTTTTCTCCCATAGACTGTTAATAATGAATGTTCCTTGTAGAAGGTTGATTGAAATAAAGTTTTTCTGAAAATAAGAATCATTGATAGAAAGTTCTGTATATTGTCACACCTTCCCGTAACGGCCTTCTGCCGTTGGGTTCCCAATGAAGTTGTATGTGTGTATGCATACATGTATGTGAGAGAAATGATTCCGCTCAACGACTGCTACCTGCAATCGGGTGCGGGTGTGTATGTGTGAGAGAATTATACGCATGCCTCTAATGGAGAAGATATGCATCCACATATTCTCCTCCGTATATTGGTTAATTAGTAGCACTTTTATCAATAAATAATTGGTATCTCCCAAAAGATATTACAGTTCAAAAATATTTTTGGATTTGTGAACTAATTTTGGCGCAGAAATTTTTATTCATGCTCTAACTAACTTCAAGACTGCCCCCAACAAAAATCCTCTGACAACGGACGCTAGCTTTATTATAAGACCAACGTAAATCTGGTGTTGACTACTGTTTACTAAAGACCGGGTTCTCTAGCCGCCGCCGCCGCCGCCTTCTTCTTCTTCTTCTTCTTCTTAATAATAATAATAATCATTATTATTATTGTATTATCCTTTCTATTATAATAAAGACTGTTGTGTATTTATGTGTGTGTGTGTGTGTGTGTGTGTGTGTGTGTGTATGTATTCCTCCTGTCACGCTCATGAGGAGAGAGACAATAGCAAGGCAGCGTCGGCTCAGGGCGTTCTCTTTACTACCAGTTTTTAAACTTTGCTACCAACTGTCAAAGCTTTTAACACGTGTTTGCTCTTTAACAGTGCTTTATTATTTTATTTTAGGCAACGGCAATAGTTTCCAAAAATAACAAACGCAGTTTGCAAATTTGCGATGCGTTTCTATGACGTCACACCGCGTGATAGCGCGTAATGACAACAGAACCACATATTCAAATGCAATGTAATGTGTTATGACCAGATTTAAAAGTGATTTTATTAAGTGTGGGTTGTTTGGATTTAATGTACATGGCCTCCAATATCTTAATAGCGGAGTTTTATGTCAACACAAAATAAAATCGTCGGTGACGGTGGATGTTATTGTGTTACCGTCTTAATAACCTCTCTGAAGATGGCTCATGTGAGCCGAAAGCTTAGAACCAAATTAATAAAAAATTATCCAAATGTTGGAGAATTTTTGTCTTTATTTTCAATTTAAATTAAAGCCAAAATACGACGTTTAGAACGGCTCATGATTAAACATAATAGACATTCATTGTCTCATATTTAACAGTATATGTTTAGAAAATTATTTGCTGCCTCGATACACTATATATATATAATGATAAAGATCGTTGAATATTTATTTGTATATGTATATAATATATTTCCCTCCTGTCACGCTCAAGGGTTTGTTTTTGTTTAATTTAATATGAACATTTTCTTTTGTTGACTATTCATTGAACCTACGAACTTTTAATGTGTGAATGTCTAGAAACATGCTACTAACAATTACAAATATGTAAATTTTGTAAATAAATTCCTTCTCTTGTGTTTTTAAAATATAGACGCGTGCGTCTTCTTGTTATTATATTTTACGTTACCTTCCTACACTGTTGACCTACGACATGTGTGAGGAAACTCTAACTTACGTCTTTGACATAAGTCAAGATGTTTCACGATGAAATGGCTATGAATCAAGCGACCACAGGGGATAACCAATCAATACAAACTAACAAACAGTATCCATCATACCGTCGTTGTTCATGGAATCTAATGTACTTGCTTGGTTCACAATCATGAAAGCACAGTTTAATATTATTAAGATAAGGACTACCGTTCAGCAATTTTATCATGTGTTGGCTGCATTATTGCCAGAGACAGTATGCCCACTACTACCCACCGTTTTACTGTTAGGAGACTCTGAAAAAATTGAAGAAGCAGTCATAACTCTACATGAAAAATCAAAGCCAGAGTTGTTGAGAAATTGCTGCCTTCTCTCACCCTCACAGGGAGACTCCGTTTGTTTAAATTAACTAATGGCGTTAGCTACAAAAACTGCAGTGAGCAGCGACATCACACGACACAAATTCATCAAAGCAATGCCGATTAACTTAAAACCCATTTTAACAGTACAAGCGGATTTAGAAAGAGAAAGAAAATGGCTGACGACCTACTGTTGTATTTTAATCAGCAAAACACCGACCCCGTTGAGCAGGTTCAACCAAAAGAAGAAGAAGACTGCCATAGTCGGAATTACAAATTCCAATCTACTTTAAATCCATATCATCTTAACCAGAAGCCAAAAATATGCAAGTTGCACATGTACTATGCACACCGGACTAAATCTTGTAAACCATGGTGTATGTTTCCGAATAAAGGAAAGATAAAATTAGAGCCGGCCTCACGACCACCTTCGCCAGCAGGTAAAGAAAAATAAGAAAACTAGTGAGGCGTGAGGTGATGGCTTCCATCTTCCCGCCATATTTGGAAGAAACTGTACATTTAGGAGCTCAGAAAATTATGTTCATTGGAGATACTGGGGCTTCCGTATCAATTATTCCAAAGAAATACCTGACAAACACAGTCCCGTACCCTACAAATATTGCGCTGGTTCCAGGAAACAATGCAAAGATAGAGTGCTTTTGACAGGCTGTACAAAAATTGACGATAAAAACTTTAGTAGGAATTTCAGCTGGACATTTATTGTAGCTGACATTACGAAACCACTTTTTCCTAGGACTAACAGTGGATTGTCAAAATATGTTGATTGACACAATTACCAAGAAGCAAAGTGACGCCAAGCTATTAACTTGTGTATTACACGTTTCAATCCATGATGAAGAAAATGAACAGGGAACGTTAAAAATATGGAAGGCTATCCTAATTTAATGTTTCCCCATCAAAATCGTAACACAAAAAAAATCAAAAGTATTTCACAGAAATGAAACAGAGAGCAATCCTCCTGTATCTACAAAAGTGCAACAAATGAAGCAGCAGAAATCTGACATAGCCAAGGAAGAATTTGAAAAGCTTCGACAAGCTGGCAAAATGTTCCCTTCTAAATCAGTGTGGAGTTCGACACTCCACATGGTGCCAAAATCGGATGGCACGTGCAGGCCAGTGGGCCACTAAAGACAACTGAATCGCATTATGAAACCGGACCGCTATCCAATTCCAAATATTAATTCACTAGCTACGAAATTACATGGAAAAATATATTTTCAAAGATTGGTTTATCCTCAGTATACCACCAGATACCAGTATATCCTGATGATGTATGTAAAATTGCAATCTTGAAGGAACATGGTTTATTTGCAAATCTCTACACTGCTTTTGTTCTACGGAAGGACCTTACAAAGGATGATAGATGAGATCTTCCGGGACATAGTGTGTACATTTTTATATATCGATGACATTTTAATATACTCCGATGACGAGGATCCTCATTCTGAACATCTAGATCAAGTATGTTGGAAGTTAAGTGGGTACGATCTTAACATTTCAATTTCAAAATGTATTTTCAATGCTACAGAACTCAACTTTTTTAGTTTTAATATTTCGAACAAATCCAAAGTTAATCAACTTCAGGAACAATTCTTCTTCTCCCAAGGATTCAAAAACACTGCGACGATTTATTGGAATTGTCAATTATTACAGAATACTAAAATTTAGTGACTTAATCTTCTCACCCACAAAATGTTTCCCGTTGAATCAAAACAACTGATTTTAACTGCAAAAGAATTAGCTTCTTTCCAAGCAGTGAAGAAGTCACTATCAGCTGTAACGGCATTAACCTTCCCGGATTCGAACGTTAAAACTAATAACTTTTCACGGATAGTTTAAATCATGCGGGAGGTGCCATTCTCTATCAAATGATAAACGACCAGCCTATTCGCATTAATTTCTTCTCTAGAAAGATGTCTCAGACCCGGATCGTAAGTTGTTACACTTTAAACAGCTCATGGAAGATGGAATGCTCTTTTGTTAACAGATCATAAAACTCTGTAATACTTTTACTAGCCATTTTCCTTCAAACTCGGACATACATCAGCGTCATCTGAGCTTAAAATCACAGAAATTTCTCATATAAGAGAACTGTAAGGATTGTGTGTGTGTGTGTGTGTGTGTGTGTGTGTGTGTGTGTGTGTGTGTGTGTGTGTGATGAGCCTTGTGGCTCGCTGAAATAAAGAAAACGGCCTGCTGAAAGGAGATTATCCCGTCGTTATCACCATTACTGTATACCGGGTAAAAGAGAAAGTGTAGGGAGCATCGTAATGCTTGCAAATGGCCTTGTGCCAAATATAACCGAGCCCACCACATTCGAAAGAAATAGAAGGTTGAACAGAAGATAAAGCGGTCTTCTTTGTATTAATATATGTAAATTTATGTAACGAGAAGAATGACATCAATTTTGTTGTTTTGAAATAACATTTATATTTGCCAGTTCTGCATAAAGTTTTTCATTTGGATATGTGTTTAAGAGTTCAACTTCCTTAAATTTAGCCAAAATGGATTTGTCAAGAAAAAACAAATCTATGTTTCGCTGTGAGTGTGTACAATTGTAATAGGCCTCCAATTTCGTCTTGAGTGAGAATAAAAACGGAAATGATGTCTTCGTTCCCCTTTCTTTTTTGTTGCCGACAAGTATATGGGAGAAGAGGGGAATTAATTAGTGCGGTGGGAAAGAGAAAGTGAGAAAATACCGGTCGCCTCACTTGGCGTCAGTCAAACAACTTTTAACTATCTATAGTGAAGAAAACGGCGACTTACCTCGTCAAACAAAGCGACAGCGCGTCGCGTTAATACTACTACGGAAAATGCGGCGAAAAAGAAAATTACAGACCCAAACAGAAAAAAGGGGCACATATTCCGCATAACATGCTGAAGAAGGAATATTAAAAGAAAAAAAAATGGAAAAAATTGATCGGCCGATAAAAGCAGTCGTTGTTCTCGAAGCGGGGAAGAATGTTTTGGGGTCTAACTGTTTAGGTGGATAGCAGTTCGCTATTGTTGAAATTGTTGAATTGTACCAGCGAGTTGAATTGTCAGCATTTTCTTTTTCTGGCTCGATATTCGAGTAATTCGCGAGAAAATATTTCCTACACTCTCTGGGATGTTCTTTCTTTCTTTCTTTCTTTCTTTCTTTCTTTCTTTCTTTCTTTCTTTCTTCTACATGAGAAAGAAGGAGAAAGTAAGAGAGAAATAGGTATGTTGCCTAGATGAGACGTCCATTTGACGACCTGTGACTCTCTGAAGAGAAAAGGAAACGTCATGCGTATTTATATTATGGTGAAAATAGAATCCGATCAACTCTTAGATTTTTTCCTAATTCCTGATTGGCCAATAAATATAAGAGGTTGTATCTATCATATTTTGCACGTATTAAAATTTAGTGAACAAACTGTCTTATAAAAAGTATATTTCTTTTACTGGCTAATGAAAAGTATAGATGTATGTAAGCTCGGATTTTATGTACAATCAAATCTTACGAAATCTGACAAAGGTAATGTTGTTACTTTCATAGTTCTGAAAATAGTGACACCTAACCGACGTCGTGACAGACAAGGTGAGATAATTACACAAGTTAACCCTTTGTTTATTGAAATTGTTTAAAATCTATGCACCATAACAAACTCGCGTGCCTCGAAAAAAAGCAAGCTGAAGGAATTCATGAAAAATTAACTCTATTTTCATAGTTAAAAATTTACGATGATTGATGATCCAATAAAGTAAATAGTCTGTGAATAGATATTGCCTTTAGTAAAAGTTTCTTTCGAACAGGAGATAGCAATGAAATCACAATGAATACTGGATAGAAAGAATTCAAAACGGGTGAATGAAGGTGTGTTCAGATGTGTCTTTATTCGTCCGTACGGGTGTACAAATTTATATTAAAGATCTAGAGAATCTTGTGTTATCCCACTTTGCTAAAAAAACAAAACAAAAAAAAGAACGTCGCTCATGGTCGCTCCTTAGTCTTATAGAAAGGCGCGCATTTCTCTGCTTAACCGCCTTTACAGCTCTTTAGCTCTGGTTTTAAGATGATGTCGTACGTGGATAAAAAGTCCCCCACTGGAGCATCTTCATTTTCATGGTTTTTTTCTTTTGCTTTTTGTACTCTCTCGCACACGTTTGATACGAACAGATACAAACAAGCACATGCTTATTATAGCTAGTTCCATGTTTTTTTCTTTCGTCATATGTAACATTTTATCGCATTAATTTTGTATTTATCGTTTTGTCTTAAGCATTTTTGATTTGGACTCACATTGAGTGGCCAATATTGTTTATGAGATAAATTTTCCAGGATCCTGTATTTATTTACTATTCAAAATGTTGATTCTTGCAACATAATGGTTATAAATCTACCCCTGTGTCCTTTGGGTCGACGCCCATATCTCTGCAAACGATCGATAGTCGATCAATTCGCTCCAAACTCGTCCCTGTTCCACGTTGTGTTTGTTTGATCATAAGGCCGGTTTGGGTTGAAAGTCGCTGGAATCCGCGGCATCAACGATTCACACAGAGCTAAGAGCCACAATAAGAAAAACAATCTTTATGAAATTAAAAATAAGGTGCTCATATATATACCTTCTGTTCGGTACAGTATTTGGTTTGAGTTTATCACTCTTTCATGCTGGCAGTTATAATTTCACCCTACGGCGGGTTCCAGCCCAAACGGTAAAATTTTAATTATCGTCTAAAATCCTTCTTATCGTTCCCCTGTGGGTAGTCATCTTCGCAGCTGGGATTTTTCATTTCAATTCTTTTACCAACAAGTGACAAAAAGGGAACAATCCCTTGATTTGAGACATCTTTAATTATATATGCCTTCAAGTTTCGTACTCAACCGTCGCAAGACATTACCTTGCTTCGGTAAAAAAAAAAAAAAGAAAACACCATTTGTTTCTTTTTTAATTATCAGCGTTTCAAAAACAAAGAAACTTTATATCTGAGAATCCAGTCCCTCTTTCTTACCAGGGTTGGCCTGTTTTTAATCACAAAATTCTTTCGGCAATTTCCCATGCAAGGAAAATATTCTCTTTCAAATCAAAGCATAGTCAGCTGTCATTTGATAAATAGTCGTTTAATTTTCACAATAACAGATACAGGATCTTCTTCGCGATAATGGCTATCCTGAATTCGGTGACAAGAAATCATACCTAATTTTATCTCTGACCGAATTTTGTGGCTAGTATCCAAGAGTCATAAAGCATTTTATCTCAAGTGGTTGTTCGTTTTCGAGGACCGTAAATTTATCTATCTATTTTTCTTGGGTAATCTGTTTTAGAATATGCCTTCATCCAACCTCTAGCGGATAAAGAATTTTAAAAAAATTATTATTTCTTCGGTATATCGATCGGTCTATCCAAATAACTTCGTTCCTTTCTTTCTGTACCAGAGGTAGTGTAACGATGACTAATATTTCCCAATCATACTAGCATCCCGCAACAGTTATTTGAAGAGAATTTATCTGTTAGTTATTAGATATGCTTGTGCATAGTCAAGTAAAACTTGAGAGACTTGTAAGCTGTGATTGCGTTTAGTGTCACATATAGTTCATTGTAGTTTCTTCACAGCAAAGAAACAAAACATGTCCTATCTTGGAAGCATCCTGTAGCTAAAAGACATTGAACCTTTACATTATTTTCTTTATATACTGCTTTTTGCAATATGAATGTTCTTTGGCAACCAACAGGGATCATCCTGTAGTTGTTTTGTTCTATGAATCAACATGTTTATTAAGTTTATGACATTCGAAATACCGGCTCACTAGTTGATGGAAACTTTTGAGGGTAATGAGTTTTGAAAAGATACATACATCTGGTTATTTTTCAGTTTGGGAAGCAGTAAAAAAATAACGGTAAGCGACTAAGTATGATGAATAAAGTGGATAGCTCGTTTTTATAACAGTTTTCTCAGCCAGGAGCGTTTCAATTAATTGTAGGAGTTAAGAATATGCTTAGTCTGCGTTAAAGAAAAGAAATATGCAAAAATATGCTAAAAATTTATAGATGTCGAACAAGTAACGAAAACGCCATGTAGTTTCAAAAATACTTTTTAATTAATCAGAAACGGGATTTTAGCTATGGGAGATGGTTAATGTTTATTAATTCGGCCTGGTGTCATACATAACCGAACTCCCTGCAGATTAAAAGTTTTATGTAGATTTATTATCAGAATTATCAGAAGGTTTTCATCAGAAGGTTGGTTGTCGGCAGGTTGGAATGTGTATATTTGTGGAAGAGTGTAAGAATAAAAATATACATTTTTCATGTTAAAATAGAAATTTATTAAAGGAAAGAATAACAAAAAAGGTAGCAGTTAACGTTCAATGAGAAACAAGTAATGAGTTAAGGGTATCAAGAGTTGTAGAAAATGTTCGTAGTAGTAATTGGTTGTTAAAATTCATGTGTATGTATGTATGTATGTATGTATGTATGTATGAGTCTTTTATTTGGTGGCAAGGTCTTTGGATGGAGAAATGAAGCAGCACACGAGAAGGAAAGAGAAAGAGGACGAACGTCCAAGTTAGCTTGAAGCTTCTCCCGTTACATCTTAGTTTGTCGTCTCTGCTGCTTTCATATCAGACTGACTGGCATTGATTTGATCAGAGCCTTTATAGTCATTTAGATTTTCGCACTGGATTGCAAAGTCCCATTACTCTTGCAAATCACTTCCATTGGTCAAAATCAATTTAACATCTACATTCGAAATCCGGTTTCGACTTTTTTTTAAGCACATTGTCAATCCTTTATCTATCTGGGAAAAACAGGATTTCACACGTTATTGTGAATTTTTGTAAAAGTGAAGAAGAAAGTTGATTTTAATTTTTAATTTCCTATCCACCACAGGATAAAAAGAGATTTTGATTAAGCCATTTGGAGGTCACAAAAGGCTGGAGAACTGGCGAATTTCATACACTGGGGTCAAACGATCTCACTTCTGTTGACCAATATGCGACAAGAATGTTTTAAATCTTACTTTTATTTCTCAAAGTCATTCTTACTTATTTACGAACCCACTTTATCATTTTGGTTCTTGTTTTATCATAACTTTACTGAAACTTATCAAGTCGGTTGCGTACTGTTTTCAATCGCTTTTTTTATCTTCAATGTGCTGTATGAATGTTAAATTCGCTGATCTTTGTTTCTTCAATAACAGCTGTTACTTTGTAGTTTATATTCTAGTTATAACGAGCGTATGGTTTCATTGAAAAGTGAAAATAAAAATTAGTTTCAACAGCGTGTATTCATCAATTCTCAGAATATATCTATAGATGTATGAAATATTGGAAACGTTGTTGATTTGTGGCGCTTTACTTCCCGTTGGTAAGGAAAGCGAGTTAGTTTAAGGGTGTTGTTGGTAAAGCCGAGTATGGATAGCGGGTTGGTTGACCGAGGTATTGGTTAAAGTCAGGAAAGATGCCTGGAGTGGATTAGTGAAGCTGCGTGAAAGCACGAGTAGTGTGTCGTTTGGTGGGGTTGATCCATCTCTCTTTTGAGTTGAAATCGACACAAGTGGTGTGTGTGAATAGGCTGGTGGTTGTGTCATGGGTTTGAGGCGTTGAGCCGATCTGCTTGTTGTTGGTGAAGCGTGCGTTTTTATATCTGAGGTTTAACAGGTGCAAGCTCAATTTTTTTTTTTTTGCGGCAACGTTCGTGATTGGCTATTATATTTTAGATTTTTGTGGTGTTTTGTTTGCAGGATGTTGTGCTCAAAACCCCTGCGCAGAAGACATTTTTTATTTTGGGTTTTACTTTTTTAACGCCGAAATCAGGCCGACACATCAAATAAATGTATTTATGAATCGGAAAAAGATATTGATAAAATTAGTATAAAATTATCTTTAACATTTTCTACTTTTGCATATACTTTCCCATATAATTCTTCTTAACATTCCACAGTTGAATCACACCCTTGTAGGCTTTTCTTCATATGAGGATATTGTCCAACATTCACTACTATATATAAGATTACATGTCAAGTAATGGTCTCTTCGTTTCTAAAGACATCTTTCATCTTACATTGCTTCATTTCTGAAAAGCAGACTTCGCAGTAACTACTCACCTACAGATTTCTGTGTTCCACTGTTAGTGTTGTTATACTCTGATTCAAATTAAACCTCTTTCTCATTTACTCTACATCAAAATTAGTCGGCCGAATCTGAACGCTACGAAAGCAAAATTAAAAATATAAAAAAGTCGCTTTCTGTGGAGGGGCTCCGAGCATCGCATCCGGTTCACAAAACACTTTCGCAATAAAATAAAATAAAAATATGCCAATCACGAACATGCCACTAAAGCAAAAGCATCACAAAATTGCTGAGTCATGCATTCAACTTGACTACTTTAAAGGACTCCGCTCAACAACCCTGAAGGAAGTTCACAGCAGATTCGCAGTCAATCAGCAAGATATAAATTTCAACGTGAGCCGTTTACAAAAACATCTCACCTGTCTGCTAGATCAGACATCATTACCCACAAGCGTCATCTCCCTCGCCTACAACTAACATTCTGCGTTTAATCCAGTTCAATGTATGCATTGATAATACAGTTAATTTTAAATTGACGCATCTTGTCTCCATTTGTTTCCGTCTCATCGGCAGTACGTTTTTTTTTTATGTTTGTTACTCTTTCAACCATACACAGAATATAACAGTATTCTACCAGGATATTTAAATTTTCGCACCTGCTTGATTTTTATGACCCCCACCAATATTCTTCTAATACTCACACATTAAGCAGTCATTTTTTAAGCAGTTACTGACAACCATGCATTGTCTTAGTTTTTGCCTATATTTCTGAGATGAGGTAGTATTTACATTATTCAGACTATTGTCCGCATCTTTGTTGCCATTTGTACGACGTTTCGGCCGTTGTACGATCCAGCCTTCTTCAGGTGCTAGGAATTTCGAACAGAACTCTTTGTAACAATCACTGGGATATATCATCTCCATCCTTCATGGCCTAGTGGATATAGACGTTGGTTAGTTTTTGTGACTTGACCCAAAGAGTTGTAAATTCAATACAAGGCTACAACAGTGGTGAACAAGTAACTTACAGAGTTAGAGGGAGATTACTGATGACTACCAGAAGAGGCTCTACGCAAGGGATGGAGATGATATCCAGGATGTGTTGTAGGACTAGATGAATAATTATTTTTAAGGCTCCTGAATTATTTGTCCCACGAACAATATTTTATAGACTCTTGTGAGTTAGGATAAATAAGGACACAAGTAATCAAATCGACTACATAACTGCTATTTGACAGAATTTAACATTGTAATAGGCGACAAGGTAAAACATTCATAGATTCAAAACGGTTAACCATAACATAAATTAATAAATATAATTCTCAAAATTTTGTTGGCAAAATGGTAGAGGACAGCAAAAGACTTTTAGCGTTTTAAGTTGGTAAATGTTTCAATTGTATTTTCTAAAGTGATAAAATACTTACAGGAAGCGAATGTGTTGTCGCCCTTGTAATTAATTTGGAAATAGAGTGAAGTTTTCAAAATAACTGTAACTTGAATGGTAATATCATAGATGCTTCAATTACATTTCGACAGAAATCAGTTGAATTTATATGACCTTAAACGGGGAAAACTGTTTCATAAGTGCAGCTTGAAGTCACAAATGACTAATATTTCTCAATCCCGCAAATCATAAAATCAAATTAGCTTTCTATGGATTGAAAAGAACATAATTTAGTATATAAAAAGAAAGCTAGATAAAATTACGGATTCAGTACTGGAACTAGTGGTATTGAAATTTCGCTGTTCTGATGGATCCTATTTTAATCTTTATTTAGCAATTCGCATTTAGTTCCATGTATTATAATTCGGGTTGGCTCATCATTTACTTCCACTGAAGAAAAACCGATACCCCCAGAGCTATTAAAAAATTAGTTGATATCACACTGTGTGGATTCAGTAACATATACAAGGTGTTTGAAAAGTAACTCCCTGTTTTATGTATGAGTGGCCATCCAGGAGTCCCGACTTAACAACCTTTTCTTTGGGGTTAGTCAAAAATGTGCGTTGTAGTGCAGTGATTATCGACTCGGAATGACAAATCGGGAGCCGGGTTCGAATTCCAGTTGAATTCTTTGCATTCACTTACGCACAAATAACCTTGGGAAATGTATTAATCTCTTCCCTACAGTTATGGGTTAAATAATAAGACAGATTGGGTTCTATAGCCTTGGCTAGCAACCAGTCTACCGAAGAAAGCAATGGCAACCGACTGCGGGATAATCTACTGTCCAGTCAGTCATGTCTCGAAAGAGACATGATCATCCAGAGCTTGTATCACGTATGGCACTTAACTGACTGAGTTAAAAGAGCAAGTTTACTATACCAAACCAAGATATTGCAAGGACTTGAAGGGCGAATATAAGAAGTTATGTCTTCCATACCACCAGAGTTCCTGGTTAAATCATCTGATGAAATTCCTAAGAGGCTCGAGAAGCTGGTAGCGAAATCTGTTACCCATATCGAATATTAAATAAAACCTCGGACTAAACGCTTTCCTCATATATTCATTTTTTGTAAAATTATCTAAACTCTAAACTTATTTATAAATGGAACTTTGTCTGTGTGTGTGTCTGTGTGTGTGTCCTCGTTACCTATAGACTCCAAAACGGCTGAACCGATTTTCTTGAAAATTTACACAGTTGTACTATAAGCGTCTGTGAGTGTTCTTAGCTAGTTTTGTGTCGAGGTACCCCCCATAAATGTCGAAAATCGATAATCGAAAAAATCGGGTTATAGAAGGAGTGGTCCGATTTTAATCAAATTTGATACACTCAGAGACAAAGACATAAGAAACAATATTCAGAAGTTTCAAGGTTGCAGTTCTTACAATAGTGCAGAAAATCGTTAATATATAAAAAAGGCAAGATGTTTGTGTGTGTGTCTGTTTATCTGCCTGTATGTCTGTATTTTCTCAGCCCTTTTATTTTAGTTTTTGCTTCGGGTTTGGCTCTAAATGGGTATAATTGTAGTTCTTAGTCTCAGCCATGATACCATTTACTCAGAGGACTTATTTAGCCTTCAAAATTCAGTTTACGACGAAAAAACTTATTTAATATCGATACCAGGATATCAAAATTTGATTTACATCTATAGCGGGTATCTTATCTCATTTATTCTTTTTCTAGTTGTAGTAGGATTCCGTTCTCGTGAAGGGTAATTGTATACCGTTGCAGGTTAACGGAATTTGGCCTTGTGGAAGATAGCCCACTATAATTCATAAAATGATTATAAAATCAAGAATGGCAATTTGAGTATAAAATAACATTTATGTATACACATTTCAATTAATGTTTTTACAATTAAAATAATACTTGAATAGAAGTCCAACGGAGGTTAAAGTGTTCATGGAAAATAATATAATGCTGAAAGAGATAAAAGTCTTAAGAATATGGAAGCGTCTTGTTGGTAAGGGGATGTTCATTTTGAAGTTGCCGCTTCGAAGGTCAGTAAGTCAGTAAGTACTTTGAGGAATGTCTTTGAAGGGGTCAACAAGTACTTTTGAGACAGGAAGAAAGAAAGAGGTCAGCATAGTAGCCGCTCGACTTAAATCAAGGGGATATTAATTACACTTTTTTCCTCTCGTTTTCCCGTCTGTCTAACGATGCTTTTTCTTCGCTTTTTATATCTGCCTTTTGGATCACAAGCTCGTCTGGAATTTCAGACTTGAATTTGATTCTGGGCTTCCCATTGTCTGATAAATAAAATTCGCGGAGGCTCGCGAAATGGAAATTTGATATTTGATTAATTTTTATTTTTCAACCGGAACATCTACCTGCGCGGAGATGATTTTTATTCATTCACTTTTTGGTCGGCATAGAGCCAACATCCGGTCTCGCTTTTGCTCGGTTGGTATCACCACACATCCATTCATTTTTCTTTCAGTCTACGGTTTCGCTTTAACTGGAAACAACTATTGCTTTTTAGTCTTTCGTGCCAACGTCCAGTGTCTGAGCTCCAGGACCATGGATTAGTTTTAAAGCTTTCATTACACTCGAGCAACGCCGGGCTATACTGATTGTAGTTAATAAATAAATTATGAGTATTTTTAAAATGTGGCGTTACTTTTCAATCGCCCTGTATTAGAAATAATGACGGATTTAAGTGCAAATAATTTCTTAATTTATACATTCGAGTTGATTGATCTGTTTTCTATGGCTTATCATCTTTTGCCTGTCAATTAAAGCCAGGAATCATTTTTAGATTATATGAATTCTTTTTTTGCGAAAATAATTATTTAGTGATACAAGTCTTAAAATAATCCATAATTGGGAGAAGTGTATTTATGCCATTGTCAAGTGTATTTGCATGTAAGTTAATATAAAAAACATGACATGAATTGGAACTCGGTTCTCCGATTAACAATTCCAAGTCATTATCCATTACATCATGTAGGAGCCTCGGTTATATTTATCAAATTGGCCTTGTGCCAAACACAACTGAAGTGCCCACAATTTAAAATATCATCAGAAAGTTGAAACGTTGGAAGAATAAAAGTGTTTCATTTGTAAAATAAGTGAAATTCTATTAACTGAACAAAATAACAAATTTCTAAGAAGTACAACTGTACAAATAGAAAACGTACGTAGTTAATTAATTTGTAAAAGTTAAATGTTCAAAGAGAAATAGTAGTAAGGAGTTAAGTGTCCAGAATTCTCGTTGCAAGCAGCAATGTGTTTAATAAAGTCTGTGTTCCTTTCCATTTTTTTATGGCCGTCGAGAAAGTGAAAAGAAAGGTGAAGCATACAGGAAAATGTATTTATCGGATGTTAATATTTAGGAGTCATTTGAAATATCTTGTTGTTGCTGTTGTCTTCTTCTTTGTTGCCTACGAGAATATTAAGAATAGAGAAGAAGAGGTAAAAAAATTAGCACGAGTGAAGGAGAACGAATGTTTGATGCGACCTTACGTCCTGGTCAGACTTGAAGTTTCCTTTGTTACATTTTAGCGTGTCGTCTCTCTCTCTCTGCTTCCATTTGACTGTCTTTGGCCGGTTAAGGGACGTGGATAAATACTTAGCTGGTCACGTGGTCGGATAAAACCATATACCCATTTTTTAGGTTTTAAGAAAATTTGGCCCTGGTCATAGTTGAATTTGCTATTTCCTACCTGATCAGAATCCAGAATCTCAATTTTCACACCGGCTTGTGAAATTTGCTTTGGTCTGTTTTATTTTTTATTTTTTCCAAATGTTTTCAGTCATTCTGATCCGATTTTGCGGGTGTGCAATTTTACTTTTTTCGTTTCAGTTGTATGTTGGGTGATATAGGATTTGTATCCTATAATCACGCGCATATCGAAGCTTACCGCCTCTGGTTTTCTCAAGCGGTCACATATCTACGTATTTTAATTTTTTACCTCCGTCTTCAGGCGGACGTATTGTATTCGGTCGCGTTTGTCTGTTTGCTTGTTTGTCTGTCCGTGATCAAGATATATCAAAACCCGCTGGATGGTTTCAGATGAAACTTTCAGAGATGATTAGCCTCATGACCGGCACGAAATGATTAGATTTTGGGTTCGATCCGGGATAAAGTTTCTGGGTTAATTTTTTGTGTTTCTAACTAATATATTTTCATGCCGATGACACCACAGTTTACTCTCGCCTCCAACAAAAATCTGGTGTAGGCGTCAAAGCTAAACTCGCAGCCGAGATTGAAAAAGACCTCCAATCCATATTGGACTGGGGTAAGAAATGGCTAGTAAATTTTAATGCTTCTAAAACGAAGCTACTGTCAATTAACCATCATCGACAATCTCACCTACCTCCCATTAGCATGGACCAGGCTTGCCTCCCAGAGAGTAAAACACTACGCCTCCTTGGTCTCACACTTTCAGCGGACCTCAAATGGAATGACTATATCGAATCCATTGCTAAATCCACTGCTATGAAAGTCGGTTCTCTGTGTAGGGCCCGGAAGTTTTTTCCGTCTAAATCTATCCTGCACATTTACAAATCTACCATCCGCCCGTGCATTGAATACTGCTGCCATATCTGGTCGGGTGCCCCTGCTGTTCTCCTCGGGCTTTTCGATAAGGTTCAGAGGAGGGTCTGTAATGTAATAGATACCTACTTGGCAGACCGCCTGCAGTCTCTCTCCCACCGGCGAGACGTGGCTTCCCTGTGTCTCTTCTATAAATACTTTCACGGCTTCTGCTCCGATGAACTTAGATCACTGGTGCCCCCTAAATACGAATTTGCACGAGATACTAGATTAGCAACTTTTTACAGTGAAACCGATAAAATGCACCCGTAACTTCTACTCCAACAGTTTCTTTCCTCGCACTTCCCGACTGTGAAATTCTCTTCCAAACGATTGCTTCCCCGACGGCTACAATCTCCAGGAGTTTAAATGTAAGGTCAATAGACACCTCCTAACACACTAACCTGCTCCCATTCTATCAAGCACTCTTCCTATCTGCCCGACCCTCATCCTCGCTATCCTTACTCATCTGTCACCTTTCTCCTGACATTCCCTATGTCTATCCACCCCTTCTCTTTACCTTCCCCTATGTAGCTCCATGCGCAATAGTGGCAGTGGAATGCCTTGCTTGGGGTGAGATGATTAAAAAAAAATGCGTTTCCCCTATACCAAATACTGAATTACCTCTCCTAGATAGCTCTATGCCATTACATTTTCTTAACGCACTATTTTTCCACGAAAATATTATTATTTATAATATAACTTTAATATTTATTATCAAAAATTAAAAATCACAGTCAAGTTCATTGTAGTTAGTATCATTTTAATAATCATCCCATGCTAGTCGCTGAGATGATGTTGACATTGCCTTGGCGGAGGTTTGAGATCTTTGACTAATCTTGTTTACTATTATTATTGATAAATAAAAAAAAATCAAAAAGTGATAGGAATAAAAATGTTCTTTAGCATGAAAACTTAAATTACTTGAAGTCTTGTAA
The DNA here is from genome assembly GCA_037127315.1 of Ascarosepion bandense. Lineage (NCBI taxonomy): Eukaryota > Metazoa > Mollusca > Cephalopoda > Sepiida > Sepiidae > Ascarosepion > Ascarosepion bandense. The sequence goes on along the minus strand of JBBBDQ010002011.1, from coordinate 1,645,837 downwards.
TAAATCCTGTTCAGCATCAACAGGGCCGTGCTTAGGGCCCCGCAGGCCCCGCAATTACGGTGGGGACCACAAGGCCCCGGGAAGCCGCAAGGTTCCTTGAACCAACAGATCTATTTTAATGAAAAAAAAAATTAGCAAAATAATTATTAGGATTAAATGGAAAAGTATTATCATACTTGTATGTTGAAATAGACATCTATCAATCCGTCTCGTTCTCTCTCTCTCTCTTTATATATATATATATATATATATATATATATATATATATATATATATATATATATATAAACTTTGATAGAAGCCTTTCGGGGCTCCGAAGAGGCCGCAAATCATTTGTAATTAAAAAAAATTAACTTAGGAGAGAAATAGATTATAGATGTATATACATGCAAGAACATAACATGTATATTCAAACTTTTTAGGAAATCACCAAAAAAGTAGCTAAAAGTTCTGAAAACGTTCGTAAAACGTTCTGAAAACGTTCAAAACGCCAATTCCGCGATTTCTTCAGTTATCTCGTGATCACGGAATATCTGCGTTCCGAGACTACGTTATTTTGTTTAAAGTACCATTTATTGTGAGTTCAGTATGTTCGGGGTGGGGGTGCAAGTTGCATTTTGTGGGTAAAAGGGCCGCAAGGCTCACTCTGTGAGTGGGGGCGCGGTGTTGCTAAGCACGGCACTCAGCATCAAAGATAAACACACATGAAATACTTATTTTTTCTGTTTATTTTAAGATTGGAAGAGCCGAAAGATTATGTTCTATTTGCATATATTCCATCTGAATAAAAGACAACAGATATATTCTGTAAACTTTTAACGAGTGTTAACCTGAAGATGTTTGACAAAGATTTTCTGTGAACCCAACTCCAAAACGTAAATTTTCTGTATTAAATTGGTATTACCCGGCAATATTAGAGCTGTAGGGTTTTCGGTGATGCTTGCTAAATTGGCCTTGTGCCAAACACGTCCAAAGTCCCCACAATTTAAATTTCAGAAGGTTGAAGGTTGGATGTTAAAATGTGAAAGGATAAAATATTTCGTGTGTATATTAAAGCAAAGATTTATTTACAGAATGACAAAAGTATAAGAAGAACACTATAATATATTTGCGAAAAGAAAAATGTTCATTGAGAAAATGCATGCAGTTTTGTAGTTAAAATTATTCGTAGAGAAATGTAGGTATTTAAAATGTCCGCAGAAGTTTAGAGTTCATGGTTGTGTAGTAGCAGAATGTGATGTCTTTGTTCCTTCCGCTTTTTGTTAGGTCGCGACAGGTTGAGAGAGAGAGAGAGAGAAGACAAAACAAATAAAGGAGATTTTGTCGTTATTTTGTTCTCTTCGGCAGCGTGGCGTGAGAATGAAAAAAAAGGACGTTGGAAGAGGAGGTCGAATGAAACTGCGGCGTGCCCTACGTCCGGGTTGGCACAGAGTAAAAAAAGAAAAGAAATTGGCCGCAAAGGCGAGTCAACTTGAAGTTTCTTCCTTACAATGGTGGCGAGATGTTATCAGAAACCGCTCCCATCTGACTGACTGCGGCGTGGAGTGAAAAAGAAGAAAAGAAAATTGGAAGAAGGGGTCGAATGAGAATGTGACGTGCACTGCGTCCGGATCGGCTTCTTGTCTTTTCTTTCGATACATTGCCACGAGGTCCTCAGCTAACCGCTGCTAAATCAGACTGACTGCTTTTGACAGGTGATCGTCGTTGTTTAAATAGTTGGTTGATGGAAGATGTAGGATTTGTATCCTATAGAGCTTATTCAGTCGGCTTGTCTTCAAAATGTTCTGTTTGGATGGAGACCTCTAAGTCGGGCAGCGGGTGGTGGGGTGCTTGGCGAGTAATAGTTTGTACACTTAAAGGTATTACGTATCATTTTCACAGTGGGGCGAAACCTGAATGATTTACGGGTGATGGGACAACGGGTCTGATGTTCACTGTATTTATTTTTCTAATATAAAAAAAAAAAAGATCTTGCACAGGTTCCAAAATAAGAAAAGAGAAAGATAGGTCGTCACTGACTGATTATTTATCTTAGCTACACACAATCATTCAATTATTTTTACATTTACCGAAAAAGATTACAATTCCTCGACACGACAAACACCATATTTTCTCCATAAACCAATTTTTCAGTATTGAAGCACATTCAGTGTAAGTTAAAGTGGGATTTTAGAAAAAAAAAAAAACGAATGTGATTGTAAATTTTCGGACATGTTCGTGTGTATACGTATTATTACGTCTTATGCAAATTAATCACCTAGAGTTGAATTCTGGGATATTCATTTCGTTCTTTGTATTTCAACGGACGGAAGCCATATTGTGTACGCACGTAAGTTTGTTCTGTTGTTCTTAAGTGGATGCTGATAACACTTAAATCATAACTATTTTTTTAATTCGTCATCAAGCCAAGTATATATGCGTGCATTCTGATTGTTCTTTGATATATTACTGTTTTATTTATATTTAAATATCTCTTATGATCTTTACAAACAATTCGTTCTTATTTAAATTTTACCGCCTCCTCATTTTTTATTGTTCTTTCTTCAGAAAGTTAAAACGCGAATTATAAATTGAACTCAATATATATTCTGTCATAGACATAGGTTCTTTAGGTTTTTTTTGTGGACTCTTATTGTCAACCTCACATATTTGGAAATATTATCCCAAGTTCACATTTCATTCTCCAGTTTGATACCTTAAAACAAAAGCGCACGAAAAAAATGGAAATTCTTCGAAAATAAAAATATATATCATGTGTTACACAAATAATTTATGTTAGGATTGAACCACTTCACCTGTCGGGTCGATCGGAATTTGCCATCTGAATTAATAGTCGAATAGCCAAAATCAGTTATCTACACATAGACACTGAGTAGCACTTCCGGCAGCGTTATGAAAGATTCGGAAAATAAGATATTATTTTTCCACCAGGGCGCTTCCCTTGTATTTTAGAAGGGCTTCCTTTTTGAGCTTGCACCTACTAATTGTAAAGTAAAAATATGAAATAAAACAAGGAAAGGAGTTCAGAATGCAATTTCGTTTTGCGTGAACTTAGACATGGATCACTCATCAGTTGATTCGACATTTCCCGCTTTGTCGATGTAGATTCTACAAAAAAGTAACTACTTTCCCCACTTTTTTTCCCCCAAAGGTTTTATTGAACACACCTCAATGTGTGTCAGTGAATTTATCTCCTTTCTTCTCAAGGATGTTATTAAACTCACTACAAAGTATAGAAACATCAAATAAATTATTTGTTATAATAAAATACTTTATAGTTTTATTCTAAATTAGCATTTTACATTACAAAAGAAAAAGAAAAGTTGGACTGTAATGTTAATGCTATGCATTAACATTACAGTAACTTTTTTTAACCTAGTCTCAAGAAGACTGTCTTATTCCAGAAAAACACCTGGAGTAACTTGAAATCAAAGCAACGTAAATTAGAATATCTCATCCACCAGTAAATTATTATGGACCCCCACTCTCTCTCGACAAAAACGAAGCCCAAAAGAGGAAGTAAAATGTATATGGAAATTGTGGCAAGAGAGAACATGAAATAAAATTATTTATTTTCTGTTTTCGGAATTTGTCAGGAAATTCCTAGTATCCCCTTTTTATGTTTTACTAACAGTTAGTATTTATAGATTTTCCTTATTTAAGTGAAATGGACTTGAACTAACTTGATGAATGAAAGACCCATTTAATTCTTTAAGTCGGTTGATGACATAGTTATTTCATTTCATCTTTACAAAATAAATATCTTCTGTTTAGCGTTTAAAAAGACAGCAGTTTATGAATAAAATTATTAGTATTTATATTTTACTCTTACTATCAAAGACTGCGCGTAGAAGTTTTGCGATATGATTAATTAAAAAAAGCCGTTTTCATTAAATTAATATTTAATAGAAAGAATAGCTGTTTAATCAACTCTAAGCCATTCTTTAAACAAATGGTTCTTGGTTAGGTGTGCAAATATAATGCTAATATTAATTTCAAGATTGTTTTTTAAGAAGCAATTTACATTTGCGATCGTTATTACTTATTTTTCAAGCAATAATTTTTCCTAAAGTTAATTTTTTTTCTATGTATTTCTTTTATATATGATCGTCTTACCCCAAGCAAGTCAGAACTGCCACTGGTTCGAAGGTTGTTACATAATGGGAGAGTGAAGAGAGAGGAGAACAGGTCACAGTAGGTGTGGGAGAATGGGTGAGAGAAGAACGGATGCATTAGTGTAAAGCGAGCTGCGTGAGAGCAAATTGTAAAGTGAGGAGGATGGGAATCAAAGCGATAGGAGATGACAGTTGACGTTGCATTTAAACGCTTGGTGATTGTAGCTATCAGGGAAACAAGAATATGGAAGTGGGTTCCAAAAGCGGGAAGTGCAAGAAAAGAAGCTGATAGGAACTTGTGGTTACACTTGATTGTTTTCAGAGTAAAATGGTCGGACCTTGTTGCCAGTCTAGTAGCTCGAGTAAACTCGCGTAGGTGATAGTGGGGGGGGGACACCAAGAAGCTAAGCTCGTCGGAGCAGAATTCATGAAAGGATTTATGAAACCGACAAAGGGAAGCCACATCTCGTCGGTGAGAGAGAAAGACTGGAGTCGAGCCGCCAGGTCAGGATCGAATACATTGCAGATTCTTTTTTTTTTATTCTATCGAGGACCCCAAGGTCAACAATAGGGGTGCCCGACCAGATATGACAGTAGTATTCAGTGCACGGCGGATGCTAGATTTGTAAATGTGCATGATGGATTCAGTAGAAAACTTCCTGGCCCGACACGGGGACCCGACATTCTTAACAGTACATTTAGCTATGAATTCAATGTAATCTTTCCACTTGAGGTCAACTGCGAGAGTGAGACCGGGGATGCGTAATGTATTGCTCTCATGGAGTCTAGCGTGATACATGCTGATGGAGAGTAGGAAATATTGTCTATGGTAATCAAAGAATAGAAGAGGTCTAATAGTGAATTAACATAATTGAACAAGGAAAATTCTTGCAGACTGGATAAAAATCATACTTAGTAACTATTGAACATCTATATTTGAGAGGAGATAATCTATTTACACTATTTATCTTTGATTTAATCTTTATTGCCATATTCACAATTTCGGTCGTCATGCGCGCCGGACTTCTTGAGGTAATTATATTAGAAATATATTTCCAACGGTGAAATTAATCATAAATTTTTAATTATTGTAAGCTCAGATTAGAAGTTAATAATGGTGACTAGCTTGTCGATAAACTGCTTCCCTGATTATTATAACCAACTGTCAAGCTTTACGAACTTTAATGAAGCTATTTATAGGAATATTTATACTGAAGATGTCTACGATGTTATGCATATATCTAATTGAGAGGAAACTTTTTAACACTTACGATGACATAGGTTTTATGACGATTCACCAGTTTTTCAAAAATTTACATCTTCCAGATAACTACAATTCTAGGAAACCTTGTAATGCAGTTTAATAATAGAACCTGGAGGAAGGCAAATGTTTCAAGCAAATTGACGTCAATATCGTTATGAGGACAAATAAGTTATAAAGATAGCATTATTGTGAAATGTCTGCTTCGTGTTTTAAAATTTGTTTAGCTATTGATGTTTTGCAAGATTTGTTTTTTCAAATTAATTTGTACAACATCTAGAATGTCATTATTATTTGCTGTCTGTCATAACAAGCATTGTTTTTAAGAAAGCTTTAAAAGTTTTTAGTCTGGTTAAATAGGGCGGCCATGTTGCCAAATGTGTGTACTAATTGTTTTTTCACATATTATTTAACAATTACACCAGTCTCATGACCGACAGAAGTTAACCAGAGTACTGACAGACAAGAAAATTCCATTGGAAAAAAGTGCTGGATTGGTATGTGATATCTATCCTTCAGTAAGGAAGTGAATGTTGGACGATCTCATCAACGATGAAGGAGAGGCTTCAGGAAGTATAAATGTGGTTTTACAGAAGTATGCTGAGGAGACCATGAACAGAGCACATGTGCAAAGATGAGGTGTTAGAAATGATGCAAACCAGAAGAAAATTAATACTAAATATCAGGAAGAGACAAATGAGGTTCTTGGGACACATAATGGGGAAGGAGGGCCTGGAGAATTTAATACTCACAGGTCAGATAAATGAAAGGAGGGATAGGAGAAAGCAGTGCGAAACATACTTGTTAGGTTTGAGCAAATGGTTGACAGAGTGGAGCTTATAAGAGATACCAAGAGAAAAATTCACACATCTAGGTTTAATGCATCTGGTGCTGTATGGAAGTGAATGTTGGACAATCTCATCAACGATGAAGGAGAGGCAAAAGGAAGCCAGAGAAAAAATCTTGAGAGCCACAAGAGACAGTCAAGTGGAAGTCCATGATCGTCTACGTCCTGAAGAGATGCGGCACATTGAGTAGTAGTAAACTGGCCAATGACGATGAATTACGTACGGGAATGACCATGCACATTAGGTCAATAAAGTGTAATTGTAAAAATGTACGCATTGTTCGTCGCCCAACGTGACTGAGTGAAAACAAACTTTACGAAAGAGTTCGATTTTTTTCTCGAAACTGGGCTCTATGTATTTCTTCAAAAAATCAAATCACCGTCTGATCGGTTATATTAAAACCACCTAAAACTCGGAATGATTACAAAATTGAATCCCGCCAACTCCCCTTTTATTGGTAACTAAATCCATGAAGCCCTTTCGTCTATCCTCTGGTTCATTAAAGATAGTCATTTAAGTGTCATACGTGATACACGCTTGGACGATCGTGTCTCGAAAGAAGGTTATTCCGCAGTAGGTTGCCATTACTTTGTGGTAGACTGGTTGCCAGCCAAGGCTATAGAACCCAGTCTGTTTTGTTATTTAACCCCTAACTGGAGGAAAGAGACGGATTAATACCTTTCCCAAGGGTATTTGTGCGTAAGTGAATGCAAGTAATTCAACTTGAATTCGAACTCGGCTCCCCGATTTGTCGTTCCGAGCCGATATCCACTGCACTATAACCCACATTCTATTGAAGGTAGTACGCAAGGTGAAAAATAGTTTCTCTTGATTTTATTTTTATTCGTTGGTTTCTTTTCATTCTTTGTAATTTTTCAGGAATTAGAAAGAAATAACATGTAGTTCATCTAAATCTGGTATCACTGTTTTCAGTGGATCATTTTTTTCTAAGTATTTCCCTTTTATTTCTTTAACAGAAAATTTTCTGAAATTTTATCATATTTATTAACTGTTTCTGCAGTATCCTCCCCCATTTAATAATGGGTGTGTTTTAAAGGCAGCTACAGTTTGATCACAAAAAAATTAATACGAACTATTTTAAATTGAACAGGTTTTGGGTAACTTGCTACATCAGTTAATTTTGACAAACTAACGAATTGAGTTTTATTTTCCAATACTCAAAAACACATTTTATAATTACCCATTTTGCTGTTATTGTTTTCAATCGTACGTTAAGTAATCCAATTATCTAAATGTTTTTGAAAAGGTGAAAATAAAAAGTATTGTTTAAGGCTTACTAAAAACAAGGTCAAATGTTTAGAAAAGTTTGATCGGGCCCGTTATTGTCAAATACTATTGCAATTACTTGACTGTTTGGTTACATCAAAAATATATATATAAAAAAAAAATTAGTTCTAATTTTGCAACTGGGATCATTTGATAGAAAATATTAAGTCATCCACTTAAACATTTTATCATTATTCCCGATACTATTTTTGCAAATCTTTCAACATTTCAGCCAAAACAAGTTTTCTGTATGATATTGTAGATCAACACCCTGGCATTACACTTAATCAACTAAATGAATAGAATTTTCTCTGATTTTTAAATATTTGACTAAAATATCACGAAAATAAAAATACAAGTTACCTAATTTTTAAACATCTGGTATCAAATATTTTCGCGTTGGGTGACTTAATATCATGTTATATATAGTGTATCGAGGCAGCAAAGAATTTTCTAAACATATACTTTTAAATATAAGAGACAATGAAAGTTTATTATGTTTAATCATGAGCCTTTCTAAACATCATATTTTGACTTTAATTTCAGTTGAAAATAAAGATAAAAATTCTCCAATAACATGACACTGCATTTGAATACATTGAATTCTGTTGTCATTTTTTTGAATTCTGTTGTCATTTCGCGCTATCACGCGGTGTGACGTCATAGAACCGCATTGCCATTTTGCGAACTGCGTTTGTTATTTTTGGTAACTATTGCCGTTGCCTAGCGGAGTTTTATGTCAACACAAAATAAAATCGTCGGTGATGGTGGATATTATTGTGTTACCGCCTTAATAACCTCTCTGAAGATGCTCATGTGAGCCGAAAGCTTAGAAACAAATTAATAAAAAATTATCCAAATGTTGGAGAATTTTTGTCTTTATTTTCAACTGAAATTAAAGCCAAAATACGACGTTTAGAACGGCTCATGATTAAACATAATAGACATTCATTGTCTCTTATATTTAACAGTATATGTTTAGAAAAAAAAAAAAATATATATATATATATATAACAGACTTCATATATGAAGTCTGTCATATAATGAGGGATGTAACAAAATATTTAAATTCCGTGAAAAGAATATCAGAATCATGTTTTTCTCAATCTGTTGTAGTGACATAACATGAATCTACACTCTTTTAAATTGATTTCCTTATACATTTGTAAGTTGCCAAGATAACGAATTGCTTCATTAAATGGTGACCTGTGCTGAAACATTGATATTCGACTTTTTGAAAGAAAAAATTGTTGTCCAGAAACATTAGAATTGTAACATTCAAATCTCAAGTTTTCAATAATTTAAAATTATTAACGTTGGAATATTTCCAGTGAAGACCTTCAGACCGGATGGACAGTTGACTGATTAATTTATAGTATGTAAATCATTTATATCACGTAACTGCCGAAACAACAAAATATTCTGATATAGGTTTTCGTAAGTGAGAATTTTGTCTTTTTCTAAAAGCTGTGTTAACTCATCATTTTGCCCACTTCACACAGAGGCAGAAATTTCGCTTGTTGGTTTTGCTTAAAGATGATGTAATACACTTTATGAAAAACGAGCAAATATTGATGGTGGATTTCTAAGTCGTACTTTTCTTTTGCTAAGCGCTGTTTGATAATCAGATGGAAAATGCCTTTCACAAACAACAGTTTTTAGTTTTTCAGGAGTGTTGCCATGAGCCATCATTCTGTTCTTGGAAAAACAAAATGCACGAACGTGACTTTGTTAATCATAGTTACCATAAGAACCTTTTAAACAGTATTTTTCACTATTTTAAAGATGTTGAGGTCAGTCATTTAAGTGCCACACGTGATACATGCTTGGGCGATCATGTCTCGAACAGACATGACTGACTGGGTAGAAGATTTTTCCGCAGTAATTGCCATTACTTTCTGAGGTAGATTGGTTGCCAACCAAGGTTATAGAACCCAATCTGTCCTGTTATTTGACCCATAGCTTGAGGGAAGAAAGGGATTAATACCTTTTCCAGGTGTATTTGTGCGTGGGTGAAAACAAGGAATTCAACTAGAATATTGCGGTATTGAGATTTAAAAAATATTTACTAAACTTATTTTGTAAAAATGACATAGTGCTTTTAAAAGATGTATGAACAGTAGCGATTCTAAAGGGTAGGCCAGAAGGGGCAAAGTCTCCCTCTCCGAATTTTGACTAGCCCCTCAGGTGATCCCCTTCCACTTTTATAAGCTTTAAAAATGTATGAAACTGATCAGTCTGATATTTTGATAAGATTTCATCTTTAGCATTTTCTTCTTCAAAACGTATTGACGTCAATATTAACCCTTTGATTTTGTTTTGAAATTAACCTCTCTTCTATTCCAACAGCTTGGGTGGAGAAAAGAGCAAAAATAGTTTAGAACTTCACTACTATGAATGAAAAGTTATTCCGTTTAATTTAATGAAGTAACATACTTATACTCATTCCTAACTTGTGTATGCAATAGTGGTGTAGTATGAAAATGAAGACGCTCCTTCAAAATAATCTCGCCCTTAAGTGCCCCCAACCCGTTTTCAGAGTTCCACAGTCGCAACTGTATGAACCTTACATTGAGGTTTGGTTGGAGGTTTTGGAATTTAGGTTTCAGAATTTAAAATTTAAAGTTTGTATGAATTTGGGAATCTTTTTAAAGACTAACATAGATTAAGAAATAAATGCCAAGACGAAGAAATTTGGGATTTATGAGAATTTCAGAGCTTTAAAAATAAAATCTTTTGAATAATTGTATTTTCCGTGGGTGGGTTGCGGATCAATCATCTTCCCCATAAAATACTATTATTTAAACAAAATTAACCAGCTAAATATTGTTAGTCATATTTAAATCTACCGTAAAAATAGGAAACTGGTTAAATTTATTTTACATTTTAAACAAAAATGCTAGTATATAAACACGCATTTTATTAAATACCTGTAACTATTTTTTAAATTCATATTTGTTATGAATAATCATAGCGTAGACAAAATATGAAATTCTAATTTAGTTTTTTTGAAATGAGCAAATTTATGAACAGGAAAATGAGCAGTGGAAAAAAAGTAAGATTAACTTTTTTTTTATTCTTGTTTTCTTAGAAACATTCTTGACATTTTACAAAGAAAACACAAATTCGTCATTAAAAACTAATTTTATAAACAAATTATGCTTCATGAAGAAGACCAATAGCATAAAGAAAAAAAATTACATTATCTTTGTTGTGCGACAAAATTTCTTAATGACAATTTTGCTGTTCGGAATTGCAAAAAAAAAGAGTAAAAAAGACGCTATTGGCAAGACAACGTTCACTTTTATATTTTTAAGAATAGTTTTAAAATATTAAATATAATTTTTGACATTAATTTTGTGATAATGTCTCTAATAAGTGTCATTTTTCATTATTTTTGAAGTGAAAAACGTAACTTTTTTTATTAGTTTTTAATGTCTCGTATTTATTTGCGTTGGGCAGAAAAATTCAATGTACTTAAAAATAGTTTAGGTTATAGAAATTAATATTATGCATTTACGATCATTGTTGAAGAAAAATATTAAATTGGTGACGAAATTCTTTATTACACTTGTGAATTTTGCACTAAAATGTTTATCTGAAGATAAAATAGGCAAGGTTCAAAAAATAAACACTATACTTACTTCAGTATCTTAAACAAACTTTTTAAACTAAAAGTAAAACGTAAAAATTGCTTTAAAAAAATATTCGCGTGTTAATTATTCGCCCCAGTTACTCACTGACCTAAACTCTGTAAAAGGTTTGAATTGGCTGAGGATCGCCTTGGAAATAGGATATTTTTTTTATGTGTGTGTTTAAAAAGACAGTTGTAAAAGCATTTGTCATGTATTTAGTTATGTATTCTATTTTACTTTATGCCTGTTTTTAAAAGGAGACTTAATGAGTTTTTTGTTGATTTACTTTTAGTTTTTTTCCGTAAGTTTTAGGATCCGTCACCACAAAAAAAATAATCACAACTTGACTAGTCAAATATTTATATAACTGTTGATATCTAGAAAATTCACCAGTGATATAAAACCCTCGATATGACCTAATCGGGACTTAATTGGCTGCATCCAGGATAATCAACAAACATTTAAACAGTTTGATCATTTTTGTGATTTCCAGGAATATCAGGAGTTAATAATAAAATTTATTTTCAACAAGAAGAAATGGTCGCGGTTATAATGTTCTATTGTGGCGTAAATAGCCCGCAGTTATTTGGCGGAAATCTCTCTGCCAACCATGGGAATAACTAGTTGAGCCAAACACAAGACTGAATTTTCTCTTAGACATTGTCTGCCCTCGAATACTCTTTAGCTCAACGTCGTGGTTCTGTCTTCGAACAGGACACGCTAAATCACTGTGAGATGTCTTGTCCCGGTGATTTCAACCCCGCAGCAGCATCTCGCTCATTGGACCAAAGGAGGAGGATCGGTGCAAGTATTTGTAGTGAACTGAACAAACTGGGTACCAAAATGTAGTAGACTGACCGTCGGGGTAGTAATTTCAACAGTGAAAAGTAGGTTGGTTGTCCAAACCACCACAATTACATAAATAACTCAAAGCATAATGTAACGAATATAACAACATTGTAAGTAAGGTGACAGAACTGAATAATTCGTGAATGCATGATGTCGTGAAGAGAGTTCTTATATTTTAAAGATATTGTCTCAATATTCATGCTAGAAGAGTTTTTGAAAAGGAAATATGTTTGTACTGGATAGTATTGAATATAATCATACATGTATTGAAATGTACTTATGAGATAGAGAGAAACATTTCTTATGCGTCTAATTGCTGAATGCAATTAGCCCAGTATGTAAGTTGGAAGAGACGAACGGCATTCTGTCTTACGCTCCGAATAACAGCCTCCAACTGGCTAAGCACGTGTGGAAATCAGTTTGCATATTACTTAATAAACGCGGGAAAAAAGAAAGTTTCACGTGGGGTCCTCACGTAAGTGTGTGTGTGTGTGTGTATATGTGTATGAACGTATGTGCATGGCGATATGTATGTAGGTATGTGCATGTAGAAGTGATTCTACGTATTGACGCCAGTGCAATGTTGGTTGCTGTGATCGGGCAATTTTGACCTTACGCAAGTGCTTGGGCTCCCTCACTTTAAACCGACCTTGTGCATGCTAACGTTTAGGGTGGGTAGAGTAAATATCAGTTTGCTAAAGTTACGATTGGAGTTAGTTCTAAGTTCAAATTCTACATATGGGACTAGTTGGGAATTTATAGTATTTGAGGTATGGTGGTGTTTATAACAAAAGTGGCAAGTAAGAATGTAATGTTTTGGTCAGGGCCGTGCTTAGGGCCCCCGCAGACCCCGCATTGCAGGAGGGGCGCAAGTTCCCTAGGGGCCGCAAGGCTACTTGGCTCCGCAGATCCATTGTAATTAAAAAAAAATTAACAAAATAATTATTAGGATTAACAGGAAAAATACTATCAACGCATCTCAGTTTCTTTATATATATATATATATATATATATATATATAATCTTTGATAGAAGCCTGTCGGTCTCTAAGAGGCCGCAAATCATTTGTAATTAACAAAAATAAACTTGAGCGAGAAATAGATTCTAGATATCTATTTCAACATACATAAAAAAGTAGCTAAAAGTTGTGAAAACGTTCGTAATGTGTAGCTTCAAAACCCCAATTCTGCGATTTCTTCCATTTTTTTCGTGATCACGGAATATCTGCGTTCCGAGAGTATGTTATTTTGTTTAAAGTCCCATTAATTGTGAGTTCAATATGTTTGGGAATCATGAATGACACGAGTTAAAATCCTGACAGTATTTAGGATTGTTGAAGTTATCGCTAACACATTTTTGTTGAGATTTACAAAATCTCTGCTTTATTCTATTGTGCAAATCAATTGAAGAAATTTGAATAACCTGATTTGTTTGGAAAATACTCTGTAAACAAAAAACTCTACTTCGGTTTAATAATCTTCTAGGACTTCATGGTCAGATTTATTTAATTTTATTTTAATCGGTCAACGTATGGCTAGGGTGAGATGAATGGATTAATGGAACTAACGTGTTTTACATATAAATAACTGGAAGAAGGTTGATTTGTGCCTTTTCACAGGACATTGATGCGATGTGAATGCACTCAATTTGGTCAGAACTTGAACTCAGCATGCTGACTTAATTTTGAGCGCCAATAACATTAAATGGACAACCGTTTCTCGAATTGATCAGCATTGACATTTTTTTCTATTTCCACTGGGAAATATGGTAAGCATAAAAGTGGTACAACTGGCTGGCAATAAGATTTGTGCATATTGCATATACTGCCCCTATCAAATCAGACAAGTGCTTGTCAGAAAACACACCTAAGAATACAATACCATCCAATTTGCAATGAAGACCAACCTTCCCACACTCATTTTGCCCTCGTGGTATATTTTTACAAATGTGTAATAAATGTCTCGACCAATTCGCACAACTCTATGCTAAATTCATCTTCTGATTTAGCCTCATTCCGAAGATTTCCAGCCAAAAATATGTCATCTAACAAAGCGGCGTGCGACCAAGTCTCTCTCGGTTCAATGGTGATGGATTTTAATCCAGACACAGTGCAGAAAAAAATGTAAGTCCTTGTGACATAATCACTGTTTCACCTATAGTTAAGTATGTGGATCAAAATATTGTGCCGTATTGGACCGTGTCTGTTGCATTGCTATGTTGGTCTCTGGGGCTAACTTCAGACCAATATACTGAAGCCGCACTGCCTTTGTTTCTTAGTGAAATTAAATCATCACCAGCCATCTTTACACCGAAGATTTTTTTTCGCATGAAATAGCATGATGCATATAGCAAGTACTGTCTACTTAAATTGTTCCCGATAGAGAAACTTTTTTTAAGATGGAGAAGTGAGTGAGACAAACTTTCCAATTCTAAAACATGTGTGCTCCTATGAGGTGAAAATTCTCACTGAAGAAATTGAAACGGAGAAACTCTCTTTATTCTACTTATATATATCAGAAAGCCTTACTGCCCAGCTTTTTATTTTATTTTCATCGATTCACTCCAGTTAAGGTGACAATGTCACAAAGACACCAGGGAGTTACTGGGATTGAAAGAAAATGAAGAATTTAGAATACACTGCAAGCCCAATTCTAAATAAGAGTAAAGAGATAAACGTTTACTCCTGTTCAAAAGACCAGGAAGGAGTAGGAATCGGATGATAGATGAAACTATTTACTGCTAAACTGTTGATTGGGACAATTAAAAGGTAAATTAAGAAGCACGACCACATAATTATTTTCCCTGTTTTGTAGGAGTCCCAACAACCCACAGACCCTATCAACTACATCATACTTAAAAAATGCTATTTATTTTCAATCTTTTTTTGTCGTATTTGTCTATACTTTTGAGGTGAAGTATTTATATTGTTTACATTGCTCAGACTACTGTCCTCATCTTTAGTTTTATGTTGACGATGTTTCGGCCGTTGTACGTTCCTCCTCCTTCAGGTGCTAGCGATTTAACTACATGGCGCCCAGAAGTAGCATCACACATGGAATGAGTATAGTATACCCCAGTGATCGAAATAAAGGGTTTGGTTCCAAATTCCTAGCATCTCAAGATGGCCGAAACGTCTTAAACATGGAAATAAAAACGAGGACAATAGTCCAAACAATGGAAATAACCTTTTACTATCTTTTAAATTTTTTACTGGGATGTTTTTTTACTCTTCTTTAAACTTATTTTCCACTATTTATCTTGTATTTCCATTCCACACTGTGGTTGTCATCCTTATCTGTAATCGTAGGTTTTCTTTCTTGTTTCCTCTATAATTGCTAAGTGTTAAAAGTTGTCCCAGACTCACATACTCAGAGCTGACTGAGGTGGGGGGGGGGATATAATATTTGATATTTCCGTGATACAGTCCTCCCCCATATTTTTATTCCCAGCAGTCCTTCAGTAGAAAACTTTGAGTATCAGTGCACAATGCTCAGGCCCGTTGTCAGCGTTTTGTGCCCCCACCAAATCTGTAAGATCCCCACCATCTATGATACAGGATGCCGCCATTATATTACATAATAATTTCCATAAGGTAGTATTCATATGTGATGTGCGTTGTGGTGCTGCAGATATCGGCTCTGAACGTGAAATCGGAGAGACGAGTTCAAATTCCAGTTGAATTCGTTGCATTCATTTACTCGCAGATACTGTTTGGAAAGTCGTTACTCCCTCCAATTGTGGGTTAAATAGCAGATCAGATTTTGTTCTTTAGCTTTGGTTGGTAACCAGTCTACCGCAAAAAGTAATTGGAACCTACTGCGAGAAAGTCTTCTGTCCAGTCAGTCATGTCTCTTTCAAGACATGATCATTGTATGTCACTTCAGTGATTGACTGAGTATTTCTATAAAATACGCATTTTATTGTAACATAATTATGTACAGCGATGGATTATAGTCAATATAGCTGAACAATTTAACTAGAAAAACTGAAAACACATACAATGTATCCAGATACAATTTAGAGTCATGTCATAATCGATCATTCTATCTTTAATGAATGTTTTGCGGCAATTTTTAAATATCAACTAAAGTTTTCCGTCTGTATGTCTGAGATGTTGTAGTAATTACAGCTTTTAAGGACACATGACCCAGTGGATATAGACGGTGGTTAATTCCTGTGTAACACCCCAATGGACCCGTCCGAACAATTTTCTCCGGCGGCCGTTCTTCACGCTGTGATGTTTGCCTGGAGTTTGTTGAAAATGTCGGAGCCTCAAAATGGGGGTACAAGATTAAACTATAAGGAACGAACTTCCACAACTTGGATGAGTTGAAAAGATGCTTTATTTCGTTTAGAGTTAGCCTTTTCGGTTGGGGCAGGCGAATGTGACACACAGCTCTAACTCTAATTAATGGAGATCAACAAATCCGAACTGACCGAAACAAGACGAACGGAGGTTCACTTCACTCAACTGACTGATTAAAACTAACTGACTCTCTCACTTTACTCTACTCTACTGGCTCGGAAAAATTACCTGAATTTATTTAAAATTGATCCGGAAATCCGGAAATGCTTTAAATCACCGGTGATAAACATTGGCGACTGTAAGTCTGAAATTTCAGTTATCTTTTTTTTTTATCTTAATAAGCTTCCGCCGGAAAATTCTTAATGTGTGGTCAAGATACAGTAAAAAACAGCCTTTGACCTGGTCATTCGAAAACCCACCTCCCGAACTCTATTTCCTGAACTTATCTCTTTATCACATTAAATCACTGAGTCAAATATTTACCGGAAGAGTGGTATGATTTAAAACAGTAATCGGATACCCTTGTCTCTTCCACAATTTTCCTCATAAAAGAAAAAGCGTTTATTTATTCATTTTTTCCTCTTTTTTCACTTTTGTTAAATATGTCTTTAAACTATTTTCTATTCTTAACCATTTTTCTATTTTAATCTATCATAATAAAATACATATTTTACAAAGCAACTTTATATACGCCTAGTTATCGTGTCACATTACCTCCCCCAACAGATCTTGTCATTTATGTCAATAAATTACAATAAAAAAAAAAAAAACATGACACGATGCTTCTTCATGTCGGCACGCCATCATCACAAAAATTATTTTGATTCCACTTTTTACTTATATAAATGTAGCAATTGTTGATAAGATAGCTCATGTCACAAAGCACTGCCCAGGAACCTTAGTCATGCTCTTCAACCCCAACGGTAGCAGTATGCACCGGCTCTGTACAAGAAATTGATTTTCTAAAGCTTATCAATCCTTTACAGGTTATTTCAAGCCAGAAAATATTTTTAGGTTGTAAATATTCTTTAAAAAGATTTTTTCAGAGATAATGATTTAGTTACACAAGTTTTTGAAATTAACCCATAGAAATGGGAAGAGGAGGTAGATTCCTACTTTTCCCAAGGATATTTGTGAATATAATAAACCCAATCAGAATTGAAACTCAGCTCTCCAATTAATAATTACGAGCCATTATCCATTACACCACATACTTAGAGTACGTGATATTTTCTAGTGGTTACTCATCTAGGTACTGACCAGGCTCGTGGTTGTTTAACTTCGGTGATCATATGATCAAGTGTATTTCCACACAGCTATATTCACTCATTGTACATATACATACGCGACAATCACGTGATAATCTTGCTTTCCGCTTTTTCATGGGATGTATATATAGCAGACACGTGATACACTCAGGCACAGTTACAGCAGAAACACAGAACACAAAGCAGGGCAGTTCACAGCTGCTCGCAATAGCGGCATGCTATTGCGGGGTTCGCGTTTTTCAATATCAAGTAATTCTCTCACACACCAGCACTAATTGCAAGACACAAGTAGATGTCTTTTTATTTCTTTAAACAACACGTGTACAAAAATTATTACAGTAAACACAAGAATCTTAACACGCACAACATGTAAAACCAACTCACCTTCTCTTACTAAATCATTCTTCTGAACCTTACAAAGATGAACGTATTCACGGACTCAGACATTTTCACCAATCTTCTATCAAAATTATTCCACACACAAATTACATATGACACTGATAAATCTTCCAGCGACAAAGAACATTACGACTTACCTCAAAAGCTTTAACACAATCTTATGCAGAAAATGAAAGACATTTTAATCAGATATTTTTCACCTCTGTACAAAGTATTTATTTCTTGTTAATTGTTAATACACTTTATATAATTAATGCTTTGACCATTTTATTCAATTTTCCATTTGGTAATTTATTATCTCTACTTTTTCACCGAAAAGAAAAGCAAAAAAGCATGGCAGGATTAAAAAAAAAAACGTCCCAAACTTTATAAAAACGAAGTTTTATTGTTAAAATGTTTATTATTAAGAAGAAATTACATTTTTTATTATTTTATTATACTTTTTCATCCTTTCTAGCACGTTCTAAATTTTGTTTGAAAATCATTTTAATTTTTTGTGTTAGCGGGTGACGTAAATATTACAATTAATTTTAGTAGCTTTTATTTTATTTTAGATTAGATTAGAAAAAACATTTTGGAAATTCTTGCAAAAATTAAATAGTTATTAGATTTTTATGAAACTTTCAGGTCTTATTCCTTTTTTTTTTTTTTTTGAGAATCTTGATAATTTTTTCTATTATTTTAGATTTTTTTTACATATGCTCCCCTCAACTTACTTAATATGAAATTTCGAGAAATTAATTTTCATCCGAAATATTTTCTTACTAGTTAAAAGTAGAACTATTTAGAGAATGTAAATCATCATTTTTGTTTTATCTCAAACCACCTCTCATTTTACGAAAATTATTGGAAATATAACAAAAATGTAATAAAAACTATGACATCATATAATCAGAAAAGCTTTTAAAAGTAAGATTTATTAAGGGCACTATTTTCTGAAGAAATTATTTTAATTTTCAATGAAATTTTCAGAACTTATATACAAATTATTTTTAAAACCATTATCTTTATAAAATCTTGTTTTTTTTTAATTATTTTATACATCTGTAACACCCCTCCATGTAAGTCATGAAATTTTAATTAATTAAACTTTGTATTGACAATTTATTTTATTATTTAAATGAAATACACTTTAAAGAATGTAAATCATCTTTTTTTTCATTCAGTTGAGCATTTTTCTAAAAATTTCTTTAAATAGTAAAATAAAAAATACAATAAAACTGTGACATTATTTAATAAGATAAGCCTATATATATATATATATAAGGACATTATAGTCTGAAGAAAAAATTTTAGATGAATAATGAATTTTTATGTGAATTTTTACTTTTTTAAAATTATAATCGTTTATAAAACTTCAAAAATATTTTTCAAATTCTCCAAAGCTTTGTCGCTGTTAGGTTGTAGTAGATAATAAATTAAGAATTAAAATCAACCTTCTTCACTTTTACAAAAATTTCCAATGACATGTGAAATCCTGTTGTTCCCAAATAGAAAAAGGATTGACCATATGCTTAAAAAAAAGTTGAAACCAGATTTCGCAGGTAGATGTTATATTGATTGGCATCGATTTGTGAGACTAAAGGGACTGAACGATCCAGTGCAAAAATCTAAATGACTAGAAAGGCTTTGATCAGATCAGCGCTAGTCAGTCAGGTGGGAGCAGCGAGATGAAACAACTAAAATATAACGGGGGGGGAAACTTGAACCGTTGCGTCGGAAACTCATCCTCTTTCTTGTGTGCTGGTTCATTTTACTTCTTCTCCATTCAAAGACATTCCTATGAAACAAATGCTCATACATACATACACATAAACTCTTTCCAACAATTTACTACTACAAACACTTTTTTCAAACTTTGATACTCTTAACTCATTACTTGTTTCTCATTAAACATTACTACCTATTGTTGTTATTCTGTTATTATATTAAATTTCTATCTTTACATGAAAAATGTATACGTTAGTCTTCCGCACTAATTCACACATTCCCATCTACCACCAACCTTCTGCTGATAATGATAATAACTTACTGATAACTCTGGAATAAACTTGTAAGCTGTAGAGAGTTTGGTTATGTATGACACAAGGCCGAATCAAATAAATATTAACTATTTCCCCACGGCTACAAAGTTATTAAGCAAAGACTATATTTACTAATCTAAAATTGAAAAGTTCGATACAATACAAATCTTTGACTCAAAAGAATTTTTAGATAATTTTTTTTTTTTATTACTTTGTGCATATAATTTTTTTCAAGTACAGTATTTTCTGTGTTACATTAAAAGGTCATGCATTTCAGGGTTTCTTCTCCTCAGAAGAACAAATGGACAATTATGTCAATTATGAGTAATACATGCTTAGCAACCATCAATCACTTAAACATCATCACTTACTTCAGAGGTCAGAAAAATCAGAGCTTCGGGATTGAGAAATACTTTATTCTAAATTTCATGCATTAAACAAGTAATACTTGTGTAAATCAGATTAATTTAAAATTTTTAATTTTCCAAAAATAACGTGTCACAGATGTATATTTTATTTTTGAAAGATTTTTCAAATCGGAAATTAACTTCTGTTTACAAACTTGTCAAGCTGTCAAAGTAGACGCAAAAATGATGTATTTTGAACAACTTGAAGAAAAATTGATATTTCAATCAACATAATTTCTATTTGACATTTATCAGAGTATTTTCCTTAATGGAAATTGTAAATTTAATCTTTCAATTAAAGCTAAAATTAAAGCTTCCAGAATTTATTTTGTTATGATTTCATAAGGTGACATCTTTTAATATATGTGAGTGATTATCATCTTTCTCCTTTTTGTATTTTGTTTCTTCGATATGTTTCCTGTATAAGTCATTGTGGTATTCATGTGCATGTTCATTATTATATATGTGTTGCTGTTTTCAGGTTATAAAAATTTTTGCTCCATGAATATGTATACTGAGGTAAATACAGCATATTTTACCTCCTTGTTTGTATCAGGTGGAATGTAGTATCAGGTTGCTGTTTGTGCTATGCTATATTATATTCTGGGTATTTATAGTGTGCTGATCGTACTCTTGAATTCATTTCTTTTGTTTCATATTCCTTCATGAAGATTATTTATGCACATCTTTGGTTTGCACAAAGATAGTCTTCTTTTGTCTCTTAGTTCGCTGGTGCTTGAATCACCGACGATGAGTGAACTGTGGACAAACTGCTATGTGCGTGTTCACTATTTTTTTTATATTTAATTAATGCCTACACATCTTTGGTCGACTTTGCATGACATCAGTTGACCACATAAGTTATGTTCAGGTTATATCTACCTTACAAGAAATATTGAAGAATAGAAAAAGGGAAAGGATGTATGTGCTTAGAGAGTTTCTCTGTCACTGTATTAGTAAAGAGGAAAGTGTATGTTTCAATCTGCTTTAACAATTACCTATCTACTCAATACAACTTTCAGAAACTTTTTTTATAAACGAAACCATCAAAAATTAGTGGAAAAAACACGAACACATGAATCACTAAATGAAAATTAAGAAATACTTACATGGCTATCACCAGAGTTATTAAATGTTAATGACTTGAAGACATATTATAACTAAATAATTATTTCCCGAAGAATGGCATCCTTATTAAATTTTGTTTTTTAAAAATCAAATTAATTGCAATTATATTACAATAAAAACAACTGGTCGGTTTTTACTATTCTCTTAAAACTTTCACTGAAATCAATGTGGAACATTCATTTTTAAAGTAGCCTCTCTCGGCAAGCATAAATGTCATTTGTAGACGTCAGAGATAAACATTATTCAATTTTTAACGGCGCTTTCATCAAACAGCCAATATTCTCACTTATTCTATATCAACTAATTATATACTTGCAAGAGAAAAGAATATTCAAGAAACATCATTTGGTATCTTGTATATTCATAATGTAATTGAATTTTCCTTAAATTTTTATCTAGTTAAGATAAAGGCATAAATTCAAATTGAAATAAAAATTTTATTTTACTTGTTTACAATCTTTGAAGATGTAATAACATCAAGAATGAAGCAGATGACTATAATCCAAAGACAGCTAAAAAAAAATTTATATTTGATAACCTATTTTAGAAGGCAGACACACAATGAGTTATTTTGACAAAAATTTGAATTGAATTTTTAGTAAAATTCTTTTTGTGGGTAGGAATTTGTTTCTCTGTTTTATAATTTTGGGCAAATTCTAATTGAACCTTTTTATATATTTTTTCCTGACATTTTTCTAAATGAATTAATTTTGAATACTCTTTTAATTTGTATTTTTCAAATTTGCTTAGCAACTTTGCAGTAATTGTTTTTTCCAGTTTGTTTTTATTTAGTTTGCTAAGATAGAAAGTGTGACACTGAGACCCGAAGATGAATTGTCATGGCCAAAGATGTATTACAGAAGCTGAGTAGAATATTCAGAGACAGGCAAATTTTGCAAAAAACAAAGAAAATAGTACAGGATTGCTATAGGCTGTCTGTTCTTCAATATAGCAGTGAATGCTGGACAATTTCTTCCGGGATGAAGGAGAGACTTGAAGCAACTGAAATGTGGTTCTACAGAAGGGTGCTGAGGGTATCATAAACCGAACATGTGAGCAACAATGCGGTTTTTTAGAGGATGGAAACAAAAGAAATCTAATACTTAACATCAAGAAAAGACAGCTGAAGTTTCTGGGACATGTAATGATGATGTAGGGCATGGAGAATCTGATACTCACAGGTCAGATAGAGGGAAAGAGAGATGCTGGAAAGTTACTTGTAACATACTTGATGGGCTTGAGTAAATGGATGGCAGAGTGAAGTTAGAGTTGGATAACAGGAGAAAGCATTCGAAGAGTCACTATGGATAGGAAGATTTGGAAGGCCATGATTGCCTATGTCTTTAGAGGACAAGGCACAAAGAAGTATGTTTTAATTATTTTACTTGGATTTTAATCAATTTTTTTCTTCATTGAGTGTGACAGTAAAATTTCATTTTTGTTTTGTTGAGGATACCATATGTTAAAATAATCAAAATTAATTTACTTTGAAAACTATGTTTTATATAAATTGTCAAAGGCTTTTTATATTTTTTGTCTTAACTCAAATTGATACTCGAATAATACTGAGTAACGTGCATTTGCAAGTTTTTTATTATTTAATAAATGTACTTATTTGTCTCATTTAATAAAAAGTATTTTGTTTATTTTTGCAAATTTCACATCTGAAATTCATGGTTATTCATATTAGGGTAAACTGGTTTTACAAAATGAACTACTGTTTGGTCATGGCTGAAAACAATTGAGTAATTGAGGAAAAACTTGAATTAAACTTCCCAGTTGTCTTTCTCTCTTCAGTCTTACATCCAGTGACTCGTCAAAGGAATTGTTAATAATTTTTTCATGGATGTTGACGTAAACAATTAACTATCAAGATCTAAGGCCATTTCCTAATTTGTAATGATTTACCTATTACACTAGTTCATAAGGAGAATTTCATTATAAACGGACAGCCAATTGTCATCACAAGTGTGTGATTTGTGGACTCACATCAGTAAATAAATATAATAAAATTAGTCAAAGGGCCTTTTACTTCCCTTGGATCTGTAGTCTGGTGAACACAATATTAATCCTGAAACAGATATGTATTAAAACAGTACCAAATTAATAAAAAAAACAATCATCCTTGCCAGGCATTCACTATATTGATGGGAAGGCAATAAGAGTAGGAACTATTCTTATATACAGTCGCTGGATCTGGATAAACAATAAGGACTATAAACAATAAGGTAATATATTACACTATTTTAGTCACATGCTTTTTTTTTTATTCTGTTTTTATATATTATACACATAGCAAGACCAGACATATTTACATTCTGGGTATGACAACAAACTACACCTGGCAGCAAAGCTTCTGATCAGGAGTTGTTTTTTGAAGAGTGTGGAACCACATCTTAATTGCTGTTGTTCCTGGGTCCACTCTGACTTAGTGTAATAGCACCTTTTAGGATTCCAGCTAGGGACAAATAATTAACCTCTACTCCAAACTGGTGTCAAAACACTACGAAAGTATAAAAATACTTTTTTATAGTAAAAATAGCAGCAATACATTTTCATGCTTTTTAAGATTACCAACAATAGTCTTTGTTTTTTGGTGTTTTTTTTTAAAGTAAGTACTAATGCTACCAAGAAAATTCCTGCATAAAATAACCAATGATAAGGAGTTGATTTGCTGCTAAACAATCAAAATGGGCACATTCAGCAACACTTGATATTGGTGATAGTAAACATAGTTTCATAGTTATGTTTTATTTGTGTGGTCTTTTCTTTGTATTCCAGATACATTTTTGGACAAGATTGGAACATAATGGTTATAGTGAGATTAGCAATTTCCTTACAAGGAAACCTTGAATATTCCTTGACTGAACAATTAGCATTACTATTAGTTGAAATTTGAAAACTTTTTTTCTTAAAAGAGTTTGTCCAAAAAATAGGTTTCTCAAGTTCACTGTTTGCTAATGGTCTTTCTAATATTGTTATTTTCTCATTAATTTACAAGTACTATTTGACTTGTTGAGTTTTCAAGAGTTTTAGTAATTGTTATTTGACAAAGCTGTTTGTGATACTACAGCACCAATCATGCAGGTCTTTAATGGATGCTCTTTAAAAACAGTTGGCTAGAGCTGAGAGTTTAGATGTTGCTGAATGAGATGGACTTAATGAGAGTCTAGACCTGATAGGGCTATTTATGAACACAACTAACTTCTTAATATTTTGGTTTACAAGTGTTATAAAATGTCGAACAAAATTAAATCTCTATGTTCAGCTTCCTTAACCTTTAGCATTTGGCATTATTTCCCTTTCTATTGCATTGTTTTTCAAGGACTCTCGATTGTAGTACCTTTTATTGTTAATTTCACTCAGTTGTTTTCTGTTGCCATAACAGGATATGACAACACAACTAAATTCAGACACTATCGTTCAGAGATCAGTTACCTTCAGTGGCAGGCTAAATTTTTGTGCAACAAATGAAATCAAATGCAGAGTGATAAAGGTTAAAACAAATTTATTATAACTGATCTATACACTGAGATATTTTAAGTGTACAGTATTTATTAGTTCCATGTTACTGAAATGACTTGCATAAATATTCAAGGAGTAATTAAAAATGCCTCTCAAATATTTATATAAGTTTTACATGAGAAAAAAATTACTGTTCAACCACTTATTTTCTTGTGAATCAAATATAAATGTCAACCAAAGAAGAAATCATGGTTTATTAATCTTTAGCACTCTGTAGGAAACTATATTCACTAAGCAAAATGTTAACCCTGCTAATGTGAGTTGAATTTTTTGGTTGTGTAGTCATAACATTTTATGACAAGACTTAAAATAAATTGACTGAAACTGAGAGCCAGGCAATTGTAACTTCAAATATATAGAATTTACACACACACACACACATATATATAGATATATGGTGCGATGGTTAAATTGTCGCAATTTTGTATTTTTAATTTTACATATGCACATTGTTTGCTTTTGGTTTTGTTGGTTGCACAATATAGTAGGGTCAGTTGAGTACTATCTGTGAGGAAAAATGGCACCATGATGCAATTCAGCCTGTCAAAAATTTAGAAACAGCATGTTGTAGTGCTTGGTATTTATGCCTGAAGCTCAAATACAAACATTTCAGAGTGTTTGTGTGTCAGTCTGAGGACAGTGCAAATGATTCAGAAAGAGTTACATGATATATTTAGTCAACATCAGTGTTTGAAGTGATTACTAGTGATGGTGACAGTAGTTTTCTCAATGTCTCTACTATCAACATTGTCATCTGCATAGATTCCCACAAAAGGGCCTTATGCTGTATTTTGAATTTATTAGAATATAAGAAAATATTTACTTTGCTGATGCAAGTGAACAAAATTGCCATAATTATGTTCGTTTAAAATTTCTTTTTTAGTTTTTTCATTTTGGTGCAAAATGAGAAATGAGCATAAAAATAGCCTTGTTTTAATTGAAGGTTTAGTGCTAGAAGGAAAATTAGTGAAATTTATCCCTAATTTTTATTTTTCAACATAAAAATTCCAAGATGAAATAATTTTTCCAGAAGGCAAATTAAGAAGTTCTATGTGTATGTATGTTTATATATTAGCAGTATAGCCCGTCGTTGCTTAGCTGTAATGAAAGCTTTAAAACTAATCCATGGTCATGGAGCTAAGACTCTTCGGACGTTGGCACGAAAGATTAAAAAGCAATAGTTGTTTCCAGTTACAGCGAAATCGTAGACTGAAAGAAAAATGAATGGATGTAAGTCAAATTTTGATTTCCTGGTATCGATATCAAATAAGTTTTTTTTGTCATAATCTGAATTTTGAAGGCTAAATAAGTCCTCTGAGTAAATGGTATCATGGCTGAGACTAAGAACTACAATTATACTTACTTAGAGCCAAACCCGAAGCAAAAACTAAAATAAAAGGGCTGAAAAAAATACAGACATACAGGCAGATAGACAGACACACACACACACACACACACACAAACATCTTGCCTTATATATATATATATAATCAATTTTCTGCACTATTGTAAGAACTGCAACCTTGAAACTTCTGGATATCATTTCTTATGTCTTTGTCTATGAGTGTATCAAATTGGATTAAAATCGGACCATTCCTTCTATAGCCCGATTTTTTTCGATTATCGATTTTCGATATTTATTGGGGGTACCTTGACACAAAACCTAGCTAAGAACACTTGTAGACGCTTATAGTACAACTGTGTAAATTTTCAAGAAAATCGGTTCAGCCATTTCGGAGTCTATAGGTAACGGACAGACATACACACACACACACACACACACACAAAGTTCCATTTATAAATAAGTTTAGATTTAGATTATATATATATATAAAATAATCATGGAAATATTCAGAAATTTACTCTTAATTAAAAATGACAAATTATACATAAAATATAATAAATTTTGTAAAACAAATTCTTTCTTTACAAATGGTCAACTGAGTTGTTAAAATTCTCATGCTATGTAACTGCACATTATAATATAAAAGGATACCATTTCTCTGTTACTTTCCATGGATGCCCTTTAAAAACTGTCAGCTGATGTAAAATAAAATCAGTAAAAAAAACAATTGTCTCCTGTTGAATGAAACATGATTTGCCTATTCTAGTGTAAAGTTAGTGATCTTGTGAGAAATGAGTAAAAATAATAGATCAGCATAATAGATAAATTTTAGTACTGATTTAATTCCAGTATCTTCAATTTGTAATTTGCATGAAGGGTTGTTCCCTTCACGAAACAAGCATGCATTCTGTCATCTTGCAATTGAGGTTTAGTCCTTTTTTCTTGCTTTCCTTCATGACCTTTTGTAGAATTCTTGTAATTTTCTTTCTGTGTCTGTTAGTGTCACTGAATCCTCTACAAATCTTATGTTGCTAAAATTTCACCACCATAATAAAACAGTTTAAAATAGTAAACTAAGTAAATTTTGCCAAATGTATACCTTGTTGAGGAATTTGAAATAAGCTACATTTCCTTCAGAGATTATCTCACTAGAAAGTGTCATACTATAAAGATTATATCAAAGTTGTGTTTCTGTCACTGAGAAAAGTAAAAAAAAAAATTAATCTCATTAGATATCATTAACAGTCAAGTGTGATTTGGAATATTTCAAGATAAGATAGGAGATAATGTTCTTGACTGATGATGATAAACACTGACAGTAGGTAGCAAAGAGAACCTGATAAATATGATCGCTCCAACCTTCAATAAGATTAAAGCTTGTAAATCATGCATCTCCGCACATGCAATATGGATCATGTTAGTAGAAATTGTTTTAAAAATAAAGGCTTCTTTCTGGTTATCAAATAGAATAGATAACAGATCTTTTTATATATTTGGTTTGGCTTGTTGTGATAATAGAATGAATATTTACCTTTTTCTTTTTCTTTTCTTTTTTCTTTGTTTTTTTACATGGCTTTAATTCATGATTTTAGTTTACTGTACTCTTACCTACTCAGTCTTTAGACAAAATTTACATTTTATTCACCTAATACAATAATGGCTAAAGTGAAATTTTAATTTGTCCTTTCCAGACCACTTACATTGATTCCTGGCAGCAAAAAGGAAATTACACTGAAGCCAATAAAAATTTAATGCAGTAAAATTTTTATCACCAGATGAAGTTGTCCATATTTACTTAGTCTACATACTCTTGGGAGAAAATGTTCTTCTTTCATGTTCCCTCACATCATCCTTGGCAAAATGTTTCTTTACCATGATAAAGTGATTCTGAGCAAGCATCTTCACTCAGTTCAGTTTCTCCTTCTGATTTTGATCAGACATTGTCACTCAATTCAGTTTTTACTATGATTTTGATCAGACATTGGCACAGGGTTGAAGTTTGACCAGACATTGATAATTGCTGCAGTTTTTCTTCTGATTTTGATTGATGCTCAAGCTTGCTTTTCTTCTGATTTTGATCCGGCATTGATGCTCATTTTTATTTTTCTTCTGTTTTTTATCAGGCATTGATGCTCAGTTCTATTTTTCTGCTGTTTTTGATCAGGCATTGATGCTCAGTTCTTTTTTTCTTATTTTGATCAGACATTGATGCCTAATTCTATTTTTTCTTATATTGATCAGACATTGATGCTCAGTTCTGTTTTATTTTGATCAGACATTGATGCCTAGTTCTGTTTTTTCTTATTTTGATCAGACATTGATGCCTAGTTCTGTTTTTTCTTATTTTGATCAGGCATTGATGCTCAGTTCTGTTTTTTATTTTGATCAGGCATTGATGCTCAGTTCTGTTTTTTTTATTTTGATCAGGCATTGATGCTCAGTTCTGTTTTTTTTTATTTTGATCAGGCATTGATGCTCAGTTCTGTTTTTTTTATTTTGATCAGGCATTGATGCTCAGTTCTGTTTTTTTTATTTTGATCAGGCATTGATGCTCAGTTCTGTTTTTTTTATTTTGATCAGGCATTGATGCTCAGTTCTGTTTTTTTCTTTTGAGCAGGCATTGATGCTCAGTTCTGTTTTTTTTTTTTTGATCAGGCATTGATGCTCAGTTCTGTTTTTTTTTTCTTTTGATCAGGCATTGAAACTCAGTTTTGTTTTTTTTCTTCTGTTTTTGATCAGGCATTGATGCTTAGTTCTGTTTTTCTTTTGATTTGAATTAGCTATTATAAAAAGAAAATATGTTCAAGTAAATTACATATATTACTGCAACAAAGATCATATTTATAATACCATATGTAAATATATCCAGGTATGCTTAAAATTTTTGACCTCATCCATTTTCCAAAATTTGATCAAACATTTGTTTCTTGTTCGGGCCAATAACTTTTCAGCATTCTATCATAAATTTTTTTTTAATTGCTGTGTACTTGGCTGTCAACTTGATGTTGAGTATGAACATCACAAGACATTATTATGAAACTCAGTTGTTCCTTGAACATGTATGAGTCTTTGAATTAGTCAAAGTTTTGGCACAAAATAGGCAGACACAAGGCACATCTATTTTGTTGTGACTGGTTAAATGTTTTATCAGTCAGCCACCAGACTTTGATACTTTCCCACAAATGTGATATGAATTGTCAGTATGTAATGCTATTTTATAATTGATCACGGCTCTTGTACAATGGTTTCATATGACTTGCATGCACATATACTCACACCAATTCATGTACTTTCATATCATATGGAATATTTTGCAATGGTAGATGGAATGAAAGTTCTTCGTTAAAAGCTAATTTATATATAATGTTGTGAACATAGACATTTCAAAAGAAACTCAACTTTCAGGAGAGAATTGATATTCTGTTAAATTGCATTTAAAACTTTTCTAGTAATTGCATGATATCATAAATGAATGGGCCTGTGGCATCAAAAATGACAGCAAAATATTTATGCTGATATACTGTCTAAAATTGAGGTAAGGTATATATTGATGTACCTACTATTGAGTATCTTACATTAAAGCATAAGAAAAAACAATAACCCAAACTCTTGAGCATGACAGAAAAAAAAAAAAATATATATATATATATATACACACAACAGTCTTTATTATAATAGTATATATATATATATATATATATATATACGTAAAAAAATCACAAGATCGCCAAAACCTACCGCGGTTTCACACAACGGCTCGTCAGGGCAAAGGCAAACCAAGGACTCTTGGTTTGCCTTTGCCCTGACGAGCCGTTGTGTGAAACCGCGGTAGGTTTTGGCGATCTTGTGATTTTTTTACGTGTCTTTGCTCTACATTGCTTCCTCTTTGTTATTCCACTTTGGTTAGTTCTGTATCGAGCACTTTTTCTTTCTTTGTGGTTGGTTCCGTTTGGGTTTTTTTTTCTTTACTGCGGGGTATTGTATGAATTGTCTGTATTCCGCAGTTTTCTTTTTTTCCCCTCTTGTCCAACGCCTTATAGCGACGGACAATAACGGAGTTAGATTCTGTCTGTTATTTGTTGTCCTCAAAGTTTATTTTTGTATAATTTTAGGATTTAGATACTTACAGAGTCGGTTTTGTTATTATATATATATATATACACAACAGTCTTTATTATAAGAGTATATATATATATATATATATATATGTATATATATATATACTCTTATAATAAAGACTGTTGTGTGTGTATATATATATATACATATATACATATATACATATATATATATATATATATATACATATATATATATATATATATCCTCTCTATTATAATCAAGACTGTTGTGTGTGTGTATATATATATATACACACACAACAGTCTTGATTATAATAGAGAGGATATATATATATATATATATATATATATATATATATTGATCATTACTCAACAAACTAATTATTGCAAAAAAAATAAAACAATAAGGCATTGTTAAAAAGCAAACATGTCACAAAAGATTTTGTAACTGGAAGTAAAGTTTCATAATTGGTAGTAAAGAAAATGAGCTGAGCTGTGCCACCTCGCTATTGTCTCTCTCTCTCCATGAGCATCACAGGAGAAAAATTTTTATATCTCAGTTACTGGTGTGTGTTTACATTGTATATAACACACTAAAGTTTGCCTTCTTCTACCAAGCACCCACAGCTCAGAGGTAGAATCATTGACTGACGTCAATTTGGTTGGGCTTAAATATTGGCTAGAAGCAATTCAATGTCTAACCATACTGATAAGCTGTGATACAGCAAAAAATGATTTGTCTACAGATGACTACATAATATATATATATATATATATATATATATATATATATATATACACACACACACACACACACACACACACAAAACACTCTTTATTATAACAAAGAGGATTAATATCCTAGGTTTACTTATATATGTCTGTGCATATAAAGAACAAAAAGAAAACATTTATCAATCTAACGTTTCATTTTTATTAAAACTTCATCAGGAAATAAGATATGGAGAAAAAGAAGAAATTCTGTTTTTTTTTTACTTTCGTGTTTACTTTTCATGGGTTAATCAAGTTTTCTGTCCATTTGGCTTGTTAAACACACATTCGTATAATTTGTGCCATTCCAAATTCAATAGTAAAAAAATTCTCTTTTCTTTTTTTTTCCAGATCTCACTCTCTGAATCTTTAATAAAAAAGAAATATGTGAGGTAAATATTTTCTGTTTATTATTTATCTTATTCTGTTGGATTCCAATCCACACTTTATCAATGTTTGGTCCCATTTCATATATTACCTCACAATGTGGGGTACTTAAATACAGAAGTGTAGAAACTGAATGGGATCAGCTAGATTCTATGTCTTGTAACATTTAATAAAAATAAATGTAAAAGACAATTTAAAACTCAGCATTTCCACTTCTTCAGCCTTTCCCCTTGATATATAACTCAGAACTCTTAGCAATGTTTACATTTATATATTCCCCTACAACTTCCTATGCAAATATTTTATCAATAAAAACATTATTTTAGTCTGAAGTCCTTCTACATGAGAAAATACATAACACAGAATTTGTCCACTTTTTCATTTAGTAGTCTAACATTGTTCTGATATACAGAAATTTACAGATCATATTCTCCTTATATATATATATATATATATATATATATATATGAAAGCTGGAAGTTTGATATGAGGATGTCATAATATTTATTGGGAATGAAACCACATAACAAAAAAAGATTTTTTATCTTATTCTCTCTAAATAAATGCTTCACTGCCTGTTTCTTTTCTCCTTATAGGAAATTCTCGTCTGTTGTTCCTGTGTTTAAGAACTCAGTTGAATTGTCTTACCCTTCAAACTTTCTGCCTATTAGCTTTCTACTTCTTTTTAGCCAACTACTTTAGGCCCAAATCAACTCTGAATTGGTTAAGCATCTCACATCACAGGGATTTCTTTCAAATGAGTATTGCGGTTTTTTTTTCTTCTTGAGGCCTGCTGCTGATGTACTAATGATTATTGCTGAAAGAGTTTATCAAGCTTTACATAAGTCTGAAGTTCTTTGGACATCCTGAAAACGTATGACAGGGTTAAGCATACCTGTCCTCTTCACAAGATGAAAGGCTATGGTGCTTTTGGCTGATTTTTTTTTTTTAACTGATTCAGTCTTTCTGATCAAACTGGGAAAATGGAAATTGTCCTGAATAACCACTCTTTTAGATTTTTTGTACTAATGCATGCATCTACCAAAGTTGTACATTTTAAGATACCTTGTTCTTAATTTTCATCAATGACCTTCCTGATGAGATCAGTTCTCAACTTGATATGCATGCTAATGACATCATTTTTTACTCCTGTTTTCATAGTAAGTCTGATCACAGTTCAATAAGTTCATATAGCAGCTGATCTTAAAAAATAACCTACAGTGTTGTTAACTGACACAAGGAATGGCTTGTTAATTTAATAGCTCCAAAATGAAACTTCTCTCTATTAATAATTTGAAAGACTACTTCCTGTCTCTCATCAGCATGGCTCATACTGGCCTCTATAAGCCACTTGTTCCTTCTCAGGCTGACATGAAGTGAAAAGATTATACTGACTTTATTGCTAGAAAGTTGATTCACTGTTGTGCTAGACAATTTTTCTTGCTAGGATCTATCTTCTATATTTATAAGTTTGCCATTCATCCATACTTTGAATATTGCTGTTATACATAGTCAAATATTCCTGCTAGAGATTGTGAATAATATTTAAAGAAGAATCAGCAATATTATTTTTACTTGATATCTCAGCTTTAGTTACTGTCTCACTGTCGTAACATACCTTCTGTGTGCCTTTTCTGTAAATAAATTCATGGTAATTGTTCAGATGAACTCTTGATTATAGGACCTAGACTTTATAAATTTAAGCACAGTACAGAATTAGTGGCAATATCTTATAAGTTCATAGTTGAATTGGTGAGATGTAACTGTAAGTTCTATGCTAATAATTTTTGCCACACTTCTTGCTTTAGAACTCTCTTGCAGCTCCATAATTTTCAGCCAATTTTGATGTTAAAATTCAAATTGTTAACTACTGTTTTCTTGATTACTCTTAAATTGTTTTCCCTCTTTAATGTTTTTTTCTTTTTTCCAGTTTCGTAATCTGTTCTGTCTTAGTGATTTTAATACTTTGTATGGTGTGATATGATTTATTAAAATGTATATATGTGTACATAAAATATATCATATGCACTTCAAGATACTATCTCCTACAGTGAAAGATATTTAAAGTGAGTTGTTTATTTTTCAATAATAATAGCTTCTAGAGTTTGGATTCATGATTTGGATTGGGTGCTGTAGAGTATTTGGAAATTATCCACTAATATTTACATCATCCAGACTGTTGTCCTCATCTTTATTGTCATATTCACAAAGTGTTGTACACCCAAACCATGTTCAAGTGATTGGAATTTTGAACTGAACCCTTTACCCTTGGGTAGATTGTTCTCGATGCTTGAGTCATGCTCTTCCAGATATCTTGTCTTTTTTTAACACAACTCTCTAAGTTACTTTTTCACTGCTGCTGTAGCCATGTTTTGAACTCATAACCCTTTGGGTTAAGTCGCTGAATCTAACTAATGCTTTTATCCACTGGACCATGTATCCTTGAATTTTTGGTTTTTATAAATCTTATGAGTTGGTAATCATTTTTATTTACCAAAGCTCATATTACAATGTTGATGTTTTTAATTTGTTTTTCTCTAACACTTTGTATTATTACTGGTTCATATATTGATTTCTATGCTTGGCTACCTTAGGAGAATTTTGGAACCTAGCATACGTGCTGATTTTTTTAAAGTTTACATGATGCATGAAATGAGAACAATCTACCCCAGGGATTGGCATAAAAGGTTCAGTTCAAAATTCTAATCATCTGAAGACAGTAGGAGCATACAACAGCCAAAATGTCATGAATGTGGTAACAAAGATGAAGAAAACAGTTTAAACAATGTGAATATTTATAATAACTTGTTTTAGAAATATACTCACTTCCTTAAAAATGCTGAAGTATAGAATGGCTGAAACATGGTGAATCTAACAACAGAGATGAGGACAAGATTTTGAACAGTGTAAATAATTACAAAACATCTCAGAAATATAGTTAGTAATATTTGTATTACATTAATAGTTGTCATCTGGTCATTTGAGATGTTCTGGCATATATATGAATAGATTCAACATATGACAAATCAAGCTGTGATTGAATGTGTTGCATGTATGCCTGATGTATTATTTTAATGCTCTAATTAATGATAACTTCCTTAACCACACTGTAAATGAACAAATAAAGTTAGTTTTAATGAAATTTAGAAGAAAAAATACAAGACACTTGCCTGATGTAAACAAAAATAAACATAAATTATTCTATCATAACCAGATGCACCTAAGTTATAAACAAGATGAAAAAGTCATTAAAAACAATTTGTAGATCTTTTGGTGATGCTTATTTGGTGGATAGGAAATTAAGAATTAAAAGCAACCTTCTTCTTCACTTGTACACAAATTCACAATGACATACAAAATTCTGGTTTTGTCAAACAGAAAAAGGATTGACCATGTGATTAATAAAAAACGTCCAAACCGGATTTCACAAGTAGATGTTAAATTGATTTTCTGACCAATGGAAGCGATTTACAAGACTGAAAAAGAGTTAGCAATCCAGTGTAAAAAATCTAAATGGGTATAAAAGGCTCCGATCAGTCAGATGGGAACAGCAAGATGACACACTAAAATGTAATTGAAGAAACTTCAACAACATGAACTGTTTTCTTTCTCCTTCTTTCTCATGTGCTGATTCCTTTTACTTCTTCTCCATTCAAAGACATTCCTACCAAACAATCGCTCATGCATGCATACATACATACATACATACATCCATACAAACACATAAACTCTTTTCAACAAGTTACTGCTATGAACATTTCTTTTAATTTTTTACCCTTAACTCATTACTTGTTTTTAATTGAACATTAATTTCTACCAACTCTTGTTATACTTTCCTTTAAATAAATTTCTTTTTTAACATGAAAATCCACACATTCCAACCTCCAACAACCAACCTGTTGCCAACCAACCTTTCTAATGATGAAAAAGAATAAATGTGTAAGCTGTAGGGAGTTTGGTTATGTATAAAGTCAGTTAAGTGCCATACATAATACACGGTTTGGGTGATCATGTCTCATGATTGAGTCATGACTGACTGGGCAGAAGATTATCCTGCAGTAGGTTACCATTGCTTTCTGCGATAGACTGGTTGCCAGCCTAGGCTATAGAACCCAAACTGTCCTGTTATTTAACCCATAACTGGGGGGAAGAGATGACTTAATACCTTTCTCAAGGGTATTTGTTTGTATGTATACACAAGGCTAAATGAAATAAACATTAACCAGCACCTGATAGCTTTACGAACAAACACTTAAAATTTATCATTTACTATAAAAATTAAAAAATAAATTTAAGCATTAAGTATTGCTGAGGTGGATACAATACACAGAGAAATTGTGCTGCAGTATTATTCAGCACAATATCTGGTGCTAAACAGATATAAACAGAACAGTACAATAGCTACAATAACAGACAAGACAAAGCTTAAACACAGAGAGGAGGAATTTAGCTTGCAATAGTTGGTAAAGCAATCAGTCTGCATATTACTCAAATGACACTTGAATATTATGCCTCCAATGCTACTAATCTTGACTTAAATAGACCATTTTAGGCTATGGGCCATTCCACCATTGAGAGTGCTGCAGGACTGTCTGCCACTCTACAACACTAATATAATTATTACCAACTACACGAGAATTCAAAATCCACCTCACCCCCTCTAAAAATAATGTGTCAACATGTTTTCATGCCCTCTGGTAAATTGCATCTGCAACATTAATAATAAAAAAACAGCATTAAATTAAATAGATATCAATTACATACATAAATATAAAAAATAAATCAATATTTCTTCATTAGATTAGTCCTTTGAGAGAACAAGGCATGTTACATATAATTTTGTTCACTGTCATTCAGTAACATGACATAATTCTGATATATGTAAATTACTATGATATATATATCTAAATCTAAACTTATTTATAAATCGAACTTTGTGTGTGTCCGTTACCTATAGACTCCGAAACGGCTGAACCAATTTTCTTGAAAATTTACACAGTTGTACTATAAACGTCTGTGAGTGTTCTTAGCTAAGTATTGTGTCGAGGTACCCCCAATAAATATAAAAAATCGAGAATAAAAAAAATTGTGTTTTAGAAGAAGTGGTTCGATTATAATCAAATTTGATACACTCTTAGACAAAGACACAAGAAACTTGCAGTTCTTACAATAGTGCAGAAAATTTGATATCAATACCAGGAAATCAAAATTTGACTTACATCCATTCAATTTTCTTTCAATCTACGGTTTCACTTTAACTGAAAACAACTATTGCTTTTTAGCTGGGCTATACTGCTAGTATATATATATATATATATATATATATATATATATATTTTAATTCAGATACTTCAATCCAAGGGAAAAAAGCAGGAAGGTAAATTCCAAAAAACCCGATCCTAATTAATATTAAAAATTTATTTTAATATTAAAAAATGATACAGGAAGAGAGCTCCATGTAATAAAATATTACAGAGCAAATATATATTAAAAAAGGATTAATTCAAAGATGTTGAATGGCCATTTCGATATGAAGATCCCCACGGGGGACGACACATCACCTCAGCAACAGAAAAAAGTTTCTGAAAGGTTTTTTCTGTTGCTGAGGTGATGTGTCGTCCCCTGTGGGGATCTTCATATCGAAATGGCCATTCAACATCATTGAATTAATCCTTTTTTAATATATATATATATATATATATATGAATAGAATAAGTAAAGAACAAGTAGGAAAAGTCTTTAATCTAACATGTTTCACTTGAACAAACTTCTTCAGAGGTTTTTAAATATGAAAGATTAAAAAACTTAAAAAAATTTTTTTTAAAAGCCTTTTAAAAATTTACAGAAACAGTATGCTAATTAAGGTATTTCATTGGTCAGAAACATGTCACATGTAATGAAACAATGGATAAATATTAAATGTAG
Source organism: Ascarosepion bandense (assembly GCA_037127315.1). Lineage (NCBI taxonomy): Eukaryota > Metazoa > Mollusca > Cephalopoda > Sepiida > Sepiidae > Ascarosepion > Ascarosepion bandense. The sequence goes on along the minus strand of JBBBDQ010002011.1, from coordinate 1,608,275 downwards.
AGGAAAAACTTATGCCTGTTTAAGTGTGTGTACCTTGTGGAATAAAAACAGATGTTTATTATGAATGTAAAAATATGAAAGCAAAAATAATGTGTGTCAAGAGTATTTGAACTATGGACAAATTGTGTCTATATGATGGTAATGTTAGCATGTTTCAATGGCAGCAACAAAATACATCTTTGTTCAAAATATGTAGCAATTATTGTATACACGTGTCAAGAGATGGAATGATTTTCCGTTTTTTTTTGTTTTTTTTTTAAATGATAGAATCCTGTATGCATATGAGAGAAATCAAGTTAATCAGTGTGCCTATGAGTCAGTAAAGTTAGTGTGTGAAATCAAGTGCTGGAACAATTTTCTATTCTAAATAGCATGAAAGAATCGTGTATGAGAGAATCATGGATGTATGTGTGCATTTACGAAATTGGATCATAAAACAAGATATATTTCCATTTAAAATTCAACAAAAATAATGTATAAAACTATTTATCAAACTTTTTATAAATTAATAAACAAATTTTGAAAAATAAGATGTTAACATTCTTTCAATGAAATATATATTAAAATACTAAATATCTATATTAAAATTATTACAATGTCATAATGTATAAAATTCCATACTGTATCATTACAATATTACAATTAAGCAATATAAATAACATACAATAATATATAATAATAGTGCGAAAAATATGGATAATAATAGGGGAAATAGGGAGAAAACACAATTAAATTATGAAACAATATCATAAAATGTAGTTAATATAGTGAAAGCAATGTTAAGAATATAAGGAACTATCTTTAAATTATTTGAGAATATCTGTTAGTATTTTTGTTGAGGGTATATTTTATAAGCATGTTTTTAACATTGAGGATGAAATGGTATGGGGAGTGGAGAAGTTTCAATGTTTGTTCAATATATCTCACTTCTTCAAATAAATAGGGCTGAAAATTCTGAAGGCACTGAGGTAGAAACCTACAATAAAAGCAGATTTAATTCTTTGGTTGTGGTGGGAATAGAAATTAATAAGGTTTCTTTTGTTTGTTGGGTTATGGTAAAGCTTAAATTCTAATTTATCATTATTACATACTAGCGGTATAGCCCGGGATTGCTTGGGTGTAATGAAAGCTTTAAAACTAATCCATGGTCCTGGAACTCGGACTCTTTGGACATTGACACAAAAGACTAAAAAGCAATAGTTGTTTCCAGTTAAAGCGAAACTGTAGACTGAAAGAAAAATGAATGGATGTAAGTCAAATTTTGATTTCCTGGTATCGATATCAAATAAGTTTTTTCATTGTAAACTGAATTTTGAAGGCTAAATAAGTCCTCTGAGTAAATGGTATCATGGCTGAGACTAAGAACTACAATTATACCTACTTAGAGCCAAACTCAAAGCAAAAACTAAAATAAAAGGGCTGAAAAGAATACAGACATACAGGCAGATAAACAGACACACACACAAACATCTTGCCTTTTATATATATATATATATTATCGATTTTCTGTACTATTGTGAAAACTGCAACCTTGAAACTTCTGAATATCATTTCTTATGTCTTTGTCTACGAGTGTATGAAATTTGATTAAAATCAGACCACTTCTTCTATAACCCGATTTTTTCAATTATCGATCATCAATATTTATCAGGGGTACCTCAACACAAAACCTAGATAAGAACACTCACAGACGCTTATAGTACAACTGTGTAAATTTTAAAGAAAATCAGTCCAGCTGTTTCGGAGTCTATAGGTAATGGAAACACACACACAAAGTTCCATTTATAAATAAGTTTAGATTTTGATGTTTTTATTACATGTGGCGCATTTACTTAAACAGATGTAAGTTTTCCCTCTGCATTGAATTTTTATCTGTTGCTTCCTTACACAGGGCACCTATGAAATATCATATTTCAATTAATGTACTGTCTCTGTAGATTTTTAAAAAAGATTTTCTAAAACTTTTTTTTAATCATTCGTCTTTTAAAAAAACTCTGAGAAGCTTATTAAAGTGAAACATTAGATGAAAAACACTTTTTTCCTCCCTGTTCTTCACATAATCTATTCATTTTGTCAGATATGGTTCAATATATTAATTTCTCTTCCTCTCTCTCTCTCTCTCTCTCTCTCTATATATATATATATATATATATGATTTTCTAAGCATGCCTTAGATGTTGCACAAAGGCAAAAGTAAGTGGCACCCAGTGAGGATCGAACTCACTGATGTCCTAATTGTTCTAGTAAAACAAACTCGTTGACCATTACACCACATTGAGATTATATATATATATATATATATATATATATATATATATAACCCTTTGTGTACATAAAGTATGTTTTATTTTTTTCCTAATTGTACATTGCAAACATTTTGCAAGTGTTCCCATTTTTTATGATGTATTTTTTAAAAATTTTTTATGTCTGAATAAACCTTGTTAACTCATGCTCCATGTTTACAAAACTTTTATAATTCAAACTTTTTATCTTCATTTGCTTTGTAGATTGTATAAGACTTTTGTCATGCTATTGTTTTTCTGTAGCCATCTATTGGACTGTCTGTATTACAAAACACTGGATTATCATTGTCATTACTGTTCTCTACAGAATATCCTCTCAAATCAATATTGTGCTTTCAGTATGCAGTGCAAAGTCATTGAGTTTCTGCCAACCAGGACAGAAAGTTATTTATTTGTCAAACCAAACTCTTAAACATGGATATTATCAATGTTTAAGCATATCTAAAGTGCTATACTGTATTCTAAAATTGTCACAGGCATTTTCTTAGCATTGTCTGGCTTTCACGATTGGAGAGTTCTCAAAATGATTGAGGAGTCAGTAAACAAGCAAGAAGGCTGAGGTCATTGAGGAAATCGGCCATAACTTAAACCCTTTCCATGCACTCCCACATACCAACATTTTCATGATACTATTGACCCAAGAGAAGATTGTTTTTCAGATTGTCGAAGCCTGTAAATTCCCATAATACTTGGAAATGAGGTGTTGAGGGACGGCTAATGATGCCAGTACGTTAGTCAGTGACCCTTGACCATTTCTTGGTCAAGTCATTCATATTCTACAAGTTCTTTAGAAAATATGAATCCTTGTAGCTATTTACCTTATAGAGATGATGACTTAATCATTTGAGGTTATGTTACCATAAACAACTTTTGGATATTTCTTTTCCCTTCAATTACAGCTACACATTTATATGGCTGGTTGTACTTCTACATACATATATATATATTTATTTAATACCCATACACACCCTATATATATATATATATATATATATATATATACACATATATGCACTCACTAAATAAAAACTGTTATGTTCCTGTTAAGCAGAACATTCTTTGTAAACAATATTTTTCATACAAATATGTTCCACATAGATTTTTTTAACATAATTGTGTGAATGTTGACAGTTATTGTTTTGATAAGTCAATTTTTTCTCTTCTCAAGTAAAATAAAATAATTTAAGTAAAGTTTAGCATATATACATACATACCAACAAATGGTGTATCAAACAGTTTTCCTTTTGATGCCGCAACTAATATATATATATATATATATATATATATATTCTTTTAGTCAACTAACCCTAAACAAAGTGGTAATTACGCTGTTGTTTTAGAGGACAGAACAATTAGTTTCTCTTTGCTTTTCCACATGCTTTTTTACTTTTTTTTCCTCTTTTACTGTGCTTTGTCCATCCATGAAGTTGCTTGATAGTTGATCAAGTCTCTCACAGATATTTTCGTTTTTACATAGCCATTTTCTACACACAATTTCCTTTCTTTTTTTCTTTTTTCCATCATCTATTATAATTATGGGTAAGGCAGGTTGCATCTGTTATGACACAATTCTTTTGCACACTAAGATGCAAGTGTTTACTGAAAACGAAAGAGATGGAAAAGTCTTTAAAAGAAACTGGAAACACAAAAATAGTATAAATTTTGGAGTTAAAGGGAGCTGTTTGAAGTATAGAGATGAAAAAGAATTGAGAAGAAAGCAGGAAAAAAAGAAATATGCTTTTAATCCTGTTAAAAAGATTGGCAATGTTCGTTTTAAAAAGCTGTTTTTAGAATTTTAATAAAACCCAAACATATAAAACTGCATTTTTATAGGTTTCCTTTTTTTCTTGAAGACTGATAAAAAATATTAACACGTTAATTATTTATGAGTTTGTTGATTTACAAGATAAATTTCATGTTCAGAAAATTATAAAAATTGTGAGCTAACTCTAATGCAGTATTCATTCTTTACAATTTTTAAAAAAATTAAATATGAAAACAATTTTATTCATAAACATAACTTCAACCTAAAACAAGGGGTTGCTCTAATTACAAATGAAAAAGAATACACATTTCTTTCACTTGTTTTCATTATGAATTCTTTAAAATAGATGGAAAAAAAATTCTATGAATAACTTAAGAATAACATTGCTGAGGGAGTATGCAGTAATAGCAATGCAAGAAAAAATTCCCTTTGTCGCACCTTTTGGTGGGTGGGATTGTAATATTAAACTTTGACATGACTATTAGCACTTAAACATTGCTACTTCCTGTTGCAAAAGAAAGTATGTGAGTATTTACATAAAATACAATAAACTGACATATTTGTCTCTTGATACTTGAATATTTGCTATAATGATGAGAGGTGATTCTAGAGAAGAATGTTGAGAATATCATGAATGGAGCATGTGTGCAATAAGGTAATTTTTAAGAAAATATGATTAAAATTGACACTTTTATGTGGTATATAAGGGAAGACATTTTGAAGAACTTGATGCTTAGAGAACATAGTGAATTCAAGACAAGAAGAGAGAAAGGTTGAGTAAACTTCATAGCGAGCATGTCTAAAAGGATGGCAGGACAAGGACTGCGAGAGATAATAATTAGACAGATATTTCTTTGAGTTAGAAAGAAAAGAAATTTGAAATTTCCATGATGACTCATGTCCTGAAAAGGCACAGTATATAGAAGTTCTCTCAAATGCAATTGCCACTTCTACACTGAAAGTTTGTTTTCTTACATTTCTCACCTGTGGAACTCCTTTCTGTTTTACTTGCTTCCTTGATAAAAATTTAAATGCATCATCAATCACCATCTGTCTTACTGAATCCTGTTTATCTTTTGTTCCTTAGTCCTCCCTATAATCAGTCTCTTCTCTTGCTCTCACTCCCTGTAATCTCCTTCAATACTAGTAGTATTTCTGCCTTACTTAGGGGTAAAATGATTAAAAAAAACTGTTTAAACATTAACTTGCATAATAAATCTCTCATAGTGTCAATGTTTGGCTGCAACATAGCATTAACTTGTTGAATAAAACCTGATATGAGCCAAACAAGTTCTCAGTATTTTCCATAATAGTAGAGAAGTTAAAACTTCCATGATATATTACCCATATAAATAGATGTACATACTGAAAAATTTGCTTGCATCATTTTGTTAATATCAGTTTTAATGTGAAAATAGTCATTTGCTTATAAAATCTTATATCCAGTATATTTGAATTGTACCCAATATTTTCTCTGAAATTATGCCATGTGAAATCATCTAGCATATCTAATGAGTGTTTGGAGCCATTGGCTTTACTGCAGTTTTGTACTTAGTCATTTGAGTGTTGAGCTATAGTTGTCATAACATATAAATGGTACTCAGGTATTATTTGTATGTCTATTTACTTGTTATGTAAATAAGAAAATATATCTTGCAAATATTTGATGCAAACTAAGAGCTTTTAGTTTAAAGTTAGCTTTGGAATGTTAATGCAAGAAAATTTTTCAAATTGGCTTGTTTCAAGAGAAATCCTTCAACTCTTAACTACATATATTAGTTCAGTTGTTTTTAATATGAATCTCAGGATTCATACACAAACACAGCAAATTGGTGTTCAACAATAATATTTTAGTGGTTCAAAGAGAAATCTTACTTCAGAATGGTTGTTACTATTGAGAATTGGAATTTCTATACTAATTCATGCCATATTAAAATAATAAGAATAGAAAAAGAACTGAAATTAGTAGGAAATGAGATCAGATGGAAGTTACCATTCTTTTTACTGTACATGTTCTGATTGTAAAAGCTGAATAAATTTAAAAAAGATAATATAAAAGGAGTGTGTGTGTGTGTGTGTGTGTATATATATATATATAACATTTGTGAAACTCCCTTCTGTTAGCTTGCTCCCCTGATAGCTACAGTCCCCAAAAGATTAGCCATCTTTTATATCCCTGATTCCCATACATCTCTTGTCCTTTCTTTGACATATCCTATACTTTGTTTTATCTCTCACTGTTATAATATTAGTTTTAAATATCAATAAAATGAACAATATACTTTTAAAAATCCTAACTTTATCTTATAATTTATTTTTTTAATTTATTTTTTTTGACATCTCCGGTAACTTATTTCTTCTTTCTTTTTTGCTTCTTTCACTGTAACCTCCTGTGCACCAATGGTGGTACTGCCTTGCCTTGAGTGAAATGGTTATATATATATATATATATATATATATATATATATATATATATATAAAATAGAAGCATATTCATTTACTCTTTCTATAATCAGCCAGTTCAGTACCATATGTGATACATGCTTGGGTAACCATATCTCAAAAGAGACATGACTGACTGTGCAGAAGATTTTCTCACAGTAAGTTGTCATTACTTTCTGTGAGAGACTGGTTGCCAGGCAAGACTACAAAACTCTATCAGTCCTGGTATTTAACCCATAGCTCGAGGGAGAAATGACGGATTGATTGAGTATTAGCACATAAATGAATGCAATGAATTAAAGTGGAATTTGAACATGGCTCTCTGATTTGCCACTCCAAACTGATATCCACTGCAACACAATGCATATTCACTTCTATAGCACAATTCCTAAACATGTCTATTAGTAAAAAAATAAATATTTTTTTCATCAGATCAATATGGATGTCCACAGAAAACTTTTAGAGTAAAAGTTGTCCATCAGTTAAAAAAATAAATCAGGCATTGAGAATCATTGGTTTAGTTTATGTTAGTAAATCTAATGTTTTTCTTTACATGGAACTATAGTGAATAATTTTGTTGTTTTGTAGTTGCTTGTGATTTTGTCTGAAGTAATTTCCCTATATTAACTATTTTTTAAGTCTCAAATAAGTATTATCTAGCCATCCTAAGATGTCTATGGTAATATTATATGTTGCTGAATCCTATTTGGGGATTAGGATGCATGTGTTTTGTTTAGTAATGATAAATATGCATCGTTGGATGACTAGTTGGGATGCTGGATTTTATAACATATCACCCTTTGTTCAACTGTTTTATGTTGAAATCAATTATTGTTATACTTAAATTTATAGGTAGACATTAATTGTGCTTGTGCCCAAACCTATAAGCATATGTTGATCATGCTTGTGCCTATAGGCAGGTGTTGGTCACATCTAAGCTTGCAGATGGCCATTTTGATATAGTGGGGTCTTGTCTTTATACAGTCAGTGTATTCTAAGCACCATTACTAGTTCTTGTTAATATAGTTTCTTAACTGGAACCTTATGACTGAAATGAATAAAGATTAGAAAATTCATCAAATAAAATCTGATATACAATGATTGAACAAGGCATTTAAGAAAATTTGTACAAAAACATTTTTAAAACCTTCACATGTTCTTTTGCACAGCTTTACTAATTTTTGCCTATTAAGAGATGCTGTCATATCCTTAATATCTCTGTCATATATATATATATATATATATATATATATATACCTAAATACATTTAAATGAATATTGCCTGAAATAGAGTATATACATAATTAGATATGTATGAATACTCTAGGTGTTCTTTTTGAATTTGACTTGGTAATTTCTAACCCAATCAATATTCAGTATATATCTTTATATATTATATGAGAAACGTGACTGAGTTATACCTCTTCAGCAAAGAAAGTAAAATCCATTGCTGGTGAATTGATTGTAGTGAAAAACTAAATTGATTTTGTACAGGTAATTACTAAAGTGAAACATTTGATCATGATGTCATTTTCCACATGCTTTGCTCTGATAGACTTGTTTGACCACCTCTGATAACAAAATTTATGAATCACATATTACATTAATATTTATGTATATCCTAAAATGATTGCTTGTATAATTATCTGTAGTTTTTGAATGCAAAAGTTAGCAATTTCATTTAGTGGTGATATATAAAAAAATTTTCTTAAATTGAACTTATTGGAAATAACTAAAGAAAAACATGGAAATTGTAGTTAAATTGCAAATTAAAATTGATTTTTGTTTATTTTTGTTGAACTTTATCATATATTCTGGCAAAAGCTATTTATAAATTTTAAGTAGTTCAGGAAATATTCAATATTCTTAATGCTTAGTTGAATGATAAATTGTTTTTTGTTTAGGCACTCTTAATGTTGTAGTGTATATTATATAAAACTTGAGTACAATTAGTTTTTGATGTTATATAACATCCAGTTTTTTTTATTCATTTTAGTCAATGATCAGCTGTCTTGTGCATCACTGAGCTTTGATGAGAGAGACTCAGTAAACTAGTTAAAATTTTGTTTATAATTTTTTTTTTATGGTAATATAAACTTCCTTATTCATTTTTTTATTCTTTACACTTGTTTTAAAATGTCTGTTTTATCCCAGTTTATAATGTTTATGTAATTTTATTAGAAACCCAATTAATATAATTAGAATTTATTTCCTCCTTTCTGCGAATATCATGGATCAAGCATGTGAGCAATGATGAGGTCTTAGAAATGATGGAAATAAAAAGAAAATTAATACTGAGCATCAGGAAGAGACAGTTGAAGTTCTTGAGACATGCAATGAGGAAGGAGGGCTTGGAGAATCTGATACTAACAGGCCAAATAAAGGGAAAAAGAGACAGGGGAAAGCAATGGATAATACATTTGAAGGACCTAATCAGGTGGATGACGGAATGAGGGTTGCATGGTGTAATAAGCACATCTTGCATCACCCCTAATGACATGTCAGAAAATTCATCAATCAAATATTTGTCATTGTTTTCTTCATAATGATTTATACTAAATGCAATGTTTTTTGAGATAGAAAATGTGATTCTTTTATAATAAATATATATATATATATATATATATATATATATATATTCTGGAATATTCAATCATTAAAATACACCAGAAATCAAGCAAGTTCAATAATTATGTCAAATGAGAGTATAATATTACTATGAAAATTAATCTTAGGACTTTTTTTAAACTAATAAAAATCTTTGTAATTTTGAATTTAATAAAAGAAAATATGGCATAGCTTTGTAGAATCAGCAGCTTTTTTATAAGGTTACTTTTGACAATATTAAACAGTTTATTTCAATGCAATTGTATTATTTATATAGTCACTTGATTGCCTTGGGATGTGTAGAAATTGTATCAATTGTCAGGATAAAATTTAAACAAAATTCTTCAAATCCTATTTGAAAGTGAAATTCCAAGTAGCTACCAAATTTACTCTCCTCTATTCAAAATTCATTCCGTATCATCTGAAAGAGATTAAAGAGCATCCTCTTATTATGATTAATCTTTTTATAGCTCTCCCAGATGATCACCCTGTTCTTGTAATCATCCTTGGGGAGATAATCAAATTGTAAACAGAAAATCCCTCATTAAATGGTTTCAGGAAGGTGACACTCAAGAAGAGCAATTTCCATTGAAGATAAATGAAGAACAATCTTGAGGCATTTGCAAGCATTAAACTGACATTTGTGTCCTGTTAATTTTGATTTTATTGTATTCTTTATAAGCAACAATAGAAAGCAAAGGAAACAACTTTTGATGGTTTTTGGCAATGTGTATATATTTAAATTTCTTTCCTAGCCATTTGATATTTGGCTTTTTTTTTTTTGCTTGTTGCTTTAAGCACTGCAAAGTTAAAACAAAAGAGGCTAAATTTATAATTACTAACCTCTTTTCAGTCAGAAAATTTACAGAACCCAACTACAGAAACTAAAAGTTGAACTTAAACTAAACTGGCATAGGATATATTCAACATTTGAAAGATGATTTTATTATTAGAAACATGAATATAGAAAATGTTAAATTAAAAGTAGTTTTGTCAAACACTGCAAGGTAATAGAAAGTTAAAGTATTCAACAAAGACTCCTGCCATGTTCTAAAGTAACTTCATCAGATCTGGACTTTCATACAGATTTCCTGCATAACATCCAACTCATTCAGGTTATCTAAACTCTGAACTAGACACAAGCTTTTTTATTCTGATCAGTGGTTAAAAATGAATTCCCAAAGACTTAAAAAAGATGATTTTTCATCAGATCTTACTGACTGGTGCTACAGAATCATAAACCAATAATAATAATAATAAAATATCACTGGAAGACTTTTAACAGCAGCAACAACCAAATTAGAAAGCACATGGAAGATGAAAGGAAAATGATACAATTATGATGTTATCTTTCTACACTATCAAAAGTTTTGAAGAAATCTCCCATTAGTAGCTAGTAAGGTTAATATACCATAAAACAAAATAAACCAGACCAAGTAGTAGTATAAAAAAATTGCATTAAAGGGAGCTTCTAGACCTTGTGACTGAAAACCTATTCTGAGGGGAAGATTATATAAATTTTAGTCAAGCATAACATTGTTTGTTCAGTGAATACTGAAAGTTTCCTTTTTATTTCTATTTTGATAAATCATTAAAGTCAGGCAATATTTCTCATACAGACTATTTGTAGTTATATGTACTAATAGAAATTATAATCTGTATGAGATAAAATGTTATTGCACTCACAGTGACAAATACAAAAGTTGAGTAAACAGTGGCAAAAAACTAATTATAATATAGAAGTAATAAAAGTGCAGAAATATTTTTTGTCTTATTTTGTGTTTTTTAAAAATAAAATATTTATTAATATCATTAACTACCTGATGAGGCATTGTACCTTCAATGTCAAAACATGTCAATTTTGTTGTAGTTCTGTTGTTGTTATGTTCTAAGGTGATAATTAATAATAAATATTCATTGCTCTATTTTCATATTGAGCACTGTTTTCAATTAATGTTTTGAACATTGCAATTATTTTTCCGTTTTCATTCATTTGGATACATCTGTGTGTATATATACATACATACATACATACATATATATATATATATATATATATATATAATTTGATTTGTACAAAATATTATGAAACATGAAAATTATTTTTTTTCATAGTCCATGTCTTTAAGAACATGAGCAATCATGTCGCTAAACAGTTTTGTGTCTTTGATTGCTCAAAGCAGCCTTTTACTTTTCACCAGTACTCTTAGCCCTTGTCCTGTTATCCATTTGCATAAACTTGTTAAATAAATGTTTTATCCCCTCTTCTTTCACTTGCCATCAGTTCGTCTTTTGGGTGCTAAGTTTTCTAGGATCTTTCCTTATGTATCATAAAAACTTTAACTGTTTATTCTGTTTGTGAGCATCGCTTTTATTGTTCGTAGATTTCTTCTTTGCTGTTCATATATTGTCTGATATTCTTAGCATCCATTGGTATAAATACATCCCAGAATAATTGCCAAGATAAAAAGATACACCTATCAGAGTATTTTATGATAAGAAAAAGGAGACTTTAGTCCAAGTTAATGTTGAGAATTTATTTTTGTTTATCACCATTTAAAATTGAAAAATTTCAAGTGATCAATTCAGTCAGAAATGTTTTTTTTTTTAATCGTATCACCACCGAGCAAGGCGGTAATGCCACTGATGTGCAGGGGGCTACATAAGATTAAGTAGAAGAGAGTGAAGAGAGATGAACCAGTTAGAAAGGAGCAAGAGAAGGATGGAATACAGGTGTGATGATAGTTGCAAAGGTGGAGAGAAAGGAACAGTAATGTTGATTTAAAAGTAAATATTTTACTGCAGATGATTCACTTCAGTCTTCTTGAATATTCCTTGGCTTCCTTTTTTTCCTCAACCTATTTTTGCTTTGGAGAGAAGGAATCTGTTTTCTTGATTTTGACTGCATAAAAGCTGGTTATGAATTGTAGTTTGCTATCTGAAAGTTTAATTCTTTTATCTTCCTTTCTGTTGATCTTTTTCTTTGAATTTTCAACAGGAAATTATGCAGAGCCATGGTTGCCTACAGCTTTGAAGAGACATGGCATACAAATGATGATTTTCTGCTTAAGTAATTCTGTATTTTATACAGTTTCATTTATATACATTGTTCTATATTTTAAAATTCTGTTTTACAATGCTTGAATTAATTATTACTATTTAGAGAACAAATTTAATTTGCTAAGAAAAAGAAAAAATATGTAATGGCTTCTTATAAGTCATGATTTTAGTGCCAATCATACACGAATCTACTTTTTTGACCCATCATCAACCATTTTAACTCGACTGTCATCTGACTTTGAGACCTGATTGTCAATCATCTTGGGACCTGGCTTTGTGACCTCTTTCCCACAGATATGTGGATAGAAGTCCAACTATACTGAGAGTTGATCCTCACAGATCTTTAACATTTTTGGCATCTCCTTGCTCATTTCAAGGAGGATTTTACTGTTTTAAAATGCAATGGACTTGAATTTTTTTAATTGTTTTTTTTTTCTGGTGTTCAAAAAAAACAAAATCACAAGTTCTTTCTTCTTATTTTTTATATTTCTTGTTTATCTTTTCCCTTTCCAGTTATTACTTAATTTTTTATAGGTTATATGATGATTCTTCATCTATGTGCCATATCCTTTCATTACATGAGCAATCATACCTCTCTATAACTTTATATCTTTTGTAAAGCTGTTATTAACCATCTCACTCTGTGTTCTGATGTCCATTTACACAAACTTATCTTGTAGGTTACTTGGTAAATCTTCGTTTTAACTCCCAATGGCTTTTCCCCTTCAAATTTATCCAAAATAGCATTATCTCTGTGCAAATGTATATGCTGAAATCAAATCAACAATTAGTTATTGAAGAAACTTACCTTTTTTAATGTAAATGTCCATAAAAAAATGAACAATATCTTGCACTTTTTCTCTCCCGTAACTCTCACAAAGTCATGTAATTAACTGCAGAATGACGTACTGCAAAGGCAACGAATTTCGGCTGATTTAATTCCGCTTGTTTACTTCTGGTTAGGAAAGTAATGCACAGGTTTAGGAATACAAAAAAATAGCACATTACTTTCCTAATCGTAAGTAAACAGGCGGAAGTAAATTGGCCGAAATTTGTTGCCTACGCAATATGTCATTCTGCAGTTTATTACATGACTTTGTGAGAGTTACGGGAGAGAAAAAGTGCAAGATATAGTTTGTTTTTTTTATGGACATTTACATTAAAAAAGGTAAGTTGATAATTGTTGATTTGAGTTCAGCATATACATTTGCACAGAGATAATGCTGTTTTGGATAAATTTTAAGGGGGAAAAGCCGTCTGGAGTTAAAATGAAAATTTACCGGTTACTTAATGTTTCCCTCTGTCTATCTTGTTTTCAGTATGTCTTGCAAGTAAAATATTTTTTAAGCATTGACTGCTATGTTTAATTATAGATACTATATTATGGTTCAGCACCCTTGTTATTGTTTCTAATGACATTTCTGTGTTACTTGATAAAGTGATTCATAATTTGTTTATGTTAGAAATCAAATAATGTCATTTTTCTGTTGATTACCCAAATTCATGTTCAAATTTAATGCATTTCTTTGTATTCTTGAGAAAAGTATATCTTCATATTTTTGACATCATCTTTCCATTCTGTTTTACTATCATTGCTTTTTAATCACATGTGAAGAAAATCGATAACCAGATAATTCTTCCTTTTTTTTCCTTAAAAGGAAGCAGATAAAAATGATTTAAGGTAACTGTTCTTTCTACTTAAAGATGTTAAACTTTATTTTAAAATTGCTGTCTGATACACCTGCTCTTGTTTGAAGAAATCACTAAAAAGCTATAAGATCCAATTATTTTTAAACAATTAAAAAAACATTTTATAGCTTTTTTTAAAAAAAAATATATATTTGATACAGTTGATAAAATCTTTGTTCTTTATTTCAGGGACATTGTCCTTATATATTTTATTTATCTAATTGGAACTATATTAAAAATATTAATAGATTTTCTTTAGATTTTGTCAAAATCTTTGCCCGGAAAGTAGGTAATTTTTCTCATGACATACTAAAAAGAAAATATTTGAATATTTTTTTATATTACTAAATCATTGTTATTTATGTATTTTAATTCTTGGCAATGATATTATGAATAATCTGAAAAAAATTAAATATCAAGATCATTCTAAAAAACAATGAATTTATTTTTAATCAAATAAATTTATTAATTCAAATGTTATCATTGTATATACACATATTTGTAACAACCTTTTTATTTCGAACAGTACGTATTATTTGATGGGATTCAAATTATTATCCTTACTTAGCTAAGGCAAAGCTAAATAAGGATAATAATTTGAACCCTATCAAACACTATTATGTTGCTTATGAGACAACAGTGAAAGCTGCTATGGATAAGATGGCTAACCAAGGCAAAGCTAAGTATTTATTATGCCTATGTTATGGGTATAGAAAAAATTACAAAGAAAATATGCTCTCTGCCAGAAATTGTACGCGTTTCACTTTCGTCGTAGAAATCACCATTTAATCCACTGTGCTTTACCTCCTTGTTATGAAGAGCATGAAAGAACAGTAAGTTTCTATTTTCTGTTTAAAGGAAAGTACACCTCACTCAAAAGATGTGTGTTGTGATGCAGTTGATATCGGCTCAGAACAAGAAATTGGTTAGCCGAGTTCGAATTCCAGTTGAATTCCTTGCAATCAATAACACACAAATACCATTGGGAATGTGCATTGCATTCACTTAGTAATCCATCCCTGCCCTCCAGTTATGGGTTAAATAATAGGACAGATTGGGTTCTATAGCCTTAGCTGGCAACCAGTCTACCACAGAAAGCAATGGCAACCTACTGTGGGATAACCTTCTGCCCAGTTAGTCATTCAGTCTTTCGAGACATAATCACCCAAAGTGTGTATCACATATGGCACTTAACTGACTGACTCTTGGGAAAGGTATTAATCCATCTCTTCTCTCCAGTTATAGGTTAAATAATAGGGCAGACTGGGTTCCTACCGCAGAAAGCAATGGCAACCTACTGTGGGATAATCTTCTGCCTTGTCAGTCATGTCTTTTTCGAGACATGATCGCCCAGGTGTGTATCACATACGGCACTTAACTGACTGACACCTCACCAAGTTATGTTTCTTGAAAGCCCATATCTGCTCAGTTTCATATGTAAAATAAGGACACAGGTTCAATTCCTACAATAGATCACATTTTCTTCAATGAGATCTTTAAAATACACAGGCTGATAGACATAATACACACTGTTTAAAGTAAGAACAAAGATGAGACGTCTATTTTAAATGGATGTGCATTGTGGGGCAGTAGATGTTGAGTCGGAATGAGAAATCGGGGAGCCAAGTTCGAATTCCAGTTGAATTCCCTGCATTCACTTATGCGCAAATACCCTTGGGAAAAGTATTAACCAATCTCTTCTCTCCAGTTATGGGTTAAATAACTGGACAGACTGGGTTCTATAGCCTTGGCTGGTGACCACTCTACCACAGAAAGCAATGGCAACCTACTGTTGGATAATTTTCTGCCCAGTCAGTCATGTTTCTTTTGAGACATGATCACCCAAGTGTGTTTCACGTATGGTACTTAACTGACTGATTTTAAATATGAGTAATTATTGTAATATTGTTTGAAGTAATAAAAATATGAATGATTACCTAAAAATAATGGTAACATATTTCTTCATGGGATCATTGTGTGTGAGCCAGACAAGAAGCCAATCATTGTTGTGAAATGAGTTTAATCCTCAGTGGATACCTCATGAATGTGAGGCCTAGATAGCTGTAGAGCACTTCACCAAGGAATATGGCTGAACAAATAATCCTAGCAGAACATTAATAGTACACTGGCGTACAATTTATAGAAAAAAAAATGGATTTTGTTTCTATCAGATACTTCATTTGTTTATTGATTTTCATTTTTGTTAAATGCAAAACTAGATTTTACATCGTATTAATCATGGAGATCCTAAAGGTAATGGAGTAGAAGAGAGTAGAATTAATAATCCCATAATAAACAACAAGAAATATTTTTGCAAAGATGAAATCTCTTATGATTAGTATTTCAAAAATGTTCTTGGTGAATGGAATAAATTTTGGTGCGTTCAGTTTAGAGAATCGTGTGAAGCTTAGTAATAGATTTATGGCACCAGCTATGGTTAAGTGGTTACAATGGGATAAGTGAAGTTTAAAAGACACAAGTACATGAAGCAAAAAGAGTTGTTACACCTGGGCTTTTGAATAAGAATGAACAGTGAATGCTGGACAATCTCAACAATGATGAAGGAAAAACATGAAGTAATTGATATGTGGTTCTACAGAAGGATGGTGTGAATATCATGGATAGATTTGAGCAATGATGAGGTCTTGGAAATGATGGAAACAAAAAGGAAATTAATACTGAGCATCAGGAAGAGACAGCTGAAGTTCCTGGGACATGCAATGAAGAAGGAGGGCTTGGAGAACCTGATACTAACAGGCCAGAAAGAAGGAAAAAGAGACAGGGGAAAGCAGCAGATAACATATTTGAAGGACCTGAGCAGGTGGATGACAGAATGGGGGTTGCGTTGTATAACAGGAGAAAGTGTGCTAAGAGCCACCAGGGATAGGGAGACGTGGAAATCCATGATTGCCTACGTCCTGAAAAGGACAAGGCACATAAAAGAAGAGGAATACTCAGCATTTATTGACAAAGCAGACAGGGCTACTTTCAGTTGAAGTTTATTAAATCTTTCTCTTAAAACAATTTTTTAGGAAAATAGGTTTCTCAAGTCCAGTAATTGTTATTGCTCTTTTTCCTTCTAATAGCTTCCTTTCTAACCATTTGTTTGTAGGGTGGAGCATCATCTTGATATCATTAATCTCCCTTCTAGTTAAATGTGCTATCTATTTTAGTTTTTGCTGTTGTTAAAGGTTTTTAAGTAATGTAGTTTCTGTTATTTTCTACAGTAATTGGTTTGTAATTCTGTAGTGTCATTCTGCAGGTAATTATGGTTTGAAAGACATTGAAATGAGACCAGAAACATTTGAATAAGATTAGTAAATAAGTTAAGAGATATGTTTATGTTGGACAGGCTTTTTTTTATTGTTATATATATATATATACACACACACACACACACACACTACTGGCCATAATTATTAGGCTGCTCCAGTGTTTTAAAACAATTATGTATTTCATATGATTTTTTAGTGTTTATTGCGAAGTGAATAATTGTAAATGAAAATAGAATGGTTCTTTTGTTAATACTGCACAATAACATGCATCAAATGAATTAATAAATATTTAATAGTTACCTATATTGCAGTTTCCTCAATGAAAGAATGAAAAGAATTTAGGGTGATTTTGATGAGTTCATCTTTGCTTCCTTGGCTTGTAAAATTTGGCAAAATGATAACAAAAGAACCATTCTATTTTCATTTAGCAATAAATACTAAAATTAGTATGAAATACATCATTTCTTTAAAAAAAAAACTGGGGTGGTCTAATAGTTATTGTCAGTAGTGTCTGTATGTGTATAAATATATATATATATATATATATATATAAAACTATATAAGCTATATAAATTTCAAATAAATGTAAATATTGAATATATATTAAGTATTTTTCAAGTGTTTAAGTACTTGTCCCTACCACTTAATATATTTATTCACCTCCTATTATCTAATTTGATATAAACTTGACTGCGTAGAAGAAAAACAAAATTGACTATTATTTTTACCATCATTTTACTGGAGCCTCTGTTTTGCATGCTCTACTCTGGCAAATATTAAATTCACTTCCATTCCTCTATCCCAAACTCAAACATCAGTCCCAGCACAATGCAAAAAAAAAAAAAAAACAGCCTCTAGGGAAAATTTCCCAAGCATATAAGCATAAATATGGAGATATATCAGCTAAGTAAATTGAGTTACAGACCATGTATGTTGCCAAAATTGTGCTAATAAAATGAACTTAATCATGAGAACATAAAGGTGTGTTGTCACTTAGACTTAATATGCTAGTTCATTGCTCAAATAAACACCTACAAACCAATAAAACTACAAAAGTATTAATAGAACATAACAATTTATAGAATATTGGTCAAATTTTCTATTCCCTTTAAACAATAGCTATTCATTTAAATGAATAGCAGAAATCCATTGAAAATATTGGTTTTACCCTTCCTGGGCATGACAACAGTGATGGATTATAGGTATGTCAGTTGTATTAATCTAATGGTTAATAGCTTGGTGGTAATGGTTATATTTTATATATTCTAGGAGCTATTAAGTGGACATAATTGTGGATCTATATTTTAAAGTGATCTTTAATTTTATTGATTTATTCCTTGATTCTTATATTTATTTGTGTTTATGTCTGTGTTTGTAGTATGTTATTTACTTGTTGATTTGGATTAATTTATTATACTTGTTTGTTTCTATTATTTATTTTTTTGTTTGTCTTTGCTTTTTGATTTTTAAGTAACGTAGTAAAACTTTGTATATCTGCTTGCATTTTGAGATTAGTTCTGATCATTGATTTCATAATGTGTCAGTCTGGGAAAGAAATTATTGATATTTTCTCATCCACAGATTTTTTTTAGCTTTCAGATTTATTCTGTTTTGCTTATTTTCTGCAATATTTTTTTCTGATTTGTTTTTTAAATCTCTGCAACATCTTTAGAATTCATAGTGTTTTTTTGTGTATTTACCATTTGTAAAGGATGTTTTGTGAGTAGTTTCTTTGTTTATAGGCTCTTTCAGCTACTGCTGTGCATATTTTTTTTATTATCTGCCAATTCTACAGTGGCTTGGTATATTACATTGTTCTGTAAGCAATTACTGTTTTGTTTGTTGTTTTCTTGTGTACTTTTATTGTCATATTTTTGGTGTCATTGTAGATTATTTTTATTGTGTTTGTGCTGAATATTTTGTGAAGAATGCTTGATAGGGTGGTGTTTGAGTATGACTGTGAATATTTTTTTACTTTTTTTTTCAGTTGGTGGGTTGAACCATATGCTGCTTCTTTTTCTGTTGGACTTTTTTGTGGTGTGCTTATTTATTGCATATGGACTGAAAATGGGAGCAACAATGAGTTTTTAGAGAGAATGGACACAATAAGAAAACTTACATATCATCAGGAAGGGACAGTTAAGTTTTTGGTACACACTAGGAAGAAGGACTTAGAGAATCTGATATTCTCAGGATGGATGAGGGGACAGGCATAGACATGAATTGCTTGAGCAAATGGATTACAGAACAGGGTTAGGCAGAAATAAGGCAAAATCTATTAAAAAGTACAAGGGACAGGAATATGTGGAGGGACATGATCGCCTACATTGTGAAGAATATGAGTTACTGTAAAGCCAATATCTTTTAGTGCTGTTTCATAATCTTTTTTGGCTTTGAAGATGGTTTATTCGAAAGAATTTTCAGGTAACCTGCAGTTAATTGTAAGATCTACTTGATTATTGATGGTGGGTGGTTGAAAGATGTGTGTATATATGGAGTGGTTTGTCATTGGGTTTTCTAAATGGTTCATCTATATGAACTGAGTTCTCCAGGTGACTGGCATATGTATACATTGCATATATATTACATGCTAAAATTTCCTTTCTCTCATTCCATGCACCTATGGCTTAGAGAGTAGGGACTCCAACTGACACTAGTCGAGTTTTGATTCCGACTAGAAGCAAGTGGATGTCTAGCCACACTAATGAGCTGCGATACAGTTAAACAGGCTTGTATGTGGATGACTAATATATTATATATATATATATATATATATATATATATATATATATATATATATATAAAGGAACATTTTATAAATTTGAAATGCTTCACTTCAAAGATTCATCAGAAATTTTTGAAATGGGATGATTTGTTAAGTTTCAGTTTTTAAATTCTATAGTTGGTTTTCATTAGATGTTTTGATGTCACATGTATTTGGGCTTGAGTGTTTATGTTTACAATATATATATATATATATATAAAAGAAAAAATTTAGGCAGGCACATTATTTCATGGTAAATTGGAAGTACTGGCCTATTTCAGGTGAACCATCATCAGCTTCCGTCGTTATTGTACAGAAGATTTTACAGGAATTAATCTATATATATATATATATATTAGGTACCTCCACAGTACTCCACACATGTTCAATACCTAAATTTAAACTGAAATTTTAAAAATAAGTTATTTTCAAGCTTTAAAATTAGCTTTAATTGAAAGTCAAGAGATTAAATTTAGTAATTCCAGTAAGCAAAACAGACTGATGTATTTTTAACTGAAATTATATTGGTTGGAATGTAAAATTTTGCTGATCAAAAAATTTTTTTTAAGTATACCGCCATTTTTGATTGAGCGACACATTACGTAAACAGTAGCCAAATTTCTGCTTTAAAAATCTTGCAAAAATAAAATATACCTTGCTGACATGTTGTCAATTTTTAAAAATTGAAACTTACCTTTATCTGATTTCAAACAAGTAGTAATTGCTTACTGCTTGGAAATTTACAGTAAAACCATTTTTTTAATTACAGTAGCCCTCATATCTGCATTACCAGTGACAACAGGTGAGTTAATGGCGACTGGAAGATGTCAAGAATGCTAAGTATGTCATCAAAATGTGCCAAAATGTAGCTTAAAATGTAACATTTTCAAATTTTAATATATTTTTCTTGGTTTTTAACTAAATAATAAAAATAAAAATTTAACTTAATAATTTCAGCAATTATATATTTTGTAGAAGTTTTGTTTAGATTTATATCCAGACATTTGAATATGCTTTCTGAATAAGTAAAAATTTAAACTGATTTTAAAATAATTTTAATTTAAGAAGAAATAATGAAATCAAAATAACAAAACCAACTTATATTATGTTATTTATTAATATTTTTATTATGTATTTTTCATATTAATAAGTTATTGTTAAGGTTAAGGCATGGTAAAAATATCTAATTTAATGTTTATAGTACTTCAGATGTTAATATATATATATTTGCTCACAGTATTTTTATGCAATACCTTGTATTTGGAGAAAAGAAATTCTGGAATATTTTGTGGCCCTAAAAAAGGACTCTCTTTTTTTGTTGCCTGATCAACCCTGCTCATCTTCAAGATAAAGATTTTGCATAACATAGTCAGCACCAACTTCATATTTATTTAATTGATAGTTGTTGACAACCTCATTAAGACAGAAAATCCTATAAGATGGATTTACCAAACTCATGATGTAGCCGACATCTTGACGGTTTACACCATCAATATGTTTGATGGTTTTGCCAACTATGTTACTGTTGAGTATTTCATGCAGTCCTTAATCAAATTCATGATATTCTTTCAGTAAAGAAGAAATTGATAGATCTTTCAAGTCTTCCAGATGTCTCTGGATCATAGCTCTTCTCTGTTTCACCAGCTTGCTATCTATTGCCATCATCCTTCTACCAATTTCTTTTTCAACTTCTTCATTCCATGACTTCTTCTGTTTAGTCTCTTGTCTGTCGAAAGTGAGTGTCAACTGCAAGTATTGATCAAATTGGCTAACATCAAGATCATTGATGAATTTCCTTACTTGATTCTGCTGGGCCTTAATTATATCATGCTGAATACATAAGCATTAAGCACAAGCTTCTTTCTTTCACAAAATTTACTAATGATGCTTTCAGCTCGCATGCCTCAGTGTTGCCTCACTGATGTTAGCACTGACTTGGAAGAAGCTTCTACCATTGCAAATGATTTTTGATACTGCTTGCTTAAGACCTCCACAGCTTCTTTTAAATAGGCAGTTATCATTTGCCGAAATAAATGTTCATTTGTAGTGGGAATCAGTAGAGAGTCAGAAACTTCCATTGATAGTGGATTTTGAATGAAGTCTTTCTGACATGAAAAAATATCCACGGGGTCCTCTGTGTACCTTCAGATTTTCAATGACCCCTTTGACGATGCTCATAGTGTTAATGGGGTCTTTTTGGATTGCAACATTGGTGTAGAAGGTATTCATCCGAGGCCCTATTAACAACTTTCCTATGATTCCAGCACTTGCATTTCAATGATAACAGCTTCTTCTGTGAATCAGGTCTGCAAACTTGTGATGGTGTCATTTGTAGAGGAGAGTCCCATTACAAACTTTTTGCACTTTTTGAAAATGGGAAAATAAGTTGCATCTAAATAAAAAAATTATGTGCAACCGATTTCTTCAGAATCTCGGGATTAGGGACAATGGAAACCCTTGCTGGTGAAAAAAGGACTTCATTGTGTTAACATGCCCTAATTTATCACTATATCTGAGGAAATTCATAGCTACAATAATTTGCCATGCTACTTACATTTAAATTTTCCATGGTGCTGATCTCACAGTCCTTAAGGACTTGCCTCATTATAGTTGCAACTGCTTCCAAAGGATGTAAGTTACAATGAAATTCTTTTAATTTAACCTGCCAATCCTTTTCTATTTAAGAGATTGCAGAATGGTTGACTGGAAATCGGTCTGTCAAACAGCATTTAATTTTCGAAATCATGTTTTTGAAACTGTCATCAACACTTTGGCCAATAGAGTGTGAGCCTACATGAGCCAACTTGTTGATGCAGTGACAAATATGCTGCTTGTAGTCTTTTGCAGTCCCTCCAGGAAGACGTTCCAGAGATACTCAATGAGATGATGATGGGGTTGTTGAGACAGAACGGTTCACATTGATTCCATCTTGCATTAGGAATCAAAAAGTAAAGTGCAGTTTTCTGCACTTGTCACCGCATCAAACATTATGACATCTGAAAGGAAAGCGAGCTCCCCAACCATTCTATAGACAGTTGTAGAACTGCTCTTCAAATTGGGATGATCTGATAAAAGTGTTTTCAAAATGGAATTTACCAGTTCACTAACATGAGAAGCAGGAACTCCATTTAAGAGAGAGTCATAATGTAGTTTACTGGGAGTGATCTGATCTAAACTATTTGTCATGTCTTTGTTTTGTAGTGACCGGATTTCTTCTTTAAGGGATGCAATTGTTTGGTTTCTTTTTGACAGCTGTTTCTTCAATAGAGATGTTTTAGATGTAGTGGCAGATGAATGATGGCTTGTACTTGCTGTAGAGAGGGTTTGAGTTGGTGTAGAGAGGGTTTCTGGTGAAATGTTTTAAAGTACATCCAGCAGTATTGCATTTAAATTTGAGAAAGTTGCAGTTGCATCAGTCAAGGTTGCAGTGGCATTGGAAAGATTTTAGTAGGCATGTTGTCAGTTGCATCAGGCATGTTAAAAGTTGTGGTAGAGGTCAAACAGGCAATAGAAGATGTTGTAGCAACAGAACATGTGGACATAACAGAATGGGTCATCTGTTTGCATTTTTCTTTTTTTGAATAATGCTAAACTTTTCACATGAAACCTTCTTTTGTATAATTTACAAAGTTCATATATTTTATGTACTTTATTTTGGGGAAACTATTTTTTGCATTAATCTTGGTGGCCAATTTTGCTATCATCTGTTGTGATCCATATTTTTTGTGCAGCTTTTGAAAAATATGGCCAGACAAAATTTGTGTGCCTGTTTCTACATTGCTGTAGTTAATTAGAATTTGTTCAGTTTTATTCATCTGAAATAAAACAATTTATTTTAATTAAACTTTATGACTTATCCACAAAGAAAATTATTTTTGAAATATGTTTAAAGATATTTTTAACAAATTAATTAAATGTTACCCCCTCCACAATTAGTTTAATAAGTAGGATAATTTTTAAAAAATTACAATCATAAATTTTAGTTACAAACATTTAAAACTATTTGATTAAATTTTCCAGGCTCTTCATAAAAAATACATGAAACAAAATTTTAAGTGGCAGTTAAATTTTTTCCAATCAATTTGATTTCTGTTTAAAATTAAAAAAATGTAATTTGCTTACTGGAAATAAAATTTATTCAGATATATTTCATTGTTCATTAATAAAAAAAAATTAATCATCAAAATCTTAAATTGAAGCTAAAATGAAAGCCTTTTAATTTTTTTAAAAAACTTTATGTATCATAAAAAAATCAGATAAATTTAATTTAAAACTTATTTTATTTTTTTTTCTTGGAGGGAGGGGAATTTAAGAGTGAATCATTTTGCTAACATGTTTGTCTAACAAAATCGCAAAAAGAAAACTGACAAACGAAATTCAAGTATAACTTTTTTTAATGGTCAGTTAGGCACTTCCCAAACATTATGTAAAAAGTTACCATACATGATTATTCTTCAAATTTAAAAAAAACAAACTTTTATCATGAAGATTTAGAAGTTCAATTATGAAAATTTTTTTCACATTTTCTTGTGCTATTCAGAATTTTTTGAAAATTATCATGAAATAATTAATGTACCTACAGTTACAATTAATTAAAAAATTGAGGAATTGAAAAAAAATACTTACTTTAAGTGTTTAAGGAATGACTTGCAAAATGGGCTGATGAATTTTATAAACATCTTGAAGAGACTTGAATCAGAATTAAAGTGCAGTTTCTGTCATTTTCCATGTAAAGGCAAAACACTTGTTAACTTCTAAAATCAATACGACCCCTATGGTAACTTGCTATGACCCTGGTGGAACATCATACTTAATAAAAATAAACATATTTACACACAAAAAAAAATTTATAATTACTTAAAAAAAAAAAAATCAGTGAAAGATTTAAAAAATTTTTGAGAAACAACATAATCATCAATAGCTATGAGCTCTTTCCTGTGATGTGCAGTTAATTTTTATTGAAAAATTAATCAATTTTGCTGATACTCATTGTTACAAATATTAGCACCATCATTGGTTATCAAAGTATTAAAAATGGCCTGTTGTAGCTGAAAACATATCCAGTGGTATCAATGCATTCACTGCATGTGATATTAATTTCATAGAAATAGATTGAGATCATTCTTCATAATCAAGATGTTTATGATTCCCAAATCTGGATGTAAGTGCTCGGAAAAAAAAACATAAAATAAAAAAAATTGTCTTCTGTGCAGGGGATATGAGCATCACGTTCAATTAACAAAATAAATTCCTGCAAAATAGCCATTCAGTGACATTCTCACACACAAAAGAAAATATCCCTGGGAGCCTATACCTTTTAAACCAAAGATATAAAAGTGACACTCCTCGCACCACTTAGGTTTTGTCACACAACTGCCAGACCATAAAACATACTCAACAATGTTAATGTCAACTATGAAAAAAGGGCATACATCAAGCCCCACCAATGACACCCACTTGCCTTCGCTAATCCACTCCAGGCCTCTTTCCTGACACCAACTTTAACTTCATCCAACCAACCCAAGTAATCTGTCAACTCCTGGCTCTACTGGCAACATTCTTCAACCTAACTGCATTTCTTACCAACAACAACAACAAATGAAACACATATATACAATTTTTGCCACTTTTCACACAAGTGTGTGTGTGTGTGTATATATATATATATATATATATATATATTATTCATATAAATACTTCTCTTGAAACAATGTGAGAGAATATGGTAAAACACATTGTGAGAGAAAGGAATTAGAATTAAAAAACAGAAGATAACAATTGACAATGATTTAAATTGTTTTAAGATCAAAATTGATTGGAAAGGAAGAAGTTGGATGAGAGTTCAACAAGTGAGATGTGCAAGAAAAAGTGTTAGCAGGGAATTTAAATTTACGTCTACCTTGAGACTTTGCTGCTAATCTAGTATTGCACTTGTTCATAAAGTCAAGATACCATAGAGGAATCTTCATCAAAATAATTACCATGAAATTATTTATAAAAAGGCACAGGAAAGCTACATTAAGGCAGTGGTAAAGTGAGCAAAGCTGAGATGCCAGTTCAGGACCAAAATCATTGTATATACTTCTCACACACACACACACACACATATATATATATATATATATATATATATATATATATATATATATATATATTTATATAGGCTCAAAATATACTTTCCTGCTAGTATTTAAAACAACACAAAAATACATCTTAAACAGTCACACATGAAGAGAAATTAATAACACCTATAAGCAAGTCTCCTTGAAAATGGCTAAAAAATTGGCCAAAAGTTATTGGGACAATGAACAACATGAACAATTTTTGCACTTCCTTACACCTAGGCAAACTAAAAAAGAAATCAAATTTTCCTTTTCTGTCATATTCAGTGAAACATGTTTAAAAGAAAGGTTGCTGTCCAAATATACATTGATTACACACACACACACACCATATATATATATATATATGTATATATATTTATTATAAATTATGTTTTAGAACATGTACATTATTTTTTAATATATGTCCTTGACAATCATAATATTTGTTTCAACATTGGGTGTCTAACATTTCTGAATTCGTCTGCTGCCTATATTTAGTTCATTTGGGAATGAACTAAATATAGGCAGCAGACGAATTCAGTTTTGCTTTTCCCTCCCGAAGAAATGTTGGACACTCAATGTTGAAATAAATATTATGATTGTCAAGGACATATATTAAAAAATAATGTGCATGTTCTAAAACATAATTTATAATAAATATTCACAGCTCTATGCATCATATATTGAGCACTGTTTTAAATGAATGTTTTGGATGGAAAAAATTCTTTCTTCATTCTGTACCCACTCGGAGATATATATATATATATAAAATCTGAGCAAGAGCCAACAACCTACCACAGTTTCACCTAATGGCTCATCAGGGAAATTGGCCTAGTTCAGTTAATATTGGTATTGTTGTTGCTATAGTTAATATTATATATATATATATATATATATATATATATATATATATATACACAAACATGCAGGCACACACACACACACTCACATTGTTTTTATTCAAGTACTTTTGTCTGTTTCAGTAAATATCAAAAATAGATACCAGAATAAAAAGAACTGCATTTTCTTCACTCACTCTGTCTTTGGATTTGAATTATTCCAAAGTGATGTAATGTGTAACAATTTTTTCTGCATTGGTAAGGTCATTATCAAGTATTCATGGGTATTATTATTTTGCCTCATGAAATATTTCATAGACATTGTAAGATACCATATTGTGAGTTACTTAAGTTGTTCCTTAGGCATAATAATGATTCATAATTGAAGTTTTTTTTTTGGTGAGTGCTCTATAGCTTTTTGGTATTACACAATATCATCTTTATGTTGATAGTCATTTTGATTGTTTGTGATGATCAATAGATGCAGGAATGTCTGTGTGTTGACAAGTAATAAGTTAATCTATGAGAGAATGTAGTGTATGTGTGGCCAAGGTAAGAATTTAATGTTGTGTTTTGATTATTGAGAGTGGTGTCTCAGTCTCCCAAAGGGTATGAGAAATCATAAACAACATTGTTTTTACAAAGGCAGTAGTTTTGACATCTTGAGTTATCACTAATAGATGTTTTGAAGTTTTTACAATGAATGATGAATCTAAGGTATATGTTGGAATCTTTTAGTAGAATTATATTTTTAATGTCTTTTTTTAAAATCTTTTTGACATCAGTTTATGATAAATAGAATTCTTGCTGCTTAATTTATGAAAAATTAGGGAAAAAAAAAAAAAATTAATTTTTATTTTTTCAGTAAAGAGATTGGTGAGCAAGCATCAAGGCATACAGTAAAAGAAAAAAAAGTGATGTATAAAACCAAAACAATTTTATTAAAATAAAAGTAAATTCCACTTAATATTAGGGATGCACAAATTTGGTTATTCATATGCCGGAAAATTTGGTAATAAATTCCTGGACAAGTTACTTATTTTTTTAAATAAGGGTCCATGGTAATTGAGAGAAAAAAGATCAAGTTTATAATCAAAATCAGTCAAATAACATACAACATCACAAGAAAAAAGTCAACATATATAAAACAAAGCAAAACACAAAGAAGATACAATTAAAGGTTTTAGTGAGGCCGAACCGAGTTAAGAGTATATTTACTTAGAAAGTATAAAATGTGAAAGTTCGTAGTAGTTCTCAGATGTCTTTAGCAAGATATTTTCTCTCTCACTCTTTGACAATCATGTCTGCTACTCTTCTTGTTGTTGTTTCTATTACACCTGTTGACGGTCATATTGCATGAATGTTTATAGTCAATGGTTCGCTCTGATTTACCTGAAATATTTTGGCAGTCAGCATAAGGATTTCAGATTTCAAGTAGCTATTGGTTAAAAAATAATATTTATAAAAACATTTTATTGCAGAAAAAAAATACTTTTGTTTTTTCTCCTTTCCTTCACCTTCAATTGATCCCCTGTACTTCTTCAGGTGGCAAGGTTCAGGTTTCAATAAACTATTTTATTACTTTGATAAAAAAAAAATCATTTTAATAAAATAGACGTCACACATTTAGGAATGCATTAAATTAAACAAACAATGTGTAGTAAACAAAACAAGTTCTAGATTTAAAAATTCAAATGCTAAGCACTGACTCACTGATTTTGTTAGTAATAAAAGAATTTTCTTGAATTTACAAACTTTGCTTAGCACACACAAAACTCGCAAAATTGCCTTGATGCAAAATGTTTGTCGTTCAATGGAAAGGCCAGAATCACATCTGGGAGTGAATTCCCAAATGAAATGAAAGACAAGCCATGTTTGACTGTCGCCAGAGTGAAGATGACGAGCGTAATTAACACATCCCTTGACTAATGTCAAGTGACCGCTATTGTTACCTCTCGCTTTTTCTTTCTCCTCCTTCCTTTTCACCATTCACCTTAAGCAATAATTTCAAAAACAATCCTACCCAACACTAAACGCTCACATATATATATGTTCCTGTCTATGTATATATAAACTCACTCTTGCAAGGACGACTATGCACTCTTGATACTCTTAACTTCTTTAAACGGTTTCTCATTGAACATTAATTTCTACCAATTCATGTTGTTCTTTTCCATGAGTAAATTTTGTATTTTAAACATACAAAAGGTATACTTTTATTCTTGCACATATTCCAATCTCCAACCTTCTGATCATAGCGAATAATCATAAGTTATAGGGAGTTCGGTTATGTATGACACATAGCCAAATAAAAACATTAACCATCTCCCTAGTTTTTCACTGGTGACCATGATGTGATAAAGAATATGAAATGGAAGAATTACTTCTACTCCGGTGAACCCCAACATCCAAAAAACACACACTCTACTGCTTCAAAGGTGTTTAACATTTTTAATTTTTTTTTTTATCGTTTTTTAGAACTTTGATCTTTGATCACTATGAAGAACCAAATAGATATATGATATTTAATAAATTTCTTGGTTGGTGCTGTTAAGCTTTGTGAGTTAATTGTACACATGACATTTCTAATATGATACTTATGTATTAAAATCTGAAAAGCAGCATTGCAAAAAAATGTCAGATATATCAGACAACATTTCGTTGATGACAATGACTAAGCTAACTGAATGTATTTCAACAAAAACATGAACAATAGACAGTTTATCCACAATTTTGATATGGATGAATTTTTATTAACTTTATTGGAAAATGCAATGTTCATTGAATTTAAATAATTTTCTGCTGCCAAAATAAATATATGTTTCTGAATATGGTTATCCTGAATGTAAATCTTAATAATTGCTGACTGCTATAAAACCAAGATGTTAACCTAAAATTTGATTCATGTTCTTGACTGGCCTTGTCAGATGTAGACTTTCATGTGGATGTCATGGCTTCAGCAAAATTCAGAAAAATGTAAATTGTCAGCTGTATGTGACCCCTTTCTCAGATCATTGATTAAAAATGGCTTTGATTGAATGAAGTCTGTAGCTATTAGCAGGGTTCATTCTTCTCTGAACCTTGTGGACTGACACTACCAAGAAACAAGGAACTGTGCAAAATAACAGAAACCACACCACTTAAGCGCTTTAAGCAACAACTTGAATAATAACATAATCAAGATTTTGACTCTCCACAATACTTCAGTCAAAAAGCCAGTAAGGAAACCTCTATCAATACGAGAAAGTGCAATAACATAATTTAATAGACTTGAGAACTCTGTTTTTTCTGAGAAATTTTAAAAAAAATTTAATAAGATTTCAACTGATGATAGCCTGGTATGCTCAGATAGGGAATGCTGAATGTTTCCTGATAAGAAAACAGCTAGTATTACCATTAATCAGAAATATAAAATTTTACTTTGACAAAGTTCTTGAGGTTAAGTGAAGCCATGGTCTTTCATGAAATATTAACGTTATAATGTTTGTTCTTGCAGGAGCATAAACAATATTTAAGCAGACGTAATATAACAAGTTGATTTTCTGTTATGCTGACAATGTTAATGTATACTCACATATCTGCATCATAGGCAAAGAAATACTTCTTTATTTCTTTCCTTAGATAATGTAATGAAATAGTCCATTCATATCGTAAAATTGGTCATTAAACTAATATGGCTGAATATTTCACAATGACAATTGTTTTATTACTTCCACAGTGCTAAAAAGGTTTAACAAGCAAAAAATCGTCTGTTGTACTTAATATAAAAATGAAATTTAAGTTGTATACAATCACTCTTTGTGTAGTAGCAAGCAGAGGTTTATATACACAGCACTTACTTGTTTTCTGTTTGATGGAATTTTCCAGGGAGGTACAAGGACATTGAGAATAAAAATAAACTGCACTTTACATTTTGTTCTTTCCTGATTCAGCAATATGGAAAAGAATTCTAGTATTTGAATACATTTTTTTTTTCACAAAAGCTTATTCACACAGTTGATAAACACAGAATGTGTTTTTTTTTCTTTTACTTGATAAAATGAAAAACAAACTTAAATATCTGATTTTTCACATAATTTTTCTTTCTATTCTGAACAAACATGTAGTTGTGCTTGTATAGAATCAAAAGTATAATTCCTTATTATATTTGTCTAGTGTGTACTGATAACCTCTGTCTGTAATCAGTTGAGTGTTTGTTTCATATTTAGGCCTCTGTGTTTTGATTGTAATATTAAAATCTCCATAGCCTAACTTACACATCTTGTGCTTCAGAAGTGTTCATAACAGTTGAAATATACATATAAACACATACACATGATATTGCAGAGATGATGTTTATGCCCACTCTTTAATGTTTACTAGTTCAAAATAAACCACTTGAGTATTTCTCTTGATTTGAATTGAACAATGTGCCAATGCAGTCAAATGTAAATGCACTGGGCCATTGTTAGAACTGAAGCACTGACTGTCCGCATTGTCAGTAACTCATAAGGTAATGACCATGACAGAAACTGAGGTCCTGGACAGCTGCTGGTCCCTCTTGAAAGCTGTTGGCCTTCTACAATGATCCCCACTCCCCCAACATTTCTTCCATGTGCCTCATACTGATTTGCCATTTTCATAGGAGATGGCCTTCTTGAAACACTCATCAATGTGAAACCTGCATTTCAATATACACTGTATTTGAATCTTGCTTTTGTTTACATTGTCAATCGTGAAAAATAGCCGACAACCAAAGATCTGAAAATGTTATCAAATGAAAGTAGCAAGCACACTTGGAAAATGTTCAACAAATTTTCTTTGGGCTGATGTATTTCCAGCATCTTTTATTTCTTTTATGTGTGATGACCGTTCAGTACATGGGCAATAATGGCCCTCCTCAAAACGCTTTCTTTTGTTACTAGCTGTAACTGTTTTTAATTTAACAAAATTCTTCAGTCTTGTTCAACCAACTATTCACTGAAACTAAGTAGTTTAATTGTTGTCTTCCACAGCTGCTCTTGTACTGGGAATATTAAATTATCCAAGCACTCTTTCCTCATTAAGTGTTTAAGAAATTTAAACTATCTTTTAGTAGCATTTTCCTTGTACCTATTTTCATGAAAAATTTTCTTATGAACATGTTCTGTTCATCCTAGTCTCCCCATTTATTAGGAGAACCACATCTATCGTTTGCAAAAATTTGAAAAGAAAATACAGGTCATCTAGGTTGGGAAATATAATGAAAACTGAAATATAATGAAAAGATGAAGTTAAAAATGAAATATGTAGTCAAATATTTTGCGAAAGATCTCTGGAGGAATTACCAACAAGTCCTCTCTGAGAACAGTATTATCAATCATTGCATTGCACATCTTCTTCAACTTCATTTTCCCTTACATTTCTTACGATGTTCCTCCCCCAATAGTTGATGTGCTTTAAATGTTCACTTTCTTGCTGAACATCACTGTGATTTTTTTTTTATGACTATCATTGCTCCTACCTTAGTTAGTATTCTTTACATAATAGCAATGGATTTTTACATTCTGCAACTTCAGTTTTTATATTAAATAAATAATTGTCAATTTTTGCTGGGAAAGTAATCATTTGATATGAGTGAACTATTTACCTGTTCAAACTCGATCTAGTCTGACAGTGAAATTGATTTAGCCTTCTCAAAATTTTCAAATTTGATGTGTTTCATACATCTGGTGTATATATATTTTTTAAATAATTTATCAAACTCTGTAAAAACATTTTTAACTGCATTAGCAGTTTGGAGAGATTTTACTATAGCAATGACAACTTCTCCAGTTATAATGGTAATATTTTTATTAAAAGTTTATAATAAAAACATAGTTTACTGCAACACAAGAGCCATTGTGATTTGTTACTATCTTTTTAGCACCTTGTCAGGCAGCAAACTTTTTTTTCTGTCAGGAATCATTATATATAGAAGTTTAAAAGTAACACGATTTTTACCAAAATCAGACTCTAAGTATCGAGCAGTCTCAATAAAATAAATCACTACAGTGGACTGGCAACTCATTAGTTTGTATTACTTTTAAGTTATGTAGGTTTCATTAAAAAGGACAAATTTTGATGTAATTTTTCATGCGATCTTATGTTTTACTTTTGAGAATAGAAAATAATTAAAACAAAAAAACCCACTGCTCAATAATATCCATTTTAAACATGCTAACAACATCCTTACCATGTTTGAAACAGAAAACAAACACATTACTCTACAAACATACATAACACAACATACATTCTGTTACACAGAACATAAAATTCATCCTTGATAATGTCTAAAAGCACTCGAATAAAGAAAACATTCAAACTTTTATTATATAATTTGTCTTCATAAGAAAGAAAAATTATGTAATCACATGTTAAATTGCATATAAAACTTAACCATAATACCTAGTCTGTCATTTTTAATGAAACCTGCATGCAAGAGATTTTGTTGCCCAAATATATATATATATATATAGTCATCTGCAGACAGATCTGTTTTGCTGTATCACAGCTCATCAGTACGGTTTAACCCAGGATTGAAACCCGACCAAATTGGCGTCAGTCGGTGATTCTACCTCTGAGCTATGGGTGCTTGGTAGAAGGAGGCAGACTTTTTAGCATGTATATTATCATTATACAAATCCAATAGCTAAGAGTGTTTTAATTCATTGCTGAATGAAAGTATGTGTATATATATATACACACATACACACACATGCTTGCAGGGTGCGATGGGTAAATTGATTCCATTTTATATCTTAAATTTTGTGCATGGATGTTGTTTGTGATGAAATTGACAGCACAGCATAGTAGAGTCAGTTGGGCATTAACTGTTTGGAAAAGATTAGCATAACAGAGTTAACTCTACAAGAAATTTTAAAAGAGGCATGATATACTGTTTGGCCTTCATACCAAAAACTCCAATACCAACATTTCAGAGTATTTGGGTGTCAATGTGAGGACAGTGCAGAAGATTCAGAAAGAGTTGGATGAGATATACACTGAACATCATGGCATTTGGACTGATTGCTAGTAATGGCATTGTTAAGCCTCTATTCATCTTGCTACATGGTCCCAAACTCAACAAAGAGGCCTTAGTCAACTGTTTTGAGAAGGTAGCTTGATTATTATATGTGGAGTACAATTGAGTGAGAGACCAACATCAAAGATGAACTGAAAACAATTACGGCAACAATAATTAACTTAAATATGGTGACTATCCAGAAGAGATGCAGGCAATTCTGAAGTTGTTAGGAAGTGGTGGTTGAAGTCAATAATGATTTTAAAATGTGGTTCTACAGAAGGATGCTGTGAATATCATAGATCGAGCATGTGAGCAATGATGAGGTCCTAGAAATGATGGAAACAAAAAGGAAATTAATACTGAGTATCGAGAAGAGACAGCTGAAGTTCCTGGGACATGCAATGAGGAAGAAGGGCTTGGAGAACCTGATACTGACAAGCCAGATACAGGGAGGAAGAGACAGGGAAAAGCAACAGATAACATATTTGAAGGACCTGATTAGGTAGATGATGGAACGAGGGTTGCATGATGTAACAGGAGCTGGTATGCTAAGAGACACCAGGGATAGGGAGAGGTAAAAAGCCATGATTGCCTACGTCCTGGAGGGACAGGGCATATAGAAGAAGTACTTCAAAATGTTTTTGTGTAATTTTGGTAAATATTTAACATGAGATATCAATGTTATTTTCATTTTAATGTTGATGACAATTTATATATATATATAAAATAAAAGATAGGTGTATTAACTATTTTTATGTAAATTTAACAATGATTTTGTGAATTAAAATGTCATCATCGAGGATTTACTGAAAATTGTACAAATGTTTGCTAGTCTCTAGCATTCATTCACATATTCACTGCTATAAGTTTTCATCTCTGATGAGACTGTCCAGCATTTTTTACCATGTAGTAACTATTCATAGTAGTTAAACACTAATGTTTACTTTTTTATTTTTTTTATTTTGGGAAATTCTTATTTTTATTTTCTGAAAGGGCAGCCAATTAAGTGCCATATGTGATACAAGCTTGGGCAATCATATCTCTTTCAAGACATGACTGACTAGGCAGAAAATTTTCTCGCATTAGGTTGCCATTTCTTTCTGCAGTAGACCAGTTGCAAACCAAGACTAGAGAACCCAATCTGTCTTGCTTTTCCGACCATAGCTGGTGGGAGAAGTGATGGATTTATCTCTTTTCCAAGATTCCATAAGTGAATGAAATGAACTTGATTCTTCAATTTTATATTCCAAGCTGATATCCATTGTACCACGATACACAACCTTAAGGTACCTTTCTTTATTTCTATGTACAGTGGTCCATTGCAAAACATATCCAGGTGCCGACTGTGGAAGTGACCATGTCCCAGTCATATGCAAACTAAGGGTGAAACTCCAAAAACTGAAGAAGCTTAGCACATCACCAAGGCAATAGGACAGGCTTGTGAATGACCTCACCTGGCAGAAAGAATACAATAACAGTATGAGAAAAAAATATGAAGAACAAATTGAAAAAGGGCACTCAAAATGGGATTCACTAAAGGAAGTGATGGTGACCTCAGCAAACAACATAGCCCCAAAGGAAAGCAGAAACAGAAAAAAAACGAGTGAATGACCGAAGAGATTCTCCACATGATGCAAAGGAGACAAAAAATAATACCAAGACATGGAGCAGAGTACAAGAAACTTCACAGGGAGATAAGGAACAAATGCAGAAAAGCTAAGGAGCATTGGCTCAACAACAAATGCACAGAAGTAGAGAGAATGAGCAGGACCAATAAAGCAGAGATGCATAAAGAGATAAGAGAACTGACAGGACAAAAACCTGCTCCTCAACAGGATGCATAAAATCCAAGGATGGAACAATCATATTGGAGAAAGAGGAAATACTCCAGCATTGGGAAGAATATATAAAGGATCTTTTTTGTGACAGGAGAGAACAA
This sequence comes from Ascarosepion bandense, assembly GCA_037127315.1. Lineage (NCBI taxonomy): Eukaryota > Metazoa > Mollusca > Cephalopoda > Sepiida > Sepiidae > Ascarosepion > Ascarosepion bandense. Next base: position 1,572,464 of record JBBBDQ010002011.1, on the reverse strand, counting down.
CCGAGAATACACGATATTTATAGCACTGCCGAAGAAACCAGGAGCAAATGAGTGTGAACTACACAGAACTATCAGCTTAATGAGCCACATTACAAAACTGATTGTCAGAATCCTGATGAATAGAGCGAGAAGCAGAATCAGGCCAGAGATAGGGCAGGAACAGTGCGGGTTCGTCAAAGACACTGGAACAAGGAATGTCATATTCATGATTAGGATGCTCTCTGAAAGGGCAATACAAATGAAGAAAGACTTGTACCTATGTTTCATTGACTATGCGAAGACATTCAACAAGATATGACACAAAGAACTGATGGAGATGCTCGGCAATCTCGACATTTTTGGGAAAGATATAAGAGTAATCAAGAATCTCTACTGGCAACAAACAACATGCATACAGACAGGTAACGATCTCAGTAGGTTCACAAAGATAGAAAGAGGTGTAAGACAGGGATGTGTCTTTTCACCGGATTTGTTCAATTTGTACAGCAAGATTATTTTGAGGACCCTAGATGACATGCCAGGATTAGTTATTGGAGGCCACAACTTGAACAACATAAGGTATGCAGATGATACAGTGCTGATTGCAAACATGGAAAGGAAACTACAAGATCTCCTACAGAAGGTAGTGGTAGAGAGTGACAAAAAAGGTCTACAAATAAACTTTAAAAAACTGAATGCATGGTCATCAGCAAAAGGTGCAACCCAAAATGCCAAATACAGGTGGAGGATACCAGAATAAAGCAGGTGCAAAAATTTAAATAACTAGGAAGTGTTCTAACAGGAGATGGAAAGTGCGACACAGAGATCCGAAGACAAATTGGCATGGTAAAGGACGCATTCCAGAAGATGAGTAAAGTGCTGACACACAGAAGAATTTCACTAGAAACAAAGAAGAGAGTGCTGGACTGCTATGTGATGTCAGTTCTTCAATACGGCAGTGAATGCTGGACAATATCATCGAAAATGAGGACAAAACTGGAAGCAGCGGACATGTGGTTATACAGAAGGATGCTGCGGATATCGTGGACTGAGCATGCAAGCAACGAGGTGGTGTTGGAAAGAATGGCACCAAAAAGGAAATTAATACTGAGCATCAGGAAGAGACAACTGAAGTTTTGGGGACATGCAATGAGGAAGGAGAGCCTGGAGAGCCTGATACTGACTGGCCAGATAGAAGGCAAGAGAGACAGAGGAAGGCAGCGGATAACATATTTGCAGGACCTGATCAGGTGGATGACGGAACGGGGGTTGCCAGGAGTAACAGGAGCAAGCATACTGGGAGCCACAAGGGATAGGGAGATGTGGAGAACCATGATCGCCTACGTCCTGAAAGGACAGGGCACATAGAAGAAAAGGAAGAAGAACCCTTTTATTTCTGTTTTACTTTGTTTTTTGTTTTACAACCTTGAGTGTTCAATTTTTGGATCTGCCTAATTCTGATGTAATTTGTATGTATCTCATAATTCAGACTGTCTTTTTGCTAACAACCAAACATTCTCCTTTTTGCAGTTAAGTCCTCTTTTCTTACTTTTCTCTACTAATGTTTCAAATAGTTAATTCAGTTTTCTTGTTCAGTTTTCCATCAACACATTAAGCAGTAATTGTGATATTGTAATTATTTATTTTGGATTTCTTTGTTGCATGCTATATACCTTCAAGAGGTAGGTGATTATGGCTCTCTACAATTTCCTGTCTTTTGTGACTTTAACAAGGTTTTGTTTTTTGCTATCTGTCCAAATTCTTGTACTGATAACAAATTACACCAGCTCATCAGGAGTCCTGGCTATAATGATTAACTAAATCCAACAGCAAGACTTCTGATTAGTAGGTTTTGAGGAGCATGGAACCATCTCTGATGTGCTGTTCTTCTCAGATTCACCCTGACCAAGGGTGGCAGCACCTGTTAGGGTCCCAGCTATGGGCTAATACTTAACCCCAAACTGGAGTTCAATACTCTATGAAAGCATAAAATAGATTTTTATAGTAAAAATATCAGCAATTCATTTTTGAAAAGAAAAAATATATTAAAAGCAACACATTTTTTTAAATAAAATATTGCTAACAATAAATTTGGCACTTGAAAAAATCCTCTTTAAAATAATAAATCAATGAAACCTGATCAATAAACTGATATACTACAAAGAATACAAATTATATTTGTATGAATCTATCCTCAAAATCTTGTCAGCCTTATGTAAATAACCCATTGTGCTATAAACCAAACCAAACTCAGTCACTTCAGAATGGAAGCAGACTTAGTAGCCAAGCTATTTTTAGATGTAGACACAAAGACCAAAATCCCATACAAGAACTTTAAGGAGCTCATTAACAAATACTTTCAAAAGTAACAGCAACAATGCTGGGATAATAATTCACACAACAAAATCTTCACTATTCAGCCTAAACTTGGAGAATGGAAGTTAGCTTTCAGAAAATCTTGGAAGGAAGAAGTACTACTAAACCGCTTATGAATAAGCCACACAAGAATAAACCACTCATACATGCTAAACAGTAAAGATCAAGCATGGGAAACAGCATACATTGTTAAACATATATTAATGATGTGTTCATCAATTGCTCCCTCAAGACAAAAATACCATTATATGAACATGTGTGGATTGCTTCGAGAAAGCCAAAGTGGATGATATATTATCATTTCTTAAAACAGTGGGCCTATACCAAAAATATAAATAAAATGAGAATGTCAATAAAAATAAATTTCTCAGTTGTGTGTCTGAAAAGAGTAGATCAATCAGATCAGGTCCTGGGTATGATGATAATCTACATCTGGTAGCAAGACCTTTGATTGGGAGGTTTTGAGGAGTGTGGGACCACATCTTAATTGCTAATTTTTCCAGGTCACTCTAAACCATGTCAATAGCATCTATTAGTGGTCCCAGATATAGGCAAATAGTTAACCCCCAAACTGGGGTCAACACACTATGAAAGTATAAAAATTAATTTTTATCATATAAGTGCAACAATACATTTTTGAAGGAAAAAATATTACTAACAATATGGTTGACTCTACAAAACTCTCTTCATAAAAATGGCAATGAAGCCTGATCTACAAACTGATTTTTTACAAAGAATACATGTTCTATTCATACAAACCTTTCTTAAAATATTGTCAACATTAAATAACCGATTGACGCTGGTTTGTGGTAAAACAAACCTAAATCAAATGAGCTCATTAGGCAGGTTATTCATAATCTTTCTTTGTTTTTTTTATTTGCTTTCAATATGTCTGTGAGTTCTCAAAGTTGTCCTTCCTCATTATCAATTGTCTATTTATTAATCCAAGTATGTGTCCTAGTTAAAATGTCATAACAGTAATATACTAATTAAACTAAGCATAATTTTTTATTTTATTTACTTATTTTATATAATTGTTTATGCCCAACTGAACTTAGTCAACTCTTTTGCTATATGCAAGGTTCTTCATATCTTGTCTTATTTTTTCTTGCACTGAGCAAGACTGAGACATTTTAAATCCTTCATCTTTGTGGTAATAGATCTTTAATCCATCTGCCCAAGCTTCTCAAGTTGGTTACTTGTCATTTGCTTAGTCTTCTTTTGCCTTCAACATGTCTCTGTGAGTGTTAAGTTCTTCAAATCTTCTCTTCTCAAAATGTCCCCAAATTTCAGTTTCATCTTTTATTGTTTCTAGAAATAGTTTCCTTGCAGCTTTGTTGCTTGTTAATTTGTCAGCTATGTTGCTGGTTTGCAATATTGATTAAAAGAAACATTTCCAATCTTTTTTTTTGTCTTTTCCTAATTTGTGAGGGAATTGACTTTTGTTGCCATAAAAATAGTTTTTTCTTATATGTGCTTTGAAGGATCACAGCTCTCCACAGCTTCCTGTGCTTTACTTTAAGCAACATTAGAGACTGACCATATTTTCCAGTTCTTACTCTACTAGTCGCTTATGATCTGGTAAGGTAAATTATTGATTTTTCTGACAAACTTGGACTTTAATGGTTTTTTACCATAACATTATTTAAACTATCTTCACTTCTTGGCAACGTTTTTTTTAAAAAAAAGAAATGATTAGAATTGTAATCTACCAAGGCTAACAAAGCAAACCTTGCTACTGAGCTTGCAAAGGACCTCTAATTTGTGGTGGACTGGGGTAAGAAATGGCTCGTAAATTTTAATGCTTCCAAAACAAAGCTGCTATCTATTAACCATTACAGACCATCGTTCCTCCCGCCCATTAGCATGGATCAGGCTAGTCTCCCTGAAAGTAAAAAACTGTGCCTTCTCAGATTAACTCTCACATCAGACCTCAAGTGGAATAACTATATAGAATCCATAGCTAAATCTGCCGCTAAGAAGGTTGGTTCTCTGTGTAGGCCAGGAAGTTTTTTCCGTCTAAAACAATCCTGCATATATACAAATTTGCCATCTGCCTGTGCATTGAATATTGTGGCCATATCTGGTCAGGTGCTCCTGCTATCCACCTAGGTGTCCTTAACAAAATCCAACGGAGAATCTGTAATGTGATCGATCCTGACTTGGCAGCTAGGATAGAGTCGCTTTCTCACCAACGCAGTGCGACTTCCTTGTGTCTCTTCTACATTTCTATTTCACGGCTTCTGCTCTGATGAACTTAGCTCACTGGTATCCCCTATATATAAATTTCCTTGAGTCACAAGATTAGCAACTAGATCCCACCCTTTTACTGTGAAACCGATAAATTCTAAATGCAAATTCTACTCCAGCAGTTTCTTTTCTTGCACTTCCTGCCTGTGGAATTCCCTTCCATTTATTTGCTTTCCCAACAATTACAATCTTCAACAATTCAAATGTAAAGTCAATAGTCATCTCCTGTCTCACTAACTTGCATCCTCTCTCTAATGCTCTTTTCTCTATCCACCCCACTCTCATCAGTATTCTCTTCTCATACTCTCTTCCTGACACCCCCGTAACCTGTCACTCTTTTTCACAACATCCCTCCTATGTAACCCCCTGCACAACAGTGACAGTAAAATGCCTTGCTTGGGGCCACATGATTATAAAAAATAAAAAAAATAAAACATAAAAATATGAAAGTAAATATAACATTTCATTTTTTTTTTTGTTTGTTCTTGAGAATTGAAAACAAAAATAATAAACACTATTATTTTTTATTTACACTATTATTTATTGGAATGATTGGCAAAACATTGGCTAATTGACAATTCATTCAAACTTGATAAAAATGTTAAATAAGGGTTTTCTTATGGCAGGTTCTCATTAATTTAGTAAAGGTTTGTAAATTTATCAAAAAATTAGTAAATTGTAAAAACTGAATTCCATTAGTTTTTAGAATGTTGGAAATCAAAAGATATTCTTGTAAATAGTTTGCTGATTTTCCTTTTTGGCTCTTATGCTTTAAGAATATTGCTTTAAGTTAAATCTTTATTTGCAAAAACATTATCCAGCATGCATGGTCATATATGAGGAGAGATGTTACATAGATTTTTTTTTTAATAAAATTAGCATATATCTTAATACTTTTAGGTTCCAGAAACCATATTTTATTTCTCCAACATACTTTTGGGTTTCTATGATGCCATTTCTGTTGTCTTTCAAAATAATATTCAGGTTTTTAATTTCCTGTGCTTGTTTGCTTGCTGATGATATGTCCAATTTGTAACTCAAATTTTGCAATGTTTCTTTTTATTCTGAAAAACGTACAAGCCATTTTCGTAGAGTTAATCTTGTATTTGTAAATTTTTAACATATCAAGATTTGATATTTTCATTTACATGGTGTTGTTTTTGTATCTGAGGTGAAGATTGTTCTTATGTCCAGGTAAGCTTTCTCATTTTCTCTGGATCACCTTAGTTTACAGGTTAAAGAAATCTAGTTGGTTGACTCATTTTATACCTTTTACACTTGTTTTTACACCTTCTAATGTATCGTACTTTTCCTTTTCTTCCTTAAAATTCTTCATTTACTTTTAAATCTGTCATTAGTGCATTGTTTTCAGTATATCTTATGTTGATTAAATTATGTCCACTGATGATAAATTCATAGTTAGTTTTAGGCCTTCAGATGTCCCTGAGCTAGTAGAATTTTTACAGCTCTTTAATACATATATTTGTGCCCTCCCTATGTCTACAGATAACTGTTTTTTTATTGTAAAACATGAAACCGTTCAAGTAATATATATATATATATATATATATATATATATATATAAACTTATTTATAAATAGAACTTTGTGTGTATGTGTGTGTCCCTTACCTATAGACTCCGAAACAGCTAAATCGATTTTCTTGAAAATTTACCCTGTTGTACTATAAGCATCTGCAAGTGTTCTTAGCTAGGTTTTGTGTCACAGTATCCCCGCCCGAGAAATATCGAAAATCAGTTATTGAAAAAATTGGGTTATAGAAGGAGTGGTCGGATTTTAATCAAATTTGATACACTTATAGACAAAAGCATAAGAAACGGTATTCAGAAGTTTCAAGGTTGCAGTTCTTACAATAGTGCAGAAAATCGATAATATATGTCTATAAAAGGCAAGATGTTTGTGTGTGTCTGTTTATCTGTCTGTATGTCCTTTATACAAATTTTTCCTTCCACAATTTTTATCCAATTCTCACCAAACTTCAAACAAATATTCTTTAGGCTGAGTCTGAGCTCCAGGACCATGGATTAGTTTTAAAGCTTTCATTACACCCAAGCAACGCCGGGCTATACTGCTAGTATATATATATAAAAGATGTATCAAAATTAAAATAGGGTTCTTTCAAATTTAAAAGGTGTACTTCAACTACAGGGGCCCATATACTCTAAATTGTTTGAAATTAGTTTTAAAAAAGCCTTAGTAAAGCTGAAAATAAATATAATATGTAGTAATAATAAGAGAAAATCTGTAGGACATTCTGTTGTCCAGTTTTTCTTAACATTAAGAATATGAATGTCCACATTCTAAACAAGAATAAGATAATAAAGAAAGCATGTTGTAAGTCTTCTAAATAGGTTTTTAAATATAAATTATTTATGTACAAGAATTTAAGAGTTGAAAAGGTGTAAAAATAGTATTTACTTTAGTTAATTGGTACACAGAAAAAGTTAGGGTTCAGAAAAGCTTTTAGTATTTGATTTTCAATATGAAACTGTGATTGAGAAAACACTTTTTTCCTGAAAGGAAGCTTGGCAAAAATTGTTTTTTTTTAGGTTTATTTTTTATTTTTAAAACTTTTACATGTTGGTGATAACTACTAACCACTGGTTTAAATGGTGCATATTGTATAGTGGAATCTTTTTGACACATTTGCAATGATTGCCTGTTATTGGATAAATAATAATTCAAAAGTACTCTGGCTTTCTTGGCTGGAAAGTGCTCTTTCCTTTGAGTTTCCAGTTAATTGTAATTATTTTTTATATTAATTGAATTTTGCATTTTATTTTCTTACGAGATCTCCAGCTTTTTATTTATTTTTTTTCTAGCAATTTATATTTATATTTTATTAATATTTTATGACTGGAATAATTTTCTTTGTTATCACTTTTTATATCAGATGCTTCCTCTGTGTTCATAGTTATTTAATTATTTTTATTGGTATAATCTTTTCAATCTTCATTGTCTTCAATATTGCAATGAATTGATACTTTCCAGGAATTCCTGTTATTATATTCGTGTGTTATATTTGCCATTCCAGGACACCCACTTAGATGGCTATAGTTAACATGAAGTAGTTTTTGCTATAAGCTACAATTGATGTTCTTCTTGGGAAGATTTTAAAACCAAAGAAAAAAAGAAAATTTATAAAAAAAAGAGTTTCAGAAAGAAATTAACGTTTTTTTTTGTTTTTTTTAAATCATTTCACCCCAAAGAAGGTGGAACTGCCACTAGTCCACCTGGAGTTATAGCGAAAGAAGGGATTGGAGACAGGTCTTCTTGAAGAAAGTATAAAAACTGGATGGCATTCAAAGAAACAGAAGATGGCAGTTAACATTGAATTTGAATGTTTGGAGATTGTAGCTATCATGGAAGCAAGTAAATAGAAGGGAGGTTCACAGGCGGAAAGTGCAAGAAAAGAAACCTTTGGAGAAGATGCTGTTAAAATGACATTTTCAAACTGTAAGTGAGTTTGACCTGGATGCCAATCAAATCAGTCAGTTAAGTGCCAGACGTGATTGGGCAATCATGTCTTGAAAGAGACACGACTAACTGGGCAGAAGATTATCCCGCAGTATGTTGCCATTCTTTCTGCAGTAGACTGGTTGCCAATCAAGGCAATCTGTTTTGGTATTTAACCCATAACTGGAAGAAATAGACAGATTAATACCTTTCTCAAGGGTATTTGCGTGTAAGTGAATGCAACGAATTCAGCTGGAATTCGAACTCGGCTCCCTGATTTCTTGTTCTGAGTCGATATCCAATGCACCACAACGCACATCAGCCAATCAAATAGCATGCTTAAATTCATGTGTTCAGGGCACAAGGTGAAAAAAAGCTTATTAGAACAGTTGTCATGAAAATAATTGTAGAAAAGACAAAGGAAAGCCAAATTATGTCAGTGTATTTAATTTCATTTTCAGAAAATATAGAACACTAAAGGCAAAAAGTTTCATTGCCATTCATACTAAGTGACAATTTTCATGAATACCTAATCATTTTTATTTTTATCATTATGAAACTTTCGTCTGATTGCTAAAATCAGTATCAAGTAGTACTTTTTTTTTTATTCTCATAACCTGACCATCTCCCCCTGTATGTCTCAGATGTGTGCCAATGCCTAAATCTCGGCAAAGTATCTTCCAATTTATTCAATGTCATTGTCAGTTCATCTTCTCACTCTGTTTACTTATTTTGCCTAAGGTTGTACCTTGTAAGTTGGTCATGGAATGATCGTTAATGTTTTTGACACAGTCATTTTTGAACTTTGTCTTATCGACAGTGGTTCTTTCTTCTCTGATGGTGTCTAGTACTGCATTATTAATGATGTGGTCTGTCAAAAATGCCTAGGAGGCTCCTGTAACATCTCATTTCTTATACTTGGATTCTATACTACTGTTTTACTGTTAAAGATTTTAAAATGTATAAAAATACTGAGAAGACCAGTGTGCACCAAAATCTGATCTTTGACTTCAGGTAGATGTTTTTGTCTTTGCTATGATTGAAACAATAAAGACTCTTAAAGATAGAATGATTTGCTTGGCTTAAAAGTTATGTTATAGCTGAATTCATTTTAGAAATAGTCTCATAATAGCAACAGCAGGGTTATTATATCTTAATTTAATGAATTTTTTTACAAATTTGTGTGAATCCACAGAACCAAGTTTATATATATATATATATATATATATATATGCATCATTCATTCAGTAAAAAAATTAAAGCACTTTCAGCTATTGGCATGTACATACATGATATATCACACGCTAAATGTCTGCCTCCTTCTACCAAGCGGCTATAGCTTAGAGGTAGAATTGCTGACTGATGCCAATTAGGTTGGGTTTCAATGCTGGGTAAAAAGCAATTGGATGTCTAAGGGACTACAAATAAACTCAGAAAACTGAGTACATGGTCATCAGCAAAAGATACAACCCAAAATGCCAAATACAGGTGGAGGATAACAGAATCAAGCAAGTACAAAAATTTAAGTACCTAGGAAGTGTTCTAACAGAAGATGGAAAGTGTGACATGGAGATCCGAAGGCGAATTGGCATGGCAAATGACGCATTCCAGAAGATGAGCAAAATACTAACACACAGGAAAATCTCAATAGAAACTAAGAAAAGAGTGCTAGACTGCTACGTGATGTCAGTTCTTCAATACGGCCGTGAATGCTGGACAATATCATCGAAAATGAGGACAAAACTGGAAGCAGCCGACATGTAGTTCTACAGAAGGATGCTACGGATATCGTGGACTGAGCATGCAAGCAACGAGGAGGTGTTGGAAAGAATGGCAACAAAAAGGAAATTGATACTGAGCATCAGGAAGAGATAACTGAAGTTCCTGGGACATGCAATGAGGAAAGAGAGCCTGGAGAACCTGATACTGACTGGTCAGATAGAAGGAAGGATAGACAGAGGAAGGCAGCAGATAACATATTTGCAGGGTCTGATCAGGTGGATGACAGAACGAGGGGTTGCCAGGAGCAACAGGCTCAAACATACTAAGAGCCACAAGGGATAGGGAGACGTGGAGAACCATGATCGCCTATGTCCTGAAGGGACAGGGCACATAGAAGAAGGAGAAGAACTGTATTGATGAGCTGTGATACAGTGAACAGATTTGTCTGCAGATGACTATATATATATATATATATATATATATAAAAATGTGATGAAAAGAAAATATTTTTTATTTAAATGTATTTTCTGCATTGTTTAGAATTAATTGATAATATTCAATATTATATTCCTTTTTCATTTAGATAAGAATCATTTATACAGTTGCTTCTAATTTCTTAAATGATAAAAGATAAAATGCAGAACAATATGAGAGAATAAACAAAGATTCCATAAAAAATAGAGAGGCATTATTCAAGATGTTTGCGTGAATATATAATTTAATCCAGCAAAACAAAGTGATGAATAAAAATATATGAAAGCAATACAAGACTAACGTGACATGACTTCTTGCTACTGCTGATTCTTTGAGATTTGTCAGTTATGGTAAATGGTTTATAGCGCAAGATTGTAACCAGTGATTTTAGTTAATTATATGTGAATATATTCACAGGAAACAAGCTATGTGCAATAAACACCAAGGACATATAGAAATGCAGAAGGCAATTATCTCCCTTTTTACAGAGCAAAGTTAATATTTTAAGGAGCTTTGAGTTTTGGAGATAATAATAGTGATGAGCTTATAACCAAAATGAATGTGAGCTCATATATCAAGGCAGACACATATGGTGAACAATTGCCTTTAAGCAAATAAGTAAATATCATGTCCTAAATAAAAAACAAATCATATAGCTAGCACTAGCTTTCTCCTTTCTGTAGAAATAAAATGTAAGACCTACTTGTCCATTTATATATTAGTTAATTTTTTCATATGTATTAATTTTTCTGCATAGGGCAAATTGTCATATAGATTTTATATGACATATGTGCTGTATTTTATATTTTATATGACATATGTGCTGTATATACAATGTGCTCTGTTGATTTTATATGACATATGTGCTGTATATACAATGTGCTCTGTTGAAACTCTGTGCTGGAATTAATTTATTTGAGTTGACGTTTTCTTTCATCATGTTTAGGTATGAGATATATTAATGCTTAACATGAGTATTTTTTTTTTTAATCATTTCACCCCAAGCGAGGCATTCCACTGCCACTATTGCGCTTGGAGCTACATAGGGGAAGGTAAATAGAAAAAGTGGTTAGATATAGGAAATGTCAGAAGGGGGTTGATAGATAGATAGATGGGTGGGTGGGAAGTGTGTTTGAAAGAATGGAAGCGAGTTAGTTTGTTAGGAGGTGTCTATTGACCTTACATTTAAACTCCTGGAGATTGTAGCCATCGGGGAAGCAGTCATGTGGAAGGAAATTCCACAGTCGGGAAGTGCGAGAAAAGAAACTGTTGGAGTAGAAATTGTGGTTGCATTTTATCGGTTTCACTGTAAAATAGTGGGATCTAGTTGCTAATCTAGTATCTCGTGCAAATTTGAACCTAGGGGGCACCAGTGATCTAAGTTCATCGGAGCAGAAGCCGTAAAAGTATTTATAGAAGAGACACAGGGAAGCCACGTCGCGTCAGTGAGAGAGAGACTGCAGGCGGTCTGCTAAGTCGGTATCGATCACATTACAGACCCTCCACTGTACCTTGTCGAGAAGCCCAAGGAGAATAGCAGGGGCACCCAGCCAGATATGGTAACAGTATTCAATGCACGGGCGGATGGTAGATTTATAAATGTGAAGGATAGATTCAGACGGAAAAAAACTTTCGGGCCCTGCACAGAGAACTGATTTTCATAGTAGCAGATTTAGCAATGGATTCGATATAGTCATTCCACTCGAGGTCAGCTGAAAGTGTGAGACCAAGGAGGCATAGTGTTTTACTCCCTGGGAGGCAAGCCTGGTCCATGCTAATAGGAGGTAGGTGCAATTGTCTATGATGATTAATTTATAGTAGCTTCGTTTCAGAAGCATTAAAGTTTACAAGCCATTTCTTACCCCAGTCCACTACGGATTGAAGGTCCTTTCCAAGCTCGGCTGCAAGGTTAGCTTTGTTGCCCGCACCTGATTTTTGATCGAGGTGAGAATAAACTGTGGTGTCATCAGCGTACATACCTACTTGGGATCTTATGGTATCAGAGAGATCATTAATGTAGATCAGAAAGAGCGTAGGACCTAGGATAGAGCCTTGAGAGACACCTGCGTTCGTATGGTATTTCTGGGAGGCATGTCCGTTTAATACCACTTTCAATGTGCGGTTAGATAGGAATGACTGGATTAGTTCAAACAATTGTCCAGCTATACCATAGCTCCGTAGTTTGCATAGAAGGCCAGCATGCCAAACTCTGTCGAACGCTTTAGAGATATCCAAGGCAACGTTTCGGGTTTCACCATTCATGTCGAGTGCCTGATATATGTACTTGGTGATGGTTGTTAGCATATCAGCAGTAGACCTGGTGAAGCGGAAACCATACTGCTTGTCCAAGAGGAGCCTGTGTGCTGTGAGATGCTGAACCACCTTGGCGTTGATAATGGCTTTGAACACTTTGCCAAAGATCGGAAGAAGGCTGATAGGTCGGTAATTTGCGGGGTCCAAGGGTTCTCCAGTGTTTTTAAATATAGGAACTACGGAGGAAGATTTCCAACAGGCAGGAAAGCAGGAAGCAGATAGGCAGAAGTTGTAGAGCTTAGAAAGTACAGAGGAAAGTTCGGGGGCACATTTCTTTAAGACTATGATTGGGATTCCGTCCCCTCCGCTTGAAAAGTGAAAAGAGAATCAAGGTATTTCTTTCCACTTTCCAAAAACTTCACTTTCCTTGTGAATTGACATGATGATAAAAATGAACTTTACTATATATTTCTAAACAGGGAAAATGTTGGAATGGAAAGGATGTACATAAAATTACAAATATTCAGCAACTCAGTCTGCATTTTTTTTCTTTTCATATACAACTGACAATGCAGCCCTGCATTGTCATGTCATTCATCTATTCAAATATTGGATGAGATGCTCAGAATTGAAATGGCAATTCAAAAAATGTTGAAACAAAAGGTTATACATAAACTTGAAATGATTCTTAGCTCAGGTAAATTTACAGATGAACTGACTCAGAGAGGAGTCTCCTAACAAGATTCTGGATTAGCTATATGAGACTAGTGACTACTGGTAACGTACGATAATCATAATTACTGCTGTGAGGTTCTTATAATTTAGACTAGTTAAAGAAAATGTTCGTTTAATTTGTGCTATGTATATTTTATTACATATATTTTCTTTCAGAGTGACTATATTTTGAATTTTTTTTCTTTTTGTCTGTAGCTACCATAAAAATAGGATTCTATAGAATTTAAAATGAACTTTTTTCTCTCTCTCCATCCTCAGTCTAAAAAAAAAAGTTAGCGTCCTTTCTCTCCTACCAATCCTTTTTCCTCACCCCACCCAAAAAAAACCCACAGGTGTTCCTACCAGTACCGTATCAGTATGAATTTGATAGAAGAACCAAAGAAAGTCAAAAGATCTCTGCAAAAATGTCGAATATGCATCTTATTTCTTGTGACTACTGGTAATGTATGCTGATCATAATTACTGCTGTGAGGTTCTTATAATTTAGACTAGTTTGTATCTGTTTTCTTTTAACCATTTACTTTTGTTTTATAAAAATATACTAAATTTTTCGGTTGTCTGAAGGCCATTTTGACTTTAAGTTAAAACTTTGTTTTTTTTTTGTTTTTTTTTTTTCATCAATTATATGTATATTTAATTGGGATGTTAGCATCCCTGTAGGTCAAAAAAATATAAACCTACAAAGGGCGGAAGAACTCTCAAAGAGTCAACGGCCAGCTAACTAGAGGTGATGTCTCAATAAACCATCATGGAGAAGGCAACGGGATACCACTCCACTATCTACCCCTGCTCAATCATGGATAGTTACAACAAATATGTTAAAGCCAACAGCGTGAATGGGGTTATTTCCCAAGGAAGCAATTCCTCGCTCAGTAAGGACTGGCATGGGCAACAGGTGCCACCTGACCGACATCCGGCGACTGTTACCACAAACGGCGTAAAGGGGACATTTTACTCCAAAATTTGTCCCTCACCCGGGAAAGAACAACATGAGCAACAGGTATCTCTGGACCATTATCCTGCAACTGTGCGTATCAAAAGACAAACTCACTATAGGAACATGGAACGTCAGGACACTCAACTGTGGACAACTAGAGAATGTCAAACAGGAGATGAACAGACTGAATATCAGCATCCTAGGCATATGTGAAACAAGATGGCCTAATAACGGAGATTTCAGTAGCGACACCCACAGGATAATACATGCAGGAGGTAAAAAACACGAAAAAGGGGTCGCTTTAATACTAAACAAACAAGTGAAGAGATGTGTACTTGGATACTGGCAACTGTCAGAGAGAGTCCTCTTGGTTAAACTGCAGGGAAGGCCCCTCAATATAGCTATTATAGTAGTTTATGCACCAACAACTCAAAGCTTGGAGGACAAAATAGAATCCTGCTATTCAATACTGGACAGTGCTAAGGCTCAGTGCAAAAGCCAAGAAGTTAGGATAATAATGGGGGACTTAAATGCAAAGGTAGGTAAAGATAGAGAAGGAGACATGAACAGCAACTTTGAACTAGGAGAGCGCAACGAAAGAGGAGAAAAATGGATACAATGGTATCAATGGTATCATTACTAACACTTGGTTCCAAGAACACCCACGATGTTTATGGACATGGAAAAGTCCAGGATGTGACACGAAGAACCAAATAGATTATATAACTATAAACAAGTGATTCAGGAATGCAGTAGTCCAATGCAAAACATATCCAGGTGCTGACTACGGAAGTGACCACGTCCCAGTCATCTGCAAACTAAAAGTGAAACTCCGAAGATTGAAGAAGCCCAGCATATCACCAAGGCTGCAATATGACACACTAGAGGATGATCTCACCCTGCAGAAAGAATATAATAACAGCATGAGAAAGAAATATGAAGAACAAATTGGAAAAGGGTACTCAAAATGGGATTCACTAAAAGAAGCGATGGTGACCTCAGTGAACAACATAGCCCCAAAGGAAATCAGACGCAGAAGAAAAAAATGAGTGGATGACTGAAGAGATCCTCCACATGATGCAAAGGAGACAAAAAATAACGCCAAGACACGGAGCAGAGTACAAAAAACTTCACAGGGAGATAAGGAACAAATGCAGACAAGCCAAAGAGGAATGGCTCAACAACAAATGTGCAGAAGTAGAGAGACTGAGCAGGAACAATCATATTAGAGAAAGAGGAAATACTCCAGCGATGGGAAGAATACATAAAGGATCTCTTTTGCGACAAGAGAGAACAACCGAGAATACACAAGGAGATGGATGGACCGGAAATACTAAAATCCGAAGTGGAAGCTGCAATGGCCAAAATGAACAGAAACAAAGCACCTGGTCCAGATGGCATAGTGATAGAGCTGCTGACAGCCTTAGAAGAATATGGCATAGAAAAAATTACCGACATAATAAATGAAATTTATAGCAGCAGAATAATACCAGACGACCTATGCAAGTCGATATTTATAGTGCTGCCGAAGAAACCTGGTGCAAATGAGTGCGAACTACACAGAACTATCAGCTTAATGAGTCACATTACAAAACTGATTGTCAGAATCCTGATGAATAGAGCAAGAAGCAGAATCAGGCCAGAGATAGGGCAGGAACAGTGCGGGTTCGTCAAGGACACTGGAACAAGGAACGCCATATTCATGATTAGGATGCTCTCTGAAAGGGCATTACAAATGAAGAAAGACTTGTACCTGTGCTTCATTGATTACGCAAAAGCATTCGACAAAATACGACACAAAGAATTGATGGAAATGATAGGCAACCTCGACATTTTCAGCAAAGACATAAGAATAATCAAGTATCTCTACTGGCAGCAAACGGCCTGCATACGGACAGGTAATGACCTCAGTAGATACACAAAGATAGAAAAAGGCGTAAGACAAGGATGTGTCTTTTCACCGGATTTGTTCAACCTATACAGCGAGAATATTTTGAGGACCCTAGATGACACACCAGGATTTGTTATTGGAGGCCACAACCTGAACAACATAAGATATGTGGATGATACAGTGCTGATTGCGGACTTGGAAAGGAAACTACAAAACCTCATAGAGAAAGTAGCAGTGGAGAGTGACAAGAAGGGACTACAAATAAACTTTAAGAAAACTGAGTGCATGGTCATCAGCAAAAGATACAACCCAAAATGCCAAATACAGGTGGAGGATAACAGAATCAAACAAGTACAAGAATTTAAGTACCTAGGAAGTGTTCTAACAGGAGATGGAAAGTGCGACACGGAGATCCGAAGGCGAATTGGCACGGCAAAGGACATGTTCCAAAAGATGAGCAAAATACTAACACACAGGAAAATCTCAATAGAAACTAAGAAAAGAGTGCTAGACTGCTACGTGATGTCAGTTCTTCAATACGGCTGTGAATGCTGGACAATATCATCGAAAATGAGGACAAAACTGGAAACGGCTGAAATGTGGTTCTACAGAAGGATGCTACGGATATCGTGGACTGAGCATACAAGTAACGACGAGGTGTTAGAAAGAATGGCAACAAAAAGGAAATTGATGCTGAGCATCAGGAAGAGACAACTGAAGTTCCTGGGACATGCAATGAGGAAGGAGAGCCTGGAGAACCTGATACTGACTGGTCAGATAGAAGGAAGGATAGACAGAGGAAGGCAGCAGATAACATATTTGCAGGGCCTGATCAGGTGGATGACGGAACGGGGGTTGCCAGGAGCAACAGGTGCAAACATACTAAGAGCCACAAGGGATAGGGAGACGTGGAGAGCCATGATTGCCTACGTCCTGAAGGGACAGAGCACATAGAAGAAGAAGATATTTGGATGATACAGTGCTAATAGCAGACACTGAAAAGAAAATGCAGGACCTCCTCCAGAAGCTAGCAAGATAAAGCAAGAAGAAAGGACTGAGTATAAATTTTAAGTAAACTGAATGTATGGTCATCAGCAAAAAGGCGACCTAAAAAGGCCAACCAAAGGGCAAGGAAACTAAAGAAAACAAGTAAAGAAATTTCAACACTTGGAAAGCATTCTGACAGTGGATGCAACGGCATCACCAAAGACACATTTCAAAAGATGCAATTCTTTTAAAGTATGCAGGGGATACCAAGGACTGAGCATGTGAGCATTAATGAGGTATTGAAAAGGATGAAAACAAAAGTTTTATGTAAAATCAGGAAGAGACAACTGAGGTTTCTGGTAAATATAATGAGGAGTCCTGGGGATGATGATAAACTGCATCCGCCAGCAAGGCCTCTGATTGGGAAGTTGTGAGGAGCATGGAACCACCTCTTAATTGTTGGTGTTCCCAAGTTCACTCTGACCCGGAGTGGTAGCACTTGTTCAGGTCCCAGCTATGGGCAAATAGTTAACCCCCAAACTGGGATCAAAACACTATGAATGTATAAAAACACACTTTTATAGAAATAGATACATAAAAATAGACTTTTGTAGAAAAATATATTTTTAAAAGAAAAAATATGACCAATAATACATTTTTGAAGAAAAAAAAATTATTGCCATTAATAGATTTTTGGAGAAAAAAAATTACCAGCAATACATTTCTGAATGCAAAATTAGTAGATATCTTCAGTTTTCTAAAATAAAATAAAAAAATAATTAAAAAAAATTTTCATCAAAATGTGACTAAATCAACCTTCTCACTATAACCGAACATTTAAAAACCCACCTAGCATTAAATAATCCACAGAGGTTGATATGCCATTAAACAAAACTCAAACATAACGAGGAAGATGGGTTGTGAGAACTTGAAACTCATAGGATGGATAAAGTGAAAGCAGTGCAAGTCTTATTTGATGGGCTTGAGCAAATGGATGCAAAAAATTATATTGATGTGGAAGCAGTGATATATACACTGCCACGATTGTCGACATGAAATAAGAAAAGGAGGGGAGATGTAACTGTGTGATTCAACCTTTCAGATGACTATTATCAAGACTGTTAATACGACTTTCTGTGTTCACATACATTATACAGAATTTCTCTTCAATAAAATGGAAAAATATTGCAAGCCACTTGCTGTTTTATCTTTATTTCCATGGAAAGTGGTTAGGCACACTGCATTCTTTAGTCTCATTGCTTCTAATCGTCTCAACTAAAACCCATCATACTATGTACATTGTAGGGAATTTAGTGTTACAATCTTTCTGAAGCTAAATCAACTGCATGCAGACTCCACACTTAGCTTCAAATTTATGTATACACTCAAAGAAAAATACAATCCAGAATTTCCACAAAATAGCACCCACTCCTGCCTAAAGAAAGAAAATAATAATTGAAGCCAATCTGAGCCTAAGAAAAGAGTATAAAAACATGTCAAAGTAACTTCTTTGGCAGTTGATCAGCACACCAGCCATAAATTGATGACGCTTGTCAGGATGCAACCTCCTATCTTCAAAAGACAGCCACAAAAGCCTGTTGCCACAGTAAATCACAACTCACTCTTCCTCTCCTACTGTACGTCTCTGCGGACGACTTTTATGATTCTATTTATCCCTTTCTTTCAATGAGAGGCATTTACACCAATTTATCATAAGTTGTTTTTTTGTTTAATACAGTTGTTTATTTCTTAAACCTCCATCCTATCTTCTTTGTTCCTCCATATTCTTAATATAATACTACCTAATTCTCTTCACATTTAATTTGTAAGATGTTCCACTTGATCAGCTGCTTTTTGTAAACTGCTACTCTATTGAACCAGCCCTCAAATGGGTGCTTTCCTGATCATTACAATCTAAGGGGTACATAGCTGAGTGGTTAGAACATTAGATTTCTGACCATGAAGCCCATTTTTTTTTTTTGACAGAAAGATGTCTTAATGTTATCAGTCTGGAGGAGGTGATCCCAACATGTGTAATCTTTGGAAGGTGCCTGAACTGAAAACCATACCAGTGGTTGACCCAAGCCTTGTGAGGGAATTTGAGTAGATGGCTCCCTCTGAGGAGCCATTGATTGTTGTGCTAGCTTGAAGTCACAAGTCATTGTGACTGAGGGATGGAGCATCCTGGTCTTGTACCGATTTCAGTTTGATCATGCCAGATAATGCACTCTCATGCAGAAACTGTAACTAAGGTCTACTCAGTATAGTTGCAGTATAAACCACAGATGGGTTCTGTTAGTGTGAAAGAAAGACAAATGTGCCTGAGCAGACGTCTGCAACGGGGATCCTTGGATATGAGTGGCCAGCTATACATATTACCTGTTCAAGTCTAAGATTAACCATTATCTTTCCTGCATATCTTCATAAAATGGAATTCTTAATATGCAACCCTATCTAGAAGAGCTTCTGAGTCTTGTACAGGGTGAACATCACTGTAAATAAATACATATGCTCTCACTACTTTCTACATTCAAAGAAATAAGGAAGAGAGCTGCTAACTATGCTCTTTACCTTTCAAATGACTGTTATGAAGGTGATTATTGCTAATCCTCCTAACATATATTTTTAATTAACCTGTCCCACTTGCTAATTAAAAATGAGCCTGTCTTTTTATATAAAAGATTTTAATTTGTTCAGAGATGGGAAACTGATTTGACTCTGGAATTGATGCTGGGTAATTGCAAAGCTTTAACAGCATTAACCATCACCTTTTCCACATAAAGTACAACCAGTAATTAAAAGTTTGCATAAAAGATTTAAATAATATAAAACCATATTTTCATGTTCAGAGCTTTGAAGGCAATATTGTTTCATGTTATTTAACACATCACTCAGTAAGTCTCAAGCCTAACTAATAAAACAACAGCTTTTAGGCCAAATTCATCTTCATTCATCAACATAGTCTCTAACTAGGGTGATAGACTGATTCCAACACTTCACTAATAACAAGTCGATGCTTTTTTTCAAGAACAATCTCTCTTTGGCTTCAAAATATGCAACAATTTCCGATATCACTTCTTCATTTGCACCACATCACTTACCTTTGAGCATTATTTTGAGATTTGCAAACAGCTAGCAATTACTTCAGGCCAGATCTGAAAAATAAGGTGGATGTGGAAGCAACTTGAAATGCAATTCATGTAGTTTTGCCATCATTGCAATTGACTTGCAACACGGTGCATTGTCTTGGTGAAAAATCACTTTTTCTTCTTCATTTGTAGCCACTTTTTGACAATTTCTTCCTTCAAATGTACCAATAATTTTATATCATATTCGCTATTGATGTTTCTTCCTTTCTCAAGGTCATTGATGAACAAAATACCTTGCATATCTCAAAGTAAGGAGGTCAAAACTTTGCCTGCTGATGTTTGCATCTTTGGTCATTTTGAACGGCTTTCACCTGGTGCTGTCCACACTGCTGGCTGCCAATTTAACAGTTTCATCTATTGTCATATATTTATGCAAAAATTTCTCCTTGTTGTGTTGAAACAGTTGCAAACAATGCTCTGAATTGTCAACACAGTGTCCTTTTTGATCGACAGTGAGCAGACACAGCATCTATTTTGGATACAGCTTTCTCATTGACAAATGTTCATGCAAAATGGTGAATATACATCAGCATCATTTGTGTCTGTATGACTGCATTTAAAGTCAGCATAGCATCTCTCAACCATTGTTTCCAATGGAGCAGAGACTGAATAACACTTATCAAACCATTGCTTTGCTTGAACAGTATTTTCCCATCAAAAAGTAATGTTTTATCAACACACAACATTTAGATTTTTCCATTGTTTTGAAACCTTGCAACAGTAGTTTCACTAAATAACTGTAATTTGTGAAGTAATCATCAGATTGCTCCCAAATTTTGTCATGTGCCATTTGAAGGTTAGTACTTTATAAAAATTGTATGGATTTTTATTAGTATCACCATCTATATGCCAATATCTATATGAGACTTATTGAAGGATATGTTATATTATATATATATATATATATATATATATATATATATATATATATATATTTATGAGAATTAGGTTAAGAGGGTGAAATAAAAATTGTTCTTTGTTAATTGGATATTAATTTAATTGGAAAAATGCCTGGCAGAATTTCTATCCTCCTGTTTCTGAGACACATTATAAGGAAAGAGGGCTTAAAAAATTTAATACTGACTGCATATATTGAAGGACAGAGGGAAACAATAAGTAACTTGTCTATTGAGTTTATGTTGAATGGATTGCAGACCAAGAGTAAAGACGGGTGGTAAAGAGTCACATTTTGCTTATTTTTTCTAATTTTAATATGCCAAAGAGTTAGTAATCATGTTTTTTCTTGAAAATAATATTTAATCTCATTTGTCAGATTTTGAAGATGGAGAATGGGGAATTTTCAGAATAGTTCACCAAATTTGTTCAGATAAATGCTAAATCAAGAATAACCTTTCTTCCAACCTCATTTAACATTGGTGTAACACTGAAACATAAATCAAACACTGATATGTCATTATTGTTTTCAAGATTTTGCCGAAGTTTGTACAATCAACAATTGGATGCAAATAAAAGAAGCAAAGAATCAGAATTTTTAGTTTTCTTTCCAAATAATTGTGACCTTAGTCTTTGGGTAATATTAATGTTAGAATTATTGTCGATGGAAAATCAGTTTAAATATTACATTTCTGTGTTCGGGATATTAGAAAATTATTAAATTTTGTTTGATCTGAGACCAAAAAGAAGTTATTTCTGTTTGTATTTTTAAAGATTAATCTGAAATTGTTTGATGAAAATCAGTAAGGAAACATTCCCTCATTCACATTTAACCAGATAGTTGGATAAAGCTGTGGACTAATTGTGTTGCATAGGGTTACAACCACACTACCTGAGGAGGTGCTATGCTGGTTTCAAGTAGTTTTTACAGGTTTTAAGTGTTTTATTCATACCCAACCAGTTTTCAATTCAGAATCTTTCTAATCAAAGACTGCTTACCAACTGAAGTTAGAAAGTTGTGTGTGCTGTTATTTATTCTGTAGCTGAGGGGAGAAGAGTTTCAAATATTAAATGAAATTTTCTTGGCTGATATTAGAACTAATCTAGCTGATCTTCATTTATGTACTGATAACAGCATGGTTATATGTATGTTAATTCATGAATAGTGCTTTGAATTTTATCTTTTAGAAAGTGTTTTTATTAGGTACTCCATAATATTATAATCATTTTTTTTAATGATTTACTTTTAAAATATATTACTTTTTATAAATTTTTTTATAAAAGTGGATATATTTAAAAATAGACTGCATAAATTATATACAGTTGGGAAAATGAAGGAACAAACACCATGATTTAAAAAAAAAGTGTGTTCACTGTGCTACCTGTTAAAAAAATCAGGTAAGCTTCAGTAGGTCTTGAAATATGGTAATTGTTTGCATTTCTTCAATAGTCTCAACCAAATAAACGCTACTTTAGACAATGGTACTTCTTGGTCTTTTATTGGGTGGGGGAAAGTAGTTGCACGTTGTGAATTTTTTTATTTTTGACAGTAAAAAGCACTAAATTGAACATTGGGCCCTCTGGATAATAAAAATAATCAATAATTTCTGTGTCCAGTGGCAATTTTTAAACGATTATATGCAGCTGGCTCTTAATATTCAAGTATGCCTGTTTTCTAGGATGTTTTGTTAATCCCAGTTGTAGACGCCTGCTCAGATTTGTTTTTTTTTTACCATCCACAGGCTCAGCTGAAATTTATGCTGGAACTGTGCAGAGTAATCTTTAGTTACAGTTTTGGGGCAAGATCACATAATCTGATGTGATCAAGTTCTGAATAAGGTCGGTGAAAACCATCGGTAACGATGACTTGTAATTTTGTGCCAGCACAACCCTCAGTGGCTTCTAAACAGTTTCGTCTAAGCAGTATCACTCAATACAAGACAATGGTGTTCAGACACTTCCTAAGAGTGTCACATACTGGGATTATTTTCCCCAGGTTGACATTATTGAGAAGTCATTTATCTGAGAAAATGTCTCTAGTTAAATTCAGACCTGGGCCTCACATTTAGAATACTAACATTATAACCACTTGGTCACTGATTTAAAAGTTTAAACCTACTTGACTCCTCTTTTCTTGTTTTTTGTTTTTTTTTAATTGGTATTACCCCTTGCAAGGCAGTAAAGTTAGTATGATACAAGGAGATACAGGGTCTGGGAGAATTAGAAACAGAAATATTAATAATGAGCAGAAAGAGACATTAGGTTGATAAGTTCCAAAACTTCAGACACAAGGAAACATGATCCAGTGAATAAAAGCATTGATTGGATCTAGTTAGTTGAACGAAAGAGTTGTGAGTTCAATACCTAGCTACTGCAGAGGTAAACAGGTGAGTTAAAGGGAGATAACTGATAGTAAAAAATCTGGAAGATACATGGAACTAGAACAATCTGCCCCAATCACCTCGAGAAGGTCAGAATGTGCGACAGCAGAAATGTTGTGAATATTGTAACAAAGATGATGACAACAATGTAAAGAGTGTAAATAACTGAAGAATTATATTCAACCTTTTTAAAGCTAAAAAGTGATTGTACACCCCAGTGTGTCATGAATTGTTTGTAATGAAATCTTCCTTGCCTATTTTCATGGCACATGTTTAATTTAACTACATTACATGGTTCCACCTATATTGCATTAAAATGTCCTCACTCCCTTCATATTCTGTTGGTGGTCCTGGACATGGCAGTAAACTGCATTCGGCAGCAAGGCTTCTGATTGAGAGATTGTGAGGAGCATTGAATCACCTCTTAATTGCTGTTGTTCTCAGGTTCACCCTGATCCCGAGTAGTAGTACCTGTTAGGGTCCCAGCTATGGGCAAATAGTTAGCCTCTAAACTGGGGTCAAAACACTATGAAAGTATAAGAATGCACTTTTACAGAAATATATACATAAAAATAGGCTTTTATAGAAAAGTATACATTTTCGAAGGAAAAATATGACCAACAATACATTTTCGAAGGAAAAATATGACCAACAATACATTTTCGAAGGAAAAATATTACCAACAATACATTTTCGAAGGAAAAATATTACCAACAATACATTTTCGAAGGAAAAATATTACCAACAATACATTTTCGAAGGAAAAATATTACCAACAATACATTTTCGAAGGAAAAATATTACCAACAATACATTTTCGAAGGAAAAATATTACCAACAATACATTTTCGAAGGAAAAATATTACCAACAATACATTTTCGAAGGAAAAATATTACCAACAATACATTTTCGAAGGAAAAATATTACCAACAATACATTTTCGAAGGAAAAATATTACCAACAATACATTTTCGAAGGAAAAATATTAACAACAATACATTTTCGAAGAAACAATTATTACCATAACACATTTTTAAAGGGAAAAAAATTTTCATCAAAACATTTTTGAATACATCAACTAGAAACATTTTCAGTCTTCTAAAATTAAAAGAATAAAAAATTTTCATTAAAATCTGACTAAATCAACCTTTGCACTATAACCGAACATTAAAAAATACCTTAAAACCCCACATTTTGGCATTAAATAACCCACAGAGGTTGATATGCCATTATACAAAACTAAAACAAACAAAAAATATTCTTTTGGGAGGAACAGAGTAATTATTGCAAAAGAAGATCTTTTGTGTCTATATGAATTGGGAAAGTTTGAATGTTAATATATTTTGTCATACAATCAGATTTTACTCATGATAATTTGTCTGGCAAATATCTTTAATTGTCAGCAGATTGTTAGAGTTGATTCAGTGAGAAAAATTGGATCTTTTATTCTTTGCTCAGCCTCCAGTTTGCTTTTCCTGAGTCTGCAAAATGTTATTTTCTCCAGTATTATTAACATTAGCCAAATTTAAAAACTTGCTATGTTCATTTGTTTCTGTACTCTAATTGTTACCATGGAAACAATGAGTCAGTCAATTCCAAAGATTTATTTTCTCAGCTTTAAGTTTTTTTCACTTAAGAAATTTCAGGAATTAAAAATTAAATATTTGTAAAAATTTACAGAATTTATTGTTCAAAAATCAAAAGAGGATTGAGGCTATAAAATATTTAAAATATTTGAAGAATTTTAAAAAACTGAAAGCAACAAAGGACAGAAAATTGTGGAGATCCATGATTGTCAATGTCCTGATGAGACATGGCACATAACTCTGTGGGTTATTTTAAAAAAATTGAAAGTGACAAAGGACAGAAAATTGTGGAGATCCATTATTGTCAATGTTCTGATGAGACATGGCACATAACTCTGTGGGTTATTTTAAAAACATTGAAAGTGACAAAGGACAGAAAATTGTGGAGATCCATGATTGTCAATGTTCTGATGAGACATGGCACATAACTCTGTGGGTTATTTTAAAAAATTAAAAGCTACAAAGGACAGAAAATTGTGGAGATCCATGATTGTCAATTTCCTGATGAGACATGGCACATAACTCTGTGGGTTATTTTAAAAACATTGAAAGTGACAAAGGACAGAAAATTGTGGAGATCCATGATTGTCAATGTTCTGATGAGACATGGCACATAACTCTGTGGGTTATTTTAAAAAATTAAAAGCTACAAAGGACAGAAAATTGTGGAGATCCATGATTGTCAATTTCCTGATGAGACATGGCACATAACTCTGTGGGTTATTTTAAAAAATTAAAAGCTACAAAGGACAGAAAATTGTGGAGATCCATGATTGTCAATTTCCTGATGAGACATGGCACATAAGAGAATCTAAATATTATTGAAAGAGCTTTTTGAGATTCTATACATTGTGCATGAAAGTCGCATGAAAGTAATAACATTGAAGTGTGATGCTAATACATAATCATATACAGTCTGTATAAATCATAATATTCATGAAATGTGAATTGGAAACAAAAAAGTGCAATCATAATTTGCATGATAATTCATTTAAAAATTGATTTAAAAAAAATGTATTTTTTTTATCATCATTTCAGCCTATACAAGATAAAAATACCACTGAAGTGCAGGGGGTTACAGTTAGAGAAAAAAGATACAGGGGATGTTGAAGAAAAGATATGGATGAGAATCAAGTAGATAAAGATGGCAATTGATGTATTTAAATCTTTTGAGATTGTAGCTATCAGGGAAGCAAGTGAATGGAAATGAGTTCCACAAACAGGAAGTGTGAGAAAAGAAACTGTTAGAGTAGAAGAGATGGTTACATTTAACTATTTTGATGATAAAAGAGTGATTCCAATCTAGTAGTATGTGTAAATACATGTAGTCAAAGAACTAGGGAAAAAGCTCCTTAGAACAGTCACCATGAAAATACTTGTAGAAGAAAAAGAGAGAAACCACATCTTGTCGGTGAGAAAGTGACTGAAAGCTCAAGACGATATAGTAACAGTATTCAATGCAAGGATGAATGGTCGATTTATAATTGTGCAAAATGGATTCTGTCAAGAAAATTTCCTGGTTAGACACAATGAACTAACCTTCCTAGCAGTAGATGCAGCTATGGATTCAATATAGTCATTCTGTTTGAGATCATTTGAGAGAGTGGGGCCAAGGAGGCACTAGTGTCCTCAATTTTAATGGTGGGCAGGAATGATTCTCTGGGCTGATTAAAAGAGAGCAGCTTCATTTTGGAAGCCTTAAGATTTACTAGCCATATCCTACTCCATTAAATCACAAATTGAAGGTCCTTTTGAAGTGCGGCAGCCAAGTTTACTTTGTCAGCCTTGACAGATTTCTTACAGAGACAGTCATAAATGGTGGTATCATCTGTGTAGATGCCAACTTGGGAAATGGTCATCAGGAAGTTCATCAATGAAGATCAGAAAAGGTGCTAATATCTCTTGAAGTTTACCCCTTCAAAACTACCTTTATTTCATGATTTGATTAAATTAAACAAGCATCTAGAAATATAACAACTCTGGAGTTTGCACATAAGGCCAGAATTTTAAACTCTGTTAAATACTTTTAAGAATCAAGAGCTCAAGCATGACTGTTTGGTTCAAGAGCCTGGCAGATATATATATACGTTCATTGACGGTTGTTAGCACAATGGTGCAAAACTGAAGCAATATTCTTTGTCAGAGAGAAGGTTGTGAGATTCTTAACAATTTCAACATTGATAATAACCTGAAATACCTTTTAAAAAAGATGTAAGAGACTAATAGGCCAATACTTAACAGGGTCAGGGTGCTCCCCAGAGTTCTTAAAAACAGGAACTACAGAGGAAGACTTGTAGGAAAAAGTGAAGTAATAGTTTTAGTTTGTACAGAACTGGAGTCACCTCAGGAGTACATTTCTTGAGGATGATTGCTGGAATTTCATCATGTCTACTTGCTTTATGAAAGTCAAATTTAGAAATTATGTTAGACAGCAGAGATGGTGTTATATATTACTCAATTGAACCTCAGTTCTAGGTGGGAAATTGGGTGTGGATACTCCAGACGAGTCAAGTGTGGAGTTGGATGAGCATTTGACCTTGTTTGCTGTGGATGTGAAGACGTCCAATTGATTGAACAGATGAGAGATCGAGGGTTTTTGTTATTCATCACACTCATGCAGAGCCACCAGTAATCTTTGGTACCAAACTTGTAAGATGCTGTCTGCTGCTTCATTCTATCAGCAAACAAAAGCATCATTTAGGACATGCTTACATTTGTTTGGAGCAAAGACAAAGTACAGCCTACTGTGATGAAACCTGTCAGTCTGGTAAAGCTGGAAGAAGAGATTCCTGTTGGTGATGGCAGCTGAGCAAGCAGGAGAGAACCAAGAAGATGAACTAGGTTTAAGTAGAGATTTTTTAGCTGGGATGAAAGCATCAGTGCCGGCTTACACACAGGAGGAGATTTCAGCCTTGAACAGGGATGCTAAAATCTTTGTTCTAATGGACATCACAAAAGAAAATCATGGAATAGGTTCCATTCTACTCATTGATATCAGTAAAACATTCTTCTGGTAGGAGGTTCCTGGATAGAGGGGCAGTAGAAAGTGATGTTTACTGACACCACAGCATGATCAGAGTTACTGAGAGAACAGAGCTATATAACATGGCAATAATCTGTGATAGAATTAAGAAACATTTAAAAAGGAATGTGTTCATTGTGATTACTGGGGAAATGAACCACTTGTGTGAGAGACTGAGTGATTGAGAAGTTCAGCATTTGGATTCC
Source organism: Ascarosepion bandense (assembly GCA_037127315.1). NCBI lineage: Eukaryota > Metazoa > Mollusca > Cephalopoda > Sepiida > Sepiidae > Ascarosepion > Ascarosepion bandense. The sequence goes on along the minus strand of JBBBDQ010002011.1, from coordinate 1,544,145 downwards.
AGCAAGTGACAGTTTTCCAGCCAGCCACTTGGAATAATGGGCACTGAAGTCGCTGGACACAAATACATTAGCAAATGAGTGAAGGGAAATTGCCTTGTCTGTATTGTCTGAAATACTATCAAGTATGCATTAGTCAGGAGAGGGAGAGGAGCAGTAGAGAAAGAAGAGTTCACTTATTGGGTTTAGCAGTGACAGACACCAATGCGCATGTAGGAGTGTCCTTAGCCAGAACAAGATGTTCACTGCCATAAACACTCAGGCCGTGCATATAAACACTGGAGCACTTCCTAAAGAGAGGATGGTATCCAGTAATCAAGAAATCAGAGAAGGGAATTGCAAGGTTAGGGTTAGTTTCACACAGAGCTATTATGTCAGGAAACCTTGTGTAAAGGAAGTATACCACACTGCAAAAATTGGTATGAATACTACAAACATTAGAGAAAGAAATATTGAAGGGTTTAGTTATTTTTTATTTAGCTGGTTTAGTTTTATGCTTTTGTTCATCTGTTGTCATCATTTAGTTATATCAGTAAGGAGAGTAGCAATATCAGTGAGTCGTCAAATGCAACATGTGTAGGAAGGGAACTGGCAGAGACTGCAGCATAATGTGACTTCACGATTGCCACCAAAGACAGTTGCAGGGATACCCATCAATGCACATGGCACTACAAGAACCCCAACATTATTCAACTGTTGATCAGAGCAGCCTCTCAAGACACTATGCAAGTGTTCAAGCTCCTAACTACTGGTTGGAAGTAGCAACCAGAAAACTGCCAACCTGGTACACTCGGAGTCATTGCCACCATCCATACACATGAAAATACTAAAATAATCTTTTGATAATTACTTAACAAAAAATAAATAATTTTAAAGAAATACATGTATGTGCTCATGTACTTTTAAGACATTCATGGCTTTCTACAATTTCCTTTTCTTTGTGGTTTTTAGGAAATCTTGTCATTTTGCTGTCTTTTCTAAAACATGCTTTGCCAACAATTTATACAAGCACGTTAGGTAAATTGTGCACTCTCTGCCTATTAGCATTAATATGTCCTGTGAGTGCTGAATTTTCTAAACCTACTTTCTTTTTCATGTACCTGAAAAATTTAAACTGTCACTTTGTGATGTTTTAATTTTTTTTTTTTATAGCTTACCACCCATTTTTGGGATATTTAATGCCAGGATGTGCGTTGTGGCGCAGTGGATATCGGTTCGGAACGAGAAATCGGGGAGGCGAGTTCGAATTCCAGCTGAATTCATTGCTTTCACTTATGCGCAAATACCCTTGGGAAAGGTATTAATCCATCTCTTCCCTCCAGTTATGGGTTAAATAACAGGACAGATTGGGTTCTATAGCCTTGGTTGGCAACCAGTCTACCGCAGAAAGCAATGGCAACCTACAGCGGGATAATCTTCTGCCCAGTCATTCATGTCTCTTTCGAGACATGATCACCCAAGCATGTATCACGTATGGCACTTAACTGACTGAATGCCAGAAAAGATTTCTAGATTGTAATAATTTTTTGCTTTTATGGTCTTTCTGATTCCTTCATAACTGGAGGAAGAACGGGTCAATTTATACCTTTTCCAAGATTTATTTGCAGATAAATTAATATAACAAACCTAACAGAGATTGAATCACTGCTCACTGATTAACAATTTTAAGCTATAATCTATTACACCACATGAACATCCAAACTTACAGCACCTAGTATTTCCAAGTGGTGACCCATGTAGATATTGATCAGGTTTAACATTGCTTAAGTGATTGTAAAGGAACTGGGGTTTCAATGTGATTTGACTGTAAGCCATTTCCTGATATTATGTATATCTCCTGTATGTTTTCATTTTCTCAAAAACTTTTTTGTTTACAGTTTTAATCCATGATGAAAATTTGGGAGAATGTTTTTTCATTTGATTCTTCTTTTTCTTCTTCTATATGCCTTGTCCTTTCAGGATGTAGGTGATCATGGCTTTCCATGTCTCCCTATCCCTGGTGGCTCTTAGCACTCTTTCTCCTAGTTAGCCCGTTAAGTGCTGTATTTGATACCGGTTTGGAGATCATGTCTCTTCAAAGTCATGACTGACTTGGCAGAAGAATGTCTCGCATTAGGTTGCCATTTCTTTCTGTGATAGTCTGGTTGTCAACTATTTGACCCAGATTGGGGCAAGGTAGAGATAGATTCACACCTTTTAACTGTAATGAACCTGACTGTAATTAGAAATCAGCTCAAAATTCCAAATATTTTCTTTATAAAAATATGAGTAATAGTAAGATTACCATTATTGTCATGTTAATCGATGATAATAATAACATTAACATTCAGTATTTACCCAAAGCTCCCTACAAAGGTCAAAAGTGGCACAAGGTCAATTTTTACGTGAGGCACTTTGAGAGCATACACTAAGGAAAAAATTTTTCCAGAGACCCTACATAAGCAGGAATGAGTTGCTGTCTATTTACTTTAGATGAGACCTTGGCCTTCACTGTATATTTGTTTAGTTTCCTCTCTGCCCAAAGGCACAGTCTGACAAAGACAGAGTGATTAACATTCATAAGAAAAAGTTATCCATGAATGTCTGCTGTACAAATCTTGTGATAGTGGGTTTTACTGAGTTATAAATAGAAATCTATAATTAATACTAAATTTTATGATGAACATTGATGAGTTAAGTTACATTTATGACTGCAAATTTTCTTAAATAGCCTTTTCAGATCGAGACTTTCAAATAGATGTCATGTATGGTGCCAAATCTGTTCAGAAGTATCGGAATTGTCAGCAGTATGAAACTGCATTTTCAAATCAATAGATAAAATGTCTTTGAGTGAGTGAAGCCTACAGAATCAAAAAGAACTGTACCCAATAACAGAAACTACACCACTTGCAGCAACAGCGAAAATGGTAATCACATGGAACTCTAAGAGATAAGAATGATATTATCAAGGGGTTGATGTCTCACAAAACTATGAATAAAATTTACGAAAGAAGCTTCCAACAGAACTGGAAAGAGTGATAGCAGCGAAAACCTAACAAGAGAAACCTAAGAAAACTTAATAGAAAGATTAGATAAATTTTGACAGTGGCGTGGGCAAAAGATGTAGGAATGATCTCCCACATCCTGAAGTGACATGGCACATAAAAGAAGCAGCCTTCATGAAATGATAGTAATTAATACAGGATATACCTCACAAAGTTGGCAAGCTTGGACATAGACTGCCGCTGTTGGATATTTACCGTATCAGTGAAGCACAGGAAAAAAAATAAAGAAAATGAAAAAAATGGCTAAGTTGTGATTCTTAGTAAGGGTGATCTTTTTGTTATCTCTGCTAATCTGTTTTGCATATCAATTAAGCAAGCTTGTTAGGTTATTTGCTGCTTTTCTGTTTCTTTTGTTCTCCTTTTTTTCTATGTGCCCTGTCCTTTCAGAATGTAGGCAGTCATGGCTTTCCATGTCTCCCTATCCCTGGTGGCTCTTAGCACGCCTTCTCCTGTTACACCATGCAATCCTTGTTCTGTCATCCACCTGATCTGGCCTTTCAAATATGTTATCTGCTACTTTCTCCTGTCAGTTTTTCCCTTTATCTGGCCTGTTAGTGTCAGGTTCTCCAAGCACTCCTTCCTCATTGCGTGTCCCAGGAACTTTAGCTGTTGGATGCTCAGTATTAATTTCCTTTTCAAGACCTCCTTCATCATTGCATGTCCCAGGGACTTTAGTTGTCTCTTCCTGATGCTCAGTATTAATTTCCTTTTCATTTCTATCCTTTCCAAAACCTCATCATAGCTCACATGCACAGTCCATGATATCTGCAGCATCCTTCTGTAGAACCACATTTAAATTGTTTGAAGTTTTTCCTTCATCTTTGATGATATTGTTCAGCATTTACTGCCATATTGAAGAACTGACATCACATAGCAATCCAGTACTCTTTTCTTTGTTTTTAGCGGAATTTTCCTATCTCTTAATACTCTACTCAACTTCTGGAATGTGTCATTTGCCATGTCAATTTGCCTTTGGATCTCTGTGTGGCACTTTCCATCTTCTGTTAGAACACTTCCCAGGTATTTAAAATTTTTGTACCTGCTTGATTTTAGTATCCCCCACCTGTTTGTCTTCAATATCTTCTAAGTTTCAAATTCTCTAAGTTCATCAGTGCAGTTGAAATGAAGTCATTTTTTGACTATGACTGTTGATACACACAGCAAGAACATGAACTTCTCTTTTTCTGCACACATATTTTGTTAAATCAAATAAATGCCTAATGCTTTAAACTTTTTACTAGTATTTAGTAATGTCATACATTGGTTTATAGAAACAAAATAGTTTTGTCATCTCAACCTTCTAATTTGGAATAAATTGTAAAATGTTTGGTTATGTTTGACACAAGGCGACTTTAATAAATCTGATCAGGCTCTCTACAGGTTCATGAAAGGTGTTACATTTCAAATAGTAATATATTTAACTATGTCTTGTGTTAGTCTTCTATAAAAACTGAATCTACTAAACCTGTCAGAACAAATAGTCAACGATAAGAATTTTGGTGTGCGGGGGTGCAGTGAGAGTAAAAACAAGGTACAGAGAATATCAAAAAAGGATAAGAGATGGATAGTATTCAAGGAGACACTAGATGGTAATTGATGTTGCATGTCATCTTCTGGAGATTGTAGTTATCAGGGAAGTAAGTAAACAAAAGAAAGTTCCAAAACTATTTGAGTAGAAGTAGTAGTTAGATTTAGCTATTTTAATCTTGAAAGTCTGGGACCTTGATGCCACTGAAGGAGCTCAAATAAATTCATGTGGTCAGAACACCAGGAAAAGAATCTCATCAGTGCAGTTGAAATGAAGAATTTGTAGAAAAGACAGAACCAATGTCACATTGCTGAGAAAGTGACTGAAGTCAGGCTGCCAAGTCGGAATCAATTACATTGCAGATTCTCCTTTAGATTTTGTTCAGAACCACAAGAAGAATAGCTGGAGCACCCATCCAGATGTGGCAACAGTATTCAATGCCTGGTTGAATGAGACAAATGAGAACAGGCTGTAGTTAGTAAGAAATCATAACAGATAGAAAATTTTACCTGAAGTTTTTCATGATTGTACAATGTCACTCTCACACTGTTTTGCCTGCCTTTAATCCCTGTATAGTCATTAAAATTTACAGTTGATTCATGATTATCCATCATCTGTGAAAGTGAATCGTGTGTCTTCATGGGTTTTAGAGTATGTCTATGTATTTCTAACACCTGGTTTTTCTATAAAACTATATTTATATACAAAATTTTAATTTTTTGTCTAATAATAATTTTAAAGTTAAAAGCTTACAAGTATAAATTGATTTACATATTTTTAAAATGCATCAATTTCAGAGTGATATTTCTGCAATTATAAGTTGTTGAATGATTCTGTTTCCAAAGTTGGAATAATTGTAAACCTTTATTTCTAAATATGTTAACCTTTCACTTTTAATATCAAATATATTTTAAGTAAATATCAGATACAAAATCTAAGTCAAACGTTGCAAAAAGAGAACAAAATTCATTGATTGAGAATTACATTGATGTTTTTTCTGAGAGCAATTGCCTTAAAATTCATTATGATAATAATGATGAAAATTTAAAAAATGTTTTTCTTAAAGATAACTGTGTCAACAGATTAAAAATACATTTTAAAGAATAAAACAAATTTTAATATAAAATATATTAAAATATTGTCTTGGAAAAATGCAGTGACTTGAGTCTGTGCTACCTATAATGATAGGTGCCCTGGGTAAAATAAAGAGAAGAACCCTGAAAAAAAAAACATGCTGTGAGGAAATGTTCATTTTCTCTAAAGTGTATTATTAGTAAAAGAAAAATGAAAAGAAAATAGATGTTCAGTATGATTTAAGTTAAGAATTTTACCCTTAGGCATTAGACAATGACCTAATCAGGGATTGGAAGTAAAAGATAATCATCTTATCATCATTCTTCAACAGCGGTGCCATATGTCTCCATCACATACTCCATGTTCTGGTATGATCTTTATGACAGTTTGCATAAACTCATTGAACCTAGAGTGCTGTTTGAATGCGGGCAAAATTTTTACATGAATTTCAATTAGGACTTGCATTGAGTATTTTTATTGGAGCCATTTTTCTGCTACTTTTCATTCAACTTGTTGGTAATCTTCTCTTATGATAATTTGAAAAGCAAATAAAGAAAAATATTCCAGTCATATGAATTGATTTGAACATTAATGTGATGAGTTTATTAACATATTTATTTCGATAATGTAGATATAATTACCAATGATGAGTTAATTTGCATAATGATGTTGAAAATATCATTAGAATCAGAAAATACCTGCAGCAGAATTAACGATGTATTAAGAGAAACATCATTTTAAAACTAGATCTGATATCTTGTCTTGGCAGACATATTGTAAAATTTGTTTGTTGTGAGGGGGTGCAGAAAAATACTTGATAAAACCAATTAACCAAATATTATAGTTTTTTTTTTGTTTATTTCTAGCAGATATTCTTGATTAGGATGAAAACTATAAGCATCTCCCTCATAAAAAGAAAAATCTTTGCCAAAGCATATTGGTAATATTTTTTATGTATAAAGAAATGAATACTTGCAAATCTGAAGAGTTTTCTACCAGTATAAAAAGTCTTTTGGTGATGAAAAGCACAACTCTCATATAACTGTAGCCACAATCAGATCAGCTTTTGATGATTAAACACTGTTTTGCATGAAAATTGGTTCAACTTTCATCAAATTTTGGCAGGGATGTAAGTCTGTGTTTAGAGACTGCTTTCTCTAAATAGCCAGTTATTCAGAAGAACTTATGTACATCAGACACATTTATATGAGGGCTTTCTTTTATGCTGGTCTGATTCTTTCTTTTATGCTGGTCTGATTCTTTCTTTTATGCTGGTCTGATTCTTTCTTTTATGCTGGTCTGATTCTTTCTTTTATGCTGGTCTGATTCTTTCTTTTATGCTGGTCTGATTCTTTCTTTTATGCTTGTCTGATTCTTTCTTTTATGCTGGTCTGATTCTTTCTTTTATGCTGGTCTGATTCTTTCTTTTATGCTGGTCTGATTCTTTCTTTTATGCTGGTCTGATTCTTCTCTGCAGTTTAATTACCAATGCCAAGTCATATAATTAAATAGTTTCAAATAGTTTGAGAAAAGTGAGTTTAGAAAAACTAAAACTGATAAAACTGAAAGTTACTGAATAATAATGAGGTACTAGGACTTTTCCATTTTAGTTCATTGTTAGCAAAACTAATTTTCAAGAGGAAGTATTAAAAGTTAAACCTTTTTTTAAAATAATTCCAAACATTTTTTTTAAGTTTTAGGTTAAAGTATCTTTCTTGTATTAGAATTATCAATGTTGATAATATATAGTCTATAGATTTTTTTTTCTCAAAAGTCACTTTTTATGTTATATATTGGATTCTTTTTCCATAAGTTGTTTCTGACTGTTGTTGACTTCCACTATCCATTCTGCATTCTCTAACAAAATTGATTTTGTACTCTACGTGTTATGGCACAGAAGTTAAACATTAGCAGAATTGTGTCTTAGTTTCATGCATACATATACTTTAATCAAAACAAAATTAACAATGTATTATGACCAGGTAGCAATACACTGCTAAAAAACCTACACTTTAATTTTGGTCTGAATAAAATCTATATATACCTAAATTCAAACATACCAGTGTTCAACCTAAACCTTAATTTTGGGCTGAATAAAAACTATATATACCTAAATTCAAACAGACCAGTGTTCAATGACAACACCACTCTCTCTCTCCTTATTGCCTTGACATGGTATAAAATTTAGTAAGTTTTTCTAGAGGCTAGTATCAACCTTTGGTAATAACAAAGCTTCAAAGACAAAACTGTAAAAATACTTTCGTGTCCCACATTATTACATGTATCAGTCCTCACACATGAACAAGAGGAAACTTATATTTAGAATCTAAAAGAAATAGTCTTCTGGTGTGTGTATATCACTAGCGTATGATACATCATATGCTAAAAGTCTGCCTCCTTCAACGGGAGCACCCATAGTTCAGAGGTAGAATCGCCAACTGATGCTGATTCGGTTGGATTTCAATCCTGAGTTGAAAGCAATCGGATGTGTAACCATACTGATGAGCTGTGATACAGCAAAACAGATCTGTCTGTGGATGACACACATATATATATATATATATATATATACACACACACACCAATAGAAAGGAGAGCTTCGAAAATCTGACACTTAGGGGATATCCAGAAGACATAAGAGACATGAGCAACCATAAGAAAGACAATTTCTATGTAAATCAAGTTCTTCTAGTATTTCAAATAGCACTTTAGGTTATATCTCTTTAAAAATATTTCTGAGTTATCAATGAAAAATAATGTGATGAATCTTCTTGGCCTTTATAAAGGACATTCTACAAAATAGTTCTCTCAACTGCTGAAAGTTTTTCTGACAATAAAATTCACTTAATACAAGGCCTGAGAGTCACCCAAGATAGAAGCTTACTGAAAAAAAGGAATAGGAAATAAGGTGGGTAATATGAATGGTAGGAAGTGATCATTGAATATAAGAAAGATAGTAAATGATTGGCCCTTATTTAAAGAGCTTAAATTTTAGTTCTCAGAGAAGCACCCAGACAGGAGTCTGTTGAACGAAAAACTTCTCTGCGAATAACTGAGTGGGAATTTTTCCTTACATTTACAATAAAGAGGAATTAAAGCTTTTGTTAATCTCAGGACATGGCATTCCTAGCTGTAAAAGTGATTATCAACAACAAAATTTTTGTGATTAAATTTTTCTGATTTGTAAACAAAAGATTTCAAGATCTGAAATTAGAAAGCTGTTAGAATCCATACAACGTCTATTTTTTTTTTAATCGTTTCACCCCGAGCAAGGCATTCCACTGCCACTATTGCACAGGGGGTTACATGGGGGGGAAGTGATGAGAAAGGATAGTTAGATATAGGAAAGGAGGGTGATAGATGGGTAAGGATACCGAGAATGAGGGTTGGGTAGATGGTGAGATTGTTTGAGAGAATAGCTGCAAGTTAGTGTGATAGGAGGTGTCTATTGACCTTACATTTAAACTCCTGGAGATTGTAGCTGTCAGGGAAGCAGGCATGTGGAAGGGAATTCCACAGGTGGGAAGCGCGAGAAAAGAAGCTGTTGGAGTAGAAATTACGGTTACATCTTATCTGTTTCACTGTAAAAGGGTGGGACCTAGTCGCTAATCTAGTGTCTTAGAATCAGATGATTATCTTTCAAAGGAGATTATGATAAGAGATTAAATAGAAAAGTCATACTGTAAACTAAGCTGGTGTAATTGGCCATGGTTAAGCGTAATTGACAAAGTTCTCAATAAATAATAAGAAAATGATGAAAAATAACAGCAAAATAATAGTAAGTATAAATGGAAATTATAACTAAGCAGTAATAAGACAAAAATTCAGAAAGATATGATGAAGTGGTTATTGTGTTCTGACTAAAAGTCAAGAAAGAACAAAAAATTATGGCAGATAAGACTTTGTCCATTTTTTATTTTTGTTCAGAAATAACTTTCAACATACATCTGAAGAATTTGTTTATAAATTTGGGGAAGTGATATTCTTAGTCATTACCATACAGTGGAAGCCAACACAAACATAATCAACAATTTTTTGCTATGCCCCCTAAATAATACTACTTGGTTTCTTAGCCCCAACCTGTCAAATGAGGATAAGTTTTCATCAAGAAAAATTTGCTCATCATTGAGAACTTGAATATTCCAGCGTACTAGAGAGAGAAAGAAAAATTGTAAAAATGTGATATGAAATAGAATGGTGCTTGATACAATTTCCTTGATTGAATTTTTTGATAGGATTATAGAAGGTTGAGGTTACTTTTTGTCTTGATAAAAATTATTTTACTGGCAAAACACCAAACCAAATATATTGAAGAGAAGGATTTTTTTTTGCTTCTTTTATTTTGAGATGCTCACCTTCAGATATCCTCTGAGAATGATGGACTTAACTGATTGACCAGGGGGAAGCTGAAACATTTAAGTGCCATACATGATACATGCTTGGGCAATCATGTCTCTTTCAATTTATGACTGACTAGGCAGATTTCACACCTTAAAATGCTGTTTCCTTTTGAATTAGGCTGGTTGCCAATCTTTGGAAATTGCCTGAAAACCAAATCACAGGTTGGTCCAAACATTGTGAGTAAAATCAGATAGACAGAATTATTGAGGGGCTGTCGATGGTTGTGCTAGCATGAAGTTATAAGTCATTGTGACCGAGGTTTTCTGCACATTGGCTTTGTTGGGACTTTTGATCATGTCAGATAACATGCTCTCTTCCAGAAAATAAAACTAAGATAAGTAAGGTATAAAGTACAGGTGAACTTTGTAGGTTTTTAACAAGCACAAATGTGTCTGAGCAGACGTTGGCAATAGGGATTGGCTAGCCACCCTTGTAGACAAGCTTCCTCAGATATGAGTGACTGGCCATTTTTTCTGTGTATATGTGTGTGCATATATATATATATACACACACAAACACACACACACAAAGTGTATATGTAAGGTATTTGAGGACTCTAAAAACAATTAGCAGGGTCTTTTACTGAAAAGGTTGTAAAGATAAGAACAAATATATTGTTTGACAATTTTATTTAATAAAGTCTACTTTAGTATTCAGACCTCACAAAGAAGAGGTCTGAATCACCTACATGCTTAGATCAAGTGGTCCTTGTTCATATTTGACATTGCTCTAACTATGGAGGCTTTTAATGATTCTTTAGTTCTATGAGGATGTTCATTAACCTTTTTCTCAAATATGCTTTATATACTGTTGTCCAATGAATTGAGATTTTGGGAGTTAGGAGGTCAAATATTAGGGCTTATGTATTTATGAACATTTTCTGCCATCCATTCCTGTGTTGTTTGAGCTTTGTGTTATGGTGCTAAGTCTTGTTGAAATATATAAGGTCATTCAGTGTATACATTGTTGATTTATAGCTTAATCATTGTTTACAGAACACCTCTGTAGGCAGCAGAGTTTACTCTAAGACCTTGAAGAAAAAAGTGAGGATGCATATCAAGTTGTTCATTGCTGACAACCTCTAAATCCATGACAGTTGCAGGAAATTATGCATACATTACCCTTGGAAGGTCTGAAGTATCTGCACAAAAACATTTGTCATTTTTTCTGTTTACTTTCTGATCTTGGTTAAAGTTTTCTTGTCAGAGAAATTTTGCAGATGAAGGATCTAGTGACTTTTAAAAACCACGCTATTTCTAAATTGCTATGTTCAGCCTTTATGGCCATGAAAACTGCACGCCTTCTTATTTCTTGTGCAAGCCTAGTGTCTGCTATTGATAATTCTGAAATACAGAAAATATAAAGTCAAATAATATGCTGCTATAAGAAAAATAATGTGTCTTCAAGTACCTTATACACCTTGTATAAACATGCATACTCAATTTTTTTTGTAACCTGAAAAATTTGTAACATGGAATTTAACTGGAGAAGCAACCACAAGGCTTTCAAAGCTGAAGAAATATTTTTAGTAAGTCTTTGACAGACTATAGTTACTTAAGAACCCACTATGTTAATATCTGAGTCTCAAATGTTTTTAAATTTCATTTAACTCTCTTTGAAATGTTTTTTTGCCACTTACCTCTGAAAATATTTTTTCAAGTTCTCTGATATTGAAACAAGATTAAGCTACTGGGATTCCTAATTCTTGATTTATATTCACCAAAACAAACATGTTTTACTTCGGCAAATCCTGAGATTGTTTTTTACTTGGTTTTAGAAATTTGTAATTTAATAGCAACTTTTGGTGGCAAATTTGAATTTGTTTATTTTCTTAGTGCTGCATTCCTTCAGAGATATTGCTGATCTTGGCTCTCCACAACTTTCTATCCTTATCTGTAAAGTTGTTTTCCTTTTGTTTTTTCCTTTTTGTCCTAATCACTCATATATCAACTATTGAAACAAGCTCATGAGGTTTGTTTGTTTTCTGATTTCCAAGTCCTCTTAGAAATGCTTAGAAGGTTCAGCATTCTCTCCATGATTCTATATGCAAGATGCATGTTTTGGTGCAGTGGATATTGGCCTGGAAAACGAAACACAAGAATTGAGTTCAAATTCCAGTTGAATTTGTTGAATTCACTTATGCATAAATATCCTTGGGACAGGTATTAATCCGTCTCTTCTCCAGCTATGGGTTAGATAACAGGACAGGATTGGGTTCTCTGGTCTTGGTTTGCAACCAGTTTACCAGAGAAAGTAATGACTTATGTCCCTTTAGAGATAGGATCATCCATGCATGTGTCGTGTATGGCACTGACTGACTGATGCAAATGCCATTTTTGTTTGCTTTTTCTCCAAAATTAAGTGGTTGGTCACATTTTTGGTCTCTGTTATTGTTGGTATCCTTATGTAGAACAACATTTCTGTTGCCTCAAGTCTCTTCATCTGTGAGAAGATTGTCCAGCATTCATTACCATATAGAAGAATTGATATTACGTAACATTTGAGTACTCTTTCCTTTGTTGCTTAGCTTTTGGAATACTTTGAAATATTGCACTTTACACTTTTCCAATAGGCCTTCAGATTTTGGTGTTAAACTTTCTATCTTCTGATTAAAGAATTTTTGTATTATGCTTATCTTATTCAAATTTATTTTTTGCATTGAGAGATAGGATCATTTTCTTGGAAATGAGTATTGAATTGTTATGCAACATCTGTCTTCCTATATGGCAGTTAATGCTGGACAATCTTCTCAAAGGTGAAGAGACTTGAAACAAAATAAATGTGGTTCTACAGAAGAATGTTGAGAATACTATGGACCAGATGTATGATGAGGTTATGGAAAAAATGGAAACCAAAAAGAAACATATACTTAACATCAAGATGGTGTACATAATGAGGAACAAGGACTTGGAGAATCTGATACTCACAGGGCAAATAGAAGAAAATAGAAAACCTGGGAAAAACAGTGCATAACATACTTGATGGACTTAAGCAAATAGATGGCAGAGCAGGGTTTGGGGGAAATAACAAGACAAAATATATCCAGAGCTACAAGGAATAGGAAGATGTAGAGGTCCATGATGTCTACGTCCTGAAGAGATATGGCACATAAAAGGTTCAAATCTCACCACGGTCAATTTGTCAGAAAGGTGACATTTTGATGTTATTGAACTGGAGGAGGCAATCCCTGCATGGACTTTGAAATGTGCCTGAAAACCATACCACGGGTTGAACCAACCCTAATGAGTGAAATTTGGGTAGACAGGACTTTTTGGAGATGTTGATTATTGCACTAGCACAAATTCACAAGTCATTGTGACTGAGAGTTTGTGTGTCCTGGCCTTGTTCAAATTGTTGTTCATGCTGAATAACACAATCTTTTTTCAGAAACTGTAATATTTGCTGTATAAAACACAGGTGGGTTCTGCAGGTGTTAAACAAACACAAATGTGTCTGAACAGGTGTCTGTAATTGGGATTAGCTATCTACTCTAGTGGACAAACATTTTTTGGATATGAGTGGCAAGCCATATATCTTTTAGCGCTTGCATTGCTCTTTCTGAATTATTTCTTCTTCTGTGTGCCATGTCCCTTCAGGACATACATACTAAAAAACTTATCGAATTTGGTCAATGGCATTGTTTTCAAATTGAGCAGAGAAAATCTTTAACTGAATTAGTTTTTTTATTATCTCTTGGTTTATAATCACATCATGGTGAAACATCAGTTCTTATACAATCATTAAAGTTAAGCAACACTCAACTTGGTTAGTCACCCGACTGTTTGGAAGTATCAGATGTGATAAGCTTTGATTTGCTGGTTTTGTAATAGATAATGCTTTGGAGTTGAAAATTGGAGAGCCAAGTTCAATATCCAGTCAGGTTCCTTATATTCCCTGATGTGCATATACTCTTGGGAAAGTTATCTCATACCAGCTATAGGTTAATTAGTGAGATTTGTATAATAAATTATTATCTCTAAAAGATTCTAAGAACCTAAAAAATTTTCTGGCTTAAAATAACATGTAAAAGGTTGATAAGTTGAAAAGTAAACAAAAAATGAGTCAATTATGCTCTCATGATGGCAATATATGCAAGCTTCATTGCTATATTTTCCCAAAATAAATTCAAACCTGAAATTGTGACTTCACTCTGTCTCTTCTAGAAATTGCTTCATGAATTCTGCTCTGACAAGCTTAGGACCCTGGTGCCCACTTTTTGCTCTAGCTACTAGACAGGTAATTAGGTCCCACTCTCTTACAGTAAAAATAATCAAATGTAACCACAACTTCTACTCGACCAGCTCCTTTTCTCACACTTTCTGCCTGTAGAACTTCCATTTTGCATTTAGTTATTTCCATTTAGCTACAATCTCCAAGAATTTAAATGCAGTTGCTATCACTTGACTTTTATCCTTTTCCTGACACCCCCTGTATCTTGTTCTTGTCTCCTTCTGCCCTACTCTCAAGCAATTCTGTTCACACCAGTGTATCCATCCTTCTCTTACCCATTCTCTAACACCCACTGTGACCTGTTCCACTGTTTCTTTACTCTATTTTTATTTAACACCTGCACACTATTGACAGCAATGCTTTGCTTGGGCTGAAATGATTATATATATATATATATATATATATATATATAGATATATATATCAAGTGAAATAAAGGTAAGTGTGCTGAATTGTGATCAATTTGTACTTTTGTAATATTTTAAAATTACTTTGGGATGAAGAGTTCAGATAGAGGAAATGAAACAGCTTTTTCTTGCTTGAAAAGAAATTATAAAAAAGGAAGACAATAAATCTACTAAGATGCGAGGGATTACTGAGTGAGAGAATACAAGAAAAATAGAAAAACATTATTAAGAAGAGAGGACAATAAAAGGACCTGAAATAAGAAGACAGAATATAAAGATTGTCATTGCTTTTAAATTTTTGAGGGTCAAAGTTGACTTGGAGCATAAAAGAGCATAAAACTTAGGGAGACATCGAGCTACTTCATCTGTAAAATGATGAAACCTTGCCACCAATCTGATAGCATGCTTAAATTTATAAAGTCTACATGCTAATGAGGAAAGCTCATCAGAACAATTAACATGAAAATATTTATAGAAAAGGCACAGGGAAGCTAAGTTACAGTGGTGGAAAAAAGACTGATGCAAGGTCATGATCAAAAGTATTGCAGATTCTTCTTTGCATTTTATCAACAAACTCTATATATGTAGTAGATACACCAGACCAGATGTGGCAGCAAGATTCAATGCTCGGATGAATTGTAGATTTATATATGTGTAAGACTGATTTTGAAACAGAAATGAAATATTCCTTTGGCTCAATGAAATAAAAAATCATCACAGAACATGTAAAATATGCTAAGAATAATAAATGTACGTAACAATATTCTTGCATCATTTTAGGTTGTCACACATAAAATGATGCATTTTTGGTTGGTTGTTGAACTAGTAATCTAAGAAAGTAACCTCCTTAGTATGTAAAAAAATCTCTTGACTTATTCCTGACTCTTTTTTTTTCCAGATAATTTTTCTTTTAATATATTGTTATTCACAAGCCAAATGAAAATGATTACAATGAAATCATGTTGAGCAATCTGAGCATATGAGGATAAACTGGGGGGGGGGGATTTTTGCATCAAATCATTACATGTAATGCGAAATGCATACTCTTTAACATCAGTAAGAGGGTGGGCCAGTGATTAGATGCAAGTGAATCACAAAAACAATACCCTAAAAAAACGTATAAGTGTTCTTTTCCTTTCCATTTTTAGTTCATTTTGTACAGTCCGAGATATTCTTAGTATCCTTCTGTAGGACTGAATTTCTACTGCTTCAAGTTTCTTCTTCATGTGAAGAGATTGTCCAGTATTCCCTGCCATCTATAACAAGATATTAGGTTGTAACACATGAAATGATGCATTTTTGGTTGGTTGTAGAACTTGTTTGCTGACAAAGTAACCTCCTTAGTATATAAAAAAATCTTGACTTATTCCTGACTCTTTTTCTTTACAGATAATTTTTTTTCAATATATTGTTACTCATAAACCTAAAGAAAATGATTACAATGAAACAATTTTGAGTAATCTTACTGTATGAGTATAAACTCAGTCATTCTGCATCTGAAGCATTTCGGAATATCAAGGTGGTCTTTGGTAATGGCATTGTTGAGATCAGAACTATACAGAGATAGTTTCACAAGTTTGGTTTGGGAGATCATAGTCTTGAAAATAAACCAAGGGGAATACTCAGACATGACCAAATGAATGCTTCGGTTGACCAAAATCTGAGATCATAGTCTTGAAAATAAACCAAGGGGAATACTCAGACATGATCAAATGAATGCTTTGGTTGACCAAAATCTGAGATTATAGTCTTGAAAATAAACCAAGGGGAATACTCAGACATGATCAAATGAATGCTTTGGTTGACCAAAATCTGAGAACTACAGTCTGAAAACTTGCATCAGAACTTGGAACATCTCACATAACTTCTCAGGACTTGAAAGTAATTGGAAAAATAAAGAAACTGAATAGATTTGTGCCATATGAAATGAACGAGACTAAAAAAATAAACATTGCTTTGAGGCATTCTTCTGTTGCTTTCCCAACTAGAAAAAGAAACATTTTTGCATCAAATCATTACATGTGATGAGAAACGTATACTCTTTGACAACAGTAAGAGAGTAGGCCAGTGGTTAGAGTAGGCCAAAACAATACCCAAAACCTTGATTACACCCTAAAAATTTAATAATTACTTTATGATTGTCTTCTAAAGATGCTATTCGCTATTTATTCTTGCCTCAAGTGGTAACAATAACAGCAACGTCGTATTGTGGAGAAATTGAGTAAATACACAAAAAATTGAAAAGGAATCATCCTAGACTTATGAATAGGTATGGCCTAATTTTACTGAATGGCAATGCAGAGCTGCACATTTCTCAATCAACTTTACAAAGGCTGCATAGCCTGAAGTATGAAATTCTGTCTCATCATCAATATTCACCTGATATCTCAACTACTGATTTTTTACTTATTTAAGCATTTTGAGCTTTTCATATGCAATAAAGCATTATCCAATAAGGAAAAGGTAACTGAAGTATTGGAACTGTTTATCACATCAAAGGATGAAAATCATTTTAAAGATAGGATTAATAACTCAACGGTACATTAAAGAATAGTCATTCATTTCCATGGTATCTATCTCAACTAAATGAATTAGTTATTTAATATTTCAAAAGTGTATTATTCATTTCCTATAAAGTGTGTCATTTCATGTGTGACAACCTAATATTGCTTGACAGTTTAGAACTCTTTCCATTGTTTCTAATTGAATTTTCATGTTTATTTATACTTTACTTAGCTTTGAGGCATTCTTTTGTTGCTTTCCTAACTGGAAAAAAAAGAATAATTTTTGCATCAAGTCATGACATGCAATGAGAAACGGATCCTCTTTGACAACAGTAAGAGAGTAGGCCAGTGGTTAGAGTAGGCTAAAACAATACCCAAAACCTTGATTACACCTTAAAAAGTTGATAGTTACTGTATGGTGGTCTTTAAAAGGTGTTATTTGTCATTCATTCTTGTCTCAAGGGAAAACAATAACAGCAACTTTATATTGTACGGAAATTGCATGCATGCACAAAAAATTGAAAAAGAAACTTTCTTGACTTCTGAATAGGGATGGTCTAATTTTGCTGCATGTGAACACTGGGCCACAAAACTTGAATTTTGCTGCATGTGAACACTGGGCCACAAAACTTGAATTATAAAATTTTGCTTCATCCTCTATCTTCACCTGATATTTCTCTTACTCTTTTATTCATTTAACCATTTTGAGATGTTCATAAGCAATAAAACATTCTTCGATAAGGAAAAGGTAATTAAAATATTTGAACTGTTTATCACATCAAAGGAGGAGAAAATTTTTTAAAGAAGGAATCAAGAATTTAGAGGTATATTGGAGAAAAGTCATCCATCAATATGTTGTCTTTTTCATTAGATATGTTTTTTAACATTTCAGAAGTGTTCTATTCAGTTCTTGTAAAGTGCGTCATTTCATGTGTGACAACCTAATAGATGAGAGCAAAATGGTCTTTTCAATAGAAACAAAATGGAATTCTTATGCATCTTTTAAACCAAACATTGTTTCTGAAATTCCTCATTATTCTTTAGAACCAAAAGCAAATTATTTTAATCAAGAACGTTTGGCTCTGTAGCTTCTTACTGTTTGATTAATAAAATCCACACACTAATATATAAAATTTGTTTTACATTTCCTTTTTTTGTTTTTGATAATCTATTACTGAGAAGCGGTTTCATGTTCTGGGCTGTGCTGTGGCAATTAAAGTTGATTAATTTTATGGCTTCTGGTGCATGTATTCCACAAAAAATTCAGTCGACTACTGTGAGTCTGAGTAAAACGAGACAAAACATGGAATACAAACAATAAATATATTAACCAGTTGATATGTTATGGAAGGGTTAAATAAAGTTAATGTAGTGATCGTTCAAAGCTACCTTCAGTAGATGTGTCTTTGATGTACTTACTTGCCTCCTGTCTATCGGATCAATAGAAGATGATGTTGTCACTACAAATGTCAAAGGTGGGGAAAAAAGTTTTTCACATATTGCGTTATCTTTGATTATCATCAATGGGTGATTATCAGATACCTACGAAGGTAGTGTAATGCTTAGCAGCTTGGAAAGTGGGATCAATGAGCTGATTTTAAGTTAAAAGAAACATACTTCTAAATTCAAAACCACGAAGAAGACAGTTGGGAACTAATCTATTACCTTTCTAATGAAGTTGTTATAATTCATGGATAATAATGGAAGTCTGTAGCAAACCATGATTGGTTCCTTCCTGAAAGAATCATTGCATTAAGAAAAAAAGAGGCAAGAAGCTAGACTTTTGAAGTCTTGAATGTTAACTGATTCCTTCATTTTATCTTGAGTAAGAATCTCATGAGAATCATTGAAAATCTAGGCAAGATATGAAGATGAATAAAATGATAATTATAAGATAAAAAAATCAGTTCATTGAAATGAGAAATATTTTTTATTGTTATTATTATAAATCATGCAAAAACGAAGAAATAATGTTAAATATCTATCTATGTTTCTGAGATGAGGAATTTTAACTATTTATACTATTAACATTGTTTGAAAAGTTGTCCTCATCAAAATGTTTCACCATTGTATGCTCCAGCCTCCTTCAGTTGCTGTATGTTAGAATTTAGAACCATACCCCTTTTAGTCTAGTCAAGTAGAATGGGAATGGAGTGTAGAACTAGAACAATCTACTCCAGTTGAACAAATAAAAGGTTTGTTTCAAAATTCTAATGTATATCACTTGAAGAAGGTTAGGGCATACAACAGTTTAAATGTTGTGAACATTACAATAAAAATGATGACAATTGTCTGAACAATGTAAATAGACACTTTTAAATATTTAACTCCTTTGCTTTACATGCAAAACAAGTAATGGAAAGTAAGGTTACAACATGCTTGGTACGTTTCAATTTACTCCAAATAAAATGTACCAGTAATTTAGCTGTATAATAATCACATGTACAGATCAGTATGTGTGAAGGTTCCAAACTAAATTGACAAGATCTAAACTCAGTATTTATCTATATTAATAACATGTGCATAACAGCTACTGAATTCCTGAAACCTATTTTCCTGCAAAATTGTTTTAAAAGATTTTATAAATTTCAACCTAAAATAGCACTTGGTGCTTCTTCAATAAATGCTGAATATTTTCTTGTAAACAAATAATATTATCAAAATCATATTACACAAAGTGAATATTAATCCATATCTCAGATCATCACTGTGGATTCCCAGATACTATCCCATTGCAGCTCTAACAATGCATTTGTATTACATGGCAATCCAGAACCTGGTTTACAGTTAATGTTTGATTCCTGGTGTCAATACAAAGCACAGCTGACACATCATATCTAACTTAAGCAGCAACTCCTCAAAAATAATCGTTCAGTTGCACAAAGA
Organism: Ascarosepion bandense; assembly: GCA_037127315.1. NCBI lineage: Eukaryota > Metazoa > Mollusca > Cephalopoda > Sepiida > Sepiidae > Ascarosepion > Ascarosepion bandense. The sequence goes on along the minus strand of JBBBDQ010002011.1, from coordinate 1,524,075 downwards.
CCCACAAGGTGATTTATTCAAGCGGCTCTTGGTAAAGAAAAAAATAGCACATATGCATTTCTGGAAAGTGACTTGTTTGCACTAACCTATTTTGCTACAATACGTCTTATCCCAGTAACATGTTGGTGGTGTAATGGATGAAGGAAATGAAGAGCCAAGTTTGAATAACAGTTGAGTTTATTACATTCATTTACATGTTAATACTCTTGTTAATCCCTCTTTCTTCTCACCAGCTATGGGTAAATAGTAGGGCAGACTGGGCTCTAGAGCCTTGGTTGGCAACAAGTCTTCCAGAATAAGAATTGGCAACCTCGTGCTAGAAAAAATTGTTTATTCACCATATGGCTGGGAAGAAGTCTTAAGCTTTGGTTGACTTCGCTTTTCTTTGAGATGGTGTCTTGTCTATAAAAACACCCAGATATTAGACCAGTGATGAACATGTGTACTGACATCGGGGCCTGGGTACAGCAATGCTGACCATGTTGTATGGGGTGGTATTGTTGACAGATTTCGGACCAACCATAAGTTGGTCAAAAGATGATTATGATGCATTTGTGCCTAAAAATTAGATGCACTCTGTGGACCACTTGACTATAACATCAGCTCCACTTTATCCTTGTTACATTCAGCCTTGTCTTGCATGTTGGTGCAAAAGTATTTTTGTGTGCATATATACACACACAGGTGGGTAGATGAACCAGTTTAGAATATATAACTTCATTTTCAGCTGAAATTTTCTCTTCATAATGTTTGAACTATATGATAAATATTCACCATTAAATTAAGTGCACTAACAAAGTAAGGTTTGTTGAGGCTTAATATTTTTCTCATAAGTGCATTTTTCTCATGAGGCTGCAGATATGTGTGTGTGTGTACATGAGTGAAATTTGGTAGTTGAAAGACATAAAAAAATTGTGTGTAATGTGTTTGGTTTCAATTGTGACACGTTTTGTCATTTAAATAGTCCTCGGTTGACTTTTGATGAAGTTCTTTTTAAAAAGAAAAACACATTACATAGAATATTTTCCATTTTATGATTCAATTACTTAGCATTTTTCTGATAGATAAAGTTGTATATCATATTAGATGATTAATGTATATTTGGGCAACAATCATTCTTTTAAACATAAACTACCTCTTTGAGTAGATTCCTCATGTGTTACTTATCAGAGCAAGGTGCAATGAAAAGCATCTGTCTACCCACAATCTACAAGAAACTTAAGAAAAATTCTGGTTGAAAACACTTAAATTCTATGTAAATTAACCAAAACGTCTTGCTATAAGAAAGGCTCTGTATATTAAACATCTCCCTCTCACTATCAATCTCACCTTGTTTAACAATGGTAGTGCTGTTTTAAAAGATTTTTTAAAAAAATAGAAAGACGTTCACTCATATTTCAGCCGCATTCAACAATGAAGTCTTGGAATAAACGCTTTTGCTGGTATTCAAAACAATACAAAATACATTTGAAACCGTCAAGGCACAAAAAGACACTAACAACACCGAAATAAACTCCTCTTGAAAATTTCTAAGGAAGTGGCTAACAGAGGCTTAAAACAATGGTTGTTATGGACAGTCTTTGTACAATCTTACTCTCACCAAACAAAAGTGTTAGAATGCTAGTAATATATATATATATATATATATATATATATAGTCATCCACAGACAGATCTGTTTTGCTGTATCACTGCTCATCAGTACGGTTAGACAGCCGATTGCCTTTTACCCATGATTGAAACCCGACCGAATTGGCGTCAATCGGCGATTCTACCTCTGAGCTACGTAGAAAGAGGCAGACGGCAGACATTTTAGTGTGTATATTATCATTATACATGCCCAATAGCTGAGAGCGTTCTAATTCATTGCTGAATAAATGATGTGTAGATGCCAGAGTAGCTACTGTTTTTCAAAGTCTACCATTCTTCCAGAGTGTGAGAGTGTAAATAGTCATATATATATATATATATATATATACACACACACACACACACACACACACACACACACAAAACAGTGTAACTCCTGTTGAATTTTATTTGAACCATATAATTTTAACTGTTATCTTTTACTCATATCAATTTGCTATAGGAGCAGAAAACTTCCATTTTTCAAGCTAGCTCTGACCCTACTGTCAAGATGACCTCAGCTGCCAATATTATGTCAGGGTCATATCTCATTAGGCTCCTGGCCAGCTATTGTTGAAACCTCAGGCAAGATTTGAAAAAAATAAATGTTTGTAGCAGTGATAAAAATTATGATCAGTAAAATTAAAATGGCAAATAAGCTTCAACACAATCATTAATGACCTTTTTCACCACAAACAACATGGGATCATAGTTGGAGAATCGTATTCAACATGATAGTTAATGAATAAAAATGGGCAAATTATAATGTCATGCACTATGAAGTTATTTAATAAATGAGAATATTAAGAGATTATAAATTATGAAATTGTTTAATAAATGAAAAGAATTAAGAAATTTAAAAAAATAATATTAACCCCATGCTGGAAAAAGGGGTATGCAATTTTGCCCACTCAAAACATTCAATTGAATCTACTTCTTTTATGGTTAGTGGTTGGCATAGAGCAACTCATTGGGAGTGACATGCCATTAAACAATCTAACCAACCTTTCATGGTTGAAGCATTGATTTGAAATTCCAAAAATGTTACTAAAATTAACCTGTCAATAAAAAAATTGATTTGTTCTGAAGGTAATTATGGAGTACTGCTGTCATTTATGGTCAGGCACCCCTGCCATTCTCCTCAGTGTTCTCGACAGGCTTCAAAGGAGAGTCTGTAATGTGATAGGTACTGATCTGGCGGCTTGGCTGCAGCCACTTCCCCACTGTCGAAATGTAGCCTCCCTTTGTCTGTTCTATAAATACTTTCATGGCTTCTGCTCAGACAAACTTAAGTCACTGGTGCCTTCTCAACAGGTGTTTACTCGTGCAACCAGACTGGCAACTAGGTCCCACCCAGTCACAGTCAGGTTAGCCAAATGCAGATGACAATTCTACTCCTGCAGCTTCTTCTCTTGCACTTCCTGCCTGTGGAACTCGCTCCCATATTCTTGCTTTCCTGATGGCTACAACCTCCAGAAATTTAAATGCAATGTCAATACTCATTTATTAACCACTGGACTCTAGCTCTCTCCCCACCCCTATATATCCTTCCCTTTCTCTCCACCTATGTATCTGTCATCGCACCTGCTTTCTCAGCTTTCTATTGCTCCTTTCTAACTAGTTTGTACTCCTCACTCTTTTCTGGTTAATCTTTTTACAGTTATGTAGCCCCCTGCACATTAGTGGCATTTCCGCCTTGCTCGGGGTGAAATGATAAAAAAAAAAAAATTGGTGTTATAACGAAAACACTTTCCTTACGTAATTGCTTACATCAGCATATTTATTTGAGTTCTACGGCATATCAAAGTTGAGGGGCAAAAAAGAACTCTTCTACTTTCCATAATTATATCAGTTTCTTTTTATTGGTACCACCCCCATACAAAGCAGTAAAGTCACTGAAACACAAGGTGTAACAGGGTGTGGAAGAATTAGGAACAGAAACGTTCTTCGTCTTCTATGTACCCTGTCCCTTCAGGACGTAGGCGATCATGGTTCTCCACATCTCCCTATCCTTTGTGGCTCTCAGTATGTTTGCTCCTGGCAACCCCCGTTCCGTCATCCACCTGCAAATATGTTATCCGCTGCCTTCCTCTGTCTCTCCTTCCTTCTATCTGACAAGTTAGTATCAGGTTCTGCAGGCTCTCCTTCCTTATTGCGTGTCCCAGGAACTTCAGTTGTCTCTTCCTAATGCTCAGCATCAATTTCCTTTTTGTTGCCATTCTTTCCAATACCTCCTTGTTGCTTGCATGCTCAGTCCTTCTGTAGAACCACATTTTGGCTGCTTCCAGTTTTGTCCTCATTTTCGATGATATTAAAATAGTTGAAAAGAGAAATTAACTAAGCAATAGAAAGTGATAGGCATTGCATTTGAGATTTTGCAGATTAAATTTTGGCTGGAAAGCATGATGATGGAAGGAAGTATTTTTTACAAGGGAATGTGGAGATGGCAAATCGAGGGGCTTCAGACAGATGGTGAATTAGACAACACTTTGTGCTCATAGAGTTGTTGGTGTCACTTGTTGCCATCTTAATGACTGGTTTTGGGCTCTCATTGGCTGATTGATAGCCAGGTTGAGTGTATAAAACATGGTATGCTCATTAAAGAGGGGTTGTTCATTCATGTCGGTGAGCAGCGTATTGAAGATAAAGATGAGCAGTGAGAATTTGGTTTGCCTGGTGAACCTGTTTGGACATGTGATACTTTCTTTTCCTGTGTCTGCTTCCAACCAATATTTTTTTGTTTTTCTGACAGAAAGCCAGAGTGAGGCCAGTGATTACTGTATAATCACAATTAAAAGCCATTAAAACAGATACATGTATCCTTACTTCTGTTACAACTGAAATTCCAAGAAAAATTATAAAAAAATGGTAAAATATTGAGCCAGTGGAACAATATCTTCCTGTTCTAGTAAGTTGCTTCAAATGCCAAAAATATAGATATGTTTGGAATAACTGCAGGAGTCGCCAACATTTGAATAATGTGGCGAAATGGATTCAAATCATACTGAAGAAAAATGTCCTAACTGCCAGGAAAACCATCCAGAATATTTATCATCATGTGACTTAGGGAAAAGGAGATTGTCAATATGAAACATAAAAGAAATATTTAAAGAAGCAAAGTAAGTAGTAGAATGTTAAATGAAAGGCCCCTCCTATGCAAAAATAATATAAAAAATGACCCCAAAGAATACCAGATGACCTGACAAATACAAAGCCCTCACTGAGAATCTTATACACAAATGACTGGTTTAAATTTCATATCTACCTAAACTACTTATACACTAAGAAAACAATACAAAAAGGCCAATGAAAGAATTGAAAATTAAATAAAGAAAAAACACACAAAAATTACCGCTCAAATGCACACCACTTCTCTAAAAATGACAAAATGTTCTACAAAGCAAAGCTCACAGTGATTGCCTATTTATCCATCCAAATCTATTAAAGACATAGTTAAAACTTATCTTCCAAAAGATCAGAACCAGCTAAATAAGCAGAAATCTACAGCAACAAACTTTCTATGCAAAATCTATTTGACAAACTGGAGTAAATGAAGGTATAAAGCCAAAATCTCCAAACTCAAAACATCAGAAAATTAAAATACAACCACATACTAAACTTAAGCTTAAAAACATTTAGCAATTATGTATCGGATAATTCAATGGAATTTCTATGGAGTAAAGGCAAACATAAACAAACTGCTTCTGTTAATGAGACATGTCACTAGTGGTTTTTTGATTTTCAGAACCATTTTTTCATCTAAATGACAAACTGAATATAAAAGAATTTCAGTAATACAAGTACACACATGACACTGAACTTTGAGTGTCAGGTGGTACATCTATCCTAGTTTAGAATGAAGTGCCCCAAAGTAAAATAAATTTAACAATTTTACAGGTGACTGCTGTTAAAGTGACTTTGCACAGGCCAATAAACATCTGATCAGTGCATATTCCACTGAATGAACCTGTAAATGAACTCAAAATTAATGCACCCTTTATGATACTAGGGGACTTTTACTGGAACAGCACCATACGTGGTTGTGAAGACAAACCAAAAGGGGAGGGCCTTAGAAACAATAAGAATCAACAATAATTTATGCATTTACAATGATAAAACCCTTATATAAATCCATTCACTAGTAGCTACTCTGTAATAAACTTATCCTTAGATGATTCATCAATTTATATGGATAAATATGGTAGTGATCGCTTGCCAATCATTCAACAAAACTCAAAACATAGCAATAAGAAATCTTCTCCATTAGAAATTAGGTGGAGCCGATTGGGATGAATTTAAAATCCAGTGTTCTGAAAAACTGGCTGAAGAAAAATGTATTAAGGATTTAAAACATTTTATAGAAATTCTTATCTTTATAGCAAAGGAATGCATTCTAAAAAATTCAGCCTCACACAAATAATGCAATAGACCTTCATCCACTGATAGATATAGAAAGGCTATCAGGCTAAGTTTAGAGAAAATTCAACAAACAGCCTACAAACTTCTAATTTGCTGCAATTTAAGGTCATTCACAGAGAAGAATGGCAAAATTTGCTGAACATCAACATGGATGAAACTAGTCTTGCAAAAAAAAAAAAAACCCTTTTTACAAAATTACATTGCTGAATGTGCATTGTGGTACCGTGGATATCAGCTCGGAACGAGAAACCGGGGAGCCGAATTCGAATTCCAGTTGAATCCATTGTATTCACTTACACGCAAATACCCTTGGGAAAGGTATTAATCCATCTCTTCCTTCCAGTTATGGGTTAAATAGGACAGATTGGGTTTTATAGCCTTGCTCGGCAACCAGTCTACCGCAAAAAGCAATGGCAACCTACTGCGGGATAATATTCTGCCCAGTCAGTCATGTCTCTTTTGCCCAAGCGTGTATCACATATGGCACTTAAGTGACTGACATCACTGAAGCATGATCCAGAATCTGATTTCTTAGAAGTAATACATATTCTAATCATACAAATCTATTGTAAAAAATCTTGTCAGCATTATATAACCCAATGAGATTGAAACAAAACAAACCAAAACCTCAACAGAAGAAATATCCTAGAATCAAAAATCCCATTTCAGCCATAACCACATTCAACATAAGATGCCTGCAGAAATATAATATCTAATCATTACAAAGTCCATCTCCAATTATAAACAATGATCAACTTACTGATAAAGAAATTAAAAAAGCTCTTAAAAAGCTAAGAAATAATAATAAGGCATCATGCAACATTGTGACTGAACTTCGAAAATAGCTTATTTTATTTCTAAATTCAATAACAGATTCTTTATCTAAATCTAAACTTATAAATAGAACTTTGTCTGTGTGTGTATGTGTTTAGCCTTCAAAATTCAGTTTATGATGAAAAAAAGTTACTTGATATCGATACCAGGAAACCAAAATTTGACTTACATCCATTCATTTTTCTTTCAATCTACGGTTTCACTTTAACTGGAAACAACTATTGCTTTTTAGTCTTTCATGTCAACGTCCAAAGAGTCTGAGCTCCAGGACCATGGATTAGTTTTAAAGATTTCATTACACCCGAGCAACGCCGGGCTATACTGCTAGTATATATATATATATATATATATATATATATATATATATTGGGTGCGATTGGTAAATTGTCGCAGTTATTTTATTATTTAAAATATTCTTTATGCTGAGTCTGAGCTCCAGGACCATGGATTAGTTTTAAAGCTTTCATTACACCCGAGCAATGCCGGGCTATACTGCTTGTATTTTATGAAAGAAACCTGGAATACAAAATGCATTCTTAAAATGTGAGGTTGATCATACATTAATGCGTTATGAAAACAGAAAGGTAGCCCTCAAGAGCCTAACTACACAATTTATCATGGTGAATATTATATTAACTAGGCTCTCATCATTTTATTAAAGTCAAATTTTTCATGCCCTGAATAAATAGTTTTCATTCTTGTAAGGGATGCAATGCTGACATATGTCATGAAAAAAAACTTACAAAAATTGTTTGCATCTCGAAGAAGAAATTTTCTATCCGTTTCACTGACCTAGAAGCAGCATTAATAGAAGCTTTTTCTTATCTATTAGAAATCGCCTTCCAAGCTCCAAAGCTACTGAAAACATAAATCTAATAGAGGAATTGTATCACTGTATAGTATCAAACATGGTGGTGACCCCAGTAGAGAAACACTTTCTATCTCAGCAAATGTATAACAAGAAGAAAAAGTGAGCTCCAGTTTGTTTAATCTTTTTATGCACCTTTACAAACACAAATTGTGATGATGTAGGCTCTGACCATTTAAACATTCCATATTTCATCCCAAATAAATCTAGAACTAGAAGACAGTGATGCTACTCTCTCACTAGAGGCCAAGGTACTGATGATGCAGCAGCTATGCTGGTGACAGAGGGGTCCATTGTTGGGATAATAATGATCTTAGAATAATCACACTCCACCCACATCTGTTGAACAGGTTAAGAGGCTCATCCCTTGTTCCCTGTTTAGGATGTGGTTTCCGGCTTTCTTTTCTTTTCAAATCTTCTCACTTTGTTTTTTTTTTTTTTCAATTGGAGTAGATAGATCTATCTATCGCCCGGTTCTCACTCCACCCACGTCTGTTGAACAGGTTAAGAGGCTCATCCCTTGTTCCCTGTTTAGGATGTGGTTTCCGGCTTTCTCTTTTCAAATCTTCTCACTTTGTTTTTTTTTTTTTCAATTGGAGTAGATAGATCTATCTATCGCCCGGTTCTCACTCCACCCACGTCTGTTGAACAGGTTAAGAGGCTCATCCCTTGTTCCCTGTTTAGGATGTGGTTTCCGGCTTTCTCTTTTCAAATCTTCTCACTTTGTTTTTTTTTTTTTTCAATTGGAGTAGATAGATCTATCTATCGCCTGGTTCACACTCCACCCACATCTGTTGAACAGGTTAAGAGGCTCATCCCTTGTTCCCTGTTTAGGATGTGGTTTCCGGCTTTCTCTTTTCAAATCTTCTCACTTTGTTTTTTTTTTTTTTCAATTGGAGTAGATAGATCTATCTATCGCCCGGTTCTCACTCCACCCACGTCTGTTGAACAGGTTAAGAGGCTCATCCCTTGTTCCCTGTTTAGGATGTGGTTTCCGGCTTTCTCTTTTCAAATCTTCTCACTTTGTTTTTTTTTTTTTCAATTGGAGTAGATAGATCTATCTATCGCCCGGTTCTCACTCCACCCACGTCTGTTGAACAGGTTAAGAGGCTCATCCCTTGTTCCCTGTTTAGGATGTGGTTTCCAGCTTTCTCTTTTCAAATCTTTTCACTATTATGTAGCCCCCTGCACATCAGTGGCATTACCGCCTTGTTCGGGGTGATATGATTAAAAAAAAAAATCATCCTTTTCCAAGTTCCATGAAATAGGACTCAAGATACACCTTTTCAAAATATAATAAAAACAAAAACAATAAGAAATAGACATTTTATATATTCTTGATATTCTTTCATTTGTCAAGTTTTCCATAATTTTATCTCATCTCATTTTTTGTTCTGTCATCCATTTATTCATTGTTTCTCCTATGCCCTGCATGATTTCAGTATGTCCTGTGGGTGTCAAATTTTCCATGTCTTCTTTCCTCATTTTGTGACTCTTCCCCCAGAATTTCAACTATTTTCTTTTGGTTTCCGTTTTCTTTAAATTTTCCTTGTTGCTTGTGTGTTCCATCCATGCTATTTTCACTATATTCTTTTGTTGAACAAAGTAGATTGCTGTTGTCTGAAGCACCTCTTCTCTTAAGAAATTGTTTCATATTCAGTGCCACACTGGATAATTGCTATCATGTAGCAGTTGAGCTCTTTTTCTTTATTTCATATGTGTTATGGTGCCCTAAGTATAGGAATGGGTTCTTCCTCCATCAATAAATACTAATCTGCATGACTTCCAGGGAAGCAGCTAAGAGGCAGTCAAGATGCAGCTGTGAGTCAGTATAGAGAGAGTTGTATGACAGATATGATGCAGCATAACTATACAGTTCAGGCATACACTTCTATATGCTGACTATTAACACTCATACTTTGAAAATCTGTTATTCTAATACACTGGTTGATCCTACCTTCTTGTTTCTGTGTCTTTCTTCCTGGCCCTAACAGGCCACAACAACTTGGCAATGAAGATTCGCCATAACAATATGAAATTTTACTCTTTCTTAATATTTTGTTGGGCTTTTGGAAAGCAGTATATTAAGAAACAGGAAAATTACTTTGTTTATTATCAGTGACTAGCCATGTGTAGCTGGAAAGTTTATTGAAATTGTTTCCTGTTGAATTTTTTAAAGTAATGAATTCAGAGTTTTTCTTCAAGAATAGCAGCCATTCAGTGTTCAGGGGCCTTATATGCACTGCTATTTGACCCATGGCTGTGGGAATAAATAGCCTTTGACATATGAATACAATAAATGAGAAGAAAAATTAAAATTCAGCAAGCTAATTCTAAAAATCCAGCAAGAAAAAGTATTTAAATATCTAAGAAGTATTTTAACAGAGGATGAAAAATGCAACACTGAAATCTGAATGCCTATTGTGAGTGCTGTCTTCCAAATGCTAACCATTAATAATAAGAAACTAGAAAAATTAAGTAGAAACAAAGAAAATTAAGCAAAAGTGTCATGTAATATTGTCTGTCATGACAGTGAATACTTGATAATTGAATGATAGGTGGGGAAAAAAACTTAAGGTAACAGAAATGTGGTTCTACTGAAGGATACTGAGAAAACAATGGACTAAGCATTGACAAAGTCTGAGATAAAATGGAAACCTAAATGAGATGTAACTTTAGAAAGAGCTGAAATTTCTTGGCTGCAACATTAGGAAAGAGGTCTTGGCAAATTTGATACATACAGGAAATACAGAGGGGAAAGAGACATTGGAAAGCAGTACTTAAGTTACCTATAGAGTTAGCATAAATAGTTGGCAGAATAGAAATTAGGAGCGATAGTGAAAAGGCAAATTTTGCTAAGTGCTGTAAAGGATAGGAAATTGTGGAGAGCCATGATCATCTATATTTTGAAGTAATAAGGTACATAGAAGTTTTATATTACCTCTAGATTCTATATTAAGCTTATAAAATAGAACATTTTTGTACTCTGTTTCAGTGAAAATTATTGTACTTTGTTCTAATGAAAATTATTGTACTTTTTTCTAGTGAAAATTATTGTACTCTGTTCCAGTGTATTTTTAATACATTCCACTAAAAGCTCAAATAGTAAGCTTAATATAATACTACTTTCATAATTAATTTATTGTGTAAATTATTTCCATTGTTTTTGTAGTTTAATTATTTGTGATATTTCTTTGTCAACAAGTGTTCCCTTCATGCATGAATATATGTTTAGAAACATTCAAATCTCTAAATACTGTCAGTTGTCATAATCAAAGACCACGATTCCACACAACTTTTATCAATGACCAGCCCGAACTCTTTCAATAAATGCTAAGCTTAGCTGTTCTTTACATCTACTTACTGCAGCAAGGCTACCGCTTCAGATAACCAAATCCTCTCCACTGATACAATCACTTTCTTTGGATTTAATATTAATATGCTCAACGTTAAAGTCTGTGAACATCTGTGATCCCAAATCCTGGAAATAGCCGTGTCTTTCTCAAAGAAAGGCCTATCAATGATATAGAATAATCTGACAGCACATCTTGTGAAAGGGGAAGATTTGACTGATCGTGAAGTAATGTCCCTACATACGCCAAGACACTTATTCTGTAAATACTGCCATCTTAAATTGCATCTAGAATAAGGTAATTATATATATATATATATATATATATATATATATATATGGAAACTGGAACTCTTAGGAAACACGCACACATATATGCAAGTTACATGCTGCTTGTTCCACTGATAGCTTCAATGTATCACTCACTGAATTACTGTAACTGTCATGTGGTCACTGACAGTATTTACTTGATTTCTACATCTGACACAAGGATTCATATTTTCCAGAGTTCTTAATGTGATTGAGCTGATTGTTTATATTGATGTCAAATCAATTTTAACCAGTTCATTTTAACACGTCATTCAGATGTCTAATCTGAGGTAAAAGTGATAGGGTACCTTTTTTTTATGAATTTTATTGAATGAGATGATGAACAGATATAATTGTATCATTAGATTATTTTCAATAGTGTGAGCCACCCAGATGATATCATTCTTATCCACTGATGTAACTTAAATGACTTATTGTTATGCATCCCTCATGATCAAATAAAACCACACTCTGGAAAAATGTTGGCTCTAACCAAACACCATCTTGCACAGTACCTTATCAAGAGTAACTAACAGGAAAACTTTGTAGCATCACATTTTCATGAGTTGAAAGCAGCATAACTCTTACTAATTCCAAAACTGAAAGCTGGAATTTAAAATCATGCTTTTAATTTCTTCAGCAGAGAAACATGAATGTCTTTGGTAATGTTTTGCTCTTGTAGAAGGCTCCCAAACTCAACTTCTGTGGATATGGCATAACTCTTAGGAATAAATAAAATTAAGAACCTTTTTTTTTATCTGACAGACTTGAATTAAAGCTCTGAATATTATATGGAGCTTTGATAAAGAAAATTAAATTTATTTCACTCAAAAAACAGTAACCCACGATTCACACTTTTAAGGATCTTTTTTTCTTTAAGATAAGGGTTTAAATTGCTAAATTTCTTCTCATCCTCTACAACACCTGCTCTTGTTTTCAATATTATTCAAAGAAGCTTCTAGGAATTCTGCCATTTTTAATCTTTAGTTTCAATTTTATTGATTTATATTCTGGTATCAAAGATAAAAGCTTACAGGTGATGAAAATTTACTAAGAGTGCATAGGCAAATATAATTACCATCTTTTATAAGGAATTGATGAAATAGAATGGTTTTATTGTATTTTTGGTTGAGCAGTAAAAACAGTATTTGTGAATTTTTTTGTTCAGTAGACAATTCAGTCTTGAAAACAAAAATGTTGACATTTAAATTATTCTCTGAGTTACATAAAATATATATATATATATATATATATAAAACAAAAGTTTAATACTACAGAATTTATATATGAACTTCAAACACTGATACATCATTTCTCTCAGGCATGCAGAGACTTTGGGCTGACCATTAGCTTGAAAAAAACAAGCGTTCTAGGTCAAGGTACTGCAGCACCATCAGTCATCTCCATCAATGACTATGGGCTGGATGTGGTTCATCAGTTTACCTGCCATGGCTCTAGCATCACTGGCAACCTCTCCCTGGACAAAGAAGTTGACAAGAGAATTGGGAAGGCAACCACAACACTTGCGTGCATCACAACATGTTTGGACGAACTCCAAGCTGACAGTAAAGATAAAGATGGCAGTATATAATGCCCGTGTCATCAGTACACTGCTATATGGCAGTGAAACATGGACCATGTATGCCAGACAAGAGAAGCATCTGAACACCTTCCGCATGAGAAGTATGCAATGTATATTGGGAATCTCATGGCAAGACAAGGTGCCCAACACTGAGGTTCTCTCTCAAGCCGGTCTGCCTACCATGTTCACACACCTTAAACAGTGCAGTCTCTGTTGGCTAGGCCATGTCCACTGCATGCCAGATGGTCGCATTCTAAAGATTTCCTGTATGGAGAGATGGCCTCAAGAAGAAAACCCACTGGGTGGCCACAACTGGGGTATCGTAACATCATAAATACAATATGAAAGCTGTGGGCATTAACACGAAGTCATGGGAGAGTGTAACAGTCAACCAGTTCAAATGAAGAGAAATCCTGTCCCAACAACTTAAATCAAGCGAGGAGCAACTAACACAAGTTGCCATGGAGTCGAGAATTTGCAAGGAGCAAAATGACAGTTCCAACAAGCCAGAAACAAAACATAAATGCAGCCTCTGCAACAAAGACTAGCACTTCTGCATCGGTTTCTACAGTCACAGACGCCAATGCTCAAGTCAAGCAGACAACTACGATGCTACCCATGGTTAACCCCGACCAACGGAGGCCTACTCATAATATATGCTTTTACAAATGCAGAACATTTTTTTATAGGAAACTTTCTTCCTCAACACTTTTTCATAAAAATTAATTAGAACAAAATTGAAAAAGTGGAGCAAGAGGTAAATAAGAAACCATGAATAAAATAAATTTATTACTAAAAACAATGAATCACTAAAAAGAAAGCTCACAGTGAGTGGAAAAAAGCTAAAAAGCAAACTCGTAAACAACCAATGAGACGCATGGAACAAAGAAAATTCTCCTTCTGCCTGCATGAAGCCAGTTGATGAAGCTTGTTGGAACCCATTTCTAAAACTATAAATGATTAACCACCTTATCACTGTGCAGTACCTGAACTTATTGTATTTGGAATTGCAAGCTGGGTTGTTAATCAAATAATGTCCAATTGCCAAGTCACAAACTGAGTCAAGCAATTAATTTTATTTTTATTTAGCACTCATATTTATACTGATTTTTTTTTGTTTTTAGTAATAAATTTATTTTAGTTGTGGTTCCTTATTTACCCTCCATCTCATTTGCCTTTTTCTATTTTGCCATTTCTATTATTATTAAAACAAATTTATCTTAAGAAGTGATGGATGAAAGAGGTTTCTTTTAAAAGAATATATTTGGTCATTTTTAAAACGAATATATATATATATATATATATATATATTTTTCAATGTAGCACTTATGTGCAGCAAAAATCAACTTCCTCATCTTGCCAGCCACTTTGACATTTTTTTAATAGAATTACTCTTAGGATTTATTTGCGGATAAACAGTGTTGACATAGGAAGGAAAAATGTAATAATACATAGAGATAGTAGCAAAAAGAGATATGAAGTTTCAACTGTAAGAAGATAATAGTTGGTATCAACAAGAACATATATGAACTATAAATTAGAGATGTAAGCAAGTATAGAAAATTTAAATGTCTTGGAACTGTTTTAACACAAGACATGACAATGAAAATTGAGGGTTCATTGAAATAGGAAAAGATGTTTTCCAAAACCAAAACAAGGTATTAAGAAATAGGAAAATTTAATACGATTGCTGAACTGTTACATAGTGTTATTCTAGATTACTAAAAATCTCAAATGTTCTTTCAGATAAAGAGACTGTAGAATACAGTGATGTGCTTCTACAGAAGGATGCTGAGAATTACACTGAATATGTGCAGTTTTAAGGAAAATGGGAATAAAAATATTCTTATACACAGAATTAGAAAGAGACAATTGAAATTTTGATGGTACGTAATAAGGAAAAGGGCTTGAAGAATCTGACACTGACAGGGCATACTGAAGACAAGAGAGGCTCAGGGGAACCACGATGCCCCGACCTAACAAGCTTATGCAAATGGATGGCAGAATAGAGATGAGAAAAATGGTGTAAAGTTAAATCTTACTAAGCCTTACAAAGGATGCCATGTAGCAAAGATTGAGGATCGCCAATGATTTGAACAGCATATAAAACAGCAGCTTTATGAATATAGCATCTTTGAAACTTACCTAACAGATAATTGTGTTTCTTCATCTATGTATTGTGTTCCTTCAAAATATAGGCGATCATAGCCTACCACAAATTCCTATCCCTTGTAGCTCTCAACACCTATTCTCCTGTTACTCCCCCATACCCTACTTTGCCATCTGTCTGCTCAAGTTCATCATGCTTTGCTTTCTCCTGTATCTCCTAACCGTTCTGTGAGTATCAGATTCTCCAAGCACTTCTTTCTCATTACATGCCCCAGAAACTTCAACTGTCTTTTCCCAATATTAAATATCAGTTCTCTTTTCATTTCCATCTTCTGCAAAACAGCTTTAATAAAATACCAGGATAACACTGATATCTATAAGATTCTTTGATGTTTCTGAGCTCCCAGAAACTTTAACTGTCTTTTCCCAATATTAAATATCAGTTCTCTTTTCATTTCCATCTTCTGCAAAACAGCTTTAATAAAATACCAGGATAACACTGATATCTATAAGATTCTTTGATGTTTCTGGGCTCCCAGAAACTTTAACTGTCTTTTCCCAATATTAAATATCAGTTCTCTTTTCATTTCCATCTTCTGCAAAACAGCTTTAATAAAATACCAGGATAACACCGATATCTATAAGATTCTTTGATGTTTCTGGACTCATGATCCATCTTAGATTTCAGTAAATATCATGGATAATAATTATCTTATTACTTGTGGACATTGGCATTATCCATTTTAGTAAAGGATTTGTACTGATCAGGACCAATTTTATTTCATTTGTTGTAAACAACTATTGATACTTGGATTCAACAAGAAGCCTAAAAACCTGCTTGCACTCAACTGGAATTACTCATGAAAATTTAATGCTTTTTCTATTTGAATTTTATGATGAATCTTAATTACCCGTGAAAATTTAATGGTTTTTCTATTTGAATTTTATGATGAATCTTAATTGTTAAGTTAATTATTGAATCAGCTCCTAGCAAGTTTACAAAATTATAATATCCATAGAAATTCTCCCATCAATGTTAAATATTTGAGTTTAAAAAACTTAAACAAAATATTCCATTAAAAATCATAAATAGGAATTCAGACAATTAGATAAAGAAGATACAAATAAAGAGATTCAAAAATTGACAAGCTTTTTTTATTTCATTCAAGCAAATATTAATTACTTATATCTTTTTCATTTTCTCAATTGAAACTAAGCATCCCTAATATGTCTTTTCTGTCTTTCCACATGATCAAAATGAAACGGTCTCAATTTATATGGTATTTGCAGATTGTAAACCCTTTGATATTTCTTTGATTTTTTTCATTGAAACTAAGCTTCTCCAGTATGTATTTTTTGTCTATCTCTATGTTCAAAATGAAACAGTCTTAATTGATGCAGTATTTGCAAGTTGTAAACACTTCAATCTTCCCTTTCTTTTATTTTTTTACTGAGAGAATGTAACATCTATGATAGGTATTTTGCGATTTATAACAGAAGATTCCCTTTTTTATTAGGTATTCACAGGGGATAGCAGTCATGCTAACTCAGGGAAGGATACACAGAATTATAAGCTTTTCCCTGAATTGCACAGACTAAAAGCAAAAACTTTTTTTTAGAAAATTCAAAATGACTCATTGTTTTAATAGACAACAATACTGTAAGCAAATTCCTAGTGTCAGAAATTTGCTTTGACTTAAAATAACCCATAAAAGATAAGAAAAACATTTAAGAAAACAAATCAACCCTTATAAGGCAAGAAGAAAAATTCCATTTTTTATTACAGTATCACACTTGTTCAATAAGTGTTAATTTAATAAATAAAGAAATATAATTTAATTTTTAATACTTAATTTTTTCTAAATTAAATTAATTTACTAGTCAATTTACCTCTCAAGTCCCCTCCACACCAGATGTGCTATGGAACCACAGCCTGGACTCTTTCATCATTAGTGCTGTGATTTCTAGCATTTCACTGAATTGGTAGCCTTAAGCCAAACTGGTTTTAATTCAAAATTGTCTTTGTCCTAAACTGGTTTCTATATAAACCCTTACTATTTAACCCTTACATCAGAGAATGTATGGATTCATACGTTTCCAAGGATATTTGCATGAAAGTGAATGTATTGAACTTGTCTTTATACTATCTCATCTAGTTCATCTTATGCTATTCATTTACTGTTAGGGTAAAAAGAAAGAAAAAACTGTCCACTTATGGTAGCAACAAACGTCTGAAATAGATTTCTGTCTTTATACCACAACTCTTGTAGCCAAATCACAGTGCAAATGATAGTTTGTCATAACAGTCAACATAGAAATGACAAAATGTGGTCACACATCCAACCTTAACTTCTAAAGAGCAAAAACATGTGTTCATCCAAGCTCAGAAATTTCAAGCCTCTCCCATAAGCAAAAATCAGCAGCTTTTATTCAAAGAGATCTTTCTGATTGGTCAGCTTATTCAGGGGAGAGAAGAATATTAGCACAGATTCTAGTCTTTTCAGTAGATTTTTGCTAACTAAACATGACGTTTTTTCTTTTTTTTTAGCTGATGATTATTATCTCTTTCACTACATTTACAGTCAGCTGAGATTTTTAAATTTTGTGTGATCTTGTTAATAGTTTAACGTTAATATTAATTTCTGTTATACCTTTATCCTATAGAGAAAAGGTAGTAGTTTTCTGTTACATTAAAATGCTGCACAACTAAGTAATTTTGCAGGATTATATCATCTGATCTACAAAAGAACTAAACTTATTGTCACTTGGTTGCATAAAAATCAGCATTAAAAAGGAAGTGACAGATTTGTTTCTCCCTCTATCTTTTTAATTCGTTCAGTTACAGGATACAGTAGGTAGACAACATGTGTAGTAGTCATCATTAGGAAAGATTTCTTTTCTCGGGTAAACCAACTTCTTAATTTCACACAACTATGTGGTGCACCACACACACACACACACACACAGCTGAGTATATGTGTTTCTTTGTTTTTATAAGCACTATATATCCGCATACACCTCAATATAATTTTCACTTTCTTTTCTTTTGTGAGCTATGTTATTGTTTATACAAAGATGTATAGAAAATTGTCCATGTGTTGAATTCAACTTATTGTGGAAGTACCTCTACACTGCAAGTTATAAGATACTATATTCTATTGAAAATATGATGAGGAATCAAAGAATGAGTGAGAAAGTATCTCTATTAATAAACATTATGTGCTGTAGAAATCTACTTACCTACAAAAATTCTGTATCTGCCTACTGATAATATTGGCTTCATGATACAAAGAAAAAACCAGGACAGTCTCATTCTGCCATTTATAGCAGAAAACATTTGATGGAATAGCCTAGATATGCTGCCTATGTGGTTCATAGAATAACCCTGATGTGCTGCTATAGTTTATCTGTCTTTGAATGCATATCAAGTTAGTGTTATTGAGCAAGAAAGACAACTTCTTGGTGAGTAGATTTGTGACTGTTTTGATATGCAGCTCTGTGAATTTGTAACAACATGTTTCATTATTTGCTACACGTTCACTCTCAGAAGCTAAGAGCAGTCAGTTCAGATTCTTTGAGAAAATAGTTACTAAATCAGAAAAAAAACATATTTAAAAAGGACTAAATAAAATAAAAGAATTGATTTCCAGTTTGACTTCTGTTTATTTTTTTGGTTAGTGAAAATCTATGGATGCCACTGATACCATTCCTTATGTTGTTAGTTAAGAATGCATGAAAAGAGATTAAAAAGAATGTGAAAATATTTTAGAATTTTAATGTGTTGTTTGTTTTTAGAATTTTAAAAATTTTGTTTGTATTGATATTAAAAAATATTGTTTTATTGGCACTCAAAGCACTTCAGTTAAGTATTCAAATGAATGCTGTTGCTTTACTTAAAACAGAAAGAATTGATGTTTGAGATTTACAAAATTTTAACAAATTCATTGTCTGGTTAAAAAAACAAAAGCAGACAATGGCAATTCCAGTATACAGAGTGTATAAGTAAAGTTCCATGGATACAATCTTTTAAAAAAATTTAAAATTATAGCAAGTTTTGGAATATTGTTATATCTGTAGTGTAGCAAATTTAAAGAAATTTTTTTTAATCATTTCATCCCAAGAAAAGCAGAAATGCCACTTGTATTCAAGGGATTACAAGGAGCTAAAGTGAGAGAAAATGTTGAATATTGTTAAAATTGAGAAAAGAATAAAGGGCGAACAGGATTTATGTAAATAGATGGAAACAGACATTACAACTAAACTTTTGAGGATTGTATTTATCAGGGAAGCAAGTAAATAGAAGAGTTCCAAGGGTGGGAGGTGGGAGAAAAAAGGTCTCTTGTATTAGAAATGGTGGTTCCATTTAGCTATTTCAACAGTAAATGGGCAGGATCTAGATGTAAATCAAGTAGCATGTTTAAATTCATGCAGTCAAAGCACCGAGGGAAAACAGCTCAGGAGAGCAGTTTCCATGAAAATACTTGTAGAGAAGAAATTGAGAAGACACATGTCAGTGAGAATGTGACTGAAGTCAAAATGCAAGATCAGGCATGATTACATTATAGATTCTTCTTTGAATTTTGTCAAGAACCTTGAGATGAATAGCAGCTCTCTTAACATTCTCTGTCCTTTTAGGGAATAAGTGTTCAGGGTTTTCATGACTTCTTGTTGCCTTTTTATTGTAATTTTTCCTCCTTAATGATCCCTTTTACCTCATATTGCTACTTGTGCCATCAGTTTACTTAAATGTGTCAAGTAAATTATACAATTTTCTTCTGTTTCACTTAATTTTAGTGTGTTCTTTTACATTGAGAAGCACAGAAGTGAAGGGATGGGTACTAATCATTTCAGCTTTTCATAACACATTGCAAATAAATCAACTAACAGAGGACAGCAATCCTGCATTTCCTTACAAGGCTAATTATTGCAGTATGTAGCAAGAGTGGGGACAAAACATCTAACCAATTGCTTTTCCTCACAACTATGGGTGTAATAGGCAGAGAGGGGAAAGAAACATAAGGTGTCAAAAATAATACTACCTGAGAAAACACAGTAACTTTAGGGACAAAACAGGACTGACTTCCCAAGACAGCATGTCTTGCTGACTGCTGGTTTTGCTTTTCTTGGCATGAGGCATCTTACAAAGATCTGGATCTTGGTCATTTGCACAGAGGCCCATATCTAGACATGCCAAGCTGTCCTGAAATAACGGAAGAAAAGATCAGATATAACTGATGTTAACAAACATGTCCAAAAATGATCTGGAGCTTTTTTTGTCTCTAACAAAGTGAAATTAATGTACATGTACATAAGTACAAAATCCTTTAAATATCTTGTTAAAATCTGCTAAAAAACAAATTTAGTATCGAGTATGGTGAAATAAAACATAGAAAATACTGCATTAGAGGTAGATTCATCCTTCACTGCAAATTACTACATTACTTTGAAACCTTAAAACATGTTCTTAAATAGCCTCTTTTCAGATCAAGACTCTAATTTGGATGTCACGCATGGTGCCAAACTGTTTCAGAATTCTTAAAACTGTCAGTCGTATATGACGGCTTTAGTTATCAATTTTAAAAGAGGCTTTGAACAAGTGATGCCTGTTGATCTTGGCAATTTGAAGGCTGGTGTTGTAGAATCACAAAGGAAAACCACATCACTTGAGGACTTTGAACAACAATAAAAGCTAAAATATATCACATGTAACATAAAGAAAATAATGATGTAACCAATGATGTTCACAATAAACAGGTAGGAAGGAAACTAACATCGATACTAGAGAAAAATATTTTTCTGACAAATTATTTTAAGAGAAAGATTTTATAAATTTCAACTGAAAGCAGTGTTGGGCTCTCATTCAATAAATACTGAAATAAAAATGTCTAATATAACCATTACGACTGAAAAATTCTCCAGCTCTTATGCAATTTTGCTGTTTTGTTTTGATTTTTAGCAGAAGATATTTTACTATTTCTACTCTTGAAGATTGTTGTTTCTCAAGTCCTCTGATTAGTATTCATAAGTAGAATCCTTTTGCTGAAGTTTGTCTTTGTAAAGAAATTTCCTCACATTCATTGACTTATAATAGATTAAAGAAAATTCTCATAGTTATTCTAAACCATGAATACTTTATTCAATTTCTGGAAAGTGTTCTTCATTCTTACCATTATTTATTGAATTTCATTATACTTTTAGTTGTTATAATCCTGCCAAGATTGTTAAATTTCAACTCATGTTTTATTTTTATGTCCCTGTTATGCAAATTCCACCTTTTAGTTGTGTTTTTAACAACCATACTTTCTACTGTTTATACAAGAGGTAGTCATTTCTTATTGGTTCCCTTGATAACATTGTTTCATAGTTACTTTATTTTTCTTTGTGAATATGCCATCATCACAGTGTCATTCTTGCATTTAATTATTAACTTTTTAATGAAGTTAATCCAGTACCAGCTTTGAGAGCCACTCAATGTATAGGGTTTTCTTCTTCATGTGTGGTGTCCTTTCAGGACATAGGTGATCATGGACTTTCACTTGGCTCTGTCTTTTGTCACTATCAAAATTCTTCCTCTTGGTATCTCTCCCAAACCCTGCTTTGCCATTCATTTTCTCAGGCCTATCAACTACGTCTGGCACTGCTTTCCCCTATCTCACTTTCCCTCTATCCATCCTGTGAGTATTAAATTCTCCAGGTCCTCCTTCCTCACTACATTTTCCAGAAACCTCATCTGTCTCTTCCTTATGTTAATTATGAGCATTCTCCTTATTTCCATCCTCTCCAACACCTTGACATTAGTCATGTGCCCTGTCCATGGTATCCTCAGCATTCTTCTGTAAAACCACATTTCTGCTGCCTCAAGCTTCTCCTTCATCCTGGAAGAGATCATCTAACATTCACTGCCATACAGAAGGACAGACATCACATAGCAATCCAGCACTTAGTTTCCATTGAGATTTTCCTGTCTTTCAATACTCATGTTAGCTTTTGAAATGTGTCCTTGTCCATGCCATCTTTGGATCTAGACATCACACTTTCCTTCCTCTGTTAATACACTTCCAAGCTATTTAACAAAATAGAAATTATGAATTAGGTGTGTCATATGCAGGGCCATAGAGGATGTTAAAAAAAACACCAGACACAGAGAAAATTGCCCAGATTTATTAGTTGACAATGTGATGATGTCATCAGTGTCATCCATTTCCAGAAACTATAATTTTGCAGATGTTTTCCGCTATTCCAATGGAAATTAGGCACAGAACATGAATGAAAGCAATAAATTGGGTTCGTACTTTTCTCCCAAAATTAATAAATAAACAAACAGATTTTTGCTGAGTTCATTTGGATGTTTTCTTCATTTTTCTTTCTTTCTTTCTTTCTTTCTTCGTGAATTGTTTAGTTTGATTTCTAATGAAGACATTTTTCCTTGCCCGGATTTTCACTATGATTGCACGGATCGACCCATGCCCGGTGTGCCCGATAGTCAGATACGGCCATGGTCATATGTGTGGGAGAGGTGGGAGAAACAGAAAATTTAGAATAAAGAAGAAGTGTGACCCTTAACTTGAAAAAAGTTTGAAATGTTCAGAGAATTTGACTTAGTAGAAGTAGCAAGTTCATTCCTTGCTGTGAAGGTCTAACCTGGTTGACTAGTAAGAATAAAATAATGACATGCTTGCAATATTGCATCTGTGCAGAAAAGTGGGTACAGTGTCTGGCAATAAAAAAAAATCCTCAAAATTTATGTTGTGTGCCGTTTTTCAAGAAAGAAAATCAAAATTGTCTCTACTTCACTATGGCCTCAAAATATTTTTTCACACTTGCTTACCAATGACATCCTTTCTTACCTGCAATATAAGATGGCTACTTTGGACAACAGGGTGATCCTTTGTTCTTCAATGAATGAAGAAGACCATTTTATATTACAAACTGTATTTACCAGTTTTATTCAAATTGTAGACATCTACTTTTTTTTTTTAACCTTTCTGATATTTTTTATACCTGTCCACTCCATTTTATACCTGTCCATAGATTTTTAATCACTACACATTTCTCACTGAATCATTTCTCTTTGGCTTGCTTGTATTTATTTTTAATGATTTCTGGTTGCATATAGCAACCAGAAATCATTAAAAATATATTTTCACTACATTTTGGCATTACTTGTTTATCTTCAGATTAAGATAGAGAATTTCATTATACCTTTCTTTTTCTTTTTTACTTTGGATAACTGCTGCAGTTGTGACCAGTATCTTAAAGTTTTTCAAAAGCTTCACATCTGTTCTTAACTACAGGCACTTTTCTTTTCCAAATAAAATTACTGTGGATTTTCTCCTACTGCACTTGAGGCATTGCTTTAGGCAATTCTTTATTTTTTAAATTTTGTTTGCATATAACTGGGAGGTATTAATTCCCACAATGCTCAGGTAAGTTTTAAGATATAAAACTGCATTTTTAATGATTAAGAAAGAGACTTGAAAATTTGGAACTGCTCACTTTTTTTTATATTATTGCCTTTCGTTACCAAATATTCAAACAAGGTACAAATGATGTTGTAAATTGCTACTTGTCAAAAAAAGAAATTTTCAATGGATCTATTCCCGAAATTCAATGCCAAAGGTAGCTATTATTTTTCCATATAAAATTTAATAGTTAGAATAAGACTGAAAGGAAGTATCTCAGAAGTTTACTTTAACTATAATTAGTGATGCGAAGGTAACATATTCAAAATTGGTATGGAATTGGTATGCCAAAATCAGATTCCAACCAAGTTGTCTTCCTTTTTTACACAAATACCTGTGAAGAAATCTATGAAACAATATCTTCCCAATCTGGATATTAGTTAAATGGAGAAACAGACTAAGTCCCCTAGCCTTGATTGATAGCCAGGAAAAGGAAAAACTCTGACTTCAAAACCAGTTGTAAATGGAGCTGGCAATCTGTTCGTGTAAAAAAAAACTATTTGCTTGAATCAGGTAAATTATATTCTGGCGGACATATATACTATTAAATTTTTAAACTCAAGATTTAAGTTTAAAAATTCACTTTTTGATATTATGCATGCATGAATTCAAAGATGTAACATAAATTCTTTAGAAATTATGAGATGAATAAAATTGTTAAAAATTAACAAAAACAAATAATACGCATCTGTGACAAAGTTCACAAAATCTACT
This sequence comes from Ascarosepion bandense, assembly GCA_037127315.1. Classification (NCBI taxonomy): domain Eukaryota; kingdom Metazoa; phylum Mollusca; class Cephalopoda; order Sepiida; family Sepiidae; genus Ascarosepion; species Ascarosepion bandense. The sequence goes on along the minus strand of JBBBDQ010002011.1, from coordinate 1,499,798 downwards.
GATAAGAATTATATCTAATAATTTGAAAATAACTGAAACTTCATTCAATTTTTAAAATGATTTTCTTTTGCTTATATTATTGTTCATTATCATTCATCAAATATTTAAATTTAAAATGAGACATCAGTTTTTTTAATATATTGTTTTTTTCTTTGTTGAATTAATACTTGTGAAATCACTGATTTTCTGAGATGAGGTATTGTAATTATTTACACTGTTTAAACTGTTGTTCTCATCTTTGTTACTATATTCACAATGAATATTTTGGCTGATGTATGCTCTGACCTTCTTGCAGTGGCTGAAATTTCAACCTGAACCCTTTATTTCACTCATCGGGGTAGATTGTTCTAGTTCCATAAATCATGCTTCTTCCAAATGTTTCAGTATCAGTATCACTCATTGAGGTAGATTGTTCTAGTTACATAAATCATGCCTCTTCCAAATGTTTCAGTATCACTCATCAGGGTAGATTGTTCTAGTTCCATAAATCATGCCCCTTCTAAATGTTTCAGTATCACTCATTGGGGTAGATTGTTCTAGTTCCATAAATCATGCCTCTTCCAAATGTTGCAGTATCAGTTACCTTTGACTCAACTTTCTAAGTGTTTTTTTCAATTTTGTTGTTGCCAGGTATTGAACTCAAAACACTTTAGGTCAAGTCATTGGATCCAACCATTGCTTTTATCCACTGGGCCATGTCTTTTGTTCAGTTGTAAAATCTAAAATGTATTATATTCAATGAAAAAATCATATGCAGTTAATAATTCTTGTGGACTATAGACCTGATAATATCTATCAGTATTTTAGTCTTAAGTGGATCACATTCGGAAAAATACCTAGGTTGACTGTATGTTTTCATTTTTAAATTTTGAAAGAAATTTGTTTTCAAAGATGAACATCAATTCTTTGAAAGTAATAATTAAAAATTAGTCAAACAATAGACAATTAGTCAAACATCATCTGGCAAAAAATCTTCACACAAATTGAGGAAAACAGTTTCATTTGAAAGTCTTCTTCTAGAGGTCTACAATGGGTAATGCACATTACAAATTTAATATGAAACTGTTCTCATTCATGCAGAAATGAACCAGTATAAAATAACCTTTAATGTTTTAATAATAATAATTGAGTACTCACTGGGTATTGATAAACAGTTCTTAAATTGTTTAAATAATTTTCAAGAACTCTGGGGAACTCACTGACCATTAAAATTTTCACACTATTAGTCTCTTACCATTTTTTTGGTGAAGTATTCAAGGCTCTAATCAATATTAAAGTGGTGAAGCATCTTTCTTCTCACTATCTCCTCTCAGACAAACAATATATCTTCCTTTTCAATGATGCGTTAACAGTCATTACTGAATATGCATATCCAGCATTTGATGGCATCAAAGCTCAAGCTGTAGCTCAAGATATCTTGAAGGCATTTAGCAGGGTTTAGCACAGTAGTCTGCTGTGCAAGTTCCAGAGCTATGGTATTATAGGATGAATGTTTGAGTTAACCCAATCATTTTTTTTTTAATGGGCTTACTATCAGATCCTTTCATATATATGTGGGTGTCTCCCTAGGCTCAACTTTGGGTCCTACACTGTTTTTGATTTTTATCAGTAATATTCACATGTCATCAGTTCCCAACTTGGTATTTAAGCAGTTAGAACAATTATTTATTCCTGTCTCAATAGTAAAACTGTTATCAGTGATATTCCAGATGTCATCAGTTCCCAACTAGATATTTAAGCAATTGGAACAATCATTTATTCCTGTCTCAATAACAAAAATGTCAGAGTACATAGAGGAACATTTTACATAAAAATGACTAATATCAGACAGTTGAAGAGCAACGCCCTAAACCTTCCTAGCCTCACATTTTCATTTGTAAATTGGAGAAATTATATATATTTTTTTTTAATCATTTCACCTCGTGCAAGGCAGAAATGCCACTGATGAGCGGGGGGGCTAGATAACTGTAAAAAGATTAATTAGAAAAGAGTGAGGAGTACAAACTAGTTAGAAAGGAGCAATAGAAAGCTGAGAATGCAGGTGCAATGACAGATACATAGGTGGAGAGAACAGGAAGATTATACGGGGTTGGGGAGAGAGCTCAGTCCAGTGGTTAGTAGATGAGTATTGACTTTGCATTTAAATTTCTGGAGGTTGTAGCCATCAGGAAAGCAAGAATATGGGAGCAAGTTCCACAGGCAGGAAGTGCGAGAGAAGAAGCTGCAGGAGTAGAATTGTCATCTGCATTTGGCTAACCTGACTGTGAATGGGTGTGACCCAGTTGCCAGTCTGGTTGCACGAGTAAACACCTGTTGAGAAGGCACCAGTGACTTAAGTTTGTCTGAGCAGAAGCCATGAAAGTATTTATAGAACAGACAAAGGGAGGCCACATTTCGATGGTGGGAAAGTGGCTGCAGTCGAGTCGCCAGATCAGTACCTATCACATTACAGACTCTCCTTTGGAGCCTGTCAAGAACACTGAGGAGAACGGCAGGGGCGCCTGACCATAAATAGCACCAGTACTCCATGCACGGCCGGATGGTTGACTTGTATATATGCAGGATGGATTCAGGCGGATAAAACATACTGAATTGACAGAGTGACCCAACCTTCTTAGCAGTAGATTTTGCTATGGATTCAGTATAGTGGTTCCATTTGAGGTCTGAGGACAGGGTAAGTTCGAGGAGGTGTAGTGTATTGCTCTCAGGGAGAATCGCTTGATCCATGCTTATGTGAGGCAGGAGAGGTTGCCTGTAATTGTTGACAGACAACAGCTTGGTCTTAGACGAATTGAAGTTGACAAGCCACTTCTTGACCCGGTTCACCACAGAGTGTAGATCCCATTCAAGGTCAGCAGTGAGATTATGTCTAGGTTTCTTCCTGGTGCAGGAGTATATTGTAGTGTCATCTGCGTAGATGCCTACTTGGGGCTTGATCTCATCTGGGAGGTCGTTGATGAAAATAAAGAAGAGCGTCAGGCCCAGGATAGAGCCCTGTGGAACACCAGCATTCGTGCTGTAGGATGAAGGGGCACGCCCATTCAAAATGACCTTCATTTTGCGGTTATTTAAAAAAGAATGGATTAGGTCAAGTAGGCGACCGGTAATAATCAATAGCTGTATCTATGTGTGTAAGTGTGTGTATATATGTTTCTTAACCATTTAACCCCAAGCAAGTCAGTACTGCCACTTGTGTGCAGAGGAGTACAAAGGATATCAAAGAAAGATAAGAGATGGATGGGATTCCAGCAGATAAAAGATGACAACTGATGTTGCATTTAAACTTTTCACAATTGGGAAGTTCAAGAAAAGAAACTGATCGAGTAGAAGAGGTGGGAATCTAAATGTCAATCTAGTAGCATGAGTAAATACATGTGGTCAAGAAACCAGGAGGGAAAAAAGTTTTTCAGAGCATTTGCCATGAAAATACTTAGAGAAAGGACAAGACAAAAGGGAAGCCACATCATGTCAATGAGAAAGTGACTGAAGGCCAAGTCAGGCTCAGTTATGTTGCAGAGCATTTTTTAGATTTTATTGAGAACCTCAAGATGAATTGTAAGAGCACTCAACCAGATATGGCAACAGTATTCAATGCATGGATGAATGATAGATTTATGCAATTTTGAAATGAATTTTGACAAAACCTTCTGGCCTGATGCAGTGAACCAACTTTCCTAACAATAGATGCATCTTTGGATTTGATATAATCATTCCATTTCAGGTCACTTGATAGAATGAGGTCAAGGAGGAGCAATGTGTTGCTCTCTCGGAGATTAGCATCATGATAGTAGGCAAGAAAGTTTATGGTGGTGAAAGAAGAGTGGCATCGTTTTGGAGAAATTAAAATTTACAATCCATTTCCTGCCTCATTCAATCACACATTTTAGGTTCTTTTGAATGGCAACAGCTAAGTTTACTTTGTCAGACTTGGCAGTTTTCTTACTGAGACTGTATTAAATGGTGGCGTCATCGGCATAGATGCTTACTTGGAAACTTATTGCATCAGGAAGAACATTTATGAAGGTCAGAAAAAGAGTAAGACCTGGGATAGAACCTTGAGGGGGTCCCTGCATTTGTATGAAAGGCTCTTAAAGTTTACCCATTTAAAACAACCGTCATTTCATGATTTAATAGGAATGATTGGGTTAAATCAAACAATGGTTCAGAAATACTGTAGCTCAGAAGTTTGCACTGAAGGCCAGCATGCCAAGCCCTATCAAATGCTTTTGAGATATCAAGAGCAACAGCTGTCATTTTTAACAACCCTGATATATGTATATTCAATAATAGTAGTTAGCGTATCAGTGGTAGACCTGACAAAGTGGAAGCTACCCTGTTTATCATATAGAAGCTTGTGACATGCCTAATTTAGTATTTACAATAGCGCCTGATACCTTACCAAAAAGAGGTAAGAGGCTAATAAGGTAATAATTATAAGGTTCAGAGGGTTCCCTAGAGTTCTTAAAAAACAGGAACTACAGAGGAGTACTTGTGACAAGCAGGAAGCAGTGAGGCAATAATTGTAGAGCTTAGAGAGGACTGGAGCCAGCTCAGGGACATATTTCTTTAGGACAATCACTGGAATTCCATCATCTTGGCTTACTTTATTTGAGTCAAGCTTATAAATTATATTAGAGACAAGAGATGTCATTATATTACTCAAATGAACCTCAGTTCTATGTGGGAAGTTGGGTGTGAGTATTCCAGATAGATCAAGTGTGGTGTTGGATGAGAACTTGCAAGCAAAGCACTCAAACTTGTCTGTTGGGGATGTGAAAACCTTGAATTTATTGAATAAAGGAGTAATTGAGGGTGTTATGTTCTTCAGCACACTCTTGCAGAGTCACCAGTAATTTGGCAGCAAACTTGCAAAATGGTTAATTCTATCAGTGAACAACAACTTAGCATCATCTCGAACATGTTTATGTTCGTTATGAGCACACATAAAAAGGTGCCTATTGTGTTCAGATGTGTCATTCTGGGATAGTCAAAGGAAGTGATTCCTGTGCATGATGACAGCCAAGCAGGAAGCCATAGGGAATCAAAGAGATGAACAAGGCTTAACTTTGAATTTTCTATCAATGCCAGTTTTTACCCAGAAGGAGACTTGAACATAGAGAATAAAATTTTGTTCTAAAGGACATCATAAAGAAAATCACAGAACAAGTCCCAGTTTGCTCATTGATAACAATCAGATATTCTACTGATAGGAGGTTCCTGGATGGAAAGGGAGTAGAAATAGACATTTAGAGACACTAAGATATGATCAGCATTGCCAAGGGAACAGCTGCATAATATGACAAGAGTCAGGGATAGAAGTAAGGAAGGGACCTAGAAGAGAACTGCATCCATTTTGGTTACCAGAGAAATGCGTGGGGAAATCCACCACTTGCATGAGAAACTGAGTGATTGAGATGCTCAGCATTTGGACTCCAGCAAGATCAGTGACAAAGTTTTCCAGTCATTTGGCATGATGTACATTGAAGTCACCAAATACATTAGTGAAAGAGTGAAGAGAAATAGCCTTGTCTATATTATCTGAAATAAATTCTAGCTTACAGCAGTCAAGAGAAAAATGGAGTGGTTAAGAAAGAAGAAATATCTTACTGATTTTAATAGGAAGAGACAGAGAAACATGTGGGAGTTAAGAAGGAATTCAAGAGAGATTGCTTTCACCATAGAGAAATCTTTACTGACATAAATATCAAGGTTATGCATGTGGACATTGGAGTCCTTCCTAAAAAGAGTAAGATATCCAGGAACTGAGAAGTCAGAGATGGGAATTGTAGGTTTGAGTTTGGTTTCACAGAGAGCTAGGATATCAGGGATACCTTTTGGAGAGGAACAATTTCACACTGCAGAAGTTTGTATGGATATCATGGATGTTAGAGAAATAGATTTTGAAGGGTTTTAGTGTTTTGGTTGGTTTAGTTTTGTGTCTTTGATTGTGTGTTGTCATGATTTATGGTTACTTTGATAAGGATATGTTTGTGGTGCAGTGGATATCGGCTCGGAACGAGAAATCGGGGAGCCGAGTTCGAATTCCAGTTAAATTCATGACATTCACTTACATGCAAATACCCTTGGAAAAGGTATTAATCTGTCTCTTCCTTCCAGTTATGGGTTAAATAACAGGACAAATTGGGTTCTATAGCCATGGCTGGCAACCAGTCTAAGGCAGAAAGCAATGGCAACCTACTGCGGGATAATCTTCTGCCCAGTCAGTCATGTCTCTTTCGAGACATGATCGTCCAAGTGTGTTTCACATATGGCACTTAACTGACTGACTGACATCCCAAGCTTTACTTTTGTGATCATTAATAATGATATTTCTGAAAGTTACCTATTCTCACTGGGAAAACTGGATTTGAAAACTAGGATTATGCAAGATATACCATAAAAAATTTAGAAAAGATGAGTTTTTGTGATTTACACTTAGACTGTAAATAACTTTCGCAAATCAGTCCCAAATATAGTCTCCCATCATGCTTTTGTCTGACAATCTTTGGTAGACACAATTTTCTATAAATTCTTGAAGCTTGCCCTTCAGCAACTCCTTGTTATGGAAAAATAGGTTAGCTTGAAAAAAATCGATGTCCTGGTCACAACATCAAAGTTTGAAGGAAATAATAGTCATTTCCTGTGCCTTCTAAACAGAAGCAATTATGAAATAATACTTACTGATAAAAGACCTAAAAAGTGAAAGTTTTGTTACAATGTAATTCCTGTCAGTGATGAGTTAAAATATTTTGATAATAATGGGTTTGAAAAAAAAAAAAAAAAAAAAAGGAAGGAAAACAAAAGTATGCCTCAAGGATTCTAAGAAGTGCTAACGTTGATATTTCCTTATAAGGGAGCATGCTGCATTCATTGTCTGAGCATTTAGAGCTGTTGTTGGTTGAAATTTATTAAATGTTTCTCTTCATGGCAGAGAAGAGAAACAACAAATTTGTTTTTTTTTATGTAATTTCTAAGGGAACAGTAATGTTACAAAAGTTAAAAACAAAATCACATTCTGATCATTTAAGGATTGTGCGAAAATTTCAGTAGAAAAAATTGAACCAAAAAAAAAAAAAATGAAAGTTGCTAGAGAAATATCTGAAAATAAAGAATAATATTTAAAATTTAAAGTTGATTTGACATTGCATTTAAAAAAAGTAGCAGCAATCATAAAATATTTTGAACAAAATTAGATAATGAATTGTATTATCACAAGAGAATGCACTGCAGACCAAAATGAACCAAGGAGAAATTCAGTGCAGATGATTTTAAAAGAAAAATTAAACAAGTTTATAATGGCAATGTCAATGTAATAGTTGTCATTTCATTATAAGGAAACATCTAGAATTTATTGACTTAACAGCTTAGGTTAGTTGAATTACGCATTTCCTTGTCCATTGAGCTGAGATCAAAATATGTTTTCCTCATTTTTAATGGTAATATTAGTCATGTCTTTATAAAGAAATAATTGACATTTATTGATTGAACAGCCAGTGCTACTTTAAGTTGAACTTCTTAAAAAAAGCTATTTATTAAAACTATTTTTCAGTATAGTAGGAACTGTTATTGCTCTTTCCAGAATTGAAAGTTTCTTCATTCCTAACTTATTGTTTGAAGTTGTGTTGAGCATCAACATCTTGATTATGTCGTTATTTTTTTCTTTAAATCAGATGTGCTATCCATTTTAGTTGTTTTTGCTATTCAGAATCCTCAACTGATATCTTTTCTATTGTTTGCTACAGCTTTATGTCTGTGATTCTGTAGCATCTATCTAGGGTCAAAGAATTATGATCCCTGCTAAGTTGTACATGCTTTATTTGCCCAAATCCATTATGAACCATTAACTCGAGGAAGCAGTTGCATATAGCTGATATTTTAGATATTTCTGAATTAGATGTACACTATGCATTACATCCATATCAAAGTCTCATTTTGATGAGGATATGACCCAAGTTTTTAAATATGTCTTGGGTTCATTGCAATTTGCAATGTTGGGTATTACTACTCATAACACAGATTACTGTAGGTCTAAATTCCTCATCCCTTATACTAAATTTGTTATTATTGATCCATAACCTTTATGAAAGACACAGACCACGAGCGAACGTGAAATTAAGCTCTCTAAACATTCTGAAGATGAGACTAGGATCTCAAAATATTAATGATTAATAAATAGGTAATACCCTGCATTGCCTTTATTTATTTTTCTAAACACATTGTGATAGCCTCCAAAACCTACCTATATACCTAATATACACAATTCAAGCATATTACAAAACTCTCCTAATTAAACATTGTTAATATTTTTATGAATTCAGGGTAGATACTATCAATACTTTTATCCTAATTACAGATCAGTGATTTTGAAAGGTTTATTTTGAGGAAAAAATGTTTTTAGAAAATTTCAAATTGAGCTTAATTTAGATTGAGGAACTTAGAATGAATTGGAATATTTTTTTTTCTCATAGTAACAACTAAAATCAATTATACGGTCAGTAATAAAAAGAAAATAAATTAATGTGTCCTGTGATATTTTGTTGCCTTTGGTAGGATTTATTTAAAATCAGAAAAAGTCACTAAAATTAAATGTTTAGGTATATATTGTTAAGGGAACAGATATGTCTCGTGTCATAAAAGGCAAAGGTTTAAGTATTGCTCTTTTTAAAACACAAATATCTAGACTCAACTTAGCAATGAACTATTAAAAAAGCAGGAGCAGTTCCTGTTTTTCCAAGAAAATTTAATATTCCACAATGAAAACATTCATTACAAAAAGCAAGCAAGAAATTTAATTGAAAGTTATTAAAGTGAGTGTATGCAATAGCTGAGTTATCAAAATGAATGGCTCACAAAATGTCACACAATAACAATTATATACAGGATAAACTTGAAAGAAAAGAAATCTAAATTAAAAGGCTGACAATACGTAGTACTACTTCTGTTTTCTCAAACGAAATGAAATTCCATATTATTGTGCTATCATTAAAACCTGAGGCTTTCATGATAAGGAAATGATTAATTTCTTTCTAAAAATTCAAAACTATTCCTTGTGAGCATAATTTTGGAAGAGTAATTATGAAAATGATTATTGGAAGATTATTTTCATTACTGCTCTTAGATAAATTTTCGTATTTCTCCTTTTTGTATAGGTTTGAATAATGAAGTTTGAAAAACAGCTTTGTATAACTAGAATGCATTCCCTGAATATTTCTCTGCGCTGAAGGTCATTCGACAAGAATCAGTTCCTGAGGACATGTTGCTTCCTGCAAAGTAATTAGTCTCAGCTCATTAACAAGTAAAAGCAATGGTGGATTTCAGTCATTTTCATCTTTTTATTTCTTTTTTCCACAATGAAATTTGTATCAAATAAGTTTTAGTGTATCATTATTTGTTTGTTTTTGTTTTTCTTCTTGCTTTTCCATAAACTGAAGCAGGATTTAGGATGTATTGGTAAAAGAAAGTGGATTAACAATTCTAACAGCATTTGGTAGAACATTTTCAAAATTAGTGAGTTATTCAACATGTACATAGCTTTAAGGATATGTATGTGTGTTGTGGTGCAGTGGATATCGGCTCGGAATGAGAAATCGGGGAACCGAGTTTGAATTCCAGTTGAATTCCTTGCATTCACTTACGCGCAAATACCCTTGGGAAAGGTATTAATCCGTCTCTTCCCTCCAGTTATGGTTAAATAATAAAACAGATTGGGTTCTATAGCCTTGGTTGGCAACCAGTCGACCACAGAAAGCAATGGCAACCTACTGCGGGATAATCTTCTGCCCAGTCAGTCATTTCTCTTTCGAGACATGATCGCCCAAGCGTGTATCGCGCATGGCACTTAACTGACTGACTGATCCTCATGGAAGGAGAAATTGGAGAGCAGAGTTCTAATTCCAGTCTGGTTTGTTAAATTCAGTTAGGTGCAAATACACTTTGTGTTGTAACCCTGAAATTTTAGTGCATCAGTAATTACCAAAATGGGGTTTGGGAATAATAGCATATCAACAATTACAAGACTTGCACATTATATGAAATATATACACTGCTAGTCAGTGGAATCATTCTATTCTACTCCACTAGTGTCCACATACTTAAGAGGATAGGAATATCCCATTCTTGTATATAGGTATGTATACAACACTTTGAAAGCTAAAAATCTATCTCTTCTCTCTCTCTCTCTCTCTCTCTCAGCTATGGTTTGAATAGAAGGACAGACATTGTTTTATAGCCTTGGTTGGCAACTCACTATGGGGAAAAATTTCTGCCTAATCTGTCATGAATCAAAGACAAGATTACCCACATGTCATGTATCACATATTGCACTTAACAGACTAACATAAATGTTATATATTTATATACAGAGCAAAATGTCATATATCTCAGAAATTAAGAGAAAATTTTAAGTTTGTATCATATACTTCCGGTTTAGATGAAAATGTTTGTGTGTCTGTGGACAAAGACTCTCCTTTAATAGGAAATGTGACTTGTCTTGCCACTATATCAACCTATGTTTGAAGAGCAAATAAAGAAAAACAATTTGGCCTTTTTCTTTTATACTGCTTTATACATAGCTACCCAGTTGGTGTTAAGAAATGTCCTCTAGTAGACAAGTTGGGTCATCTCACACATGATTTCAATGACACTTTTATGTGGATATCTTATTACTGAAAACTGATATTAAAATCATATGTACATTCTGCAGTTTTAAATATTTATGCAGGTTATGGACAGAGAATGTTAGATGTTAACTGATATATATATCAAGTTTCTTTTTAGAGGTAAGCAATGGTAATGAGACATATATCCTCCAATTTACTGATTATATGTGGCAGTTATGTACAAATTTGGTATCTAGTTCTCATTTATGATAATGCATGTTATTAATGATGGTGCTTATCAAGCAAAACAATAGCTGAAAGAAAATAATCCAAATAATGCACTGATCTCATATTTTTATACCGATAAATGTGTACTAATTTATACCATACACAAAAATTATAATGCTTATATACAACAAGTTGTGTGAGAGGATCTTGGAATATTTCCTGAAGGGAAAACAGACTGACCAAGAGATTCCTCATATGGTTCTGTAGCATCTCATTTCTAATGCTTGGATTATTTCTTGTATCTCTGGTGTTAATGTCCAAAATTCACAGGGTATACATAATGGCTTAGGTCAAAGCAGACAACAATCAGTCAGTCAGTTAAGCTCCATACGTGATACATGCTTGGGTGATCATGTCTCAAAAGAGACATGACTGACTGGGTAGAAGATTATCCCACATTAGGTTGCCATTACTTTCTGCAGTAGACTGGTTGCTAGCCAAGGCTATAGAATCCAATTTGTCTTGCTATTTAACCCATAACTGTAGGGCAAAGATGGGTTAATACCTTTCATGAGGGTATTTGCACGTAAGTGAATGCAAAGAATTCCACTGGAATTCAAACTTGGCTTCCCGATTTCTTGTTCCAAGCTGATAGCCACTGCACCACAACGCACGTCCCACAATCATATGTTTTATTTTAAAGATATTCAGAAATTTATAAATAATACTATATGTTATGTTTTATATTAATGAGATAAAAATGATATCTCAAAAGCAGTAACCTGGATCAAATTATTGGTTTGTTTCACATTTAAACTAGCTAACCATAAGTTCTTTACCAACATTTTCTTTTTCCACTTGTGAGACACTCTCCTGGTTCCTTGTTTTACAACCAACTTTGATCTTCAAAATTCAAATGCCATGTCAGTTGTTACCTACTTTATTCTTGATTCTTCTCACTTTTTTTTTTTTTTCAATTGGAGTAGATGGATCTATCTATCGATTGCCCGGTTCACACTCCACCCACGTCTATTGAACAGGTTAAGAGGCTCATCCCTTGTTCCCTGTTTAGGATGTGGTTTCCGGCTTTCTCTTTTCCAATCTTTTCACTATTACGTAGCCCCCTGCACATCAGTGGCGTTACCACCTTGCTCGGAGTGATATGATTAAAAAAAAAAAAAGATGGTAAATAGTTATTAACATCTTTTTTATTGTTTTTGCTGCTTAATAATTTCTTTCTCTTATTCTTTCACTCTCAGCAATCTCTTTTATTATATTGCCTTGCTTGAATAAAAATGCATATGGATGGCTGGCCACCTGTATCTGAGGGTGACAAACTAATCTCCATTGCAGTTACCTGTTCTGGCACATTAGTGTTTGCTCAGCAACTATGCTACACAGACCTTAGAACAGTTTCTGTGAGAGAACGAGTTTTTTTTTTAATTTTTTAATCATATCACCTCGAGCAAGGGGGTAACGCCACTGATGCACAGGGGGCTACATGAAAGTGAAAAGACTGGAAAAGAGAAAGCCAGAAACTACATCCTAACCAGGGAACAAGGGATGAGCCTCTTCACCTGTTCAATAGACATGGGTGGAGTGTGAATCTAGTCTGATCAACAATCTGAACAAAGGCAGCATGCTCAAATTCTCAGTCACAACAACTAGTGACAGCACAACCATTGACAGATCCCAAAGCTTTCATTTACCCAATTTTACTCACAAGGCTTCAGTTAACCCATGTTATGATTTTCAGGCCCATTCCAAAGATGCCACAGACTGAGATTGTCTCCTACGGATCAATAACATGGTTACATTCCTAACAAATGGAGATTCAAACCTGAATATATATATCTATATATCTTTTTTAATATATATATATATATATATATATATATATATATATATATATATATATTTAATCATTTCATTCTAAGCAAGACAGGACTACCACTAGTGCACAGAGGGTTACAGTAAGAAAAGACTGGGTATAGAAGATATTGAGGAAAAGATGAAAAATGAACAAGACTCAAGAAGATGGCAATTGATGCTGGATTTAAATTTTTGCAGATTGTACATAAGAGGGAAGCAAGTAAATGAAGAGTTCAAGAGGCAGGAAGTGTGAGAAGAAAACTGTTAGAGAAGCAGTGGCAGTTACATTTAAATATTCCAGTGGTAAAAGAGTGGGACATAGATGCCTGTCCTGTAGCATTCTTAAATTCATAGGGTACCAATGTAAAAGCTTGTCAGAAGAGTTGACATTAAATATTTATCAATAAAACAAAAGCAGCTATATAATGAAAATGAGATGCCAAGTCATGATTAATTGCATTGCAAATCACTTTTCTGGATTTTGTCATGAACCTCAAGATGAGTATTCAATACATTGATGAATGATAGATTTATGAATGTGAAAGATGAATTATAACAAGAAAAACTTTCTGGTCTAACACAGTAACCTGATCCTTCCAGCAGTAGATGCATCTATACATTTGATATAGTTGTTCTACTTCAGGTTGGTAAAAAAGTGAAGCCAAGGAGGCACAGTGTTTTGCTCTCCAGGAAACTAGCATCAACTATGTTAGTGGCTGGCAGGAAAGCTACTTGATATTGGATAAGGAGAGCAGTTTTGTTTTGAAGGCATTAAAATTTACAAGCCATTTCTTGCCCCAGTTAATCATTGATTAGAGATCCGTTTAAAGAGCAGCAGCCAGATTTACTTTGTCAGCCTTGGCAGATTTCCTATTAAAACAGAAGTAAATGATGGTGTCATCTATATAAATGCCTACCTGGGAATTGATAACATCAAGATCATTGATGAAAATCAGGAACATGGTGATAGGGCTACTGTCATCTACTTTTTCAAAGATGAGAAATCATGGAATAAATTGAAAACACTGTCAGATTTATCTTTATTGAGTGTGATAATTAAGAATTAGAATTTGATATTATAAGACTTCTGTCAAAATAGCTTTCTGTTTGAATCAGTTAACTTTTACTGCAAACTTTGTGATGAATGTCTCACTGTTCATTTAAGATATTTAAGCTGATAGATCTAAACTTATTTATAAATGTAATTTTGTTTGTGTGTCTGTGTATGTGTGTGTCTGTTACCTATAGACTCCGAAACAGCTGAACCGATTTTCTTGAAAATTTACACAGTTGTACCATAAGCGTCTGCAAGTGTTCTTAGCTAGGTTTTGTGTCAAGGTACCCCTGATAAATATTGATAATCGAAAAAATCGGGTTATAGAAGGAGTGGTCCAATTTTAATCAAATTTGATAAATTCATAGACAAAGGCATAAAAAACTATATTCAGAAGTTTTAAGGTTGCAGTTCTTACAATAGTGCAGAAAATTGATAACATGTATATATAAAAGGCAAGATGTTTGTGTGTGTGTCTGTTTATCTGCCTGTAGGTCTGTATTTTTTCAGCCTTTTTATTTTAGTTTTTTGCTTCAAGTTTGGCTCTAAGTAGGTATAATTGTAGTTCTTAGTCTCAGCCATGATACCATTTACTCAGAGGACTTATTTAGCCTTCAAAATTCAGTTTACAATGAAAAAACTTATTTGATATCGATACCAGGAAATCAAAATTTGACTTACATCCATTCATTTTTCTTTCAGTCTACAGTTTCGCTTAAACAACTATTGCTTTTTAGTCTTTCGTGCCAATGTCCAAAGTGTCTGAGCTCTAGGACCATGGATTAGTTTTAAAGCTTTCATTACACCCAAGCAACATTGGGCTATACTGCTAGTTGGGAATAAAATTGAAAATAAAACAAATTTTTAAATGAATTCTTTAAGCATGACCAAAGACTTTCCCTTCTACTTTAGCATTCCTTGCTCATTCAGTTGCTCTACATAACTTTGAGATTTCCCCATCCTTCTCTGAAACCGTTTCACCATACATTCACATAAATTTATTAAATAGGCTGATTCTTTTTACACCTCTTGCCTTCAGTATGTGACCCCCTAAGTATTCTCACTTGTTTTGTGACCCATGTTCTTTTTGGTTGTCTGTATTCAACTGCTTTTTGTTGCTCTAAATAACTTGAAACTTTGTTACATTTTGGTCTTTGTTGTGCCATTAAGTAGGTAAATATTTCTGCTTTTTTTTTTTTTACTGAGCTACAGTATATTCTTTGAGTTAATCTGCCAGGCCCCTTTTGCTCATGTGTCTCATGAATTTAATCTATTTCTTCTTTATTGTTTAATCTCTGTGGTGACTATTTTTCTTAAAACTTCCTTGACATTTTCAGCATCTGTTTGTAAAACTACATCTTCATGTCAATTTTCTTCTTCATCTGTGAGAAAATTGTCCAGTGTTTACTTCCATAGAAGACATTAGATATTATAAAGTAGTTCAACACTTCTTTTGTTTTTAATGATTTCCTTTCATGTCTTTGTGACATACACACACTTGTGGAATCATGCACACATACACTTATGTAATCATGCAATTGTATGTATTAAATTTAGTATGTAACCATTTTATAGTTGAATAAATGTAAGCTTTTTGCTGATTGGGTTGAGCTAGCCAATCAGAATCAAGATAAGTGAACTATATTTTTACCGCCAAATTGTGAGGGTGTTTGAACATATATATTTACAATTTGCTGCATATTTTTAGCTAGTTGGCACCTACATTTCTTACGCTCACATCATGTTGAACTATATGAGCCTTAAACCCAACTCATTCTCTCATACAAATTCATTCTTTGTACAACTCACAAAAGGAACATTATTCATGAACTCTTAGATCTGAACAATTCTTTTTAACAACCATTTTCCTTACACAAATTTCTTATCACACTGATAAATCTTTCAACAACAATGAACATTTCAACTTATGTTAAAAGCTCTCACAAATTTTCATATAGTCTATTGGAGACAATTTCACACCATATTCAACTTCTATGTAATCTATGCATTCTTGTTATTATTTGTTAAATACACTGTATCATTGCAAATCGATATTTTGTCAACTTCATTTCACTTTATATTTGCTTGTTTTATGAATGATTTTCAATGCTTATGAAAATAATGGTGGTTTGTAAGGATTTAGGGTAGGAAGTTACTTTTAGGAAGTGGCCTTGTGCCATGTAAAATCCAACAGAGAAATGAATCCAAATAAACCTTGCAACATCTTAAAACTTTGCTTAGTTTCTGAAAAAAATCTTTCCTCTTCCTTTGGATTTCTGCTTTAAATTTTCTATCATCTCTGACTATAGTTGTCTATAAGCAGGTTGTTACATTTTTGTACCTGCTTGATTGTAATATTCATAGTACTAAGCTCATATTTTAGTGGTCACCCATCTTGGCACTGACCAAGCTTAATGTTGCTTAAATTATTTCATCATATGGGAACAGCTGCTTGAACATAATATGGTTGTAAGCCAAAGAGAGTAATGAAATTCAAAAACATTATGTTTATGAAGTACCATTAGACAATATCAGATTTTAATGTCAAATAGAAGCGTTATCATTAAGATGTTGCTGTTTCTTAATTCTAACAACAGCAATTCAAGATCCTCACCATAAAATAGTTTTTATGGCATGTCACTTAATAAGCCCAGAAGATTTAATGCTTCACATTCTTGAGAGAGATTCTGCTAATCTTAAAGACCTTGTTAAATTTTTTTAAGTTACCATGGCATTTTTAATTATTGATTGTGACCAGCAATTTAATATTGACATCATTATTCAAGATTTATTCAGTTAAAGCATTTTCTGCTAATGTGGACTTTTTTTTAATCATAACCGTGCATTCTTTCATTATAGTTAACTGTGTTTTCTTTACTGCCTTATCTAAAAATTCTTTCAGTTTCTAGTTTGTGTCAGCCATCAAGATAGTTTCATTTGCATATCATAAGTTGTTAAGACCAGACCAGATGATGATAAATTCTGGTAGGATTTCCAGTTAAGACCAGACCAGACCAGATGATGATAAATGCTGGTAGGATTTCCAGTTAAGACCAGACCAGACCAGACCAGATGATGATAAATGCTGGTAGGATTTCCAGTTAAGACCAGACCAGATGATGATAAATTCTTGTAGGATTTCCAGTTAAAACCAGACCAGATGATGATAAGTTCACATAGGATCATCTCATTTTGTAAGTAAAATAAATCTTGGGAGGAAGTACATCCTTGTCGGCTTACGGCCTACCACATTGAATACACCGGTTCTTGCTCGATCACCGAAGTTAATCAACGTTGATTCTGGTCAGTACTTGGATTGGTCACTGCTTGGGAATACCAGGTGCTGTAAGCGTATAGTGACGGATGTTTGTTATGGTGCAGGGGATATTGGCTCAGAAAGAGAAATCGGTCAGCTGAGTTCAAATTCCAGTTGAATAACCTGCATTCACTTCAACACTGGTACTTTTGGGAAAGGTATTAATCCGTCCCTTCCCTCCAGTTATGGGTTAAATAACGAAGGTAGGACTTAGGAACCCAGCCCTTAAAAACAAATCCCAGTGAATCTTGATACTCGAAAAGAAAAAATATTACTAGACACAAAACTTATATAAAAAACAACAATAAATTGTTGAAAGAAAAAGGCATTACCCGCAATAAATAAATAAAATTTAGTTGGCAATAAATGATCTGCCGAGGTTGATTTGCCATAAAAACAAAACAACCAACCAACATCCTTGTCTTACTCTTTTTTGTATCTTTGTGAACTCTGAATTTATTGTGTGAATGCAACTGTTTTGTTCAAGTTAAAGGGTAAATTGTTGTTACGGTTTTTCTTTTCCAAAGAGAACATTGGGCACAGCAGCTTTGGCTGAACAGACAAAAGTGTGATGTTGTGAGGATCAACATTTTTTCTCTATCCATTGTGACATGCAAATAACAAAAATTTACTAGTAGTGAGGTGGGAGAATTTTAATTTTTGTATCTGTATCACTATGAAAGTGCTATGAATTGTCACGACCAGAATTATAAAAACTGTGTGAGTCAGTAGGACCATGCTTAAAAATAGTAAAAACATAATTTCAGAAAAAATAATTTTTTTAATTTTTTTTTAATTTTTTTAATTTTTTTTTCAGAATTTTTTATTAATGATTAAATTAATATTAATGATTAAATTAATTATTAATTATTAAATGAAAAAATTAAATGAAAAAATATTTAATGATTAAATTAATTATTAATGATTAAATTAAAATTAATGATTAAATTAATTTTTTTTTATCTTAAAAATAGTAAAAACATAATTTCAGATAATGTGTAAAAGATAATGTCTATCAGCTGAGTTACTTGATACGAGGAAAAATTTTATAAGACAAGTTTTATAAGACTTGCTATGCAGGAATGTAAAGTAAGAAAGTATTGATAATCATAATTGGTGACAAATAAAGAAAGAAAAGCAAGCACAACTGGCACTCATTATTGAATTTTCTGAGCCAGTATGCAATTGAGAAAATATATTTGGTAGTTAAAAATGAACAAAGAAAAGAAAAAATAGTTTGATGAACTAAAAAATTCTTTTGATGCCACCACTAATTCTGTTTAAGTAGGTAAAGTTCAAGCTGCAAGGAAGCACATCAAAACTGTTTGGGAAGTAAAAAAACAAGATAATAGTACTTCCTTATAAATACATAGATTGGCAAGAACAATTTTGTTTTTTCATTTAAAATTTTTTAGGATGCAAAGAGTTACTGGGAGCAGAAAAGAAAGAGAAGACTTTAGGAAGAGGAGTTAGAAAGACGGGCGATGACAATTACTATTGCATTTAAATTTTAAAAACTAATTTAAAATTTTTAAAGATTGTCGGTATCATTGAAGCAAAAAATTGGAAGAGTGTTTCACATCAAGAAGGGTAAGAGAATAAATTATTGGAACATATGGTTACATATAGCTTGTTCAGTAGTAAACCAGTGAGACCTAGAGGCCAATTTAGTAGAGGAGGAAAGCTCTTCCTGGGTCATTTTTTAATGACATTTCTAAAAGCATCTTTGATTTTCTTTTATTCATCTCATGGAATAGGATGTACCAGATGACATGTGTCCAACAACAAAGAATGTTCTCTGACTTAATGTCAATTACGCAAAATGAACTACCTTGTAAGAGTCAAGAATAATTTCCCCAGTATTAAAATATTCCAGTGGTAGCTAGTTGGAGAAATAAATTCATACCTTTCCCAAAATGTCCTTGATAGATGTCAGTGCTTTTAACCACTTGGACACCCAATCCTCTTAGAAATTGGTAATATTGTCTTGTTGACTGCCATGTTGCAAATATATGGTGTCATGGCATTTCAGTTTATGCCATATCTCCAGATATTGGTGAGAGTTATATTTTCATTTTTTTCACTAAATGTTGGAGACAATGTGTCCATACTTTTATATATAGTAATGTCAGTGGAATGAAATTTTATGTCCCTTAGCTTCTGTTGACTAAACAGCTATTAGTTAAAAACAATATATAGGATTTAGAGAAACAAAAAAATAAAAATATGCATACAAAAAAGTAGATATTGTTGCTTTTTACTGACATTGCCTTTGAGCTTAGTAAAAACAAGTTTTGACATTTTTTGAAAAAATTTAGTGCTAAAACCTTTAGTATATATTCTTTTACATGATATTTTTTAAAAACTAAAAAAAGTATTAGTGCTGCCCACAGAACTCTATACCAATATTTGGTTGGATATTAGTGCTAAAAATTGAAGAATTGTTATAAAATTACCCAGAGAGATGGGTTTATATAAATTTGCATAAAAAAATCTTGCTACGCATGCTTTCTATGTTAGCAACTTAGATGGCATCCATTGCTTCTGAGAGGCAAGCATAAACCTCAGGGTTAGGAGAAATTGTGAAACAACACAAACTAACTCCTCTGAGAGTATCTAATTTCTAATTAGAGAAAAACTCATTCACCCTAATGTAAAGAGTGACAGAACATTTCTACCTGGTTCTCTTTGTCTGGATTATTTACTGAGACTCAATTCTACTCCAGATCCCAGGGAAAAACACACACACACACACACATATATATCTATCTATATATATATATATATATATATATATATATATATTGTAATTGTAATATTTATAAATGGAACTTTGCCTGTATGTGTGTGTGTATCCGTTACCTATAGACTCCAAAATGGCTGAACAGATTTTCTTGAAAATTAACAGTTGTACCATAAGTGTCTGCGAGTGTTCTTATCTAAGTTTTGTGTTGAGGTACCCCTGATAAATATCGAAAATTGATAATCTAAAATATCGTGTTATAGAAGGAGTGGTCCAATTTTATTCAAATTTGATACACTCATAGACAAAGGCATCAGAAATGATATTCAGAAGTTCCAATGTTGCAGTTCTTACAATAGTGCAGAAAATTGATAATATATATATATATATATATATATATAAAAGGCAAGATGTTTGTGTGTCTGTTTACCTACCTGTATGTCTGTATTTTTTCAGCCCTTTTATTTTAGTTTTTGCTTTGGGTTTGGTTCTAAGTAGGTATAATTGTAGTTCTTAGTCTCAGCCATGATACCATTTACTAAGAGGACTTATTTAGTTTTCAAAATTCAGTTTACGACGAAAAAACTTACTTGATATCGATACCAGGAAATCAAAATTTGACTTATATCCATTAATTTTTCTTTCAGTCTATTATTGCTTTTTAGTCTTTCGTGCCAACGTCCAAAGAATCTGAGCTCCAGGACCATGGAATAGTTTTACAGCTTTCATTACACCCAAGCAACGCCAGGCTATACTGCTAGTATTGTAATGATGCTTAATGCCCAAATTGCTACTTTTTCAGTAGTTTACTGGCAGAAAGGCATTTAGGCAAGCAAGTTTTTTGTCATGAAGTGCTTGATATTGAAATAGTTTCAATAGAATTAATGTGGAGAAGTTTATCACTTAACTGAGCAGTGTTATTTCTGTCACGCTGTCTTCTAACTTTTGTAAAGACATTATTGTGATCTCTACACTCTTCTGGGTTTTTGTTTTTCCCTTCACCACATTAATTATATATATATATATATAGAGAGAGAGAGAGAGAGCCAACCTTCACTGAAGATCTGGTTAGGTGAAACCTTGGTAGGTTTGTTGGCTCTTCAGTTTATTTACTTTTTCTGCTCTGTTTACGTATTGAGTGCTTTTTTGTCATAGATTACTCGTCTCGGGTTTTTTCTTTGGGCTATGTACTTTGACTGATGTTCACATGCTTAGATCTTTCTTTTTTTACAACCATTTTTTCCTTCCGCATATATACTCGGAGGGTTTTTGAAATGAGTATAGTGATAAGTATACATTTTTATATAGACACACACACAAAATCATGAGAAAAACATTTGGTTCTGGCATGATTTATCTTTAAAAATCAGATCAGATCCTAAATGAAGTATTCTTGTCATGGGCTGGAGGTGTGCAATCCTCACTTTCCAGATTTGACAGATATCAAAAGCATTTTCACACTATTGTAGGTGATGAAAAATTTTCCATCCTACAACCCCTTTCCCTATAGACAAAATGTTGTTAGCTTCTGAGTACTGTATTAGTATTTTCATGCCAGACATTTGGGCAAACTATGTTGGTTTCACCAGTCTAAACATTCAAAGACTGAACCCTCTATTCTCCATACACCTAGTCTACTTCTCCTTATTCCCTTCATATCCCATTGTTAAGTAATTCATTCTGAGACAGCTTATTCTTCAGAACTGTTCTATTGTAAAAAAAAGGTTACTGAAAGGATGCT
The DNA here is from genome assembly GCA_037127315.1 of Ascarosepion bandense. Taxonomy (NCBI): domain Eukaryota; kingdom Metazoa; phylum Mollusca; class Cephalopoda; order Sepiida; family Sepiidae; genus Ascarosepion; species Ascarosepion bandense. Next base: position 1,478,246 of record JBBBDQ010002011.1, on the reverse strand, counting down.
TCCATGATCACGACAATCACTTCTTCAAATCAACGGTCAATTGTTATCTATCCTATGTATCTTTATAATATTAACCTCTGACTTACTCATTGTACATGCTTAAAACAACCTGATTTAGTCACATTTTAGTTTGACTGGCATTTCAAAAGATTGACAAATTACCTTCGGTGTGTCTTCAAATTATGATGAGCATTCTTCTAACTGCATTTAGTGATTTGTCACCCGCACTAATATGATTACGTCAAGATAGCAAGAAAAAATTTAGTGTGGAAAATGAATTCAGAAAAAGAAATACAGGAAAAAAAAAGATTGCATGAAATTTTTTGGCTATGGATTATTATAAAGGAAGTCAAAGTTGGTTATTTCATTATTCGTTAAATGAATGGCAGATGGGGTTTCATGCAAACTGTTTTGTATTGGAACTGAAGTGGTTGAAATAGAAGCTCTGTTCAAATTTCAAGGTCAACTTCTTTCTTTCCACTGTGATCAGAGGTTTTCTCAATTCCTCAAGATTTTTTTTTCTATGTTATATTTTTACAAAGGTAGTTGCTGAAACAATTTCGGAAACCAAACTGCTTTATTTATGGCAATCAAATAGTAAAACAAATCATTATTTAAGGGTATCATAAAACTTTTTCTTAATTTTATGACCAATGTTTACCCTGAATAAAAATCCTTTCGATTTTAAATACCTCCCCCTTAGAGTCAGGTGATTAACATTTGATTTGATTTTTTAATCTGTTTACTCCAAGCAAGGTGATAATCTCACCATGTAAGCACAATTTGGGTGGGTTGAAATAGAATTAGAAGTTTAAGAGGAAACTGGAACCTAATCACAATCAACAAGGGATGAACCTCTACTCCTGTTCAAATGACCAGGAAGAAGTGTGAACCAGCTGATAAATGAATTTATCTACTCCTACTATCATCTACAATAAAAATGAGTGGATAGCAACATATTATCTCTGGGGAAGGGGGTTGTAGGATGGAAAATAATTATGAATATTCCCTTCAGCTTCAAAATTCTTCTCACATGTTCCTCTCAAAAAACAGCTTGTCCTAGAACCTAAAACAGCTTATTGCATTTATCTTGAATTTAAAAGAGATTTAAAAACTTACCACCTACAATACTAGCCCAAAATGTTATTCCCAATCCTTCATGTTGTCCTTCAATTTAAATTGGTTGTTCATTTCCATGATGGAGTTAAACTTCAGCCTAGCTGTCAGCTTCATCTTATCTCAATTTAATCACTAAATGTTGCTGCTGAGAAATCAGTTTTAATATAAGTTTTCATTTGGCTGATAAATTTCTGTCTTTGATGTTTATTAAAAAGTGCTAGTTCAGTTGCTGTCATTTATTTTGCTGATATTTATGAGATTGTGCATTTCTCCTAATTTAAGTTTACAACACCAACCTTTTCAAATATTAACTTACTTACAAATCTATAATTTTTCTCAGTTTTTTTGTCACATTTTCAAAGCTAGTTTCCTTTTTGTTCTTGTTAAACTTCAATTTTTCTTTTGGAATTAGTCTTTGAAATCATTTTAACTACTTCAAGATACTGTGTTTCCATTACTTAATAAATTAACACAATTTTATTTGTTGATGTTATAATTTTTATTTTAATATATAGTAAGAACTATATATCAAAAACGAAATTTAAATGATTAATATGATGGTAACATAAACTGTTTCAGTAGTCAATGGCCAATCAGTTTGCATAAGAGTAGAGCAAACTTTTTTCCTATGATAACATTCTTTTAAAAACAAAATTTTAAAACCTTGCTGTTTGAAATTGTATGGAATATCATCATCCTGATTATACCATTGTTTTTTTTTTTTGTATCTAAATGATCTATGCATTTTACTTGTTGCTGCTGCTGAAAGTCCTCGAGTGATTTTTTTTTTTTTGTTATCTAGTACAGTTCTCTCTGGTATAGTGATTTGGTAGTTTTTTGTCAGAGATTCTGTATTGGCAATTTACAAGGTTTGAAAATGGTGGCCCTCAGTATAAACTACAAATAAAAGAAACATTGACAAAAAAAAAAAATTATCTGTTCAAAAGACAAACTAAAAAAATCTATATAAACTCAACTAAATGTTAAATTGAAAAATCATTTAGAAAATTATGGGAATTATAAGTCATCATGAAGTTCTATACTTTTCTGGCTTTCTGTATGTGAATGAGTGAAAGAAAGAGAGATTTTTTTACCCTGGTACCTCAACCACATATATTTACTCATGCGACTAGATTGGGGTTAAGGACTCACTCTTTTACTGTAACAGTCTCTTCTCCTCTAACAGTTTCTTTTCTCACATTTTCTGTTTGTGGAACTCACTTCTATTTGGATCTTTTCTGATAGCTACAATTTCTGAAAGTTTTAAATACATCTGTTGCCATCTTTCATCTACTTGTTTCCCATTCATCACTAAACTTTTCTTCAACATCCCCTGTACCGTTTTTATTCTCACACTGTAACCACCTGCACATCAGTGGCATTTTTGCCTTGCTTGGGGTGAAATGATTATAAAAAAATAATGTTTGAAGTAATACATATAATGAAATAGATTTGGGGAGCAATTTTTCATATTGACAGCTGTAATTAAAATGAACCAATAAGGTCTGTTTAATTATTCATTGTACTTTTTTCAATTTTAGAACATCACTTAATTATAAATGAAAAAAATTAAATAGGTAGACTATGTCTTCTCTTTTTAATAAAATCTATTAAGAAATATATACACAAACAATATTACTGTCACACCTCTTCTCATCCAGCCAAGCTGAAAGTTGAAAAAAATAATTATTTTGTAGTATTCCATTTCTGATTAAATAAGGACAATAACATAAAGGTAAGATGTTTCAACAGCCTCTTACTAAACATTACATATCAGACTTCTAATTCTGCATATATGTATGCATATCTTGATACATTATGAAGAGAGGCTTATTAACTAGCTTATAAATCAAAACTTCTTCTATGTGTCCTGTCCCTTCAGTACGTAGGCGATCATGGCTTTTCACATCTCTCTATCCCTGGTGGCTCTTAGTGCACCTTCTCCTGTTACACCATGTAACCCTTGTTCCATCATCTCCCTGATTAGGTTCTTCAAATAGGTTATCCATTGCTTTTCCCTGTCTCTGGCCTGTTAGTATCAGGTTCTCCAAGCCACCATCCTCATTGCATATCCCAGGAACTTCAACTGTCCCTTCCTGATGCTCAGTATTAATTTTCTTTTTGTTCCCATCATTTCTAAGACTTCATCATTGCTCACATGCTCGATCCATGATATTCGCAGCATCCTTCTGTAGAACCACATTTCAGATGCTTCAAGTTTTTCCTTCATCTTTGATGATAGTGTCAAACATTCACTGCCATATTGAAAAACTGACATCACATAGCAATCCAGTGATCTCTTCTTTGTTTCTAGTGAAATTGTCCTGTTTCATAATAATTTATTCAACTTCTGGAATGCTTCCTTCGCCATGCCTATTCACCTTCGGATCTCTGTGTTGCACTTTCCATCTTCTGTTATAACACTTCCCAGGTATTTAAATTTTTGTACCTGCTTGATTCTAGTACCCCCGACCTGTATTTGGCATATTGGGCTGCCCTTTTTACTGATGACCATGCATTCAGTTTTCTTGCAGTTTATTTGTAGTCTTTTATCACTCTCCTCAGCTACCTTCAAGGTGATTTTTATTCTATAACACTTATATTAGGCAGGAAATAATCCAAGAAATATTTCTACATTGCTAACTTAACCAGTATAACCAAAAATATATTTCACCTTTTTTTGGAGTACCAACATTTATGGGTCATTTTTGTTGTCTCACCTGACCTTCTATTTTCATTCATCCAAATACTTCATTAGAAATAAATAATCCTCTCATCTTACTATAAAAAGCAAAAGACACATGCAAAAGAACTGCTACCCACTTATTTAATTAGTTCATATTAAGTATTCCTAATTTTATTTTTTCTTAATGAATGTTCCCAATCCAATGTGCAATCTAATTTCTTTAGATTCATCACACATACAATCTCTTCATCGACAGGGACCAGAAAACACAGCATATGTTTCAATGTGGGCGTCACTACTCTGAAAGCTGACTGATATTTTCTAAGGAAAGACCTGCCTTCTGTATTGTTAAGCATTGCTATAAGTAGCAATGTGAATAATGTTAATGATGGATTCAGAGCTATTGTTTTGTTTAGTGAGCACTTTAGCAATGCGGCATTTCAGCTTTCTAAAATTAGAGATGAAGCCAGAAAAAAATGAAATCAGTAAAAGGAAAAACTTAAGAGAAGAAGAAAATGAAAAATGAAGAAAAAAAACAGATTGTGAACAAATCAAACAGAACATTGTTAATTGTGGATTTGGATTTGTGATATTGATGCACAAAAGAAATTTGCACGAAAGCTGACAAAATTCAGATAATAGTTATAAGCTTTAAATAAAATAGAATTTATTTACTAAAGAAACAACAGTGAAAATGTGACTACATTTTCTTTACCCAGATCCAGAGAGAGAACATTTTCGATTCTTTACATAAGAATTTGTTGTGAATGAACATGGGAATAAAACCTTAAAGAAGTACAAAATATACAATAAAGAAGAAATTTACTTGAATCGTTTATATCAGCTCAGAGTGAGAAATCAGAAAGCCAAATTTGAATTTCTGTTGAATTCATTGCATTCATTTGCACACAAAGACTCTTGGAAAAGGTATTAATATGGATGTTCTTCCTCCAGCTATGGATTAAATAACAGGGCAGAATGGGTTCTGTAGCCTTGGTTGGCAAGCTGTCTACTGCAGAAATTAATGGCAACTTACTAAAGGAAAATTTTCTGTTCAGTCAGTCATGCCTCTTTTGAGACATGATCACCCAAGCATGTATCATGTATGGCACTTAACTGACTTCAATCTATTTGCACAAACTTGTCAAGTATATTATTTTCAACATACCTTTACTTCTGCTACCTTCAGTGCATCTGTTGAGTACTAAATTCTCTAAGCCTTTCTTCCTTATTATGTATCCCATCATTTCAGCTGTTATTTTGTTTTTAATTTCATTTTCCATTCACATTTTATTTTTTAATCCTCATTTCTTGCTTGTTCTATTTGTGGTCAAATCACATCATTGTTACCTCCAATAATTTTTCTTTTGTTTTTACTGTTTACATTTTACAATTTATAGATTTTTTTTTTCATTTCTGCCTATCAAACTTTCCACCATCTTTCATGACACTGTGCCAACAGATGGAACATGGAAGCAATGAAGAACTATCAAGAAATACATATAAGTAAAATCAGAAAGAAATCGATCATGTGAGCAATGATGAGGTTTTCGAAAGGATGGAAACAAAAAGGAAATTAATATTGAGCATCAGAAAGAGACAGCTGAAGTTCCTGGGACACGCAATGAGGAAGGAGGGCTTAAAGAACCTGATACTAACAGGCTAGATAGAAAGAAAAAGAGACAAGGGAAAGCAACGGATAACATATTTGAAGGGCCTAATCAGGTGGATGATGAAACAAGGATTGCATGGTGTAACAGGAGAAGGCGTGCTAAGAGCCACCAGAGATAGGGAGATGTGGAAAGCCAAGAAGTTTCACCCTGAAAGGATGGAAACAAAAAGGAAATTAATATTGAGCATCAGAAAGAGACAGCTGAAGTTCCTGGGACACGCAATGAGGAAGGAGGGCTTAAAGAACCTGATACTAACAGGCTAGATAGAAAGAAAAAGAGACAAGGGAAAGCAACGGATAACATATTTGAAGGGCCTAATCAGGTGGATGATGAAACAAGGATTGCATGGTGTAACAGGAGAAGGCGTGCTAAGAGCCACCAGAGATAGGGAGATGTGGAAAGCCAAGAAGTTTCACCCTGAAAATAACTTGGTTGTGCAGACAGTAGGGAGAGTTATGACAGTTATGGTTAACTCAAGACATGAACAGGTCAAGATTGTAGTGATCAAGGAAACATCCTCTTGGCAGTCAGTTTTATAGGGCTGAGGTTTGTGGGTATAAGCTGTTTGAGTTGAATTTCTGAGCAATGGCATATGGAGGGAATGTGGGTGATTTGCTACTAGCATGGCATGTTCTTGACACAAAGATTTTTTAAGATCATTTCGTTGAAGAAAGAAAAAATGGGGTACAGGGATGCTAAAGAAAAATGCTGATGTGATTTGGGGAGGTAGAAGACGAACTTTGATGTTGCATTTAAACTTTTGGAGATTGTAACCATCAAGGAAGTAAGTACTAGATTGCTACATGCTGCCCGTCCATCAGTATGGCAGTGAATGTTGGGCAATATCTTCAAAGATGAATGAAAAACTTGAAACAACTGAAATATGGTTCTAGAGAATGATGCTGTGAATATCATGGATTGAGCATGTGAGCAATAATGAGGTCTCAGAAATGATGGAAACAAAAAGGAAATTAATACTGAGCATCAGGAAGAGACAGCTGAAGTTCCTGGGACACGCAATGAGGAAGGAGGGCTTAAAGAACCTGATACTAACAGGCTAGATAGAAAGAAAAAGAGACAAGGGAAAGCAACGGATAACATATTTGAAGGGCCTAATCAGGTGGATGATGGAACGAGGATTGCATGGTGTAACAGGAGAAGGCGTGCTAAGAGCCACCAGAGATAGGGAAACGTGGAAAGCCATGATCACCTATGTCCTGAAGGGATAGGGCACATAGAAGAAGAATGTGTATAGATAACTTGAATCCGACTATTTAGAAATGATAAATGAAACAAGAGAAACATAATGTACCTAATAAATTTGTGTAAATGAATTTTAAAAATGAATTAGGAGGAATACTTAAATGACAACTATTGCTTAGGGGTACAGTACTGTGCAAAAGTATTAGGACAATAACTGTTTTATCTTTTATGAGGTGTATTGACAGAAAATAAACAATTTAATTAAAGTAATTTGATTTACTCAACAAATGCTTTAACATGAAAAAATACTTGTTACAAAATAAATTTAATATTTAGTATAATAGTCTTTTGCTTTGATCACAGCCTTCATTCTGTCAGGCATTGACATCACAATCTTCTTCAATCTATCTAATGGTATCTCCTGTCAAGCAGCTTGTATTTGTTCCCAAAGTGTGTCCTGCAAAGTCACATTAGATTTATCAATTTTTTTATCCAAAATATCTCATAGATGTTCAATTGAGTAGTTTCTTAATAACTTGTTTAATAGAAAATAGGAAAAATTAAATATAAGTTCTTTTTAATACATATATTTTACACCTAGTTTTAAATAATCAATATTTTTTAGCAATTAACTTGGCTTTTCACCTGGTATTTGAATTTCATTGGGGTTTTTAGGAAAATCACCCCTGTCTTAATACTTTTGCGAACAACCAGTAGTGTGCAAAAGTGTTAAGACAAGGGTGATTTTAAACTGTATTTTGATGCCTCATAAAAGATAAGATAGTTCTTGTCCTAATACTTTTGCACAGTACTGTCTGTAGATGGGAAGTTAGGAAGTACCATTATTGCCCATATCCTGAAGATGCAGGGCATATATAAGATGATGGCATATATCACACAGCCACCATATTTTAGTCAAAACAAAGAGAAGAGCTATACATCATTTGGTAGCTAGTCACTTTTAGTATAGTACACAAAATTTTTATTCACTTTACACAAAGATGTTTGAATGGTGCTGAATTTTAAAGAACATTGAAAGGGGAAATGACCGCCAGCTGAATCAGATAAAATATGTAGAAATATGAAATGGAGAGGAAGAAGTTAGTTATTTAAGAATGATACAATACTAGCCATAATAAAAAAAAAAGAAATACAGTGGGTACTCATGAGAAAATGCAGAAGTAATGATAATGTAAAAAGACTGTGAGAAATGAAATTTATATTAGTTAACAGAATTTTACTAATAAAAAGAAGCAAATTTAAATTTAGCATTTAAAAGTAAAACAATTTAAAGGTTATATTTGAATAATCTAATTAAAGATATTTTTTTACAACCTTGAAGTTAACAAAGATGGTTCCCAAATTACTTTAATAAACATACACTCATAACAAATTTATGGAAAAAACACTTTGTTTTATTTATCTTGGTAATTACTAAAAAAAGAATAAGTTTCATTTATTATCAAGTAAAATATTAGTTATATGAAATGAAAAAGATTGTTATAAAATTATTATTTACCAATATTTGTTCTTTTATTTTTTATGTACTGTGTAACCTTGAGTTACTTTCTTTATGTGATCTTAACTAAATGTTTCTCTTTTGTATCTCGCATATATCCATTATTTTAAAATTAATATTTTATGTTTATATTTAAATAAAAGGTAGGAAATTATTTGCAGTATCAGATCTTTCAAGAAAAATTATTTAAGAAATTTTTTTTCTTAAAATGTGCTGTTCTTTAATTTTAGATCTGTGAGCTAACTTAATTTGTTCACATAATACAATCTTGGTTTTGAATAGAATCATAGCTTTGCTTATAAATAGAAACTAACATTTCTTTTCCCTGTTATATGCATATTTTCATTAAATCAGCAAATTATAATGGTTACATGCTGAACTAAAGATGATAACCCATATCTTCATATAATAAAACAATAGATTTACTCCGTATCAAAAGAAAGCAAATTAGGGACTGGCGATAACAGGATTGAAAATAGAGATGCAAGGCCTGATAAGTATTAGATCAAACTGGAAACTCACAACCCTTATCTATCACCATCACATCATCAATGATAGAACATCTGCACAATACAGAATGTGTAGAAAGTAATTTACTCATGCTATTACACTGGTTACTAAGCCCTACCCTTTTACTATCAAAATCGTCAAATGTAACTGCTACTTCTACTTGCCGGGGCCTCATTGATGTTATCATATTTGCTATGTGCCAAATGCAAACTCTCCACAATTTAAAATATCAGAAGGGTGAATGAAAGAAAAAACTGTTTTGCTTGTATGAATAAGTTGAAATTTATTAACAGAACACAATAACATCAATTTTGTAGCAATTAAAATTATTAACTATGTAAATGTTTACAAATAAAGTTTAGTACAGAGTTAAAAGAATCAAGTGTTTGTAGTTGTTGAGAAATGTGTGTCTGCAGAAATAAGTATGTTCATGTGTTTACTGTCTATCAACAAAATAGTCATGCTTTGTTCTCTTTCTTTTTGTGTTTACCAAGCAGGTGAAAAGGCAAAACGAGCAAGCAATTTAAGGTGAAAAAGTGAGTGAGTGAGAAATAAAAGATAAGATTAAAAATGTACTTCTCATCGTTAATTTTTTTGGAGTCAATAAAAAATGTCTTGTTGTTGTTTCCTCCTTTTTTGTTGATGATGATTGAATGAAGAAAGGATGAAGGAAAATAGGAAAGAGAGGAAGAACGAATGTATAACAATGAGACATATCAGGTTCAGCGCCTTAAAATCTTTCCCATACATTGTAGTGATGTCCTATCTGATCTCTGCTCCCATTGGAATGACTTGGTTGATCAAGAAATGTGGATAAATAGTCAAATCGAATCACATGATCGGCTCCAACCACAAACCCATTATTTAGGTGTTAAGAAAATTGTCAGGAGTCATAGTTTTATTTATTTTCTGTCTAATTGAAATCAAGAATTCTAATTTTCATACCAGCTTGCAAAATTTGACTTGGTCTGTTTTCTTATTTTTTTTTTTTAAATGTTATCAGTGATTCTGATCTGATCTTGCACGTATGCAACTGTACTTTTTGTGTTTCAGTTATTTGTTGGAATGATATAGAATTCGTATCTTATATCCTCCAGCAGTTTCTTCTCTTGCACTTCCTACCTCTTTCCTACAGTTTCTACCTCTTGCACTTCCTACCCTTTCAAATGTTTGCTTCCCCGATAGCTACAATCTCTGAAAGTTAAAGTGCAACATTAATTACCATCTTCTGTCTTCTTGATTCCCAACTTTTTCTTATCATGTCTTTGACATCCCTGGTAACTTAATCCCTGTTTCTTTTTGTTTCTTTTCTCTCATTCTGACACTCTGCGCACCAATGTTGGTACTGCCTTGATTGGAATGGAATGATTATAAAAATAATGAGTACAAGAAAACTACTGAATACATTTTTTAGATAGCTAAGAACTGGTAAAGATTAATTACATCCACATAGACTTTAAGGAAGCATTATATCTACAGGGACTAAATTTTGTGCTGTGTCCCTTCTGGATATTGTGGATCATGGCTCTTCACAATTACCTGTCTTTTGCATCACCTAATAAAGTTGATATTTTTGCTATCTCTCTTTATCCCTGTTCTGCCAACCATTCACACAAGCTTATTACATAAATTATAAAGTATTTTCATCTATCCATTTTGCCATAAATATGACCTGTGTGCCAAAATTTCTAAACGTTCTTTCCTTATTATGTGCTCTAGAAAAATCAACTGTCTTTTTATGTTATGTTTAAGTAACTTTTTGTTAGCATTTTCTCTAAAACTTTACTGCCGCTTACGTATTCAGTTCATACTATTCTCAGCATTCTTCTGTAGAACCATATTTCTGTCATCTCAAGTCTTTTCATCTGTGATGACATTTTTCAGCATTTACTACCATATAAGAAAACTGATATTAATCAAGAATTCAATAATCTTTTCTTTGTTTGCAATGGAATCTTCCTGTTTCTTAGTACATTGCTTAATTTGGCAAAACATATTTCACTATTCCAATGTGCCTTCAGATTTCAGTGTTGCATTTTCTAACCTCTGTTAAAGCAGATCACAGATATTTAAATTTTTGTACTAGTTTGAATTTATCTTTAATGTGTAATTCACATGCTGGGCTGTTGATTTTGTTAACAACCATACACTCTAACTTCTTACAATTGATGTTAAGTTCTTTCTTGATGACAGGAAGCAATGTCTCTAAATGACTTTTTTTATTAACTTTGAGGGTCATTCCACAAAGTTAAAGGATTGCAAAATACAATTACTGGAGCTGGTACTTGTCTACAGAGCAGTAATCAAGGGCAAATGAGAATGAGTAACTAGTAAAGGCAGCCATCAGTGAATTAACTGTCTTTAATGTTCAAACAGCTTCATAAAATTATGTACTGACAGTTATTCAATGTTTCATCAACAAATACTCCACCGGTTTTGATAAAGAGTGATATGAATTGTGCCTGCAATGAAAACATCCAGGAAGACACTAATAAAGTATATTACAATGGCTTGTCATACCTGCATTCTTCTTGATTTTTCAGTTGGCGAGGTAGAAGAGGATATAAGAATAAAATTCCAGTATCTTCTGACAAAAGTTCTGGATCATTAAAACTTTAAGGCAATGCCACTAAATGTTTTACTTGCAGGTGAAAATTTCATTGGAGTTAGAATTGCCTGTATGCTGATAGAACCCTTAGTAATCAGGAAAGGTGTCAACAGGATGGTTATGTTTTTGTAGCCAACATTTTGCTGATGAGTCAGCAAAGGTGGAAAGACAATGGTCAAACATTTTTGGGTAAGATACTTGGTTCAGCAGTCCTAGATGGTGATCTTCTAAGCACAGCTTAGATGTGACTCAAGGCCATAGTATGTGACACCCATTGAGGATGAAACTCACTATTCAATTGTGATGATTCTAGTGAGACAAGTTTGTTAACCATTGCATTTATGTACAGAAAAAACAAGAAAGATTGTCTAAGAAGGACTTACAATTTCAGCAAAGGAAAGACAGTAAATCCCTCTTCACAACAACACTACCATGTGTCATTGTTAACATTGACATCAGTATTTTTACTAATATTGTGGACTTGGACATTTTACTTTTATTCAGCAGAAAATACTATGAAAAGTGCCAAGACATATCTCAGTTTTGAAAATGACTGTGTCACAATGTTTGAAAAAAAAATTCCACTGTGGTGTAACTTGTCTGGTCTCTATCCGATTCCTATTACCAAACCTTCATTAGATCAAGGTAAGTTTAATCAAATACCTTTCATTGAAGAAATTACTATAAAAAACAAATCAGAAAAATTTGAATTGCAACAAAATTATAAAAAATTCAGCCATTCAAGTAGCAAAACTGATCTAGTTATGAATGTTGGAATAAAAGATGCTGAATTGGTAAAATTTTATAAGAACTTTTTAATACATGTGAAATATGCATCCAATACAAAAAGACTGGATCCAGGCCCATTGTTTCATTCTCATTAGGATCGGATTTTAATAAAACCATTGCCATGGACATGAAAAAAGAAATGGAAAAATATTGCATCTAATTGTTGTACATGATAAAGTATTGGAGTCAGGATTCCTATTAAGAAAAGTTCTGACATTCTTAGTGGTATATTCACATGCTGGATAGCGTATTTTGGCACTCTATGATCTATCCTTACTTAGAATGACAGAGAGTTCAATAACTAATCATTTAGAGACATGACATGAAACTTGAATATTGGAGTACAAGCTACTGCTGTTGAAAGCCCATAGAGCAATGGTCTGAAGAAATGACACAAGGAAATAATGGTAAAAATATGAAGAAAACCAAGTTGAAGGTTTGATGTAGGACCTGCATGGGCCATAAGTGTTAAAAATGTACAGTTTTCATAGTCCTAACCAACTTATTTTGGGTAGGAATCTCAACTTGTCATTTTTTTAAATTATAATCTCCTTACATTTGGAGGTATTTCAATCAGTGAAGTTGTTGCAAAGAACCTCAAAACAATGCATTCATAGCATGTGAGTTTTCATAAGAATTAAGATGTACACTTTATCACAAAGTTTGGACAAATATGTCAAGTAGGGACAGTGAGTTCAGCAGCTGATGGCTACCACGGTCATTGTGTACTTAGCTCGCTAGTTGTTTCCACCCTACATGGACATGTACTACTGTATTTACCTAGAATAAACATATTGCTTTCTTATATTTGTGTATTGTCATTCCTCCACGATACAACATAATGAAATCATACAAAAAAGATAATACTGTTTTGCATAAAAGAAATAGAAGGTCCGAGAACTGCCATAGAGTGGGAGGATATGCACAAACTTTTTTAAAGTTCTGAAGATGATACAGCATTGGAACTAACACCCAACATCATACAAAAAGAACCTGATAAAACTCTAAATTTACCAGTTTTTGAACACGATGATACACATAAAGAATGCCCAAATGAAACTATTGAGCAACATCAGACTGTGACAGCAAGGAGCAGACCACCCAAGCAAAATTACATTCTTAAGAAAATTGAAATCCTGTAACCAGAACAGATGCAAGCTTACCAGTGACGATGATTTAGAATAGAGAAAACTGAATGTTTTAAGTAGGACAGGCAGAAACAAATATTTATAAATGTAGTTAGGGAACAAGGTGAGCCCTTTTGGCTAGATTTTGAGCATAAAGGATCAGCATGAGAAGCAAGTAACGTCAAGCAAACTAGAGAAGATTAAAACACATTTTGTGATGAAGAAAATATAAAAAATTCTTCTTCAAATGATGATCTCAAAAAGTTAGGCAAAAAGCAGCTCTAAGCTTGGGTTGAAAATAAAGTTTACATACAAATTTCTTACCAAGGTCAACCCAAGATATCTACAAAATTGGTTTATACTTATGAAAATTTCAATGGTAAACAGATTTGTAAAACTAGACTTGTAGCTTGAGGCTTCCAGGATAAAGATGCTTGCAATATAAGAAATGATTCTCCCACCTGCTCTAGAGAAGATCTACATAAAATATTAGGAATAATGGCATTTAACCACTGGATGTGTAAATACATATACATAAAACTACATTTTTATAGAATAAACAGACCAATTCGTTTATTTAAATCCTCTAAAAGAGGTTAATGTATCACCAGGTTAGCCTGACTGATGCTTCAAGTTTCTGTTACAAGGATGCATTATTTAAACTAGGAGCAGGAGTTTCAAAATATGACCAGGCAATATTTACATGGCATTTTGTAAACAAACTGCAGGGTATAATTCCCGCCCATGTTGATGATTTCTGCTTTGCTGAAACAAATCTTTCAGACCAATTATAGACAAAATTCATGTATTTGAAATCAAAGCTAAAGAAGTTGCCAAATTTGAATATATATGATTAAAAAACAAAAAATAGAAATATTATCATAATAGGATAGAATGAATATGCAAAAAAGCTAAAATATATTCTGGTTTCTACTGAGATAAATTTTAACTTTTAGTAAAAAGAAATTTAAAAAAAACTTTATCTGAAACAAAAGTAACAGAGGCACAACAGTTGATTGGTCAACTTGATTGTCTAGCCATCTAGACCAGGCCTGATCTAAGTTTTCATGTTAGTGCATTAAACTCTGGAAATAATATTTAAAAAAGTTAGAATTTATAAAACAATTGTCAAGAAAGTAAAAAGGAAAAACCCAGATAGACATTTCAGAATAAAAAAACCTAGAACACTTAAAAAAGAAAAAAAAATGATGATGCCTCATTTGCCAATTTGACTGATGGTGGATTACAAAGAGAGTATATACAATTTTTGGAAATAAATATTTTTTTAAAAATATTAGCAGCAATGCATTTGCCTCTTGATAAAAACCCTCTTTACAAAGATATGTCAGTAAAACCTGATCTACAAACTCATTTCTCACAAAGAATACATATTCTACTCATATGAATCTATCCGAAAAATCCTTCTCGGCATTAAATAATCCATTATGGTTGATATGCCATAAAACAAATCAAAACAATAAACTTGAAGATAATTATGAAAATATACAAATTATTTTGTAAAACTGACAATTCCTGTCTCTGTGATGCGGTAGATTCATCAATGTAAATTCAGGATAAGAGACTTCACATAGAAATGGCTATTTTGAGATAAATTATAGAAAAGAAATTGTCAAAATCTCTTTGATACTGACCGATGTACAAACCGCTGAAAGAAAAGAGTACCATCATTGAATATTCTTGGATTCATATCAGAGCCGAAGTAATCCCCTGTTTAATGAACTTTTATTCTCTTATATCTTTTTTCCAAGATTGATATATATATATATATATATATATATATATATATATGTATGTGTGTGTGCATGCACATGCACACACTTGATGCTGTAAAAGAAAAAGGTAAAGAAGTTTAATCTTCACAAATTGCTCCCTTTGGCAACTCTTCAGCATGAAAAAGGGTGGCTTATCTTGACAGAGCTGGGTGGCTATTTTAGATAGGTACACATGTAACGAATAAAAGAGTTTGAATAAAGCATTCTTTTTTCTATTACATGTCCAGTTTCTTTTAATTGAATTTACAAATGCTTTCCCCATTTGTGGCAGTTACATGAATCCCAGACCTTGAGTCACCTTTAAGATTCTCCTTTTCTCTACTAAAATTCAGCGACCTAATTTTCTGTTAAAGCTGCAGTATCATCACCTGAATATACAACTATGCGAGCATGAATGTCCTTTGGAGCTAAATATTTTTCTTTAGGTACTTGATAACATCATGATGCTAAATTGTGACCGTTTTCAAGAGAAGTCACAATTAGTTATTTTGAAGTCTTCTTTGAACAGAAATGAATTTGTTACTTAATTTGGTAAAACTCATTCAAAAAGTTGGCAGGTTGGAAAAATTTTCTGTACTGAGCTTCTAAGAACTGTTGATAATTTAAATGTTCATAAGTGATATTTTCATCTAAAGTAATGTTCGTTCTTGTTTCACAAATTTTAAAATGCTCAGGGAGAATGGTAAAAAGGCTTACTAAGAGTTAGTGTTGCAGGATTGATAACATACTGGGTTAGTAGCATGTCTCCTGGAATAACAATTATTGCAGACAAAGTGAGTCCAAGTAAAAATAAATATATAAAAAAACAAATATAAATAAAAATGCATGTATTTACACATGGATTGACATTTGATGAAAGGCAAAAAGGATGAAACTAACTATAATAAGAAAGTGCTCACATGGGAAAGTATAAAAAATTAAGAGGAAATCATTAAAATGGATGTCCTCCAATGGGGGACACTTAACCCACATGCAGACTACATCTTATAGCCAAAATTAAAACACTTTAAATGTGAGTAGGAAGATAAGCCTATATAAAGGTGTGCATTTAAGAAGCTCCCTCTAGAGTTTATTTTTTTTTTGCAAAGTCAAGTGCGACAACCCACACTATAATGGATGGAACATTTTGGAGGACCATGATCACCCACCTCCTCAATAGACATAGAACCGAAAAATAATGACATAAATTCACATTGCCATCACTATATAATTTGCAATTATGCTGGAACAGTGGGGGGACAACCTGTAGAATGATTTAATAGATAATAATGACAGTACTGATAATTACAAAAAATATTCAGTAATTTAAAAAAGCCATAAGGTAATGTCTGGAATTTTTTTTTTGTGTATCATTTTAAATTGTTTCCATTGGATAATTCCACAACCAAATCATCATGAATTTTTTAGTTTTGAGGCCTTTTTGTAAGCATCAGGTATAAAGCAAGGCAGAATACTTTTTTATAATTTATAGATATTCCAGTAATCAAGTCACCAATATAAGTCTTCTTCTTATTCACAAATCTCATCTTAAGTAGATTTTCTTGCCAAGATGCCAAAAAACTAAAGAATTTTTTTTTCATTACCTTATTGACCAAGAAGATGAAATAAGTCAAAAGCATGGAAGATGTATTAGAATTATTTTTTATATTATTTTCTAAAATAAATGAAATTGCAATGATTTGTCCAAGGCTCAGACTGAAAGCTAACATTACAAAATTTCAAGTGGTTGCCTCTTGTCGGAAATTTGCTTGACAGCCTAAAGGGAGAAGCAAATAAAATGTAAAGAAGTGAAAGAAAAAACATGAATAGTTAATGATGGGTAGTTTTGTTAGTGAGCAATAAGGGTGGGAGAGATTGGTGGGAAAAGGAATGAAAAAGTTTTTTTTTTAAGTTATGGAAAAAAAATAGAAAGTGAAAAAGAAAAATATTTAGAAAGAAAAATAACTGATGAAAACAAAAATGTAAAAGAATTTTTTATAGGGAAAAGCTAAAAAGAACCAACTATTTTTTTTCCTTGTTTTTTTTTTATTTTATTTCATTTTTTTACTTCCTCATTACATGACCGTTTCAACAATCATTTTATTTCAATAGTTACTGATTAGTTGTGATGGAAGTGATTAAGCAAATTAGTTGGAACGTTCGTCAAAGCAAATGAAGAATAAAATACCAAGGGAAAAAAATAATCGTTCATAACATACTTAGTTGTCTACTGACAGATGGTTGGATTGGTATCATTCCAAAAAGCATCTTCTTAACTTTAAGCAACTGCTGTACACGGAAAAGTAAAGCTTCTTTTGGTAAGACAAACTATCTTGAAGTTGTAAAATATGCTTCTTTTAAATTAATCACCCAAGAAAATCTAAAGAAAATGGAATTTTAAAAAAGTTAACCTCTTAAGGAACCTATTAAAACTTCAAAATTTCTTTTGCATTCAGAAATTATTCTCTTTGACTCAAAATGGCATATAATTAATGAAGTACAATGTGAATAAAAAAGAAAATATGTGATGTTTGACTAAAGTTCTTAAAAGGAGTTATGAAGCTGAATTAAAAGGTAACAAGAATCATTGACATTGACTAAAACGTACGATTAAATGTATCAATTATGTAGATGCAAAAAGCCTTGTATTCATTGAACAGATACAGACTTTGATTTGTACATCACCTCTTCCATATTCAAGTTCAGTATTTCTGTTGCATATTATCAAAATTCAATAAAGTCTTCCTTTTTTCAAGTTTCATTTTATATTTTCATTAAAATTTTTTTAAATACTTTTAATCTATAGATTTTTTATTTACTCTTGTCATTTTTATCTACTATCATTTGATTTTGTAATTTTTATTTTATTTTTTGTGGTTTATTATCCTTTTGTGTGTTACTAGATGTGTGTTTTAGTGTAGTGGCTCTGAACGAGAAATTGGGGAGCTGAGTTCAAATTCCAGTTGAATTTGTTGCATTCGCTTATGCACAAACACTTTTGGGATAGGTATTAATCCATCTCTTCTCTCAAATTATGGGTTAAATAACAAGACAGATTGGGTTCTATAGTCTTGGCTGGCAACCATTCTACTGCAGAAATCAATGGCAACCTACTATGGGATAATTTTCTGCCCAGTCAGTCATCTCTTTCAAACATCATCTCCCAAGCGTGTATCACATATGGCACTTAACTAACTGACTGTGTTATTTAAAACAAAAACATTTTGGATTGTATATGAATAATTTTAGTTATTTATTTATTAATATTATTTTATTTATTTAGTTTTTGTTTAATTTTTTTGCAAGGGAAACCATGTAATCATATACTAAATATAAGAGAATAACAATACATGTTCTACTATTTAACTGATAACTGGCGGAGATATTTCTACATACATGGATGTAAAAACTGATCATGATCGTGTAGAAAAAGAAAATATATAATTTTAGCATTTTTTTGTTCTTTTTTTTGTTCTTATTTTTTGTGCATATTTCAAATCCAAAATATATATTTAAATTGCAAGAATAATTGCTTTTATGTTTCACAGATATTGGGAATAATGATTTTTCAAGATACAATTGCTACTATCTCATCCATAGCTGAGCAAAGGAAATAGATATATAACTTTGCCAAGTGTATTTATGTAGAGCTGAAGGTAATGAATCCATCTAAAACTGAAACTCTGTTCTCTCATTCTGAGCCTCTAGGTGTTGCATGATCTGCATATCCTGATTTTGTAAAAGAAAACTGTTCAGAAAAATGAAAAGCAAAGATGCAATTTTAGCATTTATTTTATAACTTAAAAAATGATTTTCGTATTAAATTGATAAATAACACATTAGTTTATAGTGCTTTTTCGTGAACATCTGATGAACGTTTTATTGTATCAGATCAAACCAGCTTGGATTTTGGCCTCATCACATTGAAACACCAGTTCTTATACAATCATTGAAGTTAATCAATGTTGAACATGCTCAGTATGGTTGATTGCTTGGGAATGCTAGATGCTGTATGCTTGGATGTGCAAATGGTGTAATTGCTTAGAATCATTAATCACTGAGCTGAGTTTCAACTATCAATGTGTTCGTTATTTTCATGAGTGCACAAATATCATTGATAAAGGTACGAATACACCAGTACTTGCCCAACTATAAGTTAATTAGTTACACTTTTATCACTGAAACATTATCTCCTACCAAAATTCCTTAAAATCTAAAAATATTTCCTGGCTTTAAATAACCTGCAAAAGATTGATAAGCTGTAGAAAATGAATCAATGAATGAATCAATCAATCAATTGAAACAACTTTCTGTGAAAAATTAAAAACATAATTTTTCATAAAAGAAATCACTTCAGTATGTTATGACTAGACTTTAAAAATGCAAGAAAACTAACATACAAATTCATTATTATAACCTTCTATATTGTGTACAATCATTTAATCAGGTACTAGCAGTATAGCCCGGCGTTGCTCGGGTGTAATGAAAGCTTTAAAACTAATCCACGGTCCTGGAGCTCAGACTCTTTGGACATTGGCATAAAAGACTAAGAAACAATGTGAAACGGTAGACTGAAATAAAAAAATGAATGGATGTAAGTCAAATTTTGATTTTCTGGTATCAATATCAAATTTTCTGCACTATTGTAAGAACTGCAACCTTGAAACTTCTGAATATCATTTCTTATGGCTTTGTCTATGAGTGTATCAAATTTGATTAAAATTGGACCACTCCTTCTATAACCAGATTTTTTCGATTATTGATTTTCGATATTTAGCAGGGGTACCTTAACACAAAACCTAGCTAAGAACACTCACAGATGCTTATAGTACAACTGTGTAAATTTTCAAGAAAATCAGTTCAGCCATTTCGGAGTCTATAGGTAATGGATACACACACACAGACACACAAAGTTCCATTTATAAATAAGTTTAGATAAAGAACTGAAATAGAAGGAACAAACCAAAAACAGAAACTCAATAAAGGGCACATTAAAAGAAGCATTAGTGACATCAGCAAACATCATGCCAAACGAAAAAAAAGAGGAAAAAAGAGTAAATCAAAGATGAGATTCTTTAAATGGTGCAAAAGAGACAGAAAACAATGCCACGACAGAGAATGGAATACAGGAAACTATGTAAGAAAGTAAAGAGCAAATGAAGGCAGGCTAAAGAAGTATGGCTCAACGAAAAATGTGTGAAAACAGTTTGAGCATCACTAATATAGGAGACATACATAAAAAATATGAGAGGATTAGCAGGAGAAAAGACATTCTTCTGAACAGGAGGTATAAAATCCAAGGACAGAATGCTCATATTAAAGAAAGAGAAAATTCTTCAGCCATGGTATGAATATATTAGCAGTCTCTTCTATGACAAGAAAGAGCAACCAAAAATAAACAAACATACTGACAGGCCAGAAATATTAAAAATAGAAGTGGAAGTTGCACTGCCTAAATCAAATAGAAACAAAGCAACAGAACCAGATGGTGTTGTAATAGAGATGACAGCCTTATATGATTTTGGCATAGACAAAATTAAAAAAAATAATTAATGAAATATACACCAGTGTTAATACACCAGAAGAACTGAGCAGATCAATTTTCATAAGACTGCATAAGAATGCAAACGAATGTGTACTCCACCGAACAATCAGCTTAATGAGTTACATAACACAATTCATCGAGATTCTGATGAAAAGAGCATGCAGTAGAATCAGGCCAGAGATTAGACAAGAACAATGTGGTTTCAACAAGGACAGTGGAACAAAGGACATGATATTTTTACTAAGAATGTTAACAGAAAGGGCAATACAAATGCAAGACATGTACTTGTTTCACAGACTATGCAAAGGTGTTTGACAAAATATGACAAAGATTTGATAGAAATGCTTGGCAACCTTGACATACATTGGAAAGACATAAGAATACTCAAGAACATATACTGTCAGCAAGATGCCTGCATACAAACCAGAAATGAATCCAGCAGATATACAAAGATAGAAAGGGGTGTAAAACAAGGATGTTTTTTTCTCACCAGATCTACTCAATATATACAGTGTGGCAATTCTGAGAGAACTTACAGTACTAATAGCAGAACTGGAAAGAAAACTACCAAGATGTCCTACAGAAGGTAGCTAAAGAAACTGAAAAGAAAAGATGAAACATAGACTACAAGAACAGTGAATGCATGGTCATCAGTAAAAAGAGAAGCTCAAAATACCAAACACAAGTTAAGGATGCTGAAATCAAACAGGTACAGAAATTTAAATATCTAGGAAGTGTTCTAACGGAAGATAGAAAGTATGTCACTGAAATGCAAAGATGTATTGGCATGGCCAAGGATGTTTTCCAAAAGCTGAGAAGAGTATTGAGAAAACAGATTTCATTGGAAACAAACAAAAGAGTACTAGACTGTTATGTGATATCTGTTGTCTTATATGGCAGCAAGTGCTGAACAATCTCCTCAAAGATGAAGGAAAGATTTAAAGCAACAGAAATGTCGTTCTACAGAAGGATACTGAGGACAACATGGATCAAACGTGAGCAATGACAAGGTTTTTGGGAACATGGAAATGAAAAGAAAACTTAGCATCAGGAAGATACTGCTGAGGTTTCTTTGACACGTAATGAGAAAGGAGGGCTTGGAGAATGTAATACTCACAGAGTCGAGAAAGAGAGATAGGGGAAAGCAGTGCAAAATGTACTTGATGGGCTTGATCAAGTAGATAGCAGAGCAGAGTTTGGAAGAGATACCAAGAGGAAAAAATGTTAAGAGCAACAAAGGAAGTGGAAGTCCATGATTGCCTACATCCTGAAAGGACGCAACATATAAAGATGATGATAAAGAAAAAATGTTGACCTGCTATGTAATATATAATGTCAAATTTTCTGGTCTAGTCGACTTGACAGATAAGTTGTTAGATACTCTTTATCGGATTTCAACTTCCGTGGCTACTTTACTGTTGTCGATATAGACTGACACCCTTTTGAGGATCTTGTGGGCATCACATTAGGCACCTTAGTCGGATGTTGGGTCCATCTCACAGTGCCAGTTCTGCTTACTAAAAGTGGTCCACTTGGCATTTGCATTCGTTTCTCTGCATGTGTGAAGAGGCAATGGACGGCTCTGTATCTGGGGGAGTCAACTCATTCTACTCATTCTGAGTTTGAGGGAAAGTTGAGGTCGTGAATGTCTGATCATTCGCTTTATCGGATGGAATTGTGACAATCAAACACCAGGTATCCTGATGAAAACTTCAGAGGAAACCAGCTACTAGATAGTTTGATTGGTCTTTCACTCCTACACCTGGTTCCAACTAATAATTTGCATGTCAGAAGTGCTTCGGACTTCCACCAGTTTCCCCTGGCTTCATCCTGACCAGGCATGGATCCCCATCTTTTGGGTCCTCTTAAATGGCAATGAATATTGAACAATTTCCTCACTGATGATGAAGCATTAAGCAATATTGGTTGTGCTACAGAAGGGTCATGAAAATATACTGATTGGAGCATGTGAGCAATGAGGAAGTTTTAAAGAAAATAAAAACAAAAAGGACGTTTTTACTTAATAAAAATAAAGCCAGCTGAAATATAATGAACAAAAAATATGTTGAGTATTTAATGCTCACAGGGCAAAATGAAGATGAGGAACAATAATCGCAAGTATTATACAAAAGCAGCTTTTGTAAATGGATGGTAGAATATTGATTCAGAGAGAGAGAGAGAGAGAGGGAAAAATTCTAGTTAGGTATGCAAAGGATACAAAGTTGTGAAGAAATATGACTGCGTATATTCTGAAGGAATATGGCATATAAAAAACAGATTTTGCCAACTGAAATTCCATTTTTGGCTTCAATACAAATTGCTTTGTTATATTAATTTTACAGATTACTTAAGAAATGTAAATGAGAAAAGTTTAATTCATTTGATTTCATTCATGGGAGCAAATGAAGCCTCTAGGTTTTAAGAAGTGACATCATTCTTTGAACTCTGTAGACTGATGCTACAGAATCACTAACAAATAAATATACAAGGACATTCAATAAAAGCAACAACAAAAATGGATAGTACATGTAACTTGGTGACAATCAAGATGTTGATATTTCATATCTCATAGGCTTGGAAAATCTCTTTTCCTTAAAAAATTGTCTTAAGAGAAAGTTTTTTTAAATTTCAACCAAAAACAACATTGACAGCTCAGTCAATGAATAGTGATTTTTTTTTAATAAGGAAACAGCTAATATCAAAATGTTATTCTAAAAGAAAGTTGATTTATTATGTTGTGCAAGACAATTTTTCCACAACCGAATCTACCTTACATATTTATAACGCTACCATTTTGAATATTGTTGACATATATGGCCTAGTGCTTTATAAAAAATTCGAAAGAATCTGCAATGTCATCAGTCCTGATATGACATCTCAGCTTTAATCAATTGTAAGTATAGCATTAGATTGGGGGAAAGGCGTCGTCTATTCACAGTTGAAAATGCTAGATATACACTCCTGATCAAAATTTTAAGACCACTTAAAAATCTTTAAAAAGATATATTTTTTTTATGGATAGATTTTTAAACTCCTCCTACTTAAGGTTACCAATACTACAATCTAAAAGGTTGTGGAAACAAAAAGCTATATTCCAAACATTTTATTTAGAAATTTACATTTTTATAAAATGAGGCGATTTACACATGATCAAAATTAAAAGACCAGAGACAAAAATTCTACGAAATTGTACAAAAAGTGTATGAAAATATTCAAAAACCAAATTTAATAATGAGTTCTACCTCCACTGCTTTTGATGACTTCAAAAATTCTGTCAGGCATGCTAGAAATAAGCATATCCATTAAGGTGCGGGGGATGTTGCTCCAGTTTCTGAAGATGGCTTCACGAAGTTCATTTTTTGTTGAATATTGTTTGCCATTTTGAGAAACATCTCTTGTCATCCATCCTCAAACATTTTCAATTGGGTTCAAGTCTGGTGGGCATACAGGATGTCCCGAGAGATGGACCCCATTTTCTTGTAGAAAGATCAAGGTCCGTCTTGCAGCATGGATTGCAGCATTATTCTGTTGAAATAACCATCCATCCTCACAGAAACGATGGCTCTCCGTCATCAAAGATGCTTTTTGTAGCATGTTAACACAACCAGCTGCTCTCTGATGACCCTGCATCACCTGAAGCTCCATCGTCCCTCTGTAAGAAAAGGCACCCCATACCATTAGGGACCCTCCACCACTATGACGTGTGGAGAAAATTTCAGGAGGCATGTTTTTGTTATACCAATATCGTTGGAAGCCATCAGGACCATCAAGATTGAATTTTTTCTCATCAGAAAACAGGACTTTCTTTCACTTCTCAACGTCCCATGTTTGGTATTCACAACCAAACTTTAAGCGGTCCAACTTGTGACGTGGAAGCAGCCGAGGAATTTGTTTATGCTTTTTATTTACCATGCCTTTTTGTCATAAGTGTCATCTGATGGTTATGGGACTGCAATCAGCATCTGTGACTGCCTTAATTTGACTAGAAGAAAGTTCCCCCACTTTCAGAACAACCTATCTTATTCTCTTACTCAATGCAGGAGAAATTTTTGGGGGCCTACCAGAGGATTTTGCTTTTCCATAAGTCTCACTGTTCTTTAGAAAGTTGCAAATCACAGTTTTACTGCGATTTACCTTAGCAGCAGTTGCCTGCTGTGACAAACCTTGCTTATGGAATTCTAGAATTCGAAAATGCTCAACTTTGGTAAGTTTGCTTGCTTTAGGCATGGTAACACCTTTATGCAGTGATTGCTAATCTCTAACTGAACTAAAAACATTGGAATTACCATAGATCTAACAATTTATACCCCTGGTCTTATAATTTTGATCATGCGTAAATCGCCTCATTTTATAAAAATGTAAATTTCTAAATAAAATGTTTGGAATGTAGCTTTTTGTTTCCATAACCTTTTAGATTGTAGTATTGGTAACCTTAAGTGGTAGGAGTTTAAAATCTATCTGTAAAAAAAAAATTTCTTTTTAAAGATTTTTAAGTGGTCTTAAACTTTTGATCAGGAGTGTAACTGTATGTTATGTGTTTCTTATCTCACACTTCTTATTTGTGTAACTCTCTTTCAGCTTTTTGTTTTTCAATTTTAACAACTGACATTTCATTGTAGTTTTTTATCATCTACCTTCTTAATTTCAGTTCTTTTATTTTTCTTGCTCCTTAATGTTTTTTTGTATATTCTTTCACACTCAGTAACCCCTTGCATCTGAGTGGCTTTACCTGGGACAAAATGATGAAAAAAAAATGTTCATAGTACAAGATGGTCTTGTTGGTTAACTTGATAATTTACTTTTGTATCTCATAAATAAAACCTTTTAGAAATAGTTAATGTCTTTCTTTTGATTCATATTCTTGGAAAAATGTATCAATCATAACCATTTTGATATAAATATATATATATATATATATATATATATATATATAGCAAGACTGAAAAAATGCAGAAACTCCATTCAGCAAACTCTCTAAGTTACTTGTTTACCACTGTTGTAGCCTGGTATTGAACTCATAACTCTTTGGGTCAAGTCACTGGAATTAACCAATATGTATATGCACTGGGCCATGTATCCTTAAGGACAAGAACAACTGAATTTTTGGGACTTATAAACCTAATGTCCAGTAAACATTTTTTACCAGAGCTCATATTGCAATTTTTGACACAAATAATTTTCTCTGGCACTTCATATTATTGGTTCAAATATTGTATTTATTTCTGTTTGGTTGGCTTAGGAGATTTTTGTAGCCTAGTGTATTTACTGATTCCTTAAGTTTACATAGTTTCCAGTGGCGTTCTTTATCTGTTATTTCAACTTCATCCCATAGGAGCAGTGATCCCCTTTCTCCCTCTGTATGTGGTCAGCTATGCCTGATTTTTCTATCTCCAGTCACTTTCTCACCAACATGATGTGACTTACCTCTGTCTCTTCTACAAATACTTTCACAGCTTTTACTTTGGTGAGCTTAGCTCCCTGGTGACCACTCAGCATGAATTTACTCTAGCTACTAGACTAGCAACTAGGTTCCACTCTTTTAAAAATCTAACTACGACTTCTACTCTAGTTGATTGTTTTCTCACATTTCTCATCTGCGGAACTCTCTTCCATATACTTGCTTTTCAGATAGCTACAATCTCCAAGAGTTTAAATGCAATGTTAATTACCATCTATTATCTCCTTGACTCCCATTCTTTCCCCAACATTCCTTGTCTCTTGTTGTTCTCTCTTTCCACTCTACTCTTCCCATCAGTGTCCACCCTTCTCCTACCCATTCTCTGACACCCCCTCTGACCTATTCCTTTTTCTCTTTCCTCTCCTCTTATGTAACCACCTGCTCATCAGTGACAGTACTGCATTGCTTGCAGGTGAAACGATTATATAAAAAATTGCATAGATAAGGGATAAAAATGTTGACTGGCAATCAAGTCTCAAATAAAAAGTAAACACATTTTTCTCTGACTATTACTGACATTCCATCTGTAATAG
This sequence comes from Ascarosepion bandense, assembly GCA_037127315.1. Lineage (NCBI taxonomy): Eukaryota > Metazoa > Mollusca > Cephalopoda > Sepiida > Sepiidae > Ascarosepion > Ascarosepion bandense. Next base: position 1,451,704 of record JBBBDQ010002011.1, on the reverse strand, counting down.
ACTCATTCTGAAGATGAATAAATATTACTTACAGTGGATACTGAAAGTTTGTTAGGCAACATTTTGATGTGTTTGAATAGTGTCATCTGAATATAATAGAGAATTTTGAATTGAAATCTCATAAACTGTTGGATTCAACATAACTATAATCAATGTCACTCCTTTAAAGCAAATGGTAGAATCAAGAAACTGTTTTAATTCCTTCATAAATATCACCTCGTATACATCCATATTGAAAAGTGTGTCCATCCATATGCTTATTAGTACATATATATCTACAAGATAAACTGTAATGTAAGATTCTTATTCATCAGAAAATTAAATGTTTTAAGTCTTGTCCACTTTTAAATCAGCCAGATGATATCTTACATAATTAAAGTTGAATCTGGAAAAAGTTTTCTCACTATCCTTTCAAACATCAACACTGAAAAACTGTAAACAACAAAGGGTGATACCAAAATGTTTCTATTCTTAAAAGGGGAGATATTGTATCAGATCACATCCAACTTCATTTTTGATGTCATTCAAAATACCACCTTACATAAACATAAACTACATTCTATGGATCTTTTCTGCGACAATCACGTGTAACTTGATGTTACCACTGAACGGCAAAAGACTTTTCATGTTGTTTGCTCGGTGAAGCCATGTTGCAGATTCTTTTCTGCTATTTCCATTTGCACTTCTTGAAAAATATACTAGGGTCAGCAAATAACTGAAATGATTTTAGGCTAAAAAGAATAAGTTTTATTAATTTAGCAAATGAGTAAATACCAGTAACATGAAATTATTTCTTAACATTTTAGAACATTATCTAATCAATCTCTTCTTAGCTTATAAAAATTTGTCAGTATATTCCTTTTAACTGATAACAAGAGCTACTATTGATGACTGGATGCTATTCATACTGCCTGACATTGGCCTTTTTCTAAATTTATTCTACATTTTGCATGTAAGTGTTATAGGACATTATTATAAAAAAAGATTACAGCAAATTGTTATTTTCTTAGCAAATACAGATTTTTAAAAGAGAATGTTAGCTTAGTTGTTTCAAGTATTTTTTGCAGTAGGAAATTCAGTAATTCACCTTAAAGTGCCTATAATACAAAATCAATAAGTTGACAAAAACAGTTTTAATCTTATGTGGAATAATTTCTATTGACTAAGTATAAACTGTAATAAAACCAAATGCATGGTCATTAGCAAAAAGGGCAGCTCAAAATAAATAAACTAAAATCAAGCAGGTACAAAAATTTAAATACCTGGGAAGTGTTATAACAGAAGACGAAAAGTGCAACACAGAGATCCGCAGTCGAATTGGCATGGTGAAGGAATCATTCCAGAAGTTGAGTTAGGTATTAAGAAACAGGACAATTTCACTAGAAACAAGGAAGAGAGTATTGGACTGCTATGTGCTGTCCAGCCTTCAATATGGCAGTGAATGTTTGACAATATCATCAAAGATGAAGGAAAAACTTGAAGCAACTAAAACGTGGTTCTACAGAAGGATGCTGCGAATATCATGGATCAAGCATGTGAGCAATAATGAGGTCTGAGAAATGATGGAAACAAAAAGGAAATTAATACTGAGCATCAGGAAGAGACAGCTGAAGTTCCTGGGACATGCAATGAGGAAGGAGGGCTTGGAGAACCTGATACTAACAGGCCAGATAGAGGGAAAAAGAGACAGGGGAAAGCAACAGATAACATATTTGAAGGACCTAATCAGGTGGATGATGTAACGAGGGTTGCCTGGTGTAACAGGAGAAGATATGCTATCTTCTCCTGTTACACCAGGGATAGGGAAACATGGAAAGCCATTATCGCCTACGTCCTGAAGGGACAGTGCACTTAGAAGAAAGTATTTCAGTTAGTCCTGTCTTTTCGAGTCATTTATTGGCTAAGTAATGTATATCAGTCAGTCTTGTCTCTTTCAAGACATGATTGGCAAACGTGTGTATCATGTATTGCACTTAACTGAATGTATATCATGTGTAGAAACAAGATGGTGTTAGCAGCTTTTCATGCCAAATTGTATAGCTGAGTTTAAATTCTAGTCAAGTTTGTTACATTTGTGCTGTTTCTTGTTTTATTTCCCAAGCAACACACACAATAAAATTAATTCACACCATGTGTGTCTCTAAAAATACTATTGCACGGACATTCATCCCTTATCAAACCCTTTGGGGTCAAAAACAAGAATGGCACACCCAGAAGCATGGACATAGTTGAAAACACATCACATGGTCAAAAATATGAATTATGACCAATCAGAGCTTGATAAAAGAAACATATTTCTCAATCCTCAGGAGCCTCGCCATAAATATAAAAGGACAGTAGAAACTTTCTTCACAAGAGAGAGGAATGGGCAGTTCAGAGCACATATAGAGAGAATACAGCAGCTCACACAACAGACTGTATCACACATCAATGAACATTGTTTTACCCTCTCTTTCTCTCATCTCACTCACAACACATAGTCTCTTTCTTTCCCTCACACACTCCCAATTCCTTTCTTTCTTCCATTCTTCATCTTCACATGGACAACTACATTTTGTATAAAAAATTATTTTTTTTTGCAAAAATAAACAAAAGTTTATTTTACCTTATTTGTAGTGTATTCTCCTTTTTATTTATTGTTCAGGGGAATTATACAAGCCCCTACACATTCACTTATTTACAAATAACCTTGGGAAAGGTATGAATCCATCTCTTCTCCTCACAGATGTGGGTAAATAACAAGACACCTCTCTATATCTTTGGTTGGCTACTCGTCAAGGAGAAAGACAACTCTGAATTCAAGCCAAACCTGGAGAGGGCAGAATTCCATTGCACTATTTTGCCCAAGACACATCACTTGGATTATATCTTGATTCTCTCTGCAATTAATAAGTAAAGGGATTTATTAGTGACTGTATACCTTGCATATTATGATTTGACAGTAGTGCATATATCTATGTGCAGAAGATGAACTGAAGGTATGGATACAGCCTGTTGACAATATGTTGTGTAATGTCATGGAGTGTGTTCTGTTTGCAAAGACCAAAATTGAAATTTTGTTCTTTTTAAACTGGTGTGACATATCTGAGTACAAAAAACTAGAGTAAAAAGCTACTGTTCATAGTATTTATTTTTAAAAACTGCCTAATACAAAGTAAAACAATACATAATTGTAATATTTCTTATTTAATTTTGCTTTTCATATGCCATTTAAACACTTAAGGATTGGTGGTGAAGATTTATTCCAAGAAGATAATGCAAATCTCTTGGTTTCACATACAGGCTGCATAAACTCACTCTACTAGCTTCTATTTGATCCCTGTGCTGACCAGATTTAAACCCTGTTGAGGATGTATGGGAAATGGTAGTGACTGTATTAAATTCCCCCTAACTACATCCAACAAACACAATTCAATTATGGACATTCTTGGAATATTCCAAGGTAGATATGCATACACAATAACATTGACACTTCATAGACTCCCCGCCACATGTTTGCAATGAGGTTCACCCTGTACAATAAACACAGTTCAGTTGTGGACATCCTTGGAATATTCTAAGGTAGATATGGATATACAATAACATTGACACTTCATTTTTGCAATGAGGTTCACCCTGTACAATAAACACAGTTCAGTTGTGGACATCCTTGGAATATTCTAAGGTAGATATGGATATACAATAACATTGACACTTCATTTTTGCAATGAGGTTCACCCTGTACCATAAACACAGTTCAGTTATGGAAATCCTTGGAATATTCCAAAATAGATATGGATACATAATAGCATTAAAACTTTGTTGACTCCCTGCCACTTTTCTGCAATGATGTTCACTCTTTACACGGCCCAAGAATCACTGGAGGTCGTTACAGGCATAGTTTATGTGAATATATGGAAAAGGTAAAAGTTTCCTCTAGACCTTGAACAGGTTAGGATTATAGTGATCACAGTAGTATCCTCTTGGGAGTTGGTTCAACAAAGCAGAAGTTCATAGGAAGAATCTGCTCAAGTGGAACGTTCATCTCGCCAGTGGAATAGAAGGGGAATGTGGGTGCTTCGCTACAATGTACGTAGCATGATTGGTCTTAGCTGTGAAAATTAGAACTTGGAGAATTAAGAAATATAGATTATGTGAATGTTTTCTGTTATGGTCCTCTCCTACGAGAAATGGACTCGTCATCTTGCTACATATAGATTACCTGTGTGACTTCTAGAGAGCAATTAAAAAGTAGAAGTTACAAGCAGTTAAGTACAGCAGTTAACGACAGCTACTAGTCAGGCAGTGTAATAATACCTTTGGACTTACTTATATCTATATTGCTTATTATTAACACTTCATTTGAATATCTTGCTTGTTATACTAATATACTGTTTTGAAACTACCTCCTGTGTTTCATGTCTTACTTCTGACACAAACCGGTCTCTACAACTTTGTGACAGTTTCGTCAAAACTCTACAACAAATTGGCAAAGAAGATTCACAACACTTTCATGGAAATAATGATCAAGCAGTGAGAGACTTGTTATGTTTCATTTGTGAGAAAAGGATTCTAGGGTAGAAAATAATGAAAAAGATGTGGAGAGATTTCTGAAATTTGTTGGAACTGTAAAATGAAGACTGTGTAGCTCCTGACCATATATGACAGCAGTAATCCATATTCAACCTCATCTGGCTCCTGAGAATAGCAGCATGAGTCAGAAACTTACTTGTGCAGCATCTGTGTAACTTAAATAAATTGAAAAAATGTAAAATGAAAATAGTTACTAAATACATTATTTTATACAATATTCAATAATCATATCAAAACTGCTAGTTTAATTAAAAACATGTTCATTTCCTTTTTATTTGAAGTGAGCATAAAATTATTTGAGTAGCCATTTAAAGTTTCAACAACATGGAATGTATTTATTTCTACTAGAATTTATATGGTCTTCTGTGGATATCTAGATATTTCTTAAAAAAGTATAGGCTTACAGCCATATTGTAAAAACCATGTTTCTTGTCCAATCACCAAAGTTAAGCAATATCAAATTTAGTCAATACCTAGATAAGTAACTACTTGGGGATACCAGGTGAAAGTTGTGCAGGTGGCATATTCGATTAAGGCACAATTGGAGAACCAAGTTTCAATTACAGTTGGGTTTGTTGTATTCATTTACGCAAAAATTTTATTTGGAAAGTTAGAAATCCACCTTTTTTTCTCTAATTTATTGGTTAAATAGTAAGATTTGTATATGAAAATTAAGTAAGTGTAGGATGTGAATTATTCATCAGTCTGTCTATATTTCTGAGATGAGGTATTGTAACCATGCTTTTATCCACAAGAACACGTATCACAGTGGATAAAAGTATTGGTTGAAGAAATCCTAAAGTGAATTGACCCAAAGAATTGTGAGTTTAATACAGCAGAGGTGAACAAAAATTTGGAGAATTGAGTTACTCAAGGGAATTAACTGAAAGACATCAAGAAAATACAGTGCTGAGTGCAGACACGGAAAGGAAACTACAAGATCTCCTACAGAAGGTAGCGGTGGAGAGTGACAAAAAAGGTCTACAAATAAACTTTAAGAAAACTGAATGCATGGTCATCAGCAAAAGGTACAACCCAAAATGCCAAATACAGGTAGGGGATACCAGAATAAAGTAGGTGCAAAAATTTAAATACCTAGGAAGTGTTCTAACAGGAGATGGAAAGTGCGACACAGAGATCCGAAGACGAATTGGCATGGCAAAGGACACGTTCCAGAAGCTGAGTAAAGTACTAACACACAGGAAAATTTCACTAGAAACAAAGAAAAGAGTTCTGGATTGCTATGTGATGTCATTTCTTCAATACAGCAGTGAATGCTGGACAATATCATCGAAAATGAAGACAAAACTGGAAGTAGTGGAAATGTGGTTCTACAGAAGGATTCTGCGGATATCATGGACCGAGCATGCAAGCAATGATGATGTGTTGGAAAGAATGGCAATGAAAAGGAAATTAATACTGAGCATCAGGAAGAGACAACTGAAGTTCCTGGAACATGCAATGAGGAAGGAAAGCCTGGAGAACCTGATACTGACTGGCCAGATAGAATGCAAGAGAGAGAGAGAGGAAGGCAACGGATAACATATTTGCAGGACCTGATCAGGTGGATGACAGAACGGGGGTTGCCAGGAGTAACAGGAGAAAGCATACTGGGAGCCACAGGGGATAGGGAGACGTGGAGAACCATGATCACCTACGTCATGAAAGGACAGGGCACATAGAAGAAGAAAATCCAGAAAAAAATGGAACAAAAATACATTTTTGGTGCTTAAAGGAGCTCTTCAGTGATGTCCCACCTTTATTGCTGATTTTGGGTTTTTAAACATCATATTGGCTTTTGCAGTCACCCCGACTTTCGGTCCAAAAGTACCAAGCCGGCTCCTTACTTTTGCGCTACGTGTCTGGATTGAAATTTTTTTTTTTTTTTGGCAGAATTCATACTTTTATTGTTAACTCTAGCCAATGGGAAGAATTCATTTTTCCTGCCCTCCCCTATTTAATAACAAATCCGAGACTTTATTTTACCAGGCTTTATTTTTTTTATCTTTACTCAAGGCTACTCTTACTGGTATGTTTGTCCATTTTTTTCTTTCTTCACTAAGTTTACTCCTATACTTTGAATTGCTGACACTAATTATACTTTCTTACCTCTATTTATTAACATAGAATTTAAACAAAATTTTACTATTCAACTGGTCTATAATTAGCTATACTCTTCCCAAAAATTTATCGAAACTACCTATTCTTGTCATTGATTAACTAACCCCATTTCAGAAAATTAAAACTAAATTACTTATACCAATTACCTTTTGCTATTCTTAAAAATCCTCTAACTATATAGATTTCTGCTGAAATAACTGTTTTTCTTCGGGGGTGGGGAGAGAATTTAATGTTACTACACTTACTAATTTCTCTTCCTGCTCTTAATGTTTTTACTTATAATTAATGTTCTGTAGGCTAAATAAAGAGATAAAAGGGCTCGGAAAAGGAATAATAAAGTAGAATGTATTGCTATTATGGAGAGAGACATTAGCACACATTCAGAAGGCAGATATCCCTGAAGAAAAAAAATTGTGTTAAAAAATGTTATCATGAAATAGTCATAACCTGAGATATATATCCTACCCCAGATAAAACTTTTGTCAATATAAAATATTTTTATCTTCAGCTGGGTCTCCCCTTCACGAATTTCTCCCCTTCATAATAAGTGTAATACAATAACAAATGTCTTTTTTTCTTCTGTTCCGTTGATCTTTTTTTGAGTGATATGACCAGATTTAGTATTTTAGAGATTTTATTACCACTGATAATAATATTTCTGAAAGCGAACAAAATTTATGGTTCCCTTCAAGATTTGCATCATTTATTCTCATGGGCATGTGATAAAAATGTCATTTAATTTTGTTAATTGCTTCAGTTATCCTGAGGTTCCGTGCCTAAAATCCATATCTAAAATCAGAATTTTGAGGCCAATATTCAAATTTGCTAAAATCAGGATATAGACATTTATTCAAAACAATTTTATGATATGTAAACTTTGATAATGTAAGTCAATGTTTTCACTATAAAATTGCTGTTAAACTTTCAGTGATTTAACATTGCTGTGAAGTTTGATAAAAATCAACTTAAATTGACTCATATGTTGTGTTTTACAGTGTATAAGCAAATATGGAATTTTTTAACTGGTGTTCAACCTATGAAAGGTCCAAGAGCCACTCAATTTAGAGAGTTACTGTTGTATACTTGCATATATACAATAATGGTATGTTTCTATTCTCTTTCGGGGTTCCTGTAGTGCCATTTCGCGCATGGACGGGCGTCCCTGCATGAATTTCCGATGGGCAACCCCGAGGCCACATTATGCTGCAGGCGGCGCCATTCTCCATCCTTCACCTGCTGCAATTAACGACCATCTGACCCTACTCTAGACCTCTCTCTATCCACAACTATAACCAGCATGAAATTTAACAAACAAAATAGCAAGCCTAAACCAGCTAGTCGTAAATCGCCCAAACCTATCTGCGTTACCTTCACAAATATACGAGGTATTCGCACTAACTTTAATAGTGTAGAGTCTTTCCTTCTAACTAACTCACCCGATATCTTAGCTATATGTGAGACTAACCTTGACCCTTCTATCCCCTCTTCAGAGCTGTTCGTTCCTGGTTACCTTCCTCTCTTCAGGAAGGACTCCAATGTCCATATGCATGAGCTTGGTGTATATGTCAGCGAACAACTCCCCCTAGCCAGGGTCACATCTCTTGAATCTCTTGATCATTCCTTCATGTGCTTCCGTCTCTCACTTCTAAGCTTGGTTAGCTATCTCTTCTTCCTCTACCGCTCCCCCTCCTCCTCTGACTGTACGTTACTCGATTGCATCTCGACTAACATCGACAGGGCCATTTCTTCTCACCCATCTGCCCATATATTTGTGTTTGGTGATTTTAACGCCCACCACACCAAGTGGCTTGAAAACTCAGCCACCAACCTTGCTGGGATCCGCACCATGCACTTTTCAATAGCCCAAGCTCTAACGCAAGTGGTGGACTTCCCCACGCGTTTCTCTAAAAACCCTAACGGAAGGGACTCTTTACTCAACCTTTGTTTTACCTCCATCCCAGACTCCTGCACTACCAGGCAACTCTGCCCCCTTGGAAACTCTGACCACGCCGTAGTCTCCGTAAACATATCAATCCACACTAACTCTACCCAAGAAAACCAGACCAGCAGAATATCATACTGCTACCAAAGAGCCGACTGGGACTCGTTCAGGGACTTCCTCTGCGACATCCCCTGGAACAACATCTTTGATCTTCCTGTCGAAGACTGTGCCTCCGAAGTCTCCTCTTGGGTTAAGGCTGGCATCGATGCTTTTATCCCTGCCAGAAAATTCCAACTAAAACCTAATTCGTCCCCCTGGTTCTCACCCGCTTGCTCGGCCACTATTGCCCACCGGAACCATTTCTTCCGGCTCTATCGAAGCTGCTCGTCGAACCAAAACAGGCGCCTTTTCACCTCAGCATGGAACAAGTGTAAAAAAGTACTGAACGAAGCCAAGAGGGCGTTTGCTACCAGAATTAGGCAACGCATAGCATCCTCTAAGTTTGGCTCCAAAGATTACTGGCGTCTCTGCAAAAGCGTGCTCAGCAGGAACAAGACTTCAATACCCCCACTAATCAATGAATTTGAAGTTCTCACCTCCCCAGCCGACAAGGCTGAATGCTTTGCCCGTAAATTCTAACCAATTCGACACTGGACTCGTTAGGAATACCTACACCAGACTTCCCACCCAGAACTAAGGCTCAACTAAATAACGTCCACATTACACCCTCGCTGGTCGCCAAGATAATTGCGCAACTTGACCCACACAAAGCGAGCGGCGGTGACGGAATCCCAGTCATAGTACTGAAGAAATGTGCCCCAGAACTCTCCTCTGTCCTCTCTAAACTCTATAACCTCTGCCTATCTGCTTCCTGCTTTCCTGCATGTTGGAAGTCCTCCTGCGTTGTACCTATATTTAAGAATTCTGGCGAACCCTCAGACCCCGCCAATTACCGTCCTATTAGTCTCCTTCCAATCTTTGGCAAAGTTTTCGAAGCCATTATCAACGCCGAGGTGATTCAGCACCTTATGACCAACGGGCTTCTCTCTGACAAACAGTATGGGTTTCGCTTCACCAGGTCTACTGCTGATATGCTAACGACCATTACCGAGTACATATACCAGGCACTCGACAAGAATGGTGAAGCCCGAACCATTGCCTTGGATATCTCCAAAGCATTCGACAGGGTCTGGCATGCTGGCCTCTTGTGCAAACTGCGGAGCTATGGGATAACTGGACATCTGTTTGACCTCATCCAGTCCTTCCTCTCTAACCGCACATTAAAGGTGGTATTAAATGGGCATGCCTCCCAAAACTACCAGACGAACACGGGCGTCCCTCAAGGTTCTATCCTAGGTCCCACGCTCTTTCTGATCTACATTAATGATCTCCCCGACACCATTAGATCCCAAGTTGGCATGTATGCCGACGACACAACAATCTACTCCCGCATCGATCAGAAACCAGGTCTGGACGACAAAGTGAACCTCGCTGCCGCACTTGAAAGGGACCTCCAATCCGTAGTGACCTGGGGTAGGAAATGGTTGGTAAATTTCAATGCCTCCAAAACAAAGCTGTTATCAACTAACCACCATAGACAATCGCATCTGCCTCCCAGAGAGTAAAATACTACGCCTCCTTGGCCTTACACTCTCGGCGGACCTCAAATGGAATGACTATATTGAATCCATTGCCAAATCTGCTGCTATGAAAGTCGGCTCCCTGTGCAGGGCCCGGAAATTTTTCCCACCTGAAACTATTCTGCACATATACAAATCTACCATCTGCCCGTGTATTGAATATTGCTGCCATATCTGGTCGGGTGCCCCTGCTGCTCTCCTTGGGCTTCTTGACAAAATACAAAGGAGGATCTGTAACGTGGTTGATACTGACTTGGCAGACTGGCTGCAGCCGCTCTCACACCGGCGTGATGTAGCTTCCCTGTGCCTCTTCTACAAGTACTTTCATGGCTTCTGCTCCAATGAGCTTAGATCACTGGTGCCGCCTAAGCACGAATTTACATGAGATACTAGATTAGCAACTAGGTCCCACCCTTTTACAGTTAAACAAATAAGATGTAACCGTAAATTCTACTCCAACAGCTTCTTTTCTCGCTCTTCCCGCCTGTGGAACTCCCTTCCACAACTCTGCTTTCCCGACAGTTACAATCTCCAGGTGTTTAAATGTAGGGTCATAGACACCTCCTATCACACTAACTCCCAACTATTCTCACAACACTCTCATCTACCCAACCCTCATTCTCGGTATCCTTACCCGCCTATCACCCACCCTCTGTCATTTCCTATATTTAATCAGCCTTTCTCCACTCTACGTAGCCCCCTGCACAGTAGTGGCAGTGACATGCCTTGCTCGGGGTGAAACGCTTATAAAAAAAAAAAAAAATATGTGGACACTATAAGTAAGCAGTAGAGTGATTATACTGACTAGCAGTTCACTAAAAATTTATCTACTTTATGCAGCATGTGAGTCTTGTATCTGTTGACATACTGTTATTTGATGATTACTCATGTCTACAGCAACATCGTGCTGATTACACCGGTTTCCGTCCAATCACCGAAGTTAAGCAACATTGAGCCTGGTCAGTACTTAAATGGGTGACCATTTGGGAATACCAGGTGCTGTAAATGTAAGAGCCAAGAATGGTCCACCGGTCCTCCAGGTTTGGTGGTTGGGTGCAGGGCTAACAACCTTGTCTCGTAAAAAACAGTTTGTTACAGAAACAGCAACAAAAAGTTGCTGCCCTATGCACCATGTGGGTGTGATGGATAAATGATGATGATGGTGATGACTCATGGAATTAAAACATGACAGTGGTGGGATTTGAACTCATGCCTCTGAAGAGACTGATGCCTTAAAACAGCACCTTAGACCGCTCGGCCACACTAACCACCTGCAAGATGTGTGTCGTGGTGCAGTGGATATTGACTTACAGTTGAATTCCTTGCATTCACTTATGCACAAATACCTTTGGGAAAGGTATTAATCTCTCTTTCCTTCAGTTATAGGTTAAATAATGGAGCAGATTGGGTTCTATAGTCTTGGTTGGTAACCAGTCTACCACCTGAAAGTAATGGCAACCTGCTGCAGGATAATCTTCTGCTCAGTCAGTCATGTCTTTTTCAAGACATGATCACCTAGTGTGTATTATGTATGGCACTTAACTGACTGACTGACTCATGGAGTAACGTTTTAGGGTTAGAGCAGTTACTGTATTAGTTTGTTGTGTGAGTGGTAAGAATTTTAGATTAAGAGGATATATGAGAAAGATAACAACACTAGACTTGAACAGGGTAAGAATATAATTCTGGAGAAAACATCTTATTGTGAGTGGGTTCCACAAAGTAGCAGTTCATTGTAAGATTTTCAAGTGGAACTAATTTTTGATGAAGGAATGCAAAGATAATGTTTTCACTCAGTTTTCATGACAGAGCTAAGAGGGTTAGAGAGCAGTTACTGTATTAGTTTGTTGTGTGAGTGGTAAGAATTTTAGATTAAGAGGATATATGAGAAAGATAACAACACTAGACTTGAACAGGGTAAGAATATAATTCTGGAGAAAACATCTTATTGTGAGTGGGTTCCACAAAGTAGCAGTTCATTGTAAGATTTTCAAGTGGAACTAATTTTTGATGAAGGAATGCAAAGATAATGTTTTCACTCAGTTTTCATGACAGAGCTAAGAGGGTTAGATGCAAAGATGAAGAGAACTAACTACCCATAAGACCATGTAAACACTTTTGGGCTCTGTCAAGACTCAGTAGGTTCATCCAGACATGGCAGCAGTTCTCCATATTAAGCCTCAACCTGGTCCTTGTAAAGGCAAAGCATGGGTGCTTACTGGAGTCATACAGGAAACTGATATATTTTCTCACCATCTTTAGCAACGAATCATACATCTGGGTTTCACTTGATGTCTGGGTTAAGATTTAATCACAAAAGACAATTAAGGCAAGGACCTTCTCTGTAGAACAAGTGTTCATTGCAATATAGTGATAGGGTAGCAACATTTCATCTGTGGAAATTGAGTTGTAGGCTGAAAAATAATTTATCAGCCACAAGGCTATTCTATCAAGGCTACACAGCTCCAAGCCAGACATGACAACAGTATTCCATTTTCAGCCTGATTTGGCTGTTGTAAAGGTAGAGCATAGTAAAAAGTCATCTACTTAGGCATGATGGTAAAAACTGCATTCGACAGCAAGGCCTCTGATTGCGGGGTTGTGAGAGGTATAGAACCACCTCTTAATTGCTGTTGTTCCCAAATCCACCCTGACCCGGAGTGGTAGCATCTGTTAGGGTCCCAGCTATGACACCCAAACTGGGATCAAAACAGCATAAAAGTATAAAAATACACTTTTATAGAAATATATACATAGAAATACATTTTTAGAGAAAAACAAACATTTTTGAAGGAAAACTATTGCCAACAACACATTTTTTTGAGGAAAAAATTATCACAATAACACGTTTTCAAGGGAAAAAATTATTCTCAGCAAAACATTTTTAATACAAAACTAGAAGACATTTTCAGTTTTCTAAAATAAAAAATAAAAACTTTCATAAAAATCTGACTAAATCAACCTTCTCACTATAATTGAACATTAAAAAAAACAATACCTTAAAATCCCACCTTTTTAGCGTAAAAGAACCCACAGAGGTTGATAAGCCATTAAAAAAACTCAATTAGGAAACTGGCTTTTTTTTCTCAGCATCTTCAGTGATGAACTTAAGCTGCAATATGCATTCAAGGCAAGAAGTTTGGTCAAGAGAAAACCTGCTCATTGCAATAGATAAAAGTTCAGCGTCTACTCAGTGATGATGGAATGTTAATAGTTTGTTTTTTAAGATATTGGATGTGATTTGCCAATTTCTGCACCCCTCCGACTGTTAGAGATCAGTTGGAGGAGACATCCATTTCCAGATGGCTTCTCTAATTTTTAGGATGTGCACTAATCAGTTGTTATATCTTCTATATAGATATTACAAAAGTGTTCTCAACAGGCCCCAAAGGAGAATCTGTAATGTGATAGGTCCCAACTTGGTGGCTCAACTCCAGTCACTTTCTCACCAGCGGGATGTGGCTTCCCTCTGTCTATTTCAGAAATGTTTTCATGGCTTCTGCTCTGACGAATTTAATTCACTGGTGCCCCCACCACAAGAATTTACTTCTGCAACCAGACTGGCAACAAGGTCCCAACCATTTACAGTTAGATCAACCAAATGCAACAAACAATTCTACTCTAGCAGCTTCTTGTCTCACACTTCCTGCTCGTGAAATTTTCTTCCATATTCTTGCTTTCCTGATGGCTACAACCTCCAGACATTTAAATGCAATGTCAATACCCATATCTTATCCACTTGACTCCAGTTCTTTATCACCCTATATATCTTTTCCTTTCTCTCTACCTTTGCAACTGTCATCACACCTGTATTCCCATCTTCTCTAGCTTTTTCTCTGACACCCCCTGTAACTAGTTCATCTTTCTCTTTATTCTCTTTCTATCTAAACTTTTACTATTATGTAGCCCCCTGTGCATCAGTGGTGATAGCAACTTGCTTGGGGTGAAATGATTAAAAAAGATCAAAGTAAACTCTTAATCAGATCATTAATGTAAAGCAGAAAGAGAGTTAGACAAAGAAGTCATTCTTTGGAGATGTTTGTCTTAACCTCACGGGTCTCAGAGGACTGAATATAAAGAACATAATAACTGGGAAGGCTCTTCCAGTGATTTCATAACTTGTGTTGCAATGCACGATACTACATTTTGACCAATGGCATCGATTTATCTCATGAAATTATCTTCATAATGTATTTATTGTCAAATGCCTTACTGATTCTGTCATCATTACCAGTGAGGCTATCAGCAGTGGCAGAACTGATGGAAATCTATATTGTTTTACAACCTTGGATATCTCCAAAGCATTTGATAAAGTTTGGCACACTAGCCTTCTGTGCAAGCTACAAGGCTATGGTATTATTGGACGCTTGTTTAATTTGATTCAGTCATTTCTATCAAACCACATAATAAAGGTCGTTTTGAATGAGCTTGCCTCTAGATTTTATCACACAAACATGGGTGTTCCCCAGGGCTCTATCTTAGTTCAATGCTCTTTCTGATCTTCGTTGATGTAATCAAATCATAAGTGGACGTTTACGCTGATGATATCACCATTTACCCCTGCCTTAGTAAGAATCTGCTAAGACAGATGAAGTAAACCTTGCTGCTGATCTTGAAAAGGATCTCCAGTCAGTGGTTCACTAGGATAAGAAATGTCTCATAAATTTTAATGCTTTCAAAATGAATCTGATATCTATCAACCACCATAAACTCTCTCCTGCTCCCTATCAGCATGGATCAAGCTAGTCTCCCTGAAAGCAAAACACTACACCTCCTTGGCCTCACCCTCTCAGCCAACCTCAAGTAGAACAAATACATTGAATCAATAGCTAAATCTACAGCTAAGAAGTTTGGTTCACTGTGTAAGGCCAGGAAGTTTTTCTTGCCTGAATCCATCTTACACATATACAACTCAACGATCTGCCTATGCATTGAATGCTGTCGTCATATATGGCAAGGCACACCTGCTATTCATCTTGGGGTTCTTGACAGGATCCAGAGCAGAATCTACAATGTGATTGATCCCGATTCCAAATTAACTCCAAACACTTTTTGACTAATTTAGTGAAGATCAATGAGATACTGTGAAAAAGTGCTACACAGAAGAATATAAATGGAAAATGCTGTTTCTTTTTTTTTTCTTGGCACCTTCACTATATGGGAATCTATCCTTAAAGTAGATGCTGATTCCATAGAACTCAAGAAAAATATTTTCAAAACAGAAACTATGATTTGAAATAAAAACAATGATGGTATCTACACTGAATTCATGAGAAAGCTTCAGTATGTGGAATTCGTAACGACTAATACCTTATGAATCTGTTAAATTCAGTTAAGGAAATTGAACATTGTTAGAAACAGTTTCACACAACAGTACAAAATCTAAACATTAATCTAAAACTCAGATTTTCTTAAATAGCCTCACCAAATTGAAATTTTTTATATAGATTGCATAAATGATGCAGACCTTGTTTAGAAAGATCTAACCTGTCAGCTCTCAACAACGTTCTCATTGATAGTTAAAAATGTATTGAGTGATGTAGTGCATAGGTTTCAGTTAGGCTCAGCAATTTTTTTAACCTCTGGACTAGTGTTTCAAAATCTGTTGCTGAATTTAACTTTGGAACACAAACCATTAATTAAAGTTACACCACTACTAACCATGGGTATATCATACCCAATATTAAAAATATCAAAAAAATATTAAACATAAATCTTTATTAGAAATATTTTACATGCAGGCACTTCAAACTTTGTAATTTGAGTTAACATTAATAGGAACTAAAAAACATGTTATTTAGGTAAGAAAATTAAGTACTGAAATTTTAATTAAATTGTAATTAAAATGGCGTCATTTGTGCTGAGTACTCTGAGCCGAGTTTGAATTCGAGTTGAATTCATGGCATTCATTTGTGCACAAAAATACCCTTGGAAAAGGTATTAATCCATCTCTTCCCTCCAGTTATGGGTTAAATAGTAGGACAGATTGGGTTCTATAGCCTTGGTTGGCAACCAATCTACCGCAGAAAGCAATGGCAACCTACTGTGGGACAATCTTCTATCCAGTCAGTTATGACTCTTCTGAGACATGATTGCCCAAAGCATGTATCATGTATAGCACTTAACTGACTGACTGTATATCCATGGTTAGTATTCTCAGATTAAGAATCTTATTTTATGGAAAAATTGTTTTGATGAAAAGATTTTATGAATTTCAACTGGCAGTCACACTGGCTGTTTGGCAATTAATGTTGAATGCTTCTTTATAAGGAAACAGTTAAAATTACATTTAATAGAATAAAATCTGACACAGATTATGTGTTGATAGGATTCAATGTTATGATCTACATTGAGAAATTTTGTCATATCTGATTGAGTGCTCCTGCTGTTAATCTCAAGGTTCTTAAGGAAATCCAAAAAGGATCTACAATGTAACTGATCCTGACTTGGGATCTCAATTTCAGCTACCATCTCACCAACATATGGTTTCCCTCTGTTTTTTCTATAAATATTTTCATGGCAATTTCTCTGATAAGCTTTTTTCCATGGTTCCATGACCACATGAATTTAAGTGTGCTACTAGATTAGCATCAAGATTCCACACTTTTACCATTGAAATACTTAAATGTAACTGCTACTTCTACTTGAAGTTTCTTTTCTTGCATTTCCTGCCTGTAAAACTTCCATTTACTTGCTTCCCTGATAGATATAATCTCCAAATATTTAACTCTAGAACACGGTCATGAACATTGAAACAATGAGTGTCAGTATCAGATACCCCACAACCATGTTAAAGGATTAAATGCAATGTGAACTGCCATCTTTTATTTTCTTGACCCCCATTCATCTTTTTCCCTTTCTTTGTAACCCACTGTACCCCATCATCATTCTCATTGTAAGTCCCAGTGCTTTTGAGTTGATCCTGCCTTGCTTTGGGTGAAATTATTTTTTTAAAAAAATACAGTTAATAATTTTTCCATTCAGAACCCAAGACTTTGGTCAGTGTTCTGCATATATGATTTCATAATCTTTGCAATTATATTTCAAAGCATGCTTCGAATACTTACTATTTCAAGAGAAATATATTTTCCAGTATTCATGTTTATAAGAATTTCTCTGCTAGCAGTAGTATTTCTTTAGCCTTTCAGTCATACTGGAATTGATGGGGTCGGTTTTTTAAATTCTTAATTATGGCTGAAATGTTCTTTTAATCATTTGCTTGACTTGACATCACTGAGCTATGTCCCAACCTCATCTGAGGTTATTCAGAACAATCAATCACATTAATTACTCACAGCTGATTTTTTCTATCAATTTTTCATACTTCATAAAGATTACAAGATATTAATTTTTTTTCTTTTCAGATAGATACTCGTTTTTTTGCTTAATGAGATTTTGATATTTCCCAAATTTATATTCTTTTGAATATTGACTCTGCCTAAAGCAGATAAGAAAATTCTTTTATTCTTGTTTGTAGTTGTGCATTCCAAAAGCTGAGCAGAGTATTAAGAAATCAAAAAGCTTTGCTAGAAACAAGAAAAAGACTACTTAACTGTTACATGATATCTGTCCTCCTGTATGCAGTGAATGCTGGCCAATTTCTTCAATGATGATCATGAGACTTGAAGCAACAAACATGTAGTTTTACAAAAGGATGCTAAGAATACCATGGACAGATCATATGAGCAACAAGTTTTAGAGGAAATGGAATAAAAAAAACTTATACTTCAGGATGTGCGTTGTGGTGCAGTGGATATCAACTCGGAATGACAAATAGGGGAGCCAAGTTTAAATTCCAGTTGAATTTCTTGCATTCACTTATGCACAAATACCCTTGGGAAAGGTATTGATCCATTTTTTCCCTCCAGTTATGGGTTAAATAATAGGACAGATTGGGTTCTATAGTCTTGGCTGGCAAACATTTTACTGCAGAAAGAAATGGCAACCTACTGCGAGATAATCTTCTGCCCAGTCAGTCATGTCTCTTTCAAAACATGATCACCCAAAGTGTGTATCACGTATGGCACTTGACTGATGTTTCAGGAAGAGATGCACAGGACAGATTGAAGGCAAGAGAGCCAGAAAAAAACAACACGTGACATACTTAGTGATTTCGAATAAATGGATAGTAGAACAGGGTGTATGAGAAATAACAAAGACCAAATTTATTATTTATCTATATTTCTGAGAAGAGATAGTATTTACACTATTTTCATTAGTTTGACTATTGTCCTTATCTTTGTTGCTATTTGCATAATGTTTTGACTGTTGTACCATTAACATCAAAAAATTGCAATAAAAAATACTAGAGAAAACCATTAACATTAAAAATTGCAATATGAACTCTGGTAAAAAATAGTTACTGAATATTAGGTTTATAAGCCCCAGAAACTCAGTTGTTGTTGTCTTTAAGGACACGTAGCCAGTGAATATAGACATGGTTCATTCCAGTGACTTGACCCAAAGAGTTGTGAGTTCAATACCAGGCTACAGCAGTGGTAAACAAGTAACTTAGTGAGTTCGGTTAGAGGGAGATAACTCATGACTACCAAAAGAGTTTTCATGCAAAAAATGAGAATGATATACCCCAGTGATTGATAGAAGGGATTTGGTTTAAAATTCCTAGCACCCCAAGAAGGCTGGAGCATACAACAGCTGAAACATTGTACAAATGGCTACCAAGATGAGGAAAATAGTCCAAATAATGTAAATAGTGTAAATCCTACCTCATCTCAGATATATAGAGAAAATACTGGCTTAATATTTATTTTAGTTAAAACCAGAAGTTTTTGGAGAATTTAAATCATTTTTTTTTTGTAAAACACAAACATCAGTTAGCAAAAACCTTTTCTGAATCTTAAAATGTTATAAAACTAAAATATTATTTAATTAGAAAAGCTCTTAATTGCTTTTATAAATAAAATATATTATAGGCACTATTGTCTTGAGAAATAGTTTTTTCAATGAATAAGGAATTTGTACAGGAATTATTTACATTCTTAAAAAATTAGTCTGTTCACAAGTACGTTAAATTTTTTGTTTTTTGTGTGTGTGTGTGTGTGTATAAACATGCTGATTTTTGAAAATACAGACATCCTTGAATAACATTATTATAAAATCAGAGCTGTAACTATAATAAATTTAAGGTTAAAGTATCTAAAGTTGAATAAAACATTAGATTACATAGAATCTTTTCCTAAATGTTTAAGATTGCTGGATAGTTAAAAAAGAATTATCTAAAAAGTTAGTTATTATATTTATCAAGTAATTTTAACACAAATGCCTCACCACAAAAAAAAACAAAAAAAACAAAAAAACAGCGTCAACCCAAACAAAGTAGTAAAGCCTACTAAAATGCAAGGGGTTACAGGGTGGGGAAGAATTAGGAACAGAAACATTTCTAATGAGTAGAAAGAGAAAAGAGTAATCAGGATGATAGTAAATTGTGATTGATAAAGCATAAAAAATTTTGCAGATTAAAACTGGCTGCAAAGCATGGAGCCAAAAGGGAGTTCTACAAGTGAAAAGTTACATTTCTGGCTCTTAATACAACTGTCAGCACTTAATAAAAATGGTCACTTGTTAAAAATGCTTTTCTGTGTTACTGTAAACTAAATGTAATATTTCTTTCAAATCAGATTAATTAGACATTAAATCTGCTAATCTTCTTCAAAGTTTTAGAAGACTATATTTAGTTTTTGAAAAAGTTTGTAATAAAGTATTATTGTGCTGAAAGAATTGTAAATATGTCTAAAATCAGTCATTTTTAGCAATTAAAAAAATACCTAATACAAAGTATTTATATTGATTTTGTAATATAAAAAGTATTTTTCTTAAATGAAATATCAAATTTAATCTATTATCTTGAAATTAAAACTAAAATAAAAGCTTCAAGAAAGATCTGTCATTTTTGAAAATTAATTTTAAACCTTAGGTAATGCTTGTTTTTGTCAGTATCTACTTATAGTTCCATCATTCTATTTGCATCTTAGTTCAAAAATTAAGAAACCTATCAAACGAAATTATTCACTGTTATATCATGGGAATGAAATAAACAACAAAGTAAATTTTGAGTAGAAAGATTTACACAACACATAAGGGGTAAACAAACAACAGTTTATTGTACAGAAAAGTACAAGTAACAGGTCGTTCATAAAATGGTAAGTCAAGATGGAATGAGAGTGGGGGTTCAATCATCTCTTACTTCCTTACTTCAATATTTCTTAATCTCTTGGGCAAATTTTCGGGGGTGATAGAATATTAAATTATAACATTCACAAAATTCCCAAAGACAGTTTATGTTAATATAATCTATAATTCCTTTAAATTGAGAAGAATTCATGCATTTCCTAAAGGCATTAGTAAGTGAATGCTGCAGATTAGACTAAAATTTGAAATCAGCTCAGCAATTCTATTTTCCACACAGGTAACTGTTATAAATTTTGCACTGAAGAATAAAAAGAAATTACTTACCAGAATTGATGTTTACATTTGACTTTGTTGTTTATCAATATCTTCAAGCATCTAAAATGGTGAATATTTGTGTTGTAACTTCATTTGGTTGTTGTACTTCAAGAATGTTATTGAGGTGTTGTAACGTCAACAAGACAGAAAAAATATTTTTCTTTTTCTTCTGTGTGGGTGCGAATTCTTGTCATCATTGTTGTAATGGTGACGGAAAAAAAAAAAAATTTTGTGTGAGCCCAAATTCTTCATAGCCAGTGTTGTAATGATGAAAGAAAAATTTGTTTTTCCTTTCCTCCGTGTAAGTCCAAAATCTTTCTTGATAATGTTGGAACTTCATTTGTTTGTTGTTTTACTCTGACAAGGTAACTGAGGTGTTGGTATCACACTGTGATATATCTTGGTTTTTGTATATTCAGTTAGTTACTCATAATATGATTGATCCATTGTAGATTCACACTTGCTACATTGGATAGGTTCATTATTCGCTGAACTCTAATTAGTTGCTATTTCTCAATGCTCAACTGGTTAATAACGATAAACTCATCTACTCAACACAACACCCCAGACATCTGTCTGGTGCTTATATAGTTATTTACTAGTCACCTGATCGCATGTGATATAAGTCATTTTTCTTTCACTGGTGACAAGTGTTCAAACACATGCCTTAACGTTTATAATTTCACCATGACAGTTTGCAACGCTTCAACCCCTTAAATTCCAGTCAGAAATTTTCTCAATATAATCTCAATAAAATAATACTTTTTCCTTTAGGACACCATTATGACACTTTTTCATGATGTCATGCATGACACCATACACATTCGGTTAATATCTAAACTATCAGCTGTATGTGAGCACTTTAGCAGATCAATAATTGAAAATATCATTGAGTGATTGATGTAGGTCTTATTGAGAACCACCCTTCTTTAAGCCCTGTAGACTGTTAGTACAGAATTGCAGAGAACTGTACCAAATAATAGAAACCATGTCATTTGACGACTGTCAATATCTGTGACAACTAAAATTGGTATTACATATAACTCACAGAAAAAATAATGACAAAATAAAGATGTTAACTTTCAAACAAAAGGTTAGGAGGTAGACCCTCATCATTACTAGAAAGAGTGACAACAGTAAACTTAAGAAACCTATTTTCATGAAAAACTGTTTTAAGAAAAACATATTTTATAAATTTCAATTGACTGCTCAGACAATACCATATGTTTCTTTTTAAGAAAACAGGTAATGTTACCTTTACTATATGATAAAATTCACTTTTCACTTGTGAAGTAAGTAGCCATGGTTATTAGCAGACCATCGCCAATCACATCCCTGGAAGTTTTTAAATAAAGTTGCTGCATTTTCAGCTCTAGTAATATAATCAAATTTAATTTTGTCACTTAATTCATGTAGAGAGTTTAATTCTATATACAAGGATATTATTTTGGGCTTTCTTCTTGATATACTGGGTTCTCTCAAAATTTGCAGTGCTTTTCTGCCATTGGCAGGATTTCATTTCTAAAAAGAGACAGATTTCAATCAGTAAGAAATTGAATTAATTTGGCAAACAGATTCACATTCTTTTCACACTACTCTTTGTCAATGGGACAATCAAATGGGGCCAAGATGTTTTTGTGTAAATTTTTGTTTCACATGTATCCTAAAAATTTTACTTCCATACTTTGTATTTTGATTAATCACTGCTGAAACATTCTATTCAATAATTTAAATATCTATTTTGCTATATTTTGCTATAGTGATTTTTGAATAGGAGTGAAAAAGTCCCATGCCCTGGTGAATACTTGTAAAATTTAATTTTTTTTTTTTTGCTTGTTTGTTTTCAGTTAATTCGCACAAGATTGTAGATATACATGCTTGATACAAATATTTCTATTTTTCCAAAGTCACATCTTTGTAATGCTTGCTGATGCATATATATTCTGTGTTCTTAAGTTTAGCATTTAATTGTATGTTCTCGATTCCCTCTGCTTATTTTACCCCAAGCAAGACAGTACTTCAACTGATGCGCAGGAGGTTACATAAGAGTTGAATGATGAGAAAGAAGAAACAAGTTAGAGGGGGTGTTAGAGAATGGGTAAGAGAATGACGAGAACACTGGTGAGAAGAGGGCTGCATGAGAGTAGAGTAGAAAGGAAGAACATGATACAAGGGTTGTCAGGGAAAGGATGAGAATCAAGAAAAAAAGAGATTGCAATTGACATTGCATTTTCTCAAGATGTATCTGAATATTATCAGCTTTTTATAATTTCCTGAATTTCTTTGAAAACATTTATATTTAGACTATCAAGAAAAAGAAGTGATAATAAGTATTTTAAGTTTTTGTAAAGAAAGAGTTTATAAATTTTAATAAAGAAACACTTGTATTTACCTGAGGAAGAAATGATGGCAGAGATTTGATGGAATTTGTTTTAAAAGAATAGAATGTTTATTTGAATATTTTTATAAGCAAGTGTTTACTTCATAATTAATTTGATGTTTTAAATTTTCTTGTGCTTTGAAAGAGATTTGAACCAAAGATTTTCTGTTTATACTTTCAAAAGCACCTTTTAAAATTTATCATTTCATGTTTATTTTCAAATAAGTATTTTGTTGGGAGAAAAATAATTCCATTTGTTTTTTGCTTGTTTTTTTCAAATCAATGAAAGCCAAGACAAAAACTTGAGTTTATTTTACTTGATTTGGAAAAGGATGTTTGTTAAATTTGTTTAGGATAAATACATTTGATGTTTTTGCTTTTTAATTATTTATTTCTAGAAGCATCCTTTTATACTGGCTTTGAGATGGATATTTGCTTACACTGGTTAACAAAAAGTTCCTAATGGCTTGAAAACATGTATTTTCAATTAAACTGAATATAATAATTCTGAATCCATATTGTTGATTAATTGGCCATGGTTAAATTAAATAAACTAATTTTAAATGTAGACATAAAAATAGGTACAGGATTCCATAACAAAATCGAAGTTAAAATTAAAAGTTTGATTTTGAAAAAAATCTAGAATTTCCAGTTAAAAACTCTATATCCTTAAATTATTTTTATCATTATTGTTATCATGTGTACTTTGCTATTATTGTTTTTATTATTATTATTTTTATATCTTTACTTTTGCTTATGGTTTTTATATAATAGTATTATTTTAATGTAAAAGTATATATTTTTTTAACATTATTGTATGATGTATACTTTACTATTATTGTTTTTATTATTATTTTTATATTTTTATTCTTACTTTTAGTTTTATATAATAGTATCATTGTAATGTAAGAGTATATTTTTATAGGTTTTATGAATTATTTTGTAATTTTGTAATTTTTATCAATTATTGTTATATTTTGTCTTTATTATTAGTATCTGGACTATTATTATTATTTTCATTACTTTAAAGTTTTTAACTATTAGTTTCTTCATTATCATGTTATATTACTACCAATAACTTTTATGTAATAATAGAATAGTATTATTATTATGGTAAGAATTCATTTCTTCTAACAAAAATTCATCACCTAATTTTTATATCATGCATCTTAAAATAGACAGCTAAAAATTCAAGTCAAGAGGTTTTTTTGTGCTTCTTATAAATAATTAAGGCAGCATAACAACTCAAATATAGAACAAAAAAGCAATTACACTTTCAAACAAGAAAAAACTTAAAGAAAGCAAAATTCAGAAAAGGCAGAAAAACAAGGTGCACTCACCTAATAGAAAAGCAAAAGAACTTTTCACTTATCCATGAGCATCTCTTAAACATTGAACTGTATTTAGAAATGTCCTTTTATTTTTTTTTCTGTTTATCTACCCACATGCTTCACTGGTTCTGTAGCAATATTTAGGAATCTTTTTGTTTTCCTTCTCAGGGTGGTAATTTTCATATGTGAACATCAAAGACTATCCCCCTGCACCCAAAAGAGTGACCAACTTTGAATTTCTTCTGCCATAATATCTGAATGCCATGAAAGCTAAAAGCTTTCTGAAATTAACTGCTGACTTGAGTCATTTGATTAGAAAATGAGGCTCCCTGAGACTTCGTTAAAATCTATAAGGGTATCAGACCATGTCTCTGATGGGGCAATAAATATGAAAAAAATATTTTTTCTTAAATTCTAAAGGTATCTACAAGAATTCACAAAATAGTTTAGGTATTTTTTAATTAAATGATTTGCTCAACTGTAACAGATTTTTTTACAAACTGTCTGGCTTCCTTAAAAAACAGCTTTCCCAAAAAAACATGTAAAACAAACAAAAACTAAATACCTAGATGATTGAATATTTATTTATTACACTTTTCAATAAATATTTATTTTCACAGTAATACAAAATTTTTATACTATGACTGCATATGTTCAGTTGCAAGTGAGATTGTAGAAATTGTTCTGTTGCAGTTTTGTCTGTATTTCAACTTTTTTACATTTGTAGTTAATTTTTATTCTTAGTTTGCATCTGAAAAGAGGATTACACCTGTAGTCAGCATTTTAGAATACAAAAAATACCATTTTCTATCATGTGTTGTTTTTTATGTAGTTTTTCTAATTTTTAGTGTCTCTCTCTCGGCACTTTTTCTCATGAACATGCAACTTGAGTATTGCTGGAAGTAATTATTCAAGTTTAAGAATCTACCTATAAATATTGATTGAAACAAGTAACCACTTTAAAAAACAATGTAAAAGTTTAATAGAAGAATTGGAAAAATTGTTTTCTGGATCTTCTGTTGGATGAATTGGGTCAGTGTTTCAAAGTCAAAACAAAATTTCAATTGACAGAAAGTACTAATGACAGTATTTAAAACATAATATACCATTCACAACCTTGGATCAAGTCAACAAAGAATTACAAAGACTCGAACAAATGGACGTAAATGAAAAAAAACTGACCCTTTAAAATAGCCAGCACCAGCAAAAAAAAAAAAAAGTATTAAAATTTGTTTTTGAGCTGATTTTTGGCTGGGTTAAACAAATGTTTAGAATGACCTAACTATCATTACCAAGTCCAGAGAAAGTTATAGGAAAATTAATTGTGGAAAAGATCATTTTGAACCTGGATCTTTCTGAAGCATATTTGATGAATATGCACAAGAGATTGTGTAAGTTCAACTGACTTCCTTTTGTGATAAAAGTGGCTCCAGCAATATTTCCACTAGATATAGTCACTATACTTGCAGATAGTGATTTCATAGTTGTGTATCTGGATAATGTATTGATTAAAAGTGTTTTAAAGAAACAACATATCAAACATGTAAAAATAATTTTTGATAAATATAAAAGTATAGGTTCAAACTCAGTGAGAAAAAGGGAAAATTGTTTTTATCTAAAATCAAGTCTCTAGAATAAATTATTGAAAATAATAGTTGTCAGTCTGATCAATCAAGTATGAAATATTGCATGTAACATAAACTTCTAAAATTTGAACAAATTATGCAATCTGCTTCACTGTTATGTTAGCCAGTATTTCCTATGTTTTACGACATTTTTCACATATCTCAAAACCAATTGACCAAGAAAAATATAATATGAATTTATAACACCTTCCTATTTATTTAATGAACTCATTTCAGAAATTAAATTTCTTGAACTTCTGCAAAGCAACATGTAGAGAGTGATTGAAAAGTAACTCCTTATTGTCTGTATAATTGGTCATCCAGGAGTCCTGACCTAACACCTGGTGACTTTTTTCTTTGGGGTTGGTTTAAGGGGCAAGTCTGCTATACCAACTCAACACTTTGGAAAAAGGGCAAATATGAGAATTTCTGTCTTCTGTGCCACAAGAATTTCTGGTGAAATCAGTTGAAATGATTCCTGGCCAGCTATAGAAGCTGATAGCAAAATCTAGAGCCCATATCTAATTTTAAATAAAACCTCATCCTAAACTTTCATCTTATATTCATTTCTTATAAAAATTAGAGTTGAAATTAATTATAGGTATTTTAAAATAGAGAGTTAATTTTCAATGACAAGGAAGTGCATACAGGAGGCTGTTAACAGAAATAGCAACCATGGAAGGAATAAACGTCAAAAACAAAAAAAAATCAATACATTGTGTTGCTACGATATCTATAGTGCAGTCAGTCAGTTAAGTGCCATACATGATACACACATTGGGTAATCATATCCTGAAAATTATCCTGCAATAGTTTGCTACTGCTTTCTGCAGTAGACTGGTTGGCAGCCAAGGCTATAAAAGCAAATCTGTTCTATTATTTAGCTCATAACTGGAGGGAAGAGACTGATTAATACCTTTCCCAAGGGTATTTGTGTGTAAGTGAATGCAAGGAATTCAACTGAAATTCAAACTCAGCCCTCTGATTTTTTGCTCCGAGCTGATATCCACTGCACCACAACACATATCTATAATTCACTACTTTTGTAATGAAATCAACCAGTATTCCACCACTGTATATTTTATTGATCATATCAATAACTTTATTAATCACCAACAATCTGTGGCTGTCAGCATTTCTACTGCAATCTTATTTACTCACCCTGCTTTGTTCATTGTCATCATTTTGGCCAGTGCTGATGTCACCTGATATTTTACTATTATGAATCTCTTCATGCTCATGTTTATTTCTGATTCAATTCTGCTATAAACTCTATTCATTAGAATCCTAATGATTCATTCTGTCTAAAGTTTTAGCCATGTCCCTAGAGACAGGTTTAATTACCATAATTGTTTAATAGCTGTTGTTTGTCATCCAGGTTATTCACACATAGTGGAATCATTCAAAGTAAGCTATTTCTGTGTCAGATGAATTTCAAATGACATTTCCAGGAGAAAGTGTTTCATGAGAAAAGTTCAGTTTCCATCAGAGGAAAGAAATTTCATTGATTCACCTCGACCTTGACTTTGGAGTTAAAATTATTTTGAACAGGATTTTTTCAGTGATGAAATAAATAATAGAAAAATGATTATTTTTAAACCTTGGTAAATTGCTGTGAAGCAATGACAACTCATCTCTCTTGACAATCCAGTTAAGTAACATAAATTTGTTATTGTCATTGGTGTTAAATAATGAATAATTTAATGAAATTTTCTGGAATCATTGACCCAGTAAATGATCTCCTTCAGAATTTTCAAAAATTCAGCTAAATGATTAGACAATCTATGATCTCAAATATTTGTTTATGCATTAAATTAAATCTGGAAATTAATAACAACTTTATTACTAAATGATTTTTCAATCTTAGCAATTACTTTTAATCAGCACAGGTATTTTAAGATGAAAATGATTTCTATTTTATCACATGATGAATCCCTGTAGAAATGTGTTTAATTATAAAATACATTTATTTTACAGATTTTTCTTTTAGTGTCTCTCCTTTTGCCTCTCTGTCCTGTATCTCTCCTTACCTCTCTGTCACTGTGTCTATCCTTGCACCTCTCTGTCTGTATCTCCTTACGCTCTCTGTCCTTTGTCTCTCCTTGCTCACCTCTCTGTCTGTGTCTCTCCTTGCACCTCTCTGTCCTGTGTCACTTCTGTCTTACTCTCTCTGTCTGTGTCTCTCCTTGCACCTCTCTGTCTCACTGTGTCTCTCCTTGCCTCTCTGTCTGTGTCTCTCCTTACCCTCTCTGTCTGTGTCTCTCCTTGCCTCTCTGTCCCTGTGTCTCTCCTTGCCTCTCTGTCCTTTGTCTCTCCTTGCACCTCTCTGTCTTACTCTCTCTGCCTCTCTGTCTTTGTCTCTCCTTGCACACCTCTCTGTCCCTTTGTCTCTCCTTGCACCTCTCTGTCCTTTGTCTCTCCTTGTGCCTCTCTGTCTGTCTCTCCTTGCACCTCTCTGTCTGTGTCTCTCCATCTTGCACCTCTCTGTCTGTGTCTCTCCTTGCACCTCTCTGTCCTGTGTCTCTTTCTCTGCCTTACCTCTCTGTCCTGTCTCTCCTTGCACCTATCTGTCTGTGTCTCTCCTTGCACCTCTCTGTCTGTGTCTCTCCTTACCCCTCTCTCTCTCTCCATGTCTCTCTTTGCACTCACTGTCCATGTCTCTTTCTCACTCACTCACTGTGTCTCTCCTTGCACCTCTCTGTCTGTCTCTCCATCTTGCACCTCTCTCTGTCCTGTGTCTCTCCATCTTGCCTCTCTGTCCTGTGTCTCCTTGCACACATCTCTCTGTCCTGTGTCTCTCCTTACCTCTCTCCATCTGTGTCTCCTTGCACCTCTCTGTCCTTTGTCTCTCCTTGCACCTCTCTGTCCTGTGTCTCTCCTTCTTGCACACTCTCTCTCCTCCATGTCTCTCCTTGCCTCTCTGTCCTGTGTCTCTCCTTGCCTGCCTCTCTGTCCTGTGTCTCTCCTTGCACCTCTCTGTCCCTGTGTCTCTCCTTGCACCTCTCTGTCCTGTGTCTCTCCTTGCACATCTCTGTCCTGTGTCTCTGCCTCTCTGTCCCTCCATGTCTCTCACTTGCACCTCTCTGTCTGTGTCTCTCCTTGCACACCTCTCTGTCCTGTGTCTCTCTTGCACCTCTCTGTCTGTGTCTCTCCTTGCCACCTCTCTGCCTGTGTCTCTCCTTGCACTTCTCTGTCCTGTGTCTCTCTTTCTTGCCTCTCTGTCTGTTTCTCTCCTTGCACCTCTCTGTCCTGTTTCTCTCCTTGCACCTCTCTGTCCTGTTTCTCTCTTTCCCTCTGTCCTGTTTCTCTCCTTGCCCCTCTCTGTCCTGTTTCTCTCCTTGCACCTCTCTGTCTGTGTCTCTCCTTGCACCTCTCTGTCCTGTGTCTCTCCTTGCACCTCTCTGTCCCTGTGTCTCTCCTTGCACTGCTCTGTCCTTTGTCTCTCCTTGCACCTCTCTGTCTGTGTCTCTCCATCACCCACCTCTCTGTCCTGTGTCTCTCCTTGCACCTCTCTGTCCTGTGTCTCTCCTTGCCTCTCTGTTCTGTTTCTCTCCTTGCACCTCTCTGTCCTGTGTCTCTCCTTGCACCTCTCTGTCCCTGTTTCTCTCCTTGTCTTACTGCCTGTTTGTTTTCCTGCCTCTCTGTCCCTGTGTCTCTCCTTGCACCTCTCTGTCTGTGTCTCTCCTTGTTTCTCTCTGTCCCTGTGTCTCTCCTTGCACCTCTCTGTCCTTTGTCTCTCCTTGCCTCTCTGTCCTTTGTCTCTCCTTCCCCCTCTCTGTCCTGTCTCTCCTTCTTACCTCTCTGTCCTGTATCTCTCCTTACACCTCTCTGTCTGTGTCTCTCCTTGCACCTCTCTGTGCCTGTGTCTCTCCTTGCCTCTCTGTCCTGTCTCTCCTTGCACCTCTCTGTCCCTGTGTCTCTGCCTGCCTCTCTGTCTGTGTCTCTCTCCTTGCACCTCTCTGTCCTGTGTCTCTCCTTGCACCTCTGTCCTGTGTCTCTTCCTTCCTTGCCCCTCTCTGTCCTGTTTCTCTCTCCATACACCCCTCTCTGTCTGTCTGTTTCTCTCCTTGCACCTCCCTGTCCTGTCTCTCCTTACCTCTGTCCTGTGTCTCTCCCCTTCACCTCTCTGTCCTGTGTCTCTCCTTGCACCTCTCTGTCCTGTCTCTCTTCACACCTCTCTGTCTGTGTCTCTCCTTGCCTGCCTCTCTGTCCCTGTGTCTCTCCTTGCCTCTCTGTCTGTGTCTCTCCTTGCACCTCTCTGTCTGTCTCTCCTTCTGCCTCTCTGTCTGTTTCTCCCTGCCTGCCTCTCTGTCCCTGTTTCTCTCCTTGCACCGCTCTGTCCTTTGTCTCTCCTTCTTGCACCTCTCTGTCCTGTATCTCTCCTTGCACCTCTCTGTCCTGTGTCTCTCCTTGCACCTCTCTGTCCTGTGTCTCTCCTTGCACCTCTCTGTCCTGTGTCTCTCCTTGCACCTCTCTGTCCTGTGTCTCTCCTTGCACCTCTCTGTCCTGTGTCTCTCCTTGCACCTCTCTGTCCTGTGTCTCTTCTTCTTGCACCTCTCTGTCCTGTTTCTCTCCTTGCACCTCTCTGTCCTGTTTCTCTCCTTGCACCTCCCTGTCCTGTGTCTCTCCTTGCACCTCTCTGTCCTGTGTCTCTCCTTGCACCTCTCTGTCCTGTGTCTCTCCTTGCACCTCTCTGTCCTGTGTCTCTCCTTGCACCTCTCTGTCCTGTGTCTCTCCTTGCACCTCTCTGTCCTGTGTCTCTCCTTGCACCTCTCTGTCCTGTGTCTCTCCTTGCACCTCTCTGTCCTGTGTCTCTCCTTCTTGCACCTCTCTGTCCTGTTTCTCTCCTTGCACCGCTCTGTCCTTTGTCTCTCCTTGCACCGCTCTGTCCTTTGTCTCTCCTTGCACCACTCTGTCCTTTGTCTCTCCTTGCACCACTCTGTCCTGTTTCTCTCCTTGCACCACTCTGTCCTGTTTCTCTCCTTGCACCACTCTGTCCTGTGTCTCTCCTTGCACCACTCTGTCCTGTGTCTCTCCTTGCACCACTCTGTCCTGTTTCTCTCCTTGCACCACTCTGTCCTGTTTCTCTCCTTGCACCACTCTGTCCTGTTTCTCTCCTTGTACCTCTCTGTCCTGTTTGACTGCTTGCACCTCACTACCCAGTTTGTCTCCTTGCACCTCACTGCCTTGTTTGTTTTCTTGCACCTCACTACCCTGTTTGTTTTCTTGCACCTCACTACCCTGTTTGTTTTCTTGCACCTCACTACCCTGTTTGTCTCCTTGCACCTCACTACCCTGTTTGTTTTCTTGCACCTCACTACCCTGTTTGTTTTCTTGCACCTCACTACCCTGTTTGTTTTCTTGCACCTCACTACCCTGTTTGTCTCCTTGCACCTCACTACCCTGTTTGTTTCCTTGCACCTCACTACCCTGTTTGTCTCCTTGCACCTCACTACCCTGTTTGTCTCCTTGCACCTCACTACCCTGTTTGTCTCCTTGCACCTCACTACCCTGTTTGTCTCCTTGCACCTCACTACCCTGTTTGTCTCCTTGCACCTCACTACCCTGATGAATCCCTGTAGAAATGACATGATGAATCCCTGTAGAAATGTGTTTAATTATAAAATACATTTATTTTACAGATTTTTCTTTTAGTGTCTCTCCTTGCACCTCTCTGTCCTGTATCTCTCCTTGCACCTCTCTGTCCTGTGTCTCTCCTTGCACCTCTCTGTCCTGTATCTCTCCTTGCAGCTCTCTGTCCTTTGTCTCTCCTTGCACCTCTCTGTCCTGTGTCTCTCCTTGCACTGCTCTGTCCTGTGTCACTCCATCTTGCATCTCTCTGTCCTGTGTCTCTCCTTGCACCTCTCTGTCCTGTGTCTCTCCCTGTCTCTCTCTGTCCTGTGTCTCTCCTTGCACCTCTCTGTCCTGTGTGTCTTCCTTGGACCTCTCTGTCCTGTGTCTCTCCTTGCACCTCTCTGTCCTTTGTCTCTCCTTGCACCTCTGTCCTTTGTCTCTCCTTGCACCTCTCTGTCCTTTGTCTCTCCTTGCACCTCTCTGTCCTTTGTCTCTCCTTGCACCTCTCTGTCCTTTGTCTCTCCTTGCACCTCTCTGTCCTGTGTCTCTCCTTGCACCTCTCTGTCTGTGTCTCTCCATCTTGCACCTCTCTGTCCTGTGTCTCTCCTTGCACCTCTCTGTCCTGTGTCTCTCCTTGCACCTCTCTGTCCTGTGTCTCTCCCTGCATCCATCTGTCCTGTGTCTCTCTCTGCACCTCTCTGTCCTGTGTCTCTCCTTGCACCTCTCTGTCCTGTGTCTCTCTTTGCACCTCTCTGTCCTGTGTCTCTCCTTGCACTGCTCTGTCCTGTGTCTCTCCTTGCACCTCTCTGTCCTGTGTCTCTCCATCTGCACCTCTCTGTCCTGTGTCTCTCCATCTTGCACCTCTCTGTCCTGTGTTCTCCCTGGCACCTCTCTGTCCTGTGTCTCTCCTTGCACCTTCGTCCTGTGTCTCCTTGCACCTCTCTGTCCCTACACCCTCCTTGCACCTCTCTGTCCTGTGTCTCTCCTTCTTGCACCTCTCTCTCCTGTGTCTCTCCTTGCACCTCCTGTCCTGTGTCTCTCCTTGCACCTCTCTGTCCTGTGTCTCTCCTTGTCCTCTCTGTCCTGTGCCCTCCCTGTCTCTCTGTCCTGTGTGCCTCCTTGTCTCTGTCCTGTGTCTCTCCTTGCACCTCTCTGTCCTGTGTCTCTCCCTGCACCTCTCTGTCCTGTGTCTCTCCTTGCACCTCTCTGTCCTGTGTCTCTCCTTGCACCTCTCTGTCCTGTGTCTCTCCTTGCACCTCTCTGTCCTGTGTCTCCCTCCTTGCACTTCTCTGTCCTGTGTCTCTCTTTCTGGGACCTCTCTGTCCTGTTTCTCTCCTTGCACCTCTCTGTCCTGTTTCTCTCCTTGCACCTCTCTCTGTCCTGTTTCTCTCCTTGCACCACTCTGTCCTGTTTCTCTCCTTGCACCTCTCTGTCCTGTTTCTCTCTCTTGCACCTCTCTGTCCTGTGTCTCTCCTTGCACCTCTCTGTCCTGTGTCTCTCCTTGCACCTCTGTCCTGTGTCTCTCCCACTGTTCGTCCTTTGTCTCTCCTTGCACCTCTCTGTCCTGTGTCTCTCCATCTGTCTCTCTGTCCTGTGTCTCTCCCTGTCTCTCTGTCCCTGTGTCTCTCCTTGCACCTCTCTGTTCTGTTTCTCTCCCCTGCACCTCTCTGTCCTGTGTCTCTCCTTGCACCTCTCTACCCTGTTTTCCCAGCACCTCACTGCCCTGTTTGTTTTCCTGCACCTCTCTGTCCTGTGTCTCTCCTTGCACCTCTCTGTCCTGTGTCTCTCCTTGCACCTCTCTGTCCTGTGTCTCTCCTTGCACCTCTCTGTCCTTTGTCTCTCCTTGCACCTCTCTGTCCTTTGTCTCTCCTTGCACCTCTCTGTCCTGTGTCTCTCCTTCTTGCACCTCTCTGTCCTGTATCTCTCCTTGCACCTCTCTGTCCTGTGTCTCTCCTTGCACCTCTCTGTCCTGTGTCTCTCCTTGCACCTCTCTGTCCTGTGTCTCTCCTTGCACCTCTCTGTCCTGTGTCTCTCCTTGCACCTCCCTGTCCTGTGTCTCTCCTTGCACCTCTCTGTCCTGTGTCTCTCCTTGCACCTCTCTGTCCTGTGTCTCTCCTTGCACCTCTCTGTCCTGTGTCTCTCCTTGCACCTCTCTGTCCTGTGTCTCTCCTTGCACCTCTCTGTCCTGTGTCTCTCCTTGCACCTCTCTGTCCTGTGTCTCTCCTTCTTGCACCTCTCTGTCCTGTTTCTCTCCTTGCACCTCTCTGTCCTGTTTCTCTCCTTGCACCTCTCTGTCCTGTTTCTCTCCTTGCACCACTCTGTCCTGTTTCTCTCCTTGCACCTCTCTGTCCTGTTTCTCTCCTTGCACCTCTCTGTCCTGTGTCTCTCCTTGCACCTCTCTGTCCTGTGTCTCTCCTTGCACCTCTCTGTCCTGTGTCTCTCCTTGCACTGCTCTGTCCTTTGTCTCTCCTTGCACCTCTCTGTCCTGTGTCTCTCCTTGCACCTCTCTGTCCTGTGTCTCTCCTTGCACCTCTCTGTCCTGTGTCTCTCCTTGCACCTCTCTGTCCTGTGTCTCTTCTTCTTGCACCTCTCTGTCCTGTTTCTCTCCTTGCACCACTCTGTCCTGTTTCTCTCCTTGCACCACTCTGTCCTGTGTCTCTCCTTGCACCACTCTGTCCTGTGTCTCTCCTTGCACCACTCTGTCCTGTTTCTCTCCTTGCACCACTCTGTCCTGTTTCTCTCCTTGCACCACTCTGTCCTGTTTCTCTCCTTGTACCTCTCTGTCCTGTTTGACTGCTTGCACCTCACTACCCAGTTTGTCTCCTTGCACCTCACTGCCTTGTTTGTTTTCTTGCACCTCACTACCCTGTTTGTTTTCTTGCACCTCACTACCCTGTTTGTTTTCTTGCACCTCACTACCCTGTTTGTCTCCTTGCACCTCACTACCCTGTTTGTTTTCTTGCACCTCACTACCCTGTTTGTTTTCTTGCACCTCACTACCCTGTTTGTTTTCTTGCACCTCACTACCCTGTTTGTCTCCTTGCACCTCACTACCCTGTTTGTTTCCTTGCACCTCACTACCCTGTTTGTCTCCTTGCACCTCACTACCCTGTTTGTCTCCTTGCACCTCACTACCCTGTTTGTCTCCTTGCACCTCACTACCCTGTTTGTCTCCTTGCACCTCACTACCCTGTTTGTCTCCTTGCACCTCACTACCCTGTTTGTTTCCTTGCACCTCACTATCTTGTTTGTTTCCTTGCACCTGACTATCTTGTTTGTTTCCTTGCACCTCACTAGCCAGTTTGTCTCCTTGCACCTCACTAGCCAGTTTGTCTCCTTGCACCTCACTAGCCAGTTTGCCTCCTTGCACCTCACTAGCCAGATTGTCTCCTTGCACCTCACTACCCTGTTTCTATCATTGCGCCTCTCTGACCTGTTTCTCTTCTTGCACCTCTCTCGTATGTGCCTCTCCGTCCCACATCTCTATATGTGCCTCTCCATCCCGCATCTCTTCCTGTGCCACTCTGTCCCACATTTTTTCTATGCATATTTTCGTTTTGCATCTCCTCTTGTGTCTCTCCACCCTGCATGTCTATTTGTGCCTCTTTATCTGCCGCTCTCTGTCCCACACATATTTTTGCCTCTCTCTGTCAGTCTTACTGTCCTGTGTCTCTCCTTTTAACTTTCTGTTCATCTTGCTGTCTCACATCTCTCTTTGCATCATGCCATACCATGTATCTTTGTCCTGCATCTCTTCCTGTGTTTTGCCTTTGCACATCTCTCCATGCATCTCACCTTCCCGCATCTCTCATTGTATCCTTCTGTCCTGCTTCTTTCCTTGCATCTCTTCTTGTGTCTCTCTGTTCAGCCTCTTTTCATGTGTCTCACTGTCCCACATTTTTCATTGCATTATGCCATCTATCCTACGTTTATCCTTGCATCTCCCTGTCCCATGTCTCTCCATGTGTATCATTGTCCTGCATCTCTTCTTGAGCCTCTCACTGTCTTCCGTCTCTTACCGTCCCACGCCTCTCTTTCCTGCACATCTCCTTGCACCTTGTCATCCCACATCTCTCCTTGTGTCTCCCTGGCTCATGTCCTGCCTAACATCTCAGTATCCCCCTTATCTTCTAGCATCTCACTGTTTCGTTTCACTGCTAGCATCTCGCTGTCACGTGTCTCTTCTAGCATCTCGCTGTCTCGTGTCTCTTCTAGCATCTTGCTGTCTCGTGTCTCTCCTAGCATCTCGCTGTCTCGTGTCTCTCCTCGCATCTCGCTGTCTCGTGTCTCTCCTCGCATCTCGCTGTCACGTGTCTCTCCTCGCATCTCGCTGTCACGTGTCTCTCCTTGCATCTCGCTGTCACGTGTCTCTCCTTGCATTTTGCCATCCTATGTCTCTCCTTGTATCTTGCCATCTAGTGTCTCTCCTTGTGTCTTGCTGCCCCACATCTCTCTTTGCATCTTGCCATCCTGTCTCTCTCCTTGTGTCTCCCTGTCTTGTGTCTCTCCTTGCATCCATCCCACGTCTCTTCTTGCAGTTCACTGTCTTGCATCACTCCTTGCGTCTCATCGTTCATCTTGCCCCTCCGTGTCTCTCTGGCCTGTCTTTCTCCTTGCATCTCTCTGGCCCATGTCTCTCCTTGTGTTTCTCTTGTCTTTGTGTGTCTCTCATTGTTTCTCTCTGGCCTTGCATCTCTACCAACATTATAGGTGGTGTCAGGAAGTGGGTAAGAGAAGGATGAGAATACTGATGAGAGTGGAGTGGACAGAGAAGGGAGCATGAAGGGATGCAGGTTAGTGAGATCGAAGATGACTATTGACCTTACATTTAAATTCTTTGAGATTTTAGCTGTCAGGGATCAAATAAACAGAAGGGAATTCCATAGGTGGGAAGTGCAAGAAGCTGCTGAAGTAGAATTTGTGTTTACATTTTATTGATTTCACAGTAAAAGAATAGGACCTAGTTGCTAATTTTGTGGCTCGAGTAAATTTGTACATAGGGGCACCAGTGAGCTAAGTTCATCAGAGCAGAAGCCATGAAAGTATTTGTAGAAGAGACACAGGGAAGCCACATTGCGCCAGTGAGAAAGTGACTGTATCTGAGCTGCCAAGTCAGGATCGATCACATTACAGATTCTTCGTTGGATTTTATCAAGGACCCCTAGGTGGATAACAGGAGCACTCGACCAGATAAGGCAGCATTATTCAA
This sequence comes from Ascarosepion bandense, assembly GCA_037127315.1. NCBI lineage: Eukaryota > Metazoa > Mollusca > Cephalopoda > Sepiida > Sepiidae > Ascarosepion > Ascarosepion bandense. The sequence goes on along the minus strand of JBBBDQ010002011.1, from coordinate 1,414,846 downwards.
TGCATGGGTGGATAGTAGATTTATATATGTGCAGGATTGTTTCAGACAGAAAAACTTCCTGGTCCTACACAGAGAACTGACTTTCTTAGCAGCGGATTTAGCTAGGGATTCTATATAGTCATTCCACTTGAGGTCTGTTGTGAGAGTTAATCCAAGGAGGTGCAGTGTTTTTCTGTCAGGGAAACTAGCCCGATCCATGCTAATGGATTGGGGTAGGAGTGATTGTCTGTGATGGTATCCATTAATAATGGAAATAAATTAGTTGTCATAGCTCTCCTCAGCCAAATAATTCAAACAATACTAAAAATCTACATTGAATATTTTAATTAAATTAATTCTACTAATCCTAAAACGATTGTTTTTACTTTCTTCATCTTTTTTCTTTTAGTTCAGTATTTAACTGCTATATTTTTTAACCTTTCCTCTAATATGTGTGTTTTTTGTTTGTTGAACAAGCACATGGAAAAGGTCAACCAACATTTTTTTCTAATTGCTTTAATGAAGAGGAAGGTTTATTTCCTGCAGTGATTATGCCTCTTGTACTAAATGAAAGCAGATGCTTCTTAACCTTGAAGATAAAATAATTCATAATTAAATTTGACAGAAATAATTAATGTAAATAATATTTTAGAAATTCTAGCACTTTACAACATCAGTGCTAAATGTTAATTCAAAGTATTTTGTTTATCTTTGAACATTGGTTAGATGTTTTTTGCAATTAAAGTAAACTTACTTAAATGCTATGTCATTAAATGAAGAATTTTATTCTATTTTCTTATCCCTGTCTCAGTTTCTTCTTTCTTGAATTTCATGTGTTGGTAAAGGATTGCCACAGCTGTATTTTTAATATCTCAAATATTTCCAATAGTTTTAATACTTGTAAATGTATAAATCTTAATACGATGAAAAAGCTTGATAAAAGTGATGATTTTGGTTACTGAACTTTGTTTTTTTTCTAAAAAAATATTATAATGCCAAAGAGAGACTCAAGTTAAAGTTATTAAAGGTTTTTAGGCATGGAGAACCACTGTTGTTTCCAGGTCTACTCTGACCTTGGATAGTAACACCTGTTAGGATCCTGGCTATGGGCAAATAGTTAAACCATAAACTAGCCTAAAAAAACTATGAAAGTATAAAAATTAGATTTTTATCATAAAATAATATATATTTTCATATTAAAATAATGATTGACAATACATTTTTGAAAGAGAATTACCAATAATACATTGTTTGTAAAAGAAATTACTCATCTCTCCAAGGAAATTAAATTTCGACATTAAATGACTCATGAGGAGTTGATATGCTACTTTTGTGCTGGTGAGATGTAAAAGTATTAGGTAGTGAAAAAAATTGAATAATTATATCCTGACCCGAAAAGAAAAGGTATTGAACAAAATTTTATGGGAAAATTAGCTCAGAGGGAGAGGTTGTAATGGAATGTTCTACACTTCCTATCACTTATATGGACTGACTATATTAGTAGCCATATATAGTTAGCACAGGAGAGAATTGCTTTGCCAATTACTAGCTTGCCACCAGATTCCGTTTTGCTGTAGAATAAACCTCACTTCTTTCATCTCCGCATGTGTTGCTGTTCTTTTGCTCAAGTACAACCTTGTCTATTTGTAACCTCGTTAAAGGCTATAACAGCTGCTAAACAATTGCCCGGTTCACACTCCACCCACATCTATTGAACAGGTGCAGAGGCTCATCCCTTGTTCCCTGTTTAGGATGTGGTTTCCGGCTTTCTCTTTTCCAATCTATTCGCTCTTCTGTAGCCCCCTACACACCAGTGGCCTTACCACCTTGCTCCGGGTGATATGATTTTAAAAAAAACTTGAAAATTTGAAGATGTTAAAAAAACAAAGTGGTCAGGGAAAGATCCTCTTGAAACTTTGTTTGAAAATGTCAGAGTTCTTGAGAATAAGCTTTTCAAATAGAACTTCTGTCTTAGCAATTGATTACAAACAGAATGAGGAAGACTCAGTTCTGTATATGTACCATGTAGCATTTTAGATGCAATGCTCTGAACTGTTGAAACTCAGGAATGTCACACATCAGATTAATGACCATAGAAATAGTAACAGTGTAGCAAGAGTCTCACAACATTTCAATTGTGGGTTTTTTGGGTGACAAATACAAAGCCAAATAGACACATTCTTTTAACTCTGTCAAGGCTAAAAAGTGAGGTTTTGAGCAGATCCAGCCCTGATTTATTTTTAAAATTATTTCATCCCAATGAAAATGAGAATGCCTATAATATGCAAGGGGTTGCAAGGAGTGAAAGTGAAAAAGAAGACTGTGAATAGGAAGAACTGAGAAGAGGAAAATAGATGAACTTGGGTATAAGAAAACAGAAAATGGTATTTGACAATGCTTTTAGGTCTTTGAAGGTAGTAGTTATCATGGAAGCAAGTCAAAACATGGTAGGAAGAATTATTTTTTTATTTGATCTGGTTTGTGTGAAGATTGACATAGCAGGAGGACTCAAATACTTTCTGGAGAGACGGATCATGTAAAATATTAGTGCAATTATAAAATACTGAAAAATTGGATTTGATATACATTATTTCTTTAATTGACATTCTTTCAGACAGAAAACATTGATTCTCAGTTACTGAATATTTAAGGAGAGATTCCAGTAGTAAAGTTTTGAAAATCAATAAAGTCTCAAATAAAAAAAGAAGGATTTCCTCTGAAAATAATAAATTTAATAACATGACTGAATGAAAATGAAACTTTACATAGATATGAACTTTTCAGCTGACTTTTATATTACTTTCACTTTGAGAAAGATTTATTTTCAGTCAAAAAACAGAAAGATTTCAAGCTTAGACTTGTTATAAAAGAAGTGAATTAACATTTCTGCTTTAATTATATTTACAGAAAGTCTTCAGAGTTATTGGTTTATATTAGGTTGCCTAAAAGTTTATAAACACTTGCGAAATGGGTCAGTCTGGTCCAGCACAATCAAGACAAGTGATGGGTTCAGAAAGGGCAAGAGACACCGTCGGTTCCAAAACAAGATCAATTTGGCAAGAAAGTCATGTTGTGCGTTTGGTGGAACTTTGAAGAAATCGTGCATTTTGAGTTGGTTCTGAATGGTTGTGCCATCAATGCTGAACTTTACTGTCAACAACTTGAGCGGGTCTACGAAAAGTTGAAGCAGAAGTACCCAGCTCTGATCAACCGAAAGCGCACTTTGATGCAGCAGGACAATGCCAAGGCACACACCGCCAGGAAGACCAAAGACAAGTTTAAAGAGCTGGATGGTGTTGAGGTTCTACCACATCCAGCCTACAGTCCTGACTGTACTCCATCAAGTTACGGCCTTTTCCGCTCAATGAAACACTTTCTGAAGAACTGCCAATTCGATTTGTTTGATGAAGTCGATGAAGCATGACAAGATTTCTTTGATTCGAAGCCGGCTGAATGTTACTTTGATCAGATCTGAAAGCTTGCAGATCGATAGCAGAAAGTCTTGGAAAATGACGGTCTTTATTTTGAGCAATAATTTTTGTTGTTTTTGCAAGTAAAATTTCAAATTTTTGCAAGTGTTTTCTGGTAACCTCAGATTACTTGGCGAGTAAAATTTCAATTTTTTGCAAGTGTTTATGAACTTTTGGGACAACCTAATACTTTTGAGATGAGGTAGTGGCTCAGTGGATAAAACCATTGGTTAAATCGAATGACTTGATCCAAACAGTTCAATACCTGACAACAGCAGTGGTGAACAAATAACTTAAAGAGTTCATTTAAAAGGACATAACTAACACATGCTGAAGTGGCATAGCTCATGGAATGAGAACGATATACCCAAATGATCAAAATAAAGGGTTTGTTTTGAAAATCCAGGCAGCTGAAAGAGGCTGGAGCATACAATGGCCAAAAAATTGTGAATATGGCAGTAAAGATGAGGACAACAGTTCAAAACAATGCAAATGATATCTTCAGAGGTTTTACATTATATGTGATAACAGGGTTAGTTGAGCATTTTTCTTGTCCTGTGTATGATGATCAACTACATCTGGCAGCATGGTCTAAAAATGGGATATTTTGAAGAGCATGGAACAACCTTTTAATTGCTATTGCTTCCAAGTCCACTGTGACCCTGAGTGGTAGCACCTGTTAAGATCACAGCTATGAACAAATGGTGTTAAATGTTTAAACAAAAAGCAAAGCACTATGAAATTATGAAAATGCATTATTATAGTAAAAATACCAACAATACATAGCTATGTAATAAAATTAACAAGAATACATATTTATAATTAAATTACCAGCAATAAAAATTTTAAAGCAAACTAACCAGCAGTTTATTTTGGAGTAGAATTACCAACAAGACATTTTATCTGTAGTTGAAGGCATAGTTGTTTTCAAAATATATTTAGTTGAAGGCATACAGTTGCGTTCAAATTATATTTAGTTGAAGGCATACAGTTGCGTTCAAAATATATTTACTGGAAGACATACAGTTGCGTTCAAATTATATTTACTTGAGAGGCATACAGTTGCATTCAAAATACATTTAGTTGAAGGCACATCATTGCGTTCGAAATATATTTAGTTAAAGGCACACAGTTGCGTTCGAATTATATTTAGTTAAAGGCACACAGTTGCGTTCGAATTATATTTAGTTAAAGGCACACAGTTGCGTTCGAATTATATTTAGTTAAAGGCACACCGTTGCGTTCAAATTATATATTTAGTTTTTTAATAACCCATTGAGTTTTCGATATGCTGGTAAACAAAATCAACAAACAACTAAGCATTTTATCTATACAATGAGCAGGGTTTTGACCCCACAACCAGAGGTGAGCTCAACCTTTGCTAAAGCCTTTGAGGAATGAAAATTTTATTAAAGTTAGCTAACACTCCCAATACCAATTGGATGTAAGAATTGTAGTTTATAAAGAGCTATTAGGATTTGTTGTAAAACAAAGTACTGAAAAAATAATGATTTTTTTTCTTGTAAAGTAAAAATAATTTTATTTCTTGTCTTTAATCTTCTGGTTAGAAACTCTCTGGGTATTCACATTTAAAATCCTTCTGTCATGATCTGAGTTTTAACAATGGTTATTTTTCATATTGTTTCTCTTACTTTTGTCCTTCATTGTTTTCCCCACATTTCTTAAAAACTGAAATACAATCATGAATGCTAGTGCTTACCTATGTCTGACTATATTACAGCACTCAGAAAAACTAAGATGATGATAGTTGCCACAAAGTCATGTCAGACGAACAGCATTTTTGATGTAGTTAGGCAGAGACATTAACAGAATGTCAAAGGTAAATTTTCTGCTGACAACTTTGAAGTTTGATTCATGACTTAAATGTGCAAGAAGAACTGTTTCTCAAAGACCTGGTTGGAAAGATAAACAGTACATTTTTTTACTCATAATAACAATGTCTGTTTCTGCTAGCATTTTTGATGAATTTATATAACACATCATGTAAAGTTACTCAGAATTACTCCTTCAGTTTTCAGAGAACAGAATAAGAATTTTTTATACACCAAATTATTTGAAGAGGTATTGATAAATGATGAACACAACTTAAGCTGTGTATTAGTAATTTCATAAATAAAGTAAAAGGAAATTACTGGTAAGTAATTGAAACTCACCTGAAGTGAGCTGAATGTATAATGCTCTTCATGCCAATCGCATTTCCACTGAGCTTCTCTATGGCATATGACTTTCTTTTAATGTGTTCCTCTCAAATTTATATTTAAATTTTACAGTCATCAGGAGAGAATGTGCACTGTTAGGTAGTGTTTTGATGGAAATTTGGATGAGAACCTGATGTAGTGGTAAATATATGAGACAAATTACAAAACACTTGAAAAAAGAATTGATATGATGTGGTAAATAGGGAAAAATTACCTACCTAGAAAAAGGAGATAACAGTTTGTTCCTGTGCATGGATTGTTAAAGAAAACAAGAATAAATCCTACATAATTACTCCCATATTGAAAATTTTTTTACTTCCCAACCATCATTACGAACTGATCATTTATTTTCTTAATAAAAGCTGTTACTTTTCTTGACAAGGTTGAGTGCATTTTTTTCCTTTGTGATTGAAAGTAAGTTCATTGTCTTAGGATATTTTTAAGTTTGATTTTTTTTTTGTCATTTTATTTTTTATTTTGCTTCTTGGACATTGTGATTCTGCTTTTTGACTAGACAGGGTGCAATGGATAAATTGTCATCTAAATTATGCAAAAATGAAAATAACACTGACGCATTATTTTAACAAATATATTTACAAAAATGACACAAAAAATACCATGAAATATTGAAGAGTAAATTTATTCTATAAAATCGCCATTAGACACAACTACAACCTCCAGCTACTTGTGAATCACTTGGACTTATGGATGCTCTTTTTGTTTAAGTTGATAAATGCTGCTATAATCCTTTCCTTCAGTTCATCTTTGGTGTTACAAGTAGTTTTGTGGGTCTCTCACTCAACTGTAACTTATACAATAGTCAAATTGGTTGCAGTCTGAGGACTTAGGTGACCAGTTGTAAGAAGTGATGTGGTTACAGAAACTGCCTGGAAGCTATAACTGGGTTCTTCTTTCTTGTATGACATGAATTCTTTCAGCAGCACTCTGTTGACCCAGTGCAGTACTAACTACTATATTAATATTGATCAGCACCTTTTAAGATAATGGAGACTTACATTTATTTATATATGTAACTTGTAATGAGGTATTTACAGCATAGTTTAGACTTTGTATTCAATTGATCTAAATCTAAACTTATTTATAAATGTAATTTTGTCTCTGTGTGTGTCCGTTACCTATAGACTCCGAAATGGCTGAACCGATTTTCTTGAAAATTTATACAGTTGTACTATAAGCGTCTGCAAGTGTTCTTAGCTAGGTTTTGTGTTGAGGTATTCCTGATAAATATTGAAAATTGACAATCAAAAAAATCTGGTTATAGGAGTGATTCGATTTTAATCAAATTTAATGCACTCATAGACAAAGACATAAGAAACGATATTCAGAAGTTTCAAGGTTGCAGTTCTTACAATAGTGCAGAAAATCGATAATATATATATATATATATATATATATATATATATATATAAATAAAAAAGGCAAGATGTTTGTGTGTGTGTCTGTTTATCTGCCTTTATGTCTGCATTTTTTTCAGCTCTTTTATTTTAGTTTTTGCTTTGGGTTTGGCTCTAAGTAAGTATAATTGTAGTTCTTAGTCTCAGCCACGATACCATTTACTCAAAGGACTTATTTAGCCTTCAAAATTCAGTTTCTGACAAAAAAATCTTATTTAATATTGATACCAGGAAATCAAAATTTGACTTACATCCATTCATTTTTCTTTCAGTCTACGGTCTCACTTTAACTGGAAACAACTATTGCTTTTTAGTCTTTCGTGCCAATGTCCAAATAGTCTGAGCTCCAGGACCATGGATTAGTTTTAAAGCTTTCATTACACCCGAGCAACGCTGGGCTATACTGCTAGTTTTGTAATAAGATAAACACTGCTAACATGACTATTAAAGTCTGTCTTCTTCTGTTTTATCACTGACATTAACATGACTTATCAAGATAAATATGGCTGTTTCCTCAACTGTTGACCATTTATGCTATGTGCCTTTCACCTGAAATGAAAGTGGTAGGAATTAAGATGGTAGTAGCAAGAAGTCAACTTCATCCAAATATCTAAAATTAAAGTAGTAACATATATGACAATGAATACTGGACAATCTTGTTAAAGATTAAGAAAAAAATCCTTGAAGCACCAGAAATGAGGCTTTACAGAATAACACTAAGAAAACTATGAACTGATATGAGGAATAACAAAGTAAATGAAGGCATAACCTGCTTAGTGAATTTGAGCAAATGAATGATAGAACAGAGCTTAGGGGAGAAAGAAAGAAGACAAAATTTATCATGAACTGTAAAGGAGAAGAAATTGTGGATAGCCATGATAACCAACATCCTGAACAGACATAGCATAAATAACTTTTATTGGTAATAAACTATATAATAACTACTATTCATGCATATTATAAAACTGTCTTGTTCAACTTCTGTTTAATGATTGTTTTTGTTTGAATTTCTTGGATGAAGAGTTATTATCATTTACACTATTTATATTTGAACCTCATTGTGTCCTCATCTTTGTTGTTGTTACGCAATGTAATGACCAGAAAATTGCAATGTTCTGTTTATCTTACATCAAGGGCTTATTGGAAAATATTTAGCTTTGCAGTCCATACAACATCAGAACAATATTCTGAAACAGCTTCATTCGACAGAGAAATCTTTACCAAGTAGAGCCTAACACAGAGAAGAATATGACAAAGAATTGTGTCTACTTTATTCCTTGCAGCTGTGGTAAAGAATATAAAAATGAATCAAGCCACCAAATAAAAATAAGGTTAAAGGAAAATCAAAAAGCAGCAGTTGCAACTTAATCAGCAGTCAAGCAAGGCTCTGAGTTCACAACAGCCAATTGTTTTACGAGACAATGGCATGGTGATTAAAGGCATTGGTTTGTGAATTTGGTGACAGTGATTGTGTGTTGAAACAGGCAATGTGTACTTTCATTGAGTAGAAATGAGTGAGCAATAACTAAACGATACTGAATAGAAATAAGTACTAAATATGAGCAATGGAATAAAAACAGTCTGACCCTGTAGATTAAGTAAAGGGTTCAGTTGAGAATTTCCTGTTGGTTACTCAGAGTAATATTCACCTATGGAAGATCAGAGGGTACAAAGACCAAAACATTGTGATAACAACAACAATGATGAGGACAATAGTCCAAATAGAAAGACTGCAAATTCTGTTCAATGACTCAACTTCTTAGAAATAAAGAGCTATATGAAATTTGTTGCAATACTTTGATCTTATGAACTCATGTCTTGATGTGATTACTTTTGCTAACTGTAGATACAGTTTTCTACTTTCTTCTTACTGTCCTGATAGCATTCTTTCTGTGCTAACAACTTTAGACTTGGACATATCTTTTAATTCATTTCAGTCTCTTATTTCCTGTCACTGTCATTATATGACATTATATCAATGAAATATCTTATCAGCTGTTCCAGGACAATCATTGCTTTCGATGTCATTACTGAGCTGTCTTTGAATCACTGTCCAATTCACTGCAAGGAGAAGACTGAGAAATTGTAAAAATATACCAAGTTTCTATGAAGTATATGCACAAATTTTCTTCATGTGTGCTGTTCTTTCATCTGCTATGTCCATTCAGCATTTGCTGACATCCTGGAGGAATGATAATGCATGGCAGTAGAAGGCTCTGTCCTTGTTTAATTTAAATAAAAATAATTAATTACAGTGAAAAGCAAACTGAAACAATTTTGCATTCATTTAGATCTTTAAAGCAGTATTTATTTCTCATGATGATTTATTGATATTACTTTCTCTTTTATGTGCCCCATTATTAAGAACATGTTTTTCCCTATCCTTTGTAGTTCTTGGAACAGATTTTTTCTTTTACTAACCTTCCCATACTCTGTTCTGACATTCATTGACAGAAGCTTATTTGGTTTGTTACTCTGTTCTCTCTTAAGGTGACCTGTGAGTAAAATTCTCCAAGCCCTATTTTCGCATATCCGCTCAAATTTTTACTTTTTCATACTGTTTTTTTTGTTTCCATTTTCCTTAGAACTTGTAGGATCATTGCTCTTTACATGAGTTTTTTAATATCCTTCTGAAAAAAAAAAGACTTTTCTGCTACCTTCAGTTTTATCTTCATCTATAAAGAAATTGTCCAACATTTGCTTTTTTTTTAATCTTGTTAGTATTCTTTTTTTTGTAATAGTATTTTCCTATATTTTAATACTTTTTTTTAGCTTATTAAAGGTATCTCACTGCACCTTTATGGTGTTATTTTCTGTATCAGTTAAAGATTTATTTAGTTCACAGTTGAACAGACAAAAGAAAACCATACTTGAGAAAAATATAATATGAGAACTGCATGCAATCACTGCCAGAGAGTTTGGAAAATAAAAAGAGCAGTAATGTGCAGACAGTCCAAACAAAGTAGAAAGCAATAAACTTAGATGTTGCTAAAAAATTACAATTCCCAATAGTCAAACCATCAGAGCCCTCCACTCTAAATAACCCAAAGTTTATCTTATCTCTATCAGATAAGGTTAAGTTCAATGAATTTTACCTGTAACTCAAGGGCCACCTGACATGACTTCCCCTACCTCATGGTGCTCAAGTTTTGTTATATCTCTGTCTCACAGCTCAGAAATATTCCAGACATCAAAAACCTAATAAAAATACTGATTTGCATAAAATCACTGTAGTTTTTCTAAAGGTGCTTGGCCCAGAACTATATCCAGTTATTGCAAAATTTTTTAATCACTGTCTGAAGCAGAAATATTTTCCAAGCCTATTGTAGGTGTCTAGTTTATGTAATATTTACAAGAATGCAGGTTCCCATCACAATATCACCCCATCAGCCTCATTAGATACATTAGCAAAATTTTTCATCAAGAAAGTTATTGACCACCTCAACAGAAACGCATGTTCTTGACCATGAAACAATATAATTTTCACTCTTTTAGATCCATGGCTGATATCTTAATAATCATCATGCATAGAATCAGTGGTCTATAGCTATATCGTGTTGAATACATTGGTTCCCGTCCAATCACCGAAGTTAAGCAACATCGAGCCTGGTCAGTACTTAAATGGGTAACCATTTGAGAATACCAGGTGCTGTAAACATAAGGACTAAGAATGGTCCACCGGTCCTCCAGGTTTGGGGGCTGGGTGCAGAGCTAACAACCTTGTTCGGTAAAAAACAGTTTGTTACAGAAACAGCAACAAAAAACATTGCTGCTTTATGCACCATCTGGGTGTGATGGATAAATGATGATGATAGAATCAGTCATCATTAATCATTTTAGATATTTCAGAGATCCATGACTTATGGTTACATAAGAGATTGCTGCACAAACTCACCAGCTATAGAATTTTTGAGAAAGAGTCCACAGCTGTCAAGTCTTTCCTCTCAAGTAGGTCTTTGAAGATTGCTGTTAAAAGCCAGTCCAGTCATGTACATGAGACAAGATCAATGTTGGTATCCTTGAAGGCTCTTTCCTCAGTCCTAGCTTCTTTCAACTTGCCAAGGAACAAATCCTTAGTAAATATGTGCACAGGTGATACTACAGTGTATGAATTCACTACCCAATATGTGGATGACTGATGCCTGACAGCTAGTCTCTCTTCTAACCTCTCATATCTCAGTGGAAAAATGACTAGCTTGTATCACTTTATACTTCCAAAACAAAGTTAGTAATGTTAGATAACCACTGAGAAGACTCTAAATTTGCTGTCATCCTGATCACTTGTCATACCCACAATTGGGCTCCTTGCCCTAAATATTGATTGGGCTTGAAGTTCACTCAACATCATAAATTGAACCTTTGCGTTATTGCTAAAGATACTGGAAGAATGACAAATTCATTTTTTAGCTCCAGAAACTAGGTGACTTCTACTAGTATGCTCTCACTCTCTCTCTCTATTTTTTTTTTTTTTACAAGTGTTGCAAGGAGAAGACTGAGAAATTGTAAAAATACTTCTATCAGACCAGAAATTAAATATTGCTGGCATATCTGGGAGGGTGCTGTCCAGTTGAGACAGTGTTCAAAAGTAATTATGCAGCCTTATGGGTTATCAGTTATTTTCCAATTTGCAACTCTTATCTAGTCAAACAAAATGGTGCAAGCCATTTGCTACATTATTGCTATTAGTATAGCAAATGTTCTAACAAGTTACATTCCTTAGTTTCACCTGCTCAATGGCAAATCCGGTCTTTGGCATGATGGTAAACTGCATCCTGCAGTAAGGCCTCTGATTGGGAGGTTGGGAGGAGCATAGAACCACCTCTTAATCACTGTTGTTCTCAGGTCCACCCTGACCTGTTAGGGTCTCATCTATGGGCAACTGAGGTCAAAACATTATGAAAGTATAAAAATACACTTTTATAGAAATATATGCATAAGAATAGACTTTCATTGAAAAATATACATTTTTGAAGAAAAGATATTATCAGCAATACATTTTTGAAGAAAAAAATATTATCAACAATACATTTTTGAAGAAAATAAAATTCTCAGCAAAACGTTTTTGGATACAAAACTAAAAGACATTTTCAGTTTTCTAAAATAAAAAATAACAAAAAATTTTCATTAAAATCTGACTAAATCAACCTTCTCATTGTAACTGAACATTAAAAGAAAATACCTTAAAACCCCCACCTTTTTGGCATTAAATAACCCACAGAGGTTGATATGCCATTGAACAAAACTCAAACTCAACTCAATGGCAAATCCTCACTATTCTCTCTGTGTTTCTGTGGCAAATTTGTATCAGTACAGATGCAAAAAGAGGTCCCAGTTTGTGTGTAGACATGTTTGTCTATACAAGTTACATTTGGGTTTTCCTTGTTAGTAGCACAACAGCTTGGTATGTCTAGATATGGGCCTTTTTGCAACTAATCAAGATCCAGGTTTTTGTAAGATGCTTCATGCTTATAAAATGAAAGACACAGTGTCTTGTGAAGTCAGTCCCATGGATATTTTTATCTAAAGTTGCTGCTGTTTCCAAAAAAGTGCTGCTTTTGTTACCCCTCATTTCTTTTTCCTTTCTGCCTATTACTTCTGTATTTGCTTTGAGAGTAATTGGTTACGTGTTACCCCTAACCTCAAAACGCTGTTGCCATATATTTAAAATTACAGAATCCATTTTCAGCAGGTCTCACCCCATTGTACCATAGCTAACACTAACAAAAAGCTTACTGCCACATCAAATTGAAACATCAGTTCTAGTATGATCACCAAAGTTCCAATTCTAAACTAAGCCAAATATCTGTGTTTTCCATCCAGCTTTAATCTGCAAAAATTTAAGTGCAATGTCAATCCCTATCTATTGTTATAATTACTCTTTTCTTTTCCACTCATTATTAAAGTTTCTTTTCCTAATTCTTCCACACTCAGTAACCCTCTTGTATCTTAGTGGCTATACTTTCTTACTTGGGATGAAACCAATTTAAAAAAAAAATTCATCATCATTCATTCATTTATTCATCCCACCCAGATGGTGCATAAAGCAGCAATGTTTTTTGTTGCTGTTTCTGTAACAAACTGTTTTTTACGGAGCAGGGTTGTTAGCCCTGCACCCAACCCCCAAATCTGGAGGACCGGTGGACCATTCTTGGTCCTTACGTTTACAGCACCTGGTATTCCCAAATGGTTACCCATTTAAGTACTGACCAGGCTCGATGTTGCTTAACTTTGGTGATCGGATGGGAACCGGTGTATTCAATACGACATAGCCATAGACAAAAAAAACAAAACAAAATACTTCACTGCAATTGCTTCAGTTACAATGCAAAGAGTTCATACATAATGTCCTTTGAAATAGCATAAAATAACAGTAATAAAAGGCTGAAGTAAGAATACACATACTTTTCTAATAATCCCCAAAAGCTCAAATCAGCAAAAATTTATGGATGTTAACAATTATATAATAACAGGAGTATTAAATGTATTTCCAATTGCCTTTAAGAATAACTTGACAAAATTCATTTTTATGATAGTCTAATTTTAGTAATACATAGGGAGTTTAAAATCAATACCTCATCTGCTAAAGGAGCAGTATCATTTGAAAATTGGGAATACAACCTCCTCCCACTACCTGCGATAGGGTTAAGTTTTGTGCCACTCAAAAATTGTTTGTTTTTTTATAATTGCTTGGCACCAGATTTGATGTTATTGTTTTTTATGTTTACTAGTAATATTAGATGGAGCAATGTTGTCTTGAATTGCATATTAGATAAAGCATGATGTTATTAGAGATTATATTAGAACAACCAAAACTTTTCAGAAATGTTTTCTAGTTCTTAAATAATGTGTGTAAAAGTTCAGGTTAATTCAGTTGAGACAGACAGGCAAAGAAATGTAATGAGAAGTTAAGAAAATGAAGAGAGACAGTAGAAAAAAATTACTGAAGTGTTTAAAGAAAGACAAAAACACATGAAGAAACAGAAAGAAGGAGAGTAAGTGTCAGAATGAAGCATAAAAGAGAATAAGTGATAGCAAATAAAAAATAATAAGCTAGAAAAAGAGAACTGAAAGCGTATGTGACAGCAAAAGAGAATGATAACTAGAGAAAGAAAATAGGTGATAGCTAGTGAAAGAGAGAAAAAGAGAAATGATGGCTAGTGAAAGAATAAGTGATAGCTAGCAAAAGAGAATAAATGATAGCTAGTGAAAGAGAGAAAAAGAGAACTGATGGCTAGTGAAAGAATAAGTGATAGCTAGCAAAAGAGAATAAATGATAGCTAGTGAAAGAGAGAAAAAGAGAACTGATGGCTAGTGAAAGAATAAGTGATAGCTAGCAAAAGAGAATAAATGATAGCTAGTGAAAGAGAGAAAAAGAGAACTGATGGCTAGTGAAAGAATAAGTGATAGCTAGCAAAAGAGAATAAATGATAGCTAGTGAAAGAGAGAAAAAGAGAACTGATGGCTAGTGAAAGAATAAGTGATAGCTAGCAAAAGAGAATAAATGATAGCTAGTGAAAGAGAGAAAAAGAGAACTGATAGCTAGTGAAAGAATAAGTGATAGCTAGCAAAAGAGAATAAATGATAGCTAGTGAAAGAGAGAAAAAGAGAACTGATAGCTAGTGAAAGAATAAGTGATAGCTAGCAAAAGAGAATAAATGATAGCTAGTGAAAGAGAAAAAGAGAACTGATAGCTAATAAAGGAGAATATGTGACAGCTAACAAAAGATAATAGGTGATAGCTAGCATAAAAGAAAACCTGAAATTGTATTTCTAACATTTCTGTTTAACCTTTGAAATTCATAACATTATTGATTTTTTGATTCCTTCTTCAGTCTTTTCCTTTTCTTTGACTTTCCCTTGTTTTTAATGGTGTTATCCCCATACTTGGGGGGAAGTGATTAAAAAAAAAACTAATAGGAAGTTTTTAATATAAATGATAGCTAACAGATTATATAGACATACAAACTAAATGAAAAATGTAACAAAATATCTGAAAATAATTCAGAATACAGTTAAGTATTCAACTTCAATCAGTTAATGAATCTGTCTAATAAGGATAAAATATTTAATTAGCAGAAATAATCTGTTTGGAGTCAAAATGAGTTTTTAAGCATATTCTTTCATAATTTATCAATTTTGATACTTTAAAGAGTTTTATAACCTGACACTCTTACTTTATATAGAGAGTGTTTAGATTTGTTTTTATAGTACTTCGTAGAATTCGAAGATTACTGGTATGAATGTAAGAGAAGGAAGTGAATATTACAAAAGTATAGTTCTAGAAAAAACTTGAGATGGTTAAGACTGTAGAATTGTGAAAAGTGTTTCTTGTAGAAAAATATGATACTTTTTTTAAAGGAAAAATCAGTGATTTAAAAGTAGATATAGTAAAAGTCTGAACTTGTGGCACTAAAGAATGGATCTCATCTAATGTTTTGCCATTGACATAGTGACAGATTAGCAATAGGTCAATAGATGTTGGGTTTGTGACATAGAGACTGTAGAGGGGACAATGAAAAGTCATTCCCTCTCAAGCTGCTTAAGTGATTCTGAAATCTGAAAGCAAAAATTGAGCAGCTCTAGTCTTGATAGGTGTATTGATCAATCATACTTTTTAATCACCTTCATCTGAGATAATGATTTAATTGTTTTTTTAACAGGAATCCTTATTTGTTAATCACCTTAGTACATAGGGGAGATCAGGCTGCTAATTACCTTGCTTTTTATTTCTTTCATTTTTTATTAGCTTTCAGTGGTTATTTTTATGATTCTTTTTCATTTTAAATGCTATGTTTCTGCAAAATATTGGCAATGGCAATTTTATAAGCATAGTTAAGATGTTATCCAAGGCCAAATGTATGGAGTAGCCACTAAGAGTCAAACTCACTATTGAGTTGTATGTGGTGAGACAAGCTTGATAAAAACTGCCCCATGTTGAAGTGCATTATAAAAAATGAAATATTGGCAATGATGGCACTCCACAGATTGCCGTTTTTATTATCTGTGAGTTGCTATGATTCTTGGGAATGATGGAGTCGGTTCTTTTGGCCTTCTTTACAGTTTTAAAATTGAATAATTTTTTCCTGAGAATGGCTATCATCATAAGCTCAAGAATCTAGTTGGCCCTGATATTTAATCATAGATGGAGAAAGAAGAGATGGATTCATGCCTTTCTTCATAGCAATTTTATGACCGTGAATGCAACAGATTAATCTAAAATTTGAACTCTGTTCACTGATTCCACTTTTGTGCTGATAAGTATTACACAACCAAACATATAATTTAATTTATTTAAAATTTGTAACACTTTCTTAACAATGACAAGAGAATAATTAAATAAAAATCCAAGAATATTAATGTATCTGATTTTTGATGGTCAGGTAGACTTGCATTTTAATCTTCAGTCTACATTTTCAAATTTTTCTTGTTTTAAAAACAGAAATTTTTACAAGTGAGCATTAAATTTTTAATAGAAGAAATTACATTTGAGTCTTTATTTGTTGTTCAAGTATTACAGTGATTGTAGAAGTGAGGGGAGGAAAAGTTTTACAAAAGATAAGATATCCAACAACTATAATGAACTTAACACTTGAGATTTTTTTTTTAATCATATCACCCCAAGCAAGGCAGTAACGCCACTGATGTGCAGGGGTCTACATAAGAGTAAAAGTAAATCGTGGAGCCGAGTTCGAATTCCAGCCAAATTCACTGCATTCACTTACGTGCAAATACCCTTGGGAAAGGTATTAACCCGTCTATTCCTTCCAGTTATGGGTTAAATAACAGGACAGATTGGGTTCTATAGCCTTGGTCGGCAACCAGTCTACTGCAGAAAGCAATGTCAACCTACTGCGGGATAATCTTCTGCCCAGTCAGTCATGTCTCTTTTGAGACATGATTGCCCAAGTGTGTATTATGTATGGCACTTAACTGGCTGACACTGAGGACAGTGCAGCATAGTCAGGAAGTATTAGATGAGTCTCATGATAATTAAAGTGTTTGGAGTGATCACAACATTATGCCTCCATTAATCTTCTTACAGGGCCTCAGACTCAACACAGAAGACGAGATCAAGTCCCTTGAGGAAGTAGGACTGCACTGGGTCAAGAGGGTGGCTGCTTGAAGACCCTATGTCTGGCAAGAAAACTGTATGTCATGTAACACATGCAGAGGATCATGGCTGTCAGACGATTTTTGTGACCACATCATCTCTTTCATTTGATTATTATGTGTTGGGCACAGTTGAGTGAGAAACCAACAAAATTCTTTGTAACTCCCAAGATGAAGTGCAGGCAAAGATTATGGCACTACTCACCAACTTAAACAAGGAGACCATCCAGAAGAGTTGCAGGAGATTCTAAAGTCGTCAGGAGGCCATAGTTGAAGCCAATAGTGATTTTATTGAATAAATTTACTCTTTAGTGTTTCTAGATATTTTTGTTTGTATAATTTTGGTAAATAGATGCTAAAATGAGATGTTGGTGCTACTTTCATTTTAATGTTGTTATGGTTTATAAAATGGTGAGTGTTCTAAAAATAGAAAAAGATAGATACACTGATGCCAAGAATTCAAAATGGGGCGGCAAAATAAGGAACCGTTTTTTTTGGTAGGAGTAAGAGTAGGAGTAAGAAATAGGACTTAAGGACAGTAGTTTTGTGTAGGAGATTTAAAAAGGGGAAGATGCCAGTCAGTTGACCACTAGAGTCCAGAAGAGATAGGTATCCCACAGTGAAGAGAATTTAGCTAGTCTGCTCCTGTATCCACACAAAATTTAAAGGTTGTAACTTGATGTAAAAACCTAAAGTTTTGTACCAAAAATAAAAATCATTAATTCAAGTTTGTGTTATCTTCTAATTATACAAAAACAAAACAACACAGCAGTGTAATTCAATCAACAATTTCTCCATTGCACCCTACATATATAAATATAATTGTCTGTTTAGGAAGAAGTCTCTCTTTTTATATATGTTTCATTGAAGATTACTCAAGATACGGCAATTAATCTTATTAATTTTTTCTTGTTTTCATATTAGTTTTTTTTCTTTACTGGACATGAAGTGTGTAAAACTGTCCAAATGTTCTCTATTTCCGTGCACTATTGGCTATTATTATTAATATTTCTGATCAAACCAAATTTATGAATAATTATTTTAAATTACATGACTTTGTGCTTATCATGAAGATTCACAATATATTTTTCTGACCATAGTTGATGATAAAAAAAGAGGAAATTATTTTGATAAAAAAAGAGGAAAATATGTTGATTGGGTTGAAAAAAGGAGAAATAAAAAATGTTCTGACAGAAATGACAGAGAAAGTGAAAAAAAAAAAAAGGAAATATATGCAAGTCAGTTAAAGATTCAGTCTTTATTTGGATTTTACCACTGGAAAAATAAAGTTACTAAACATTGGATCTCATCCAAATGTATATTCAATGGCAGTCAATATAAAAGGACCAAAAACAAAGTAAACACAAAAACCTTATTCAATAAACTTTTGAAATGTTTTTATGTATTTATTTATTAATTTTACTTATTTACTTTTTTGCAAGTATTTTAACAAATAATATTCTTGTGCACATCTTAAAAGAATCTTTGTGGATTTCAGGAACAGGAATGAACTGGCAAATCCATAAAAAAATCTATTGAAACTGAACAATGGGAGAAAAAAAACGGTAAGGAATCTAAACATTTTACATTGTAGATTTTAGATAATGGAGAATCTATAGAATTATAAGAAGTAATCTTACATGTCTTTTAATGCTTGTAAAAGGCCAAAATAATTTTTAAGCGTTATAAAATGAGATAAAATCACAAGTTTTTTTGTGTTCTTAAAAGATGCTTATGATCCAAATACTTGCTGTTTCTTTCAACCTAAAAGAATCAGAATTAACAGTAATCACTAACAGAAAATTTATAATTTTTTATCACTTTAACATAACAAAAAACAAAAACATAATTCCCTTTATATTACATTAGTAAAGAGGAAGTTTACTCAGACAGCTTCTTCTCTAGAACTGCTATTTTGTAGCCATTACATGTCACAAAAGTTTTAGCAGTCTTTTAGAGGCTTGATTCCTGTTTGGGGGTGGTTTGTCAAAAATGGGATTCTCAGACTATTATTACCTTGAAGTCTTTAAATCTAGAGTCAGTACTTGTACCTTCATCTGATCATAAATTATGCATGTAGATTTGCATATATCACCAAATATAATTTTCACTTATATGAAAAGAAAGAGTAGATTTAATATACTGCAGGTCATTTTTTTCACATCGGCAAATTATAAACAAGAGAAAGAGAAATTAAATTTAATGCAAATTTTACAATTAACTTAGATCATACTATGAAGTATTGTAATGATACCAATAGGCTGACTAATAAAAATGAAGAAAACGTGACATATTTTATTCAGTTTCAGATTTGTTAAGCTGTTGGCCACAGCTAAGTGTGACTGACAAAATTCTAAGATGGAATTGACTATAAGAACAATAAGAAAGGAAAAGAAAATGGCAAAATGATACTAAGCAAACAATATATCTGTAAATCAAAGCTAGGCAAAAGATCACAAAGTATGAAGAGTTTACATGCAATGGTATACAGTTGTGATGATATCAACCGAGCAAAAGTGATGGACCGGATGTTTGCACCCTCACAACCAAAAAGCAAATGACCAAAACTCGTAGGTGCACATCTGGGTTTGTGCAGATGTTATGGTTGAAAACTAAAAATTAATTAAATATTAAATTCCAGTTTGCCAGCCTATTGGAATTTTATTTATCGGCCAATGGGAAGCCCAGAATCAAATACATGTGTGAATCTCTAAATGATCTGCTTTGATCTAAAAAGAAGATATAAAAAGCAGACAGAAAGACAGACTGACACAGACACACCCAGACAGCCGAGAGTAATTAGTAGCTCCCTTGACTTGGGTCAAGGGGCTTACTATGCTCACCTCTCCTTTTCCTTTGTCCCTAACTCAAAACTACTTACTGACCTAAGGAAGGAAAGTTCAAAGACTCTTTCCTTAAATACACGCCTGCACCTACACCCTACCATATTGAATTCTCCTTGTTAGCTTTCTATTGCCACTATACAGTTAAGTGATTAATACATTCTGAATTCAAGAAAAGAAAAACATGGTGTATGAAACCAAGAATTGGTTCATTTTTATTGTTTAGGAAGAAATTCCAGTATGCATCTGTAGGATGTGCCTATAAATATGGCGAGTGGGATGGTTTTACCAGATAGTCTTCTTTTTCTTCTATGTTCTGTGTCTCTTCAGGACATAGGCAGTCATAGCTCTCCACTTTCCCCTATCCTTTGTTTCTCTTCTCCTGTTATTCCACTCAATCTTTGCTCTACCATCCATCTGTTCAAGTCTATCAGGTATGCCTTGCACTGCTTTTCTCTGTAACTTTCCCTTTTATTCATCTAGTGAGCATCAGGTTCCCCAAGCCCTCCTTACCCATTCAGTCAGTCAGTTAAGTGCCATACATGAAACATGCTTGGGCGATCATGTCTCGAAAGAGACATGACTGACTGGGCAGAAGATTATTCCGCAGTAGGTTGACATTGCTTTCTGCGGTAGATTGGTTGCCAGCCAAGACTATAGAATCCAATCTGTTCTCTTATTTAACCCATAACTGGAAGGAAGAGACAGATTAATACCTTTCCCAAAGGTATTTGCACGGAAGTGAATGCAATGAATTCAAATGGAATTTGAACTCGGCTCCCCGAGTTCTCATTCTGAGCCGATATCTACTGCACCACAATGCACATCCACTACCCATTACATGTCACAAAAATTTCAGCAGTCTTTTCCTGAGAGTTTCCTTTTTGTGCCCACTCACATTCCTCCCACCTCTATTGAACAGATGTCCTGTTTAGCGGGTGGTTTCCGGCTTTCTCTTTTCTCTTCTCAGACCTCAGTATTTGTGCTACCAAGATTTTCCTGCCACGTGTGTGATTGGTGGCAATGTCTCTTCATTGTGAGGTTATTGGATTGGCAGTTTTCTGGTTGCTGCTTCCAACTGGTAGTTAGAAGCCCTAACTCTTGTGTAGCATCAAGAGCGGCTGCTCTGATCAACAGTTGCATAATATTAGGGTTCTTGTAGTGCCATGTCGTGAATGGATACGTGTCCCTGCAAGTGCTTTCAGGTTCGCCAAGCCCTCTTTCCCCATTTCATATCTAAAAAAATTTCAGGTGTCTTTTCCTGAGAGATTCCTTTTTGTGTTCATTCTCTCCAAAACCTTGTCATTGCTTGTGTGCTCTATCCATGATATACTTAGCATCCTTCTGTAGAACCACATTTTTGTTGCTTCAAGTCTTTCCTTCATCTTTTATGAGATTGTCCAGCATTCACTACTATACTGAAGGACAGACATATAACAACCCAGATAGTCTTATGTGATTGAAACCAACAAGACATCATCAATTACTGTTGGTTAGTGTCCAATCCTGGGCTCTTTGTCCAAAAGATGGACATCACGTTCTTGTATAATTATATCTAAGAGACACATCCCTTTTTCCATTAGGGTGAGGGTTTATATATTGCCCATTTATTTGGTTTTGTTGTCTTAAGAAAGTATCTTTTTAAAGAAATTCAGTTCGTCGTCAAGTACAAAATTATTGCTACAAGTTTAACTATCAAACTTATTTTTTTTGCTTTTTTAATCACTCAACTTCTATCAAATGCATCCATGGCACATGAGTCTTTATATATTATCCAGACAACTGAGATTTTATTTTTTATATTTGGTGATTGAGATGACACCATGGGTAATGGTGATTATTTTCTTTCATAGTTTTAATCAAGGTTGTGGTAAATTTTCTGCTACAAATATCAAAACAATACACAAATGAATTTTGACTAAGAAATTTTTTTTAAGAAATGATAGAACTGATGAAAGCAAAGAAAAAGTTTAGCTTCTTATCAAATTCTCTCAAAGTAAAATATTTGCCTGGTTAGAAATTATTTTCTCTTTGAATTTCAACTGGTTAGAAAAACCAAAGATTAATTTTCGCAGATCTCTTATCAGCAAAATTCAGCTTTTGTATTAGTTTTCTATCTCTTTTGAAATGTTTTGAGAATTAAAAGGGCATAACTTGATCATATGAAAGTAACAATGAAATACTCAATTGATAAGACCAAAGAATGGTTATTTTTTATAAAATGGCATAAAAAGTCAGTGGATTTTTTATTAACAGAGCAAAAGATAATCTCATGAAAGTGTTTTTAAGAAATGTCTTTTTAAAAAAATGCATTTTTAGGAATAAATGAAAAGGTAATAAAAAATAAACCTAAATGAGAATTACACTGGAACCACTTCATCTTAATTCCTCAGAGACCAATTTAAAAAAAATAGAAAATAAATGTTTCATCTATGGCTAACCTCAGGATTTTATAGCCAGATAAAAAAAAAAAGATATAAGTTTCCAAGAAAAGTCTTTGGTATAAGGAGATTTTAAATCCTGCATATTTCAGGAAAAAAAAAAAGAAGATTTTCTTATTACTATCAACATTATTTTAGTTGCAACAATGTGCTTAAGTAGATGGCCAATGTTTTTATTTTATTTTTAATTAGTGTAAATTATATATCCCAACTTGCACATTCGAGAGACTTATTTAAGAAAAATTTAATTTACAAATCTCTCAAATGTACAGGCTAGTAGATATAATTGTTTAAAAACAAAAGAATGGGCATCTAAAAATGACATTTAGAATTATAAGATATGATATTGGATTAAAAATAACATCCATGAATCCTCAAGATGGTTCAAAAGCAATCTATCATCTTTTTCTTTCTCTCTCTCAATTCACCTTTTCTTTCTTGTGTTTCTTTCTGGAAGAATTATTTTAGATCCTCCTCCTCCTCCTCCTTGTATGCACTGTGTTCTTTCAGAGCGTTAATAATGATTTCTCTCCAAAATGTCTAATTCTTTGTAGATAAATTTTATATTTTTGTTGTCTGTCCTAAATCATGTTCTGCCATCCATTTATACAATTTCACCAGGTAAGTTACACAATTTTTTTCCTCTGTCCTTCTTGCTTTCAACCTGTTCTGTGAGTATTAAATTATCCAAGCACTCTTTCCTCATTATGTGCCATAGAAATTTCAACTTCAACTCTTGCTTTCTGATAATAAGTGTCCATATTTTTCTATTTTTTTTTTTAAATTACTGTATTTTCAGTATCCATCTGTAGAACCATATTTCTGTTGTGAGATCAAAACGCAAAGTATAAAAATAATTTTTTGTGAAAGAAATTATCGATGCTCCCAAGAAAATTAAATTTCAGCATTAAATGTCCGAGGAGTTGATATGTCTCTAAACAAACCAACAAACATTTCTGTTGCTTCAAGTTTCTTGTGAGATTTTTTAACAGTCACTGCCTTATTGGAGAAATGATATTATATATAGTCTCAGAACACAAATTAATTTTTGTTTAACTGAGATAATATAGTAAGATGTGCTTCGTGGTACAGTGGATATTAACTAGGAACAACAAATTGGAGTGCTGAGTTCAATTTCAGTTGGATTCCTAGCATTCACTTACACACAGATACCCTTGGGAAAAGTATTAATCTGTCTCTTCCCTCCAGTTATGGGTTAAATAATAAGACAGATTTGGTTCTATAGCCTTGGCTGGCAACCAGTCTACTGTAGAAAGCAATGGCAACCTACTGCAGGATAATCTTCTCCCCAGTCAGTCATGTCTTGAAAGAGACATGATCGCCCAAAGCGTGTATCACGTATGACACTTAAATGACTGAGAAAATACTGCATCTTCAAATTAAGAATAAAGTGTTAAATTGTTGAAGAAAAAAACCAAAAGTTGGTTGTTTCTTAACAGGGCACATTGTGTTTTACAAAACACAATACAAAATTTTGAAAGAAAACTTAAGTATTTTGTAAAGTCAAGAACAAAATCTTCTGCTTTAAAAATCAATATCTTAGCATTAATTTTCCTAACTTAACAAAAAATAAGTTAACAATCATTCAGAGCAAAATGTCCTGGCAGATAAAAATCATACCCCAGCTGTTAAAAACCATACCAACAATTTTCAATTTACATATTCTTGAACTTTTATATTGGAAACATAATTGGATCAAAATTTTATTTTGTGTTCTCCTATGTGCTGCATTGTGTTAAGCTTTTGGCAATCAGTTTACCACAATTACAATTCTTTTGTAGCTCTTAGTACATTTTGTCTTTTTACTATCTCCCCTGTTCATCGATTCATTTACCTAAACTCATTAGGTAGGTGGTGCACTGTTTTTCACGGTTTCTCTTGCCTACAGTATGTCCTGAGCTAAAAATTTTCTATGTAGTATTTCAAAAATAAAAATAATGTATTAATTTTTGATATCTAACATTATTTGTTAATGATAGATTAATAAAAAGTCTGATATTATTGTTTGTCTATATTTCTAAGACGAAGTAGTATTTACACTATTTGTACTATTGTCCTCGTCTTTGCATCATTTTATGACGTTTCGGCCATTGTACACTCCAACCGTCTTCCATGGGTATATAGTCAGTGAGTTAAGTGCCATATGGGCTACACGCTTTGGGCAATCATGTCTCGAAAAAGACATGACTGACTAGGCAGAAGATTATTCTGCAGTAGGTTGCCATTTTTTTCTTTGGTAGACTGGTTGCCAGCCAAGTCTATAGAATGAAATCTGTTTTATTATTTAACAAATAACTGGAGAGAAGAGACAGATTAATACCTTTCTCAAGGGTATTTGTGCATAAGTGAATGCAAGGAATTCAACTGCAATTTGAACTTCCCCTGCTTTGTTGTTCCAAATCAATATCCACTGCATCACAACGCACATCCTGTATATATAGTACCCAGCTATACTATATACCTGGGTATATAGTCAGTCAGTGAGTGAAGTGCCATATGTGATACACACTTGGGAGATCATGTCTCAAAAGAGACATGACTGACTGGGCAGAAGATTATCCCGTAATATGTTGCCATTGCTTTCTGTGGTAGACTGGTTGCCAGCCAAGGCTATAGAACCCAATCTGTCCTGTTATTTAACCCATAACTGGAAGGAAGAGACGGATTAATAACTTTCCTAAGGTATCTGCATGTAAGTTAATGCAATGAATTCAACTGGAATTTGAACTCGGCCCCCTGATTTCTCATTCTGAGCTGATATCCACTGCACCACAACGCACATCCGTATATAGTACCCAGCACAAATGACGCCATTTTGATTACAATTTAATTGAATTTTCAGAACCTGAATTTCTTACCTAAACAATAAATTTTTCAGTTTCTATTAATGTTAAATTTTGAAGTGCCTGCATGTAAAATATTTCAAATAAAGATTTATATTTAATATTTTTTGGATATTTTCAAAATTGAGTAGTGGTGTAACTTTAAATGATGGTTAGTGTTCCAAGGATAAGTATAAGTGTCCATTTTATTTCCATTTTCTCTACAACTTCGTAGTTACTCACACGTTCATTCCATGGTAGTGTAAGAATTCTTTGTAGAACTGCATTGCTGTTGCTTTAAGTATTTTCTTCATCTGTGATGAGATTGTCCAACATTCATCGCCATTTACTCTGAAGAGACTGTGATTATACAAAATATTTGTTAAAAATTAAATAGTCATATATACATTTTTGTCTATCAAAAGCAACACAAAACATTATTTATCTCATGTATGCAGGTATATTCTTATACTGTGTGTTTAAGAACAATCCAAAATGCATGCTGCTAAATGGAGATGCAAAACAAAAATTTCAACATCCCAGAAGCATTTTAACAGGCGATAGCAAATACAACACCAAAATACACACTAGTGCAAAATAATTGAAACAAAATGAATAATCTCTTCTCAAAATGAATAATCTCTTCTCAAAATCTTTCACACTTTTCCTGATCCCATATACATCATCTTTTGGCACTGGTGTTCTCTTCTAACTGCATTTTCTTTTGTGTTTTGGACCGATGGATCCAGTTTGTTTCTTTGCCTTAATGACATGACTAACAGTTAAAAGGCTCACAACCAACAATATTTGTTATCTCTCTGTAAGTTCGACAGTATGATTGTTCAGTGTTATATTTTTTCTATTATCCATCACAGACAATGGCTGTAGAACAACTAATTAACAGTCAGGATGATAGTGTCTGGGATTGACAAAAATCTTATACAATCAGAAATGACAATATTTTTTAAGGCCAAACAAATTTCATTATACACACCAAAAATAGATTCTTGTTACTGTATACCACAGCAAATGATTTAATTTAAAGAAAAACACAAATCAATTACACCCTGTCACTCTAGTAGGTCTCAAACTAACTGTATGGTGAAAGAAAGCAAACTAAAGCAGCTTTTTAATTTAATTTGCACAATGCATATGCTTTCCAAAAGTTAACTAATATATTCATTTACATGACATTAAATATTGGGCAATTTCCTTACAGAGAAAGAGGAGACTTGAAGGAGCAGTGATATTGCACTACAGAAGGATGCTGAGAATACCATGGATTAAATATAGGGATAACAAGGAAGTTTTAAGGAAAATGGAAACCAAGAAAACAAGAACTAGAAAGATGTTGTAATTTCTATGACACAAGGAAAATGTGTGGAAAAATGTGACACTGATAACACATCTTGAAGGCAAGAAAAACAGAGGGAACTGTACATAAACTACCAAATGAGGGTGTGTGAATGGATGGCAGAACAGGAAGTGGGAATGGTAATAAAAAGATGAATATTGCTTGGAGCTACAGAGGATAGGAAATTGTGAAAAGCCATGATGAAGAATATTCTGAAGTGACATGGCACATAGGAGAGGCAAGCTATGTTACATAATTATTAATTAGCAGAATAACATTCAATTGTAAAATATATGGAATGAGAAAATAATTAAGACACTTTTCTGAAAATCTGAATCTAATTCAACCTGTGTCTTATCAAATATTATTCACTACAACCATTTTTTTTCTTTTCAAATGCACGAATTGAATAAAGGTAAATAAAACGGGGTGCTGGAAAGTTCTGAATCTATTATGGAATTCCAAAATATATTTTGATGTTTGGTCATATTCTGTTGAAATGAGAACCTTTGTAGCCCCACCTCATAAAGAGAATGAATTATGGTTAATAGGCATTCACACACATACACACACACATTACACTTTTATCTTTTTGTAAAATAATTGATTTTCTGTATCATAATTTGATGAACTTTTGTAAAAGGATTATTAAGAAGGGGTTTAATCAGTTGATTTCTAAAAAATGTATGTAAGTATAATAGTGCTATGACTTTCTAGAATTATCTATAACTTTTTTGGTGATTTGTAAGTTTGCATGGTGTGCTGTAGCTATGAATATATTAAAAAATAACTAAGTTCTATCCAGTTACCTTATTAGCAAATTGAAAAATCAAGTTTCTGAAATATTTTCAGGTTTCCCTTACTGTGTATTTGGCAAACCAGTCATTCCTCTCTAACTGCACATTGAAAGTAGTATTAAATAGACATGCCTCCCAAAACTACCATACGAACGCGGGCATCCCTCAAGGCTCTATCCTAGGTCCCACGCTCTTTCTGATCTACATTAATGATCTCCCCAATGCAATTAGATCCCAAGTAGGCATGTACACCAATGACACCACAATTTACTCTGACCTCAATCAAAAACCCAATGTGGGCAACAAAGCGAACCTCGCTGCCGAGCTTCAAAAGGACCTCCAATCCGTAGTGGACTGGGGTAGGAAATGGCTTTTAAATTTCAATGCTTCTAAAATGAAGCTGCTATCAACTAACCACCATAGACAATCGCATCTACCTCCCCTTAGCATGGAACAGACTTGCATCCCTGAGAGTAAAACACTACGCCTCCTTGGCCTGGCACTCTTGGCGGACCTCAATTGGAATAACTATATCGAATCCATTGCCAAATCCGCCGCTATGAAAATCGATTCTCTGTGCAGGGCCCGGAAATTTTTCCCATCTGAATCTATTCTGCACATATATAAATCTACCATCTGCCCGTGTATTGAATAGTGCTGCCACATCTGGTCGGGTGCCCCTGCTACTCTCCTCGGGCTTCTTGACAAAACACAACGGAGAATCTGTAATGTGATCGATACTGACTTGGCGGACCGGCTGCAACCACTCTATCACCGGCCTGACGTGGCTTCCCTGTGCCTCTTCTATAAATACTTTCATGGCTTCTGCTCTGATGAACTTAGATCAATGGTGCCGCCTAGGTACGAATTTACATGAGATACTAGATTAGCAACTAGGTCCTACCCTCTTTCAGTAAAACAGATAAGATGCACCATAATTTCTACTCCAACAGCTTCTTTTCTTGTGCTTCCCGCCTGTGGAATTCCCTTCCACATGTCTGCTTTCCTGACAGCTGCAATCCCCAGGAGTTTAAATGTAAGGTCAATAGACACCTCCTATCATACTAACTTGCATCTCTTCTCCCAACACTCTCACCATCTACCCAACCCTCATTCTCGGTATCATTACCCGTCTGTCATTCTCTTTCTGACATTTCCTATTGCTAACCATCATTTCTCACCACTTTCCCCTCAATGTAACCCCCTGCACAATAGTGGCAGTGAAATGCCTTGCTCGGGGTGAAATGATTATAAAAAAAAAATGGTGGTGAACTTTTTCAAAGACAAAAACAAATTAATGCTTTTTTCATTAATTTTGAACTAAGTCTAATTGATTTATGACACAGGAGCATCAGGTTACAAAAAGTCATAACTCTTACATATATATAAATATATAAGTTAGATTAAAATCAACCAACAATAGCTGTTTCAATTTTTATTGTATTTTTCAATATTTTAAGAAACATGTGGTACCTGTATGGTAGGCAAGATTCTATAGACTACATACTGGTATTATCTAAAAAAGAGAAAATACAAAATAGTCTATAACAACATCAAAATAGCCATGGATATTAGATAGGCTATTATTTTGATCCCAATATTCAACATTTTATTTGAAAATACAATAAAAAAATAAAGACTTAACTATTCTGGTGGATTTTATCAAACTTTTGGGATGAAAATAATTTTTCCCCTTAGATTTAGGGTTTTATGCACTATACAATCATAAGGTGTTTATTACACAATGGTTATTTAATAAAACTGAATTTAAGTTCACTTGATGTTCATGAGAGTTAAATAAGTAAGGTTACTGTTTTTAATGTGCCAAGAGTAAAATTGACAAAGATTACATGGAATGGAAAAATTAAAATTTTAAATTAAAAAAAATATTAAAATGCAGGAAGATGGAATTAAAAGGGTGTAAATTATAATTTCTAATAGTAATATTTGTGAGTAAAAGAAAAAGGAAAAGTAAGGGTGTGAGAAAGCAAATGGCAAATGTATAAAGGAATTGGTATCAATCAGGTTCTAAGAATTAAGTATTTTTTCTATAGTAGCATGAGGTCATTAAATCCTTTTTTGTTAAGTAGATTAGGGTTACATCTGTTTTTTTTTTTTCATTTAAAAATTTGGTTTTAGAGACAATATTCCAGGAAATAAATGGGTAATTGTTTTGTAATTTCTAATAATTTATAGATAAAGCAGTGCTTTTGCTGTATTTATTGTTGTCTAAAGACATGTCTTTCAAATTAAATGGCCAGTTTGTAATATGCACCTGATGATTGCATAACACATGAAACACAGAGTCATGCCATCAACATAAGACAGTATGTATATTCATTAATATATATATATATATATATATATATATATATATATATATACACAATAGCTCTGTACTACATTGAACACTGTTTTATTAACACCTGAATAATATTGTTATACATGTGTGTATCCTCATATTTATATTTATTAATTCCTATAACAATATAAACATTTTCGATTCAACAGAAAGAGCAGGGATCATCTATCAAGTTTTTTGGTGAAATTAGGTGAAAATTTGCATAGAAACTTCATATAATTACTTAATATATTCAGGTCTGTGTGTGTGTAGATATATATATAAGCAACATGTAATCCACTTTGATCCAGATACACAAAAAGTATAAACTTTGCCCTAAAAATATTGTACTTATTAATTTTAATTTTAATTTGTAAGACTTTATTTTCCATTTTCATGTTGAAATTTTAGTTCAAATCAAATTCAATTCTACAATTAAGAAATATCATCCCATCATTATAATTTATAATGACCATGAACAATGCAAGAACCAAAAAATCAATTCTCAAAACGGTCAGTTCATGATATGCACTCAATGAGTGCATGAGACTCTGAGCCATGCAATAGACTGTAGGGTGTATTGGCTTCTGCCAAACACATCCAAAGTTCCTTCAACTTAAATATTAGAAGGTTTAAGGTTAGATGTTGAAATGTGAATGAATATAATATTTTGTTTCTACATTAAAGTAAAAAGTTTATTAACAGAATAACAAAACTGTGAGAATAAAAATATAAATGAAATTTGTTAACTGAACACTATAACATATTTGGGAGAAGAAAAATGTTCATTGAGAAAATGTATATGGTTTTGTAGTTAGAATTATTCAAAGGGAAATGTAAGTATTTAAAATGTTCAAAGAAGTTTAGAGTTCATGGTTTGACAGAAGCAAATGGCTAAATGTCCCTGGTGTGTAATGATAATAGTAGTATGTAAAGTCTTATGTTCTTTTCTTATTTTGGTAGGTCGGTGACTGGGTGAGAAAGTAGAAATAAAGAAATAGTACTTAGCATGTCCTGTTGTTGTTCTCTTTTGCAGTGTGTAGGGAAAAGAATGAAAAGAAAATTGGAAGAAGAGGTTGGCAAGACGTGACTGAGTCAGCTTGAAGTTTCTTCTTTACACTGTAAGATACTATCAAATACTACTCCCATTCTGGACTGCTTTTGAAATTTCTTTTGTTACATTGCCATGAGGTCCATCAGCTAACCACTCCCTTGCTGACTGAATTTGACCTGTTAGTAACATGGTTTTTCATTGTGAAGCTTCTCATGTTGCTGGCTCCAGCAGGCATTTTTGCTTCTAGGTGTGAAAAAACTTCATATATGAATTTTCTATATTTTTATCCAATCAGGATCAAGAATTTTGCTTTTCACACTGACTCATGAATCTTGCTTTGGTCTGTGTTTTTCCAAAATGTTTTGAGTTGTTTGAATCAAAATTTTGCGGGTGTGCAATTTTACTTTTCTGTTATACTTGGGTTTTTCCAAAATGCTTTTAATCATTTGGATCCAATTTTGCTGGTGTGCAAATTTACTTAGTGTTTTTTAGTTTGCTGATGGATGATATAAGATTTGTCTCTTATAATACATAAGATAATATGTATATTTATTACTAGTTCTGTTATATTACTTTAAGCAGTCTTTTAAGACCTGAAAAATATTTATATATGTGCATGTACTTATACATATATAAATAAGTATATGTATATTTATTAATATCTGTATTTACATGTGTGTATATCTATCTATATATATATATATATATATATATGTTATGTCGTGAGTAAGAATAAATAACTCAACAACAGGAATAGGTTAATTGTTATATTCCGTGAAAATAGTATTTACAAAGGTTATTAGTATCCAATACAAGAATAAAGGTTAATAGTCTCAACCATCGTAAGACGTAGTATGAGCAATGGGTACTTCCGGGTCGTCACCGGAAGTCTATGACTGACTTGTCGATCGGCTGCTCAGCACACTCTCCTACGTAGATGCCACCATTACTTTACATAGTAATGGAATAGTCCATTATAGCAAATAGGCGCGGGTGTCCCAACAATATATATATATATATATGAAGTGCAGATGGTTCTCTATAGAGCAATATGATAGATAGTTAGGTTAGCCTAATCTGGCACTGAGCTTAAGTTTTTAATGTCTAATGGGTGTATTACATACATATAAGTGAAAACATACAAATCTATATTATATCTTTCAACACACATCTTTCTAATAAATAACATTTGAGCTGCTACCAATGACATATTTTTACAACACACATAATTAAATCATTATTTCTGAGCATTCTGTAATGATATAATAATAATATGTAATATGTAATGATATATGCATTTATGCCCTCTGCTTTTATCTTTATATCAAGATATAAAAGCAAGAATTGAACATCATAAAATTTCAATAAAACATGAGGATAGAGTCTGCTATGAAATATTTTTGGAAAGAAACAAAAAGTATGATGTGACTGGAAATAACAAACCACCTGATGTCAACTTTGCCTCGGAAGAAATTATAAAGAATAAAATACAGAAAATCTTTTTATAGACAAAACAATTATATATGTTCTAGTCATATGCATGTATACTCATATATTTGGATAATATTTCAGATGTTGTTGTACTGGAAAATTGTAAGAAAAACTTCAAACAGAATATATTAACAATTAGAATGTCTACAAGGAAAATTACATTTAGAATTAAAAAGAAATAAAGGTAATTTTGCAGTTATTTCACGAGAAAAGAGGACATGGAGAATTTGACACTCAAATGTCATAATGGATTCAAAAGAAGTTGTAGAATATAGTGAGTAACCTACTCAATAACTTGGTGTGAATTGTCAAAGAGAGAGAAGAAAGTGTTAAAAGCTACCTTATGCAACTAAAGACTGTTTGGGGAAATCCATGATCACACATATCCTAAAAGAACTTGGGGAATTAAAATAATTATATGACTATCTGTATGATATATTGAAATCATTTTACTGATATCAGTCATGAGGTGAATTACAAAAAATATTGATAAAACAGAATAGAAAAAAAATCTTCATTATACTGAGAGCCCCAGTTCTCAGATAGATGATGTTAATTCAGAGATTTTTAATTTTATGAGTTTCTGAAATTTTTCTCCAATCTAAAATCCAGATTTTGATAAATAGAGCACACAGCAGAATCAGGCCAGAGGTAGGACAAGAATAGAACAATTTTGTCAAAGACATCAAAACAAAGAACATGATATTCATCGTCAGAATGTTATTAGAATGGGCAATACAAATGCAGGAAGATGTGTACCTGTGTTTTATAGACAATGCAAAAAGCATTTGACAAAGTATGCCATAAAAACTTGATAGATACTTGGCAACCTTGACATATTCAGGAAAGACATTAGAATAATCAAGAATCTATACTGGCAGCGCATGATCTGCATATGGAAAGGAAATGAGTTCAGCAGATAGGCAAAAATAGAAAAAGGTTTAAGAAAAAGATGCATCTTCTCACCAAATCTATTCAACATATACATATAAGATACATAGATGACACAGAAAAGGAAATACAAAACGTTCAATAGAAAGTAGCAATGGAAAGCGAGAAGAAAGAACTAAACATAAACTACAAGAAAACTGAAAGGATGATAATCAGCAAAAAGAGAAGCCCAAAATGGCAACTACAGGTCAGGGATTTAAGTACCAGGGAAGTATTCTAACAGAGCACAGACATTGTGATCCAAAGGTGTATTGGCACATTCCAAAAGTTGTGTAGAGCACTGAGAGAGAGAAAAATTTTGTTTAAAATAAAAATTACTGGACTGTTATGTAATATCTGTCCTCTTATATGACTGTGAATAGTGGACAGTCTTATTAAAGATGGAGAGAAATGCAATTCTACAGTAGGATGCTGATAATGCCATGGATTGAACATTTGAGCAACAACAAGGTTTTGGAAAGGATTGAAATGAGAATGTAACTTTTACTTAACATCAGGAAGAGACAGCTGAAGTTTCTGGGATATATAATGAGAGAGTAGGGTTTGGAGAATCTAATGCTCACTGGTCGGATATAGAAGGAAAGAGAGATGAGGAAGGTAAAGCAAGACATACTTGATGGGCTTGAGCAAATGGATGGCAGAGCAGGGTTTGGGAGATGTACCAAGAGAAATAGCTACAAGGGACAGGGGCATATGGAGAGCTTTGATTGCCTACATCCTGAAGAAACATCACATAGAAAAGAAAGAATAATGTACATAAAGATTATTTTTTTGATATTATTTATATTATTATATTACAAAGACTTCAACCAGAATTCAAACTCAGCTCCCTGAATGTTGAATGCCCTGCAGTTACTTACATGCAAATACCCTTGGGAAAGGTATTAATCCATCCCTTCCTTCCAGTTATGGATTAAATAACAGAACAGATTGATGTACGTTGTGGTACAGTGGATATCTGCTCGGAACGAGAAACCGGGGAGCCAAGTTCAAATTCCAGTTGAATCCATTGTATTCACTTACACGCAAATACCCTTGGGAAAGGTATTAATCCGTCTCTTCCTTCCAGTTATGGGTTAAATAGCAGGACAGATTGTGTTCTATAGCCTTGGTCGGCAACCAGTCTACTGCAGAAAGCAATGGCAACCTACTGCAGGATAATCTTCTGCCCAGTTAGTCATGTCTCTTTTAAGCCATGATCGCCTAAGCGTGTATTATGTATGGCACTTAACTGACTGATTGTGTTCTGTAGCCTTGGCTAGTAACCAGTCTACCAGAGCAGGTAGTGGCAACATATTGCAGAATAATGAAAAAAATGCCTACCTAAGCACTGTGGAGCACATTCAGGGCAAAGTGAAAACAATAATATCACTGTTGGCCATCCACTGCATCCCAGACTGTCTCTAGCAAGTCTCGTCGATGTCATGCCACCGGACCCAGATGGAATAGGAAGAGAGATGGTGGCTGATGACCATGTGCAACTCTCCCTCACTTAAATTAAAATGCAAGTCATGACTTCTATCATCACTTCAAAGCCCTGCGGCGAAGGACAAGTGGCAAAACGTGACAGGTATGGACCCACTGGTGGTCGCAGCCACAACTCTGCTGCAACAGGCTCTTCCGTGCAAAGATTGGCCTTATCAGCCACCTCACCACCCACCCAAAATAACCTTTAGTGACTGGAAGTCGTGGTTTTCCTCATCTGCGAGGGCAAACATAAGATATATAAAATTAATGTGGAGAAGTTTGTTGCTTACCTGAAGAGTGTCATTTCAGTTTTGCTGACTTCAAAGTTTCGAGACAGCACTATCGTAATGTCTTCATGTTTTAGGAATTTTTGTTTTTTCTGCTGAATACCCTAAAGAGTAAATACCTGACAATAATGCTTTCACAAAATTTCAAAAGTCAGCATGACTGAAATAACACTGTCAGAAAAGTAACAAACTACTTTGTAATAATTCTGTTAGTTCTGTATCTCTATCTTGATATCAAGCACTTCAAGATGAAAAATATGCTTGCCTAAAATGCCTTTCTTTTTGGCACTAAGCATCATAACATTTTAACACACTACACATATATACACACATATATATTAATATTTGCATCATAGCCCGGCATTGCCCATGCAACTCAGAACATTTTAGCAGTAGGAGAAGCATTAAAAAAATCTATTTTCTTTTGTTTTGCGTAAAAGTGATTTGATGTTTTGTGTGACATTGTAAACAACATTGCATTTGTTTTTGTTCCAAAGTTACAGGGAAAAATATTTAAATTTTTTGTTGATTAAATGAATTTAACATAAAAATAAAAATAATTTATTTTGTTTTACTGAAATTAGAAATATAAAAAATATTACGCTCTCAGTTCAGAAATTTTTGAAGAATATTTAAAAATGTAGGCATTTAATTTTAGAGGAAAAAATTACAGACAGTTGATTTCCTGCATGAAATATTTAGCAAAAAAAAGCTTTTTTCTTAAATTTTATTTTCTGAAGTATGAAATATTAAATCTGAAAAAAATAAGACTTAAATAATTAAATTAACCATTGGCACTTTTTTTTTTTACATATTTTGTTTTTGTCCGAAAAAAAACTTTTTTTAAAAATATTTCTTTTGTTTCAAAATTTTGGGGAAAAATATTCACATATTGTTGTTGACCAAATGAATTTTTAAAACATTGGAATAAAAATTAAATATAAAGGCTCATCTTTTTTTTTATGGTTGCGTTAGATATGTGTGATTTGATTTTAGTGATGTAAGCTAGCAACCATCTTAGATCTTAGATGTTTTACAGAGCAAATGTAAACAATTGGCACCATTGGCCAAAAAGTGCAAAAGAGAAAATTGCTGAACCTAAACTCAAAAAGCATGTGTCGACCTGGCTTCCCTGTAGATATGTGTCTCTAGAAAGTTTGAATGGCGTAGTTTAAGAAATCTAGTCGTGCATAGCTTACACACAGACTCACAGATTGCCTTTTATATATATAGATTACTTTTAACAAATGAATAAGTTTAAAATACTTAGCTGTTCCTGAATAAAGACTCCTGATTTTAATGCTCTTCAGGATCAAATAAGGCTAACAGTGAGATCACATTGAAACACCTGTTTCTGTATGATTACCAAAGTTAAGCAGTGTCAAGTCTGGTCAGTAGCAAGATGAGTGACTGCTTGACTGCTGTAAGCATGGCTTAATGGATAATGTCTCAGGATTGATAATGAGAGAGCTGAGTTCAAATTCCAATTATGTTCATTATATTGACTTAGGTGCGAATATCACTGGAAAAATTATGCATCCACCTCTTTTCCCCTCAGCTATGGATTAATTAGTAAGACTTGCATCACTAAATCCCTATCTTACTACAATCTAGTAAAAACATTTTCTGGCTTTAAATAACCTGCAGAGCATTTATAAATCATAGTAAATGAATCAGTTAAGATCAAATAAGAATACTTATTTTTATGTAACCCTTAAAAGCATTAATATTAGGAATGTTTTGATTCTTTATCAATAAGTCTTGTCAACATTGATTATAATTATTGCTTTAAATATCAATTGAGAACTTTTATAGACAATTGTTTTTATATACATTGAATTAGATAATATATATATTAATAGGCATTATGTTGTTCAGAAAATATTTGATTTCAGAATCAGCTTAAATTCTTGAATTAATTTATTTAAACAAGGTTTAAATCAGTTAAAATAAGAACACTGATAATCTATATATTTTTGTCAAGTTACAAGGTTATTTATTCCTTATTTATTATTATTATTATTATTCTTATTATTATTATTTATTCCTTATTTATTCCTTTACAGTAAAAGGTTTTTTTTTTTGGTTTTTTTTTATAAGCGTTTCACCCCGAGCAAGGCATGTCACTGCCACTACTGCGCAGGGGGCTACGTAGAGTGGAGAAAGGCTGATTAAATATAGGAAATGACAGAGGGTGGGTGATAGGCGGGTAAGGATACCGAGGATGAGGGTTGGGTAGATGAGTGTTCTGAGAATAGTTGGGAGTTAGTGTGATAGGAGGTGTCTATTGACCCTACATTTAAACACCTGGAGATTGTAGCTGATGGGAAAGCAGACTTGTGGAATGGAATTCCACAGGTGGGAAACACGAGAAAAGAAGCTGTTGGAGTAGAATTTACGGTTACATCTTATTTGTTTAACTGTAAAAGGGTGGGACCTAGTTGCTAATCTAGTATCTTGTGTAAATTCGTGCTTAGGCGGCACCAGTGATCTAAGCTCATCGGAGTAGAAGCCATGAAAGTACTTGTAGAAGAGGCACAGGGAAGCCACATCATGCCGGTGAGAGAGCGACTGCAGCCGGTCTGCCAAGTCAGTATTTATTCCTTTACAGTAAAAGGTTTGGTTGCAAAGAACCGTTTGAATGCATTTTGTGTACCTAGTTTGTAATAGATAGTTTTTGATTAAAAAATATTTAAGGTAATCAAAAAAGTGGGTAAGTGATAAGAATATAGTGTATGTGGCAAAGTCGTATATTCCAAGTTGGTGATTTTCTGCAGTGTCATTCTGGCAACATGTGGTGAAGCATTGTCATGAAGTAGAATTAGACCTTGTTTTTTAAGCAGCGCTGATTTGATTTGTCTCAATCAAATGTGCATTTTGTTTATTTGCTGGCATTAAAATCAAGCGGTGATACTGTAATTAGATTCTGAAAATGGGTTATGCCAATGGTGGACCACCAGACAATCCCTATAATCTTTTTTTGGCATAATTTTGGAAAGATTTGGGTATTTCAATGAAATTATATATCCAATCACTTACAATTGTTTTAAAGAATCCATTTCTTATCACAAGTTACTACTCAATCAAAAACTTTCACAGATACAGCATCAAACACACATCAAAATATCAATTTTTTAAAACTTTTCCTGAGTTCATGTGGAAATCTATTTTGAGTTTCTCCAGCTTGCCAATTTCTTGATGTTCTGACAGAGATGACATTTCCCTGAGACTTTGTAGGCTTTATTGAACAAGTATTTCCAGATTTTTTTTTTTAATCATTTCACCCCAAGCAAGGCATTCCACTGCCACTATTGCACTTGGGGCTACATAGGGGAAGGTAAATAGAAAGAGTGGTTAGATATAGGAAATGTCAGAAGCGGGGTGATAGATATTTTGGAGGATGGGAAGAGTGTTTGAAAGAATGGAAGCAAGTTAGTGTGTTAGGAGGTGTCTATTGACCTTACATTTAAACTCCTGGAGATTGTAGCTGTTGGGGAAGCAGTCATGTGGAAGGGAATTCCACATTCGGGAAGT